>CM052438.1:103367495-103400549 GCA_028533085.1 Varecia variegata | reverse complement strand
AGGCCAACAGCTCTGTGATCCCTGCTTTGGGGAAGTTACGTGGTGTAAAGATTAGGAGCTTGGATTTTAGAATCAGACTGACCAGGTTTAGTTCCTGGCTCTACCATTTATTAGCTGCGTGACATGGACAGGCTATTTAACCATTGTGTGCCTCAGTTTCCTCAGTTGTAAAACAGGGGCGATGGTGATACCACCTCATCGGATGGTTTGGAACATTCCACGAGACGGTATAGATGAAGTGTTTAGCACTGTGCACGTAGCAAGCATTCAGTAAGTGTCAGCCGTGGCTTCTGCTGTCGACTTTGTTCTCTCCCCCTCACACATCGCCTCCCTCTCGCCTCTGTTTCCAACTTCAGCCACACGTAATGTGGCAGTGCTGTCTCCCAGGCTCTTCTCCAGTGGCCTGCTTCATGTCAGCGCCCATCGTAATTGGATATTCCCCTTCTCTTTCCAGTTTTCTGGGCTTGATACGTCTGACAGCTTTGAGCCTTTGCAAGCGGTGGGGACACCTCAAGCCGGCTGCTGCTCAGTGTCAAAGGCTGTGTTTTCCCTGGGCTAGTGGCTCGGGGCTAATTTGCACTATTAATTAGTAAACACAAGAGTGGCTCTGGAGCCCTGGACAATCCCCCAACCCACCCCTATCACCCCGTGGCCAGGAGATCTGCTTCAAGGGCATGAAAGAGACCCTAGTGATGATGTGTTTGGTTGTGGCAAATAGAGGCTCTGATTGAAGTTGGGGCTGTAGCAACCCAACAGGGTACGTTTGTACCTTACTTTCAGTAATAGGTGGGTTTCCCAAAGCTCTGTACACATCACATTTAATGACTTGTATTCAGGGTGGGAGAGTCAGTTGAGGGAAGCAATGGTTATTTCAAGAATCAAAGATTATGAAGTGTAAAAAAGCTAACAGTGCTGGAGTATAGCAGTCAACCCCCTCGTCTGATGGTTGAAAATGAGGTTTGGAGATGGGAAGTATCACACAGGGCATTAATTAATAGCCAACATGGAAACTGGAAGGGCATGAGTAGAAAATCAGCCCGGGTTCTATCTGGTTCAGACAGACAGGTTTTCATGGGGTGGGTTTATTTAAACTGAGGGTCACTTGTAAAGCTTCCTCCAACCACGTCCCGCCACCTCTGCCCTTCTGCTGTCATCGCCCCAGGCTCCTGATGTCTGACTCCCTGTACACAGCTCACAGATCTGAAATAATAGGGATGGACAAGGCCTCCAAGGTCATCTCCTGTCCCACCTGGCCCTTCCTTCTCTCCCTTCCATATCTCATCTGCATCTCAGCCTTTCTTTTGCAGGGAGCCGCCACAAAGCATGCCCTCCCTGTTCCTATAGATCAGTGTGTCCCCCGCGGCTAACATATTAGAGCTGGGCTAAGTGTACACCCCTTTACCACTCAGACACCCCGAGGCACTGGCGCTGCTGCTGCCAGAGCTGGTTTGAGGTTTAATTTACTGCAGAGCCAGAAGCAGGAGCCTCCCTATCAACCCCTCACCTTTGCCTCGGTTTGTCTCTGTGAGGCCAAGCGTGCTATCTGCTGTCCACAGTTTCCCCCTGAAACCAGAGACACACTGGTTACCCCCAGAGTGGGACACGGTGTGTAGAGTTCCAGCTCTGCGTGGCTGCCCCTCCTGCACGGGCTTCTGAGCTTCTCCAGGCTCCACGGGCACGACCTCTGGCGATTCCGAGCTGCTGTTAGTAAGGGAGGGTTAGCATCCCTCCATCAGGTCAGTAGAGTGAATGGAAGTCGCGTAAGGAAAAAAAAAGTAAGAAGCCAGAAGAGAAAGTCACGCGAATAAATAGCGATGAGTCGTTCAACAAACATCATTGCTCCTCTTCTTGGAGTTACAAGGTTGCACAGGCACAACGTGAACTCAGAGCTTAGAGATCGTCTAGTCCAACCCCCTCATTTTACAGATGGGGAAACTGAGGTTGGTGATCTTCAGGGAGAAGAAAGATCCATATATCTGACATAAGTCCTGGGTGGCTGTTCAGAGGTGTGCCGGTAAGTAGCAGCAGGACGTCAGAGCTAGGACGTGGGCGGAGCAGGCTAGGGGGTCTGGGAAGGCCTCTAGAATAGACCTGGGTGAGTTCAATAGGTGAAGAGAGGGAATATGGCATCCAGGAAAATGGCGTAACACTAATAGCGTGAGCAAAAGCTTGAGGAAGGAAACAACAGAGGACCTTGGGGCGTGGCTAAAACACAGAGCTTACGTGGAGGAGGAGGAGAGGCCCTGGCTTAGGGAGCAGCACAGAACAGCTCTCAAAACTCAGGCTCTGGAGTTGGACGGGATCATAATCCTGGCTCTGTCAGCTCCTTGGGCTTATCTCCTAGGCCTGACATTCCTCACCTGTAAAATGGGCATAAGAAGAGCTTGCACTTCTTGAGGTTGTTATAAGGATTAAATGAAATGGTGCTTAAACGACTTAATAACGCTCCATACATTTGACCCATTAGTAGTAGCAGTAGAATTAGTATGGTAACTCCTTCCTTCAGGGTTGTTGTAAGGACTCAGGGTGGCAGCGTGTCTGCCAGCCGGGTGCCTGGCACTTGGACAGCCCTAGTAAATGGTGTTGCTGCTCACACAGGGGTTTGGGACCAGGCTGAGGGCTTCGTGGGATCTGCGGCTGGTGAGGGGAGGCGGTAGCAGCTTTGGGTCCTCCGATGTCCTGGGGTAGACCCAGGCATGACGGCACAGGGCCCTGGCACTGCTGCCCTCACACCAGCCCTTCCTCGGCTGGAGGGCCAGCGAGGCCAGTCCATTTAGGCCACTGCGCATTCCTAGAGAGTTCAGAATGGAACGCGCTCCTCAAAGCTTTGGCATGAGAGAGGAGATGGTTCTTTGGAGTTGATTGGGGCAGTTGTTCGCCTTGCCCCTGGACAGTCAGGGCTTTGCATTGTGCTGGGCGTGCAGTATAAGTGGGCACACAGAGAGCCTTGCCCTCCTGCTCCACTCGGGCTTTGGCATCCTGAAGTGTTTTTATGCAAAGGACCCCAAGTCCTCCCTGCTCTCCCTGCCCCCCATCTCCGTCAGCCCTGCAAGGCCGGGGTTGTTCTCCACACAGGCTCAGAGAGCAGCTGAGTGGCTTGTCAAGTGCCACATGTCAGTGAGCAGGACCTGGCCTCCTGAGCCCACCGGGAAGCTGCTCCTTCCCTAGAGCGACTGCCGTTGGTGGCACCTACCATAACCCCTCTGGACAATCGGCAACACACCCTTGCCCTCCCTGGACTGCCCTCTTTCTTGAAGGGACACTCGGTGACAACTCAGGAGAGGAGTAAGTTCCTCGAGCCCTGAGCCCTTCCTGTCCAGCCGGGTTCCTAAGGGAGCTCCAAGTCCACGCCATGGCGCTGGCAGTGCTGGCGTTTTGAGAGGAAGAAGACCCTCCATGGAGTCACGACACCCTCATTATGGCCTTTTATTCCAGCAGCTGCTCTGGCAGTTGCCTTCCAACTTCTCTGCTGGCTGGAAAACTTAGTTGCCATGACAATGTCACTGAAGTCTCCTCCGTTCTCTCACTTCCCTGCTGGGAGGAAGAGGTAAAGCTACCTCTCTCCCCTGCCCTGCCCAGAGTCCTCACCCAGACGGCCAGGGCTGCCTGCGCAGCCAGCCTGCGGGGGCTTGTAGAGCTGAGGCCCTTTATAAGTGGTTTCCATTTCTACTGAGCAAGGCATCCTTCGTAGGGAACAGAAGACCAATTCCCAGATCCCAGGAAATGCCCAGGCCGTGGCTGCTGGTACAATCATAATTCAATTTCACTGGACTCGTTTTGGATCATTTCAGTTCTGCTGAGCAAACCTCTGTTGAGCAATTCCTTTTTGCCAGGACTAGATCGACATGACCCCTGCCTTTAAGGAGTTCACGATCCGGTGAGGGAGATGGACACGTGGACACGTGTGTGAGGAGCTCAGGGTGGCAGACACAGGTCCACAAACCCTTGAGGCCTGATGTGTTTAGAATCCAGAACTTTTGCACATGAAAAGGTCATGTGGTGCATATACGGTGCCTTAAGTTACATCTCCAGCAACGTCCCATGCTCACGCACATGCACACTTATATTTGAATATTCACACACCAGCCTGCTTAGGGCAGAAGGTGGCCAGGAATTCAGAGAATAGGGAAGCTGCCTGTCTCCTAATGACAGCTGACTCAGAGCCACAGTGTACTGCAAATAGAGAGGGGGAGAGATGCCTCCCTGCCCAGGGGCAAGATCTGAGCTGGGTGCTAGAGGATCAGTAGGAGTTTGCCAAGAGGAAGGGCAAGAGAGGGCCCAGAGTCTAGGCCCTAGACGAGGACAGACCAGGAATGCTAATGGACTTCTCCTCAAAGAAATGTTTTTAAGTGAATAAAATAAAATAGGTGGTATGACCATGGAAACCAATTATGTAGAAATGCAGTTAAAATATTTTAATAGTGATATATTAATATGTGTGCTTCTTCATCAATATATTCCATAGCCAAGCCCAGGATCGGGTCTCACTAGCTTAATTTCAAAGTAATAATGAATATAAATGGTAGTTCAAGATATCCACAGCACTGTAATATGGTATGAAACACTGGTGATTTCTGTTGGAGACAAAGTCACAGGTACTATTAATGTACTGAGGTTTGTCACCTACGTTCAAAATGAAAGGAAATGCTACATTTCACTTAGGGGTTAGAAAAAATAATGATGTGATTTTCCCCCCAGATGTCCCCAGACTCCTGACTTCTACTCACAGACCCCAGGCGCAGGTTAAGAACCCCTGGTCTAGTCAGAGATAACCACGTGGGAACGGGCTTAGGCAGGAAAACATGCAGAGTACGATCGATCGGGGTGAGCTGGCGTGGTGGGAGGAAGGGCTGGAAGGGGAGAGTCTCCAGGAGGTCAAATGCACTTAAATTTTACTTGCTCATCAGAAGAAATTCTTTTACTATAGCATTGTATTTTTATAACATGTTATAAAAGGAGTACATGCTTATTATAGAAAGTAGAGAAATGAAAAAAGGGAAGAAGATCACTCCATGTTCCAATGGCCAAGGCAATCTCCATGAACATTCCAGTTAATTCCTGTGAACTGGGGAGGCCGCGTGGCACCGTGGTGAAGGCACTGGTCCCTGCGGTCAGGGGTTGAGCAGTTGAATCTGGACTCTGCTCTTTAATTTTCCTGTCTTGTTTTTGTGTCTGTAAAATGAGAATGACAGTAATAGTACCTGTTACATGAAGTTGTTTTTGGAATGAAATAAGTCAATTCCCATAAAGTGCTTCGAATAGGCCATAATTAGCACTCAGTAAGTGTTGTCTTTAATAACATCTTCTAATCATTCCTCAATGTGTAACTATTCTCTGTATTGGCTTAGCTGTAGCCTTCATATAGATATGCATGTAATTTTATGTCCTGCTTCTTTCTCTTAATATTATTACATAAATATTTTTAATGCTATGATAAAATGTTCATAAGCATTTTAAATGCCTAAATAATATTCCCTTTGGGCACATGACCCATACTTTATATAGCTGTTCCCTTGTGATTAGACATTTAGTTTATTTCCAATTTTCCATTGACAGTGTTGAGTGGGCTTCAGTGTGGTCCAAGAACTATTTATTGGGTGCATAACTCCGGGTAAAGCCCTATTCTGGTTATGGAGGATGCAGAGGGAAATAGGAGAAGCTCCCTGCCTTGGAAGAGCACCCAGATCTCTGTTTTAGGATTACAATTTGCCTCACAGTTTGGAGAATGGATTGGGAATGAGGAATCCTGGAGACAGAGCAACCCCTTAGGAAGGCAAGTTGTAAAGACGGGTCGACCTGGAACGGTGGCAATGGGAGGAGGAAGAAGAGGACGGCAGGGAGTAAGCAGGACAAATGATCAGAATCTGGCCCCTGATTGGTACAATAAGTGAGCTGATTTAGTTAGGGAAGGCAGGGAAGAGTGAAGGGTGACTATGGCTTTGAGCTTGAGGAGCTAAAGGGAGTGCAGCAGAGTGGTTAAGACAGATCTCCACATTCCAGCCCCGTTCTACCGTATGTGATCTACCTGTGTGATCTTGAACCAGTTACTTAAATTTTCTAAGCCTCAGTTTTCCCATCTGTAAAGTGGGGATAAAAAAGAATATTCTTCATAGAAATGTGAAGATCAAATCAAATTATGAAGAATATGTAACAAATCCGATGTAATGAGGATAATAAGCATGTCATGTACCATTCTGAGCCAGACCATCTTGCATCAGAGTCCAGGCTTTTAATAACTGTGCTTTACTCAGCCACATTAAGCGTGAAATGCTGGAGGGAAGACCCTTGGCGATGTCCAGCAGGTGGTTGGAACTTGATTTTGTAGCCCAGGACAGAAGTCAGAGTGTAGAGTCATCTGGGCAGAGACGCGGGTGGAGGCCGCAGGCAAGGGCGAGACTGCTCGGGGACAGCGAGGCGTGGCTAAAGCCTGCATTTAGTGTGTGGGAGAAGAGTCAGCAAAGACAGAGAGAAAGACTGACCAGAGAACCAACTGAGAATCAGGATGAGACAGTGTTACGAAATTTAAAATACCAAATGCAATCCGTGAACCTCAAGTGCTGTAAAAAGAGAATAGGATGAGAAGGGATAAGAAGTCATTTGGAGAAAGCAGTTTCAGTAAAGGAGGTGGGCGGGAGGACCCCCACTGTCAGGGTTGGGGAGAGCTGGGTGTCGGAGTAGCTGGCTGCAGGGCAGTGCAGACAGTAGGTGGCTAGGAGAGAGTAGCATGAACGCTGGATGGATCAGGAAACCTGAATCCAGACATTGGCTCTGGCCTCGGTTAGGTGTGTGACCTAAGGTGTGGCACTTAACATCTCTGCGGTGCTGTGTCCTTATAAGCCAGATCAGCAGATAAGACCCCTCCCCAGGCTGTTGCAGGGATCTGATGGGAAGATGAACTCAAAGCACCTAGCAGACAGTGAGAGCTAAGCTGGTTGAGATCACATAAAATAACTCACATGGAAAAAGCTTGAACTTTGAAGAGGCTCTTCAGAGGCAAAGCCCCATCTTCACTACTTCTGCCACGGCGGGTGGTTCTGTCACTTAGTGCTAATGAGGCCTCCTTGGGTACCCTCTGCCTGCAGCCTCTGTCACTGAGATTCTCGATGTTGTGCCTGAGCCGTAGATTAAGAGAAGACCTCGAAGATCTATGGTTCATATGGTAAGCGGCAGTGCTCGGATTTGAACCTTGGTGTTCTACCTTGTCACCTATACCCCATCCAGGTGACCACCTGGCTGTGTGGGCTAATGGTTAGGACTCTAACCTAAGAGAGAGAGCATCCAGGTTGCAGGTGTGGCTTTGCGGCTGACTCAACAAGAGACCTTGTGCTGATCCCTTAACCTCAGTGCCTGGCCAGGGAAATGGCTCTGCCTGGCTTCTAATGTGAGTAGGCAGAAAATGTGTGTGGAGTTAAGCTTTGAATTTTGCAGACAAGGATGTCGTGTTGTGCGATGGGGAACCTCGATGCATTTTCTGGGGCAGCTCCTTGGCTCTGATATTGCAGCGAGTGCACTGAGCATTAGCTCATGTCCTCAGTCTCTGGTGCTTTAAAATCTTAGATTCAGAATCTCCTCTTCTGACCACACGTCCCATTCATTTACACGTTCACGCAGCGAGTATGAACTGGGCACCTACTTTCTAGGAAACATCGTGCTGGACACTGAGCCAATGAGAAGTGGGGAGTTAGAGATAAATGTGGCTCAGTTCCTGTCCTTAAGAGGTTTGAAATCTAGTGAGAGTAGGACTTTGAACAGCAAACTGAAATAGACACAGTTACAAGTGTCTTAGATGAGAGGCACAAACCCCGAGCCTTGGGAGCCCCAGGCAGGGTTACTTCCATCCAAAGGAGCCCAGGAAGGCCTGGGGAGAAGGCCTCAGGGAGGGAGGAAGGGCACCTTCCCCACTGGGGACACACAAGGTCCCGGGCGTGCTGGTTTGTCGGGATGTACCGGACAGGCTGGGAAAGGGAGCGTGTCAGGCTCGGAGCGAGGGGAACCCAGGGGGCGTTGACAAATGAGACTCCTCTCTGCCTCCCATATTCTCCTTCCTGTCTCTCGCCCACTCCCTTTGACCTTAGCTGCATCTGCCTTCTACTCTGTCTGCATTATCCTCACCACCCCCTGTCCCCCTGCCTGTCTGCCTTTCCTCCTCCCAGACTCTCTCTCTATACTGGGGGTGCCTAAGAGATCATACACTGGGCGGCCCCTCTGTGAGCTGGGCCCCCAGCCCCTGCAGCGGCCACGCCCAGGGCAGCCCCCACACCCCCACTGCAGGCCAGGCCAGGCTGAGGGATGGAACCTGCAGGTTTCTCCATCAGCCTCCGTCCTTCGGTGACAGCCCTGACGATTTATATCCCCTGTTGGCTGTGGCCGTATGTTGTCATAACCTGGGTCATTTCCTCATTTAATACTGTCCATAAACTCCAATAAAACTGTCCTGGAGCCCAGGAGTCGAGGGGGGAGAAGGGAAGACACTGGGGTTGGGAGGGTTGGAGAGGCAGGGGAGGGGTGGGCAGGAGGTGAGGGGCAGCCGGTGAAGACCAGCGGACTCATGGCCGTGGCCGAGGCAGGGCGGCCGGCCCAGGCCCGACCTGATGAGCACCTTGCTTCCTTTCCTGCCCCTGCCGCTGCTGCAGTGTGTCAGATCCTCCCCAAGGGGGTGGTTGCTGTCCTGGGACCATCATCCAGCCCAGCCTCCAGCTCCATCATCAGCAACATCTGTGGGGAGAAGGAGGTGAGTGTGGGGCCGGGTCGGGCGAATACCTGCGGGCTGGAGCTTGTGCCCAGGGCCCAAAGACAGGGTTGATTCTTAAGGGCTGGAAGAGCCCATCGAGGCGGGGTTCTTGTTATTAGTAACAACAACATCAACACAAACACAAAAGACGTGGTCCTTCGCTGAGCACTGACTTTGTTCCAGGATGTTTGGACGGAGGGGTCTCCGAGGAGGTGTTTGGCAGCAGGCGTTTCAGGCTGAGCGCCCCCGAGTCTTAGGGTCCCGTGGTGCTATCTCCAGCGGCCTCTGGGTGGTGGTGGGCCGAGGGGGAGGCCGGAGAGGGTGGGGGTCAGGGGAGGCCAAGAAGGCAGAAGTCGGAGCGTCCACACTCATACACACGTTTGCAGCTCCGTGGTTGTCTGTTTATAGAGTGGGATTCTAGGGAAGAAGGCCTTCAGGGCAAGGCATTGCTACATTTTATGGCTAAAATAAAGTTTGAAAGCCTCTGCTTTATACGTTCTCTAGAAAGGAGATTTTATTTTGCTTTCTCCCTCATTCACCAGTTCCAGTGTTTACCTCTTCAAGCAGCACGTTCTCCCTCAGCTGTGGCTCTGAGCCTCTATTTGCAGAGTGTCGAGTCTGTTTCTTCTCCTTCTAGGTCCATGGGAGAAGGAAATGGGAGAGGGGACAAGTCGCAGAGTAACGGCCCTCTCCCTATTCCGTCAGCTGTCCCCTCCTTTTTCCCTGGAAAAGACTAACTTGGAACTTCAGAGTCTGTCTAGTGCTGGCACCGTTCCTGGTCCTTCCTTCCTGCAGCCCATCAGTCCCTCCTCTTCAAAGTACCCCTGGGAGACGGGGTCCTTAGGGGGCAGATGGAGCTTGGTGGTGAGGCTCTAGGTCAGGGGTGTGGCCGGGGAGGGACATGAGAGGAAGCATCGATCTTGCCCATGCTCTAGAGGCCTGGAGGCTCAGGCTTCCGGAAGCTTCCACCTTAGGAGGATCCAGTTCTTAGAAACAGGATGGCACATCCTCTGCGGGGCAGACTGGACACCTCCTCAGTGAGCTGCCCCTGCGGAGACAGGAGAGCCGCAGACAGGCTCCTGCCCACCCAGGGCCCCCCTTGGACCCACCTCCTTGACGCCACAACTGTCTCTTAGGATCGGAGGGCTTGGTGAGTCCCTGAGGCTTTGGGCAGAAGATATATCTTCCCTGTTTTATGAGCCCACTCTCAGAAATGCTATCTGCACGGACACGTCTGCGTTGGCCTTGCTCCTGCGGTAGCTGGGCTGCTCCCAGAGCCCCCGCTGCCACCCCCACCCCAGCCTTCTTGCCGCTGGCTGGGTCAGGCAAACAACTCCCCGCCCCCTTCCCCTCAGATATCCTCAAAGACAACTCTGGGGCCCGACCAGGCCACAAAGCAGCTTCTGTCCCTCCCAGACCTCTGCCCGGAAAGTTAGAGCCAAAGTGTCACTTAAATCTTTCTAGCCTGCTCCAAGAAACAGCTCTGTGGCAGGTTGTTATTCCAGCAGTGGCCCTGACCTTCCCCACATGGGGTTGCCAAGACTTCAGCTCCCCATTTCCTCTCTTCTGCCCCACCTTTTCTTTCCCCCTCCCCCCACCACTCTTCGATGTGCCTCACAGCCCTCCCCTAAGCCCTCCTCCAGCGTGGCCTCCTCTGGGGTTCAGCGGGTGTTCCATCTGCACCCACATGTCTCTTAAGCCCTCTGGCATTTTAGGCTGGAGGCCGGGCCCTGTCTCCTGCATCCTGCCACCCCTGCCCGTGTGCCACAGAGCGGCTGGACCATTCCCTGTCTTTGTCTGCTCGTGTGCTTCCTAGAGCAGCCTTTCCTCTCCATTCAGATTATGCGTTTCTTTTAATATTTTATGAGGCTGCACTGCCTTACGCCGACTCCCCCCAGCTCCAGGGAGAAGCAATGGAGTTCTCACCGAGGAGCCCATTCCTTTAAACGCTGCCACCGTCTGTGGCTGGCTGCTTTCTGCCTGGCTGCTCTCCACTCTGTTCTGCTCACCTGTCCTTGTCCCCCACACAGCTCTGCAATGACTCCCTGGGATACATGTGCAATTGCAAATCCAGTGTAGATTGATCTTTGTCCCAGAGAGAGGACCAGCAAGACAGGCTGGGCCCTCCCTGCCTGGGCCCCCAGCAGGCCTCAGGGTGGCGATGTGCTAGAGGCTCCCCTCCAGCTCCCCCTCCTAGGGGGCCCCTCAACCTTCACCCCTGCACATAGGCTCCAGGAGCTTCGTGGGAGCATCTGTATTTGTGGAGGGAGAGAGAGGGTAGGAGAAAGGGCACTGCCTGAGCACTTGCTACATTAACTACTGAGCTATTACATATTTTACACCCAGGTTCTCATTTTATCCTCCCAAAGTGCTAAGAAGCACCTACGGTTATCTCCATTTTTATGAAGTTTTAGACAGGTTAAGCCATTTGCCCCCAAATCACACAGCAGAACTTGGATGCAAACCCAAGTCTGCAGACTCCAGACCCACTTGTTCATCACCGTCCTGAGTCCTTCCCCAGCCCATGTCCAGGATCTGCACATTCCCGAGGATGTGTACGGGCTCCACGCTACTGGGGGTGCTCGTGGGCAGTGCCCACCGGGTCAGCTGCCAGTGGAGCCCGGCAGGCTGACTGGCCACACAGGGAGGACCTTGGTCAGAGATGCTCAAACGTCTACACCAACCAGCCAGGCCACTTGCCCCTGCATGGGCTTGGCCTCTGTCTTGTGACCTTTTTCCTTTCAAGGCCCATTTGTTACTCATTTTAGATAGAGTGTATGGGGTGCAAAATACAAGTAGGAAGAAAGACCCCTTATGACATGAGCCCGGTCAACTTTACTCTTAGAATCATTTTTCCTAACTCACCAGGCTCTCCCCAATTCCACACTTTTCCATCTCTGCTGAAAAATACTGGTTGCCCTCTCTCTATGGTTCAAGCGCTAATCCCATCTGAATTCAGGAATTTTCTCCCTAGTTTCTGCTGAATCTTTACCCTCCTCCCATCTCAGTCTCAGAGGAGCTGTGGTCTCTGGCTGATTGACTTCCCCTAGAAACTTAAAAGGATAAGGTGGCAGAATCCTACAGAGACCACCTCAACATCTTCCCAGACTCCTGGCAAGATAACCTCTGGGCCAGGCCAAGCAAAGAAAACTTCTGCAGTCGTTTCTGAATAATCCATTCTAGAAGACAACCCACTCACCACCAGAAGAAGTTCTTCCTGCTGTCCACCCTCAATCTAACTTGCTTTAACATCAGTACAAACCCATGCTCTGCTTCAGCTCTCCCAGCTCTGGGCACCAGAGTCTGGCAGAATAAAACCAAGGTGGATGGCAGCTGATTATGTTTTAACTTTCCTATTACCTGCCAAATAGCCTGAGCCGCCAATAAAGCAGCCATCACAGCCTCTTAATGTCTTTTTTCCTGGGAGAGGAAGGCAGGGCAGTGCCGTTTGGAAATGTCAGTAATAGATGCAGAGCGAGGTTGACGCAGAGGGAAGCTGACTGTCCTAATGAAGCCAGAGCAGGTATTCATTTACGTGGCTCTATTACGAGGTTCTCTAGATGGTTGCTCACCTGCGGGGCTTCCTCCCCGTAAGTGTGCCTGCAGAGGAGCCCCTCGCTGCCCCCTTCCTCTCCCTGGGCACTCTGCAGGAAGTCTGTCGGGACCTGGTTTATATACCTGTTGGCTGGGCTGGTGGGCCTCCCCTGTTAGTCCCCAGTGCAACATTTTTCTCTTCCTGCCATCTTGGCTCTGACTTATTAACTACAAATAAAATATAAGGATCATGCTTTCGAGAGCCATCTGTCTCGCTGCCCAGCAGCCAGCAGCTCCTCTGAGAATAGAGACCAATTCTTTTGCTTTCTCAGGGCCCCAGGCCCCACCTGCCAGGCCCACAATGCACTAGTCCAGATTTCTGGCCAAATGATTTTCCTTCCCGGGTCTTGCGATCGGAAGTGTCATCAGGGATGTCATCGTGTCTCGTCCCATGGAGTAGGTGCCCTGGGTCCTGCAAGCGCCGTCTCCCATTGGTGTGCGGCAAAGGTGTGACATAGAAGAATCCACCCTCGCAGCCTGGCTCACTCATCACTCTTTCTTTCTTTCTCACTCGCCCGGATCCTCCCTGCGGCCCGTGTTTTGCTCCTTCTGCCAGGTCCCTCATTTCAAAGTGGCCCCAGAGGAGTTTGTCAAGTTCCAGTTCCAGAGATTCACAACCCTGAACCTCCACCCCAGCAACACCGACATCAGCGTGGCTGTGGCTGGGATCCTGAACTTCTTCAACTGCACCACCGCCTGCCTCATCTGTGCCAAAGCAGAATGTAAGTTTCCCCAGGCTGGCTCTGCCCCCGACAGGCCGGGCTTGTTGATTTCCCCCTGACGCCCTGTGCCCCTGGCACTGCCCACTAGCACCCCAGTAGCGTGAGGCCCTTACACATCCCCGTGAACCCGCACATCCTAGAGACGGGTTGGGGAAGGACTCAGGAAGGTGAAGAACAAGTGGGTTTGGAGTCTGCAGACTGGGGTCAAATCCTGGTTCTGCTGTGTGATTTGGCTTCTCTTAGATCACAGGGCAGCGGTTTTGGGCATTCCCATCCCCATGTGTCCTTGGGCATTGTCTGCGTGTGTGTGTGTGTGTGTGTGTGTGTGTGTGTGTGTGTGAGAGAGAGAGAGAGAGAGAGAGAGACAGAGAGAGAGTCTAGGAGCACCCTTGCCAGGACTCCCTGGGCTTGAGCAGAACAGAGGGGAACCAGGTTCCAGGGAGCTGGCCAGCTGCCAAGCCTTTTTGCATCTGCGAACTCAATTCCTACATTTTCATCCTCATTGTTAAGGAGATACGAAAAGAAAGAGAGAGAGGGAAAATATAAAATTGGATGCATTTGTACTTGATGGGTTGAAGAGCTTCTTCCCCTGGAGAGCAGGTTTTGCTGATGGAACAAGGTCCAGGGTCAATTCCTGATAAAGCATTTTTTTGCAAATGCAGCGTTTGGAAATGCATTTTCTATGACTATCAGACAATTTGTGACACAAATTTAGTGTTTATGAGATTTAGCTAATTTAAGCCAGCACCTTGCAGCATCTGTGCGTCTGTGTGCTCCCGGCGGCAGCTGCCTACCCACATGCAGGCAGACAGGTGTTGGCCACTGGCTGCCCCTGGAACCCAGTGCCCGAGGCCCCAGCATCTGTGTCCTGCGTAGCTCACCTGTCCAGGTCTTACCCTTTAGGTCTCTGTGGGCTGCACTGAGAGACATTCCACCTTCCCTTAGGGCCCCTTTCTATGGCTTCTTAGAACTGCTCTGCGTTCTTAAGTCCTTCCTCGATCCTGGAATCCCACAGTATCCAAATACAAAAGTCACCTCCCTGTCAGGGGTCACAACCACCTACTTTCCCAGACCTTTGCACCTGGCTGTCTCCACACGTGCGTGAATTCATTTATGATTCAACACAGATGTATTGAGTATTTACTCTGTGCTACCCAAGAAACAAAGTAACTGAGTCCTAACTCTGTTACAACCACCCAGCGGGTTTGGAGGTGCTGGAATCCTCCTCTTCAACTTTAAGGACGTTGAGACTCCAGGAGGTGAAGTGACTTGCCCAGGGTCACACAACTCAAATACAGCAGGGCCCAACTCAAATACAGGTCTCCTCACTACAAGTTGAAAGCTCTTTCCAGAGCCCTGTATCTCTCAATATGGCCCCTGCCACCAGTGTGACAAGGCACAGAGTGATTTATGCTCAAGGTACACTAGAGTTCTCAGACAGGGGTTCCATGGAGGGGGTTTGGCAAGAGATCAGTGAACATAGACGCTAACCCCCTCATTTAGAGAAGAGGAAACTGAGGCCCAGAAAGTAGCTTGTCTTGCCTAGCGTCCCCTAGTCAGTAAGTGGGAGAGCTGGGATTTAAAGCACGTTCCCTGGATCACAGTCTGGTGCACCATCACCATGACAGCAGTATTTGTCACACTGGTATCCTCTGGATCTATGTGATCAAGGCGGTAGCCACAAGCCACACGTGGCTATATTAAATTTAAATACGAATTTGTTAAAGAGAAATAAAATTGAAAATTCAGTACCTCAATCTCCCTAGCTATATTTCACACATGGCTGATGGCACCATATTGAACAGCAGGGATGTAGGCTATCCCAGTCATTGCAGAAAGTTCTCTGGGACAGCACCGCTCTGATGACAAGTGCTTTGCAGACAAAGAGTTCTATGGGGACAAAAATTTTGGGTAACCCTTCATTCTGATTCCCCTCGCAGAGGAAATTCATATTCCACGTTAGCATGGACACTCTCAGATGTCCTGTGGCCAAAACAATTATTTACTTCGTCACCTTTCAAATAAGCTTGACTAGGAGCCCTGAAAGGATGCTCGTCGTAAAGCCTACGTGATGCTGGTATCTCATGGAACTGGGTTAGGAAACGCCGTATCCCACCAGGTGGTCCTCCTTGTCTGGCATCCTCGTACCATTGACTGGTGCAGCAGAATCAAAGATCCTCTGGCGCTGACTGCCACAAGCCCAGTTAAGGCAGGACAGAACGGTACACCCCATGTACACAGCAGGGGTGTGAAGAGACAGGGGGCAGGCTGTAAACATCCCCAGGCAAAGATCATCCTACAGTCTTTTAATGCTGGCTAGAATAGCTCACCAACCTGACAGAAAGTTCTTTCTTCTGTCTAGCCACAGTCCCTCTTGCTTTTAGGCTGCGCCCTGTTTCCTCTGCTCCAATTCTTTATTGAGCTTTGGGAAGTAAGTCGCTCAGATGTTTGTTAAGCATCTACTATGCACTAAGCACTATGCTAATACTGTTGTCTCCCAGCCCAGGGCTCTTTCCATTAGAACGAAGACATTCCTTGTCATTCAGACAGTTCCTTGCAGATGGCAAAGCACTTTCGCTTATGTTTTTCCGTTTTACCTGCCTCCTCCCCAGTCATTCTAGAGCTGAGAAAACAGAGTCCTGGAGCTGTTGAGGGACACTGGGTCACACAGCTGGGATGTGCAAAGTCAAGACTTTGACTCAGGTCCTCTGACTCTCATGCAGGAGCTTCCTCCTTCACGGCCCCTCCCGGCCCCCAGGGTCTTCACAGCCCCAGAGCAGCGGTTCGGGGTGGGCTCTGCCCGGCAGGAACAGTGTCCTGTGAAGGGCAGAGATCTCTCTGGAGCAGCAGGTCCCCTTGGCCCTCAAGCAGGGGTGCAGGCTGGCTGAGCACAGACAGGCTCATCAGTGGTGGGCCCACAGCCCAGGTGGGACGCAGCAGCCACAGGGCACTGCTCTGCTCAAACCTGCCCACCGGGGCTGTTGGGGGCAAGGGGGGAATGTCCCCACCCACCCAGGGCCAGGGGAAGGAAGGTGAAGCAGAGCAGGAGAAGTTCAAGGGCAAACAGGATTAAAAATCTAATCAAAGGATGAGGAAATGAAGGACTGAAGGGAAAAGCAGCTCCGAGCTCTGAAGGAGACACTCTTCCATCTTCCTTCTTAATGCAGGGCCGAGAGACACTGCAAGTAGAATTAGGAACAGAATGTAATTCTATTTTCCAGCCATCAAAATTAGGCGTAACGGAGATCATTCCACAGGGAATCATGCCACTTATTCTGCTGCTCCCCAAAAGTAGATTTTTAATAAGCAGGTTTCGGACCAAGTAGAGATGTATTGTGAATTACATTATTTTTCTTTAATGGGAAAAAAAAATCGGAACATCTGCAAGCGCCCGTTTCTAATGAGGCTGGGAGAGGAGATGTGGCGAGCGGCACAGGCAAGGCCATCCTGGTTATCCCCACGCAGCCTGAGGGATTGGCTGTTTGGGGACTTCCAAGGAGAGTTGGGGCTCCCCACTATGGTCCCCGGGGCCCCCCTGGTCAGACCACCCAGCCCTGCCGCAGACCTGCCTGTTAGGACCCTCAGGATGGACCCAGAGTCACAAGAATAATATGCTGCATGTTTCCCTGGCATCTTTGTACATGGCTACATTTTTTTTTTCTTTTAATGCTTGCTTTGGTGTTTCTTCCTAAATATTTTAATGTCTTTTTTGTGGTTACGTGTCTTACGTCCCCACATCTTCTGCCACTTATCTACTACCTGTGTGGTCTTGGCACAGTGACTTAACCTCTCTCAACCCTCTGTTGTCTCATCTATAAAATGGGGATAATGAAGCCTCCCCGCTTCTGGGATGGCAGAGGGGATTAAGCAGGACAGCCCGTGCAGAGTGGACAGCACACCGAGGAAGGGCCTGGCACACCGAGTCTTCCTAGCCTTCCTTTCTCGGATCTGGAAAGAGGCCGGGCCAGGACCTGGAGCAAGAGTCAGCGGAGGTCCGGCTGTGCCCTCCTTCCTGCCCCATGTTCACTCAGCATGGCCCAGGCTGCTGGGGAAATGCAGACTTTGATCCCCAGGCAGTTCCCGTCCTGGGGAGGAAGAACTAGGGAGAGAAAGGCAGGATGGCAGAGAGCTCTGATGACGCCACTGCAATCTAGCCCAGGCGCCAGAGCTAGACCCTGTCTTGAAACAAGCTTTGGAGTCAAACCAAGCTGCTCCACCGCGTAGGAGCTGTTGAGCGTGTCACTCCACCTCTCTGAGTCTTAATGTCCTCCTGCGTCACGAGGGGGTAATAAGGCCTGTTGGGTTAATTGGTGGGATAGTAACTGGGCTCAGAACATGACACACATTAATCGCTGTTATTTCATGCTGCAGCTCTGGTCGTGGCTGTGGGGGTGGAGGATGGGGAGTAGGGAATACCCCCCCAGGGCCCCGAAGAGTAACGGGGCAGTGGTGGGCCTTCCCCGCGCAGCCCCCAGGAGGCGCTCTGGGAGGTCTTTTTCTCATAATGTCGCAAAAGTAACCCTGGGTCTGTGTGCTGACACTTGGGAAGGTCACAGTGCTCCCATTACTGGGCACTACTATGTGCCAAACAGTGTGCTTCGAGTTTTTATGCAATCTTAGTTAAATTTTAAATTCTCTTATTTAAACCGCATAACTCGCGATGACCATCTAAGATGGGCTCTATCAACATTCTCGTTATATGCACGAAGGAAAGATTAAGTCAGTCTTCAGGTCACATGACTCTTGCTACCTTCTCAGCCTCTCCTAACCCTGGGAAGAGACACAAGTGAGGGAGCCTGGCCTGTCCCAGGGCCTCTGACTCTGCGATCTCAGTCACTGAATCTCTCCCGCCTCCGTGACTGTGTCTGTTCGCAGGAATGATAATAATTCCTACCAGGACAGTTGTGAGGACCAGATCCTGTGTGTGAGAAGGCGCTTAGGAAACACTGGAGGTTATTCTCGGGGCAGGGATGCCTGCGGGGCCCCAGCTGCTGAGGCCCAAGCTGGAAACGTACACCTGCCATCGGGAGGCCGATAGGCATGCAGAGGCCAGGGGCTTCCCACTCCTGTCCTTCTGTCACTGAAGGGATAGCCTCAGTGCCAAGTGGGCCCCCTGTGAGCAAGAGCTTCAGCCCCCTCCTCGATCCCGTCTCCTCCTGCCCTGCTGATCTCCCCTCCCTGCCTGTTCCTGGGGCCAAGTTCAGGTGTGGGACAGGACAAAATCAAGACACAGGGAAAATATATCGTTCCAGAACTTGAACTTGTTTCATGCCCCTTCCCTGCCTGGTGATATCCTGGACCCTCATCCCCACTCTCTGGTCAGAATTTGCTCCATGGAAGAATCTGATGGCCACACACACTGAGGCACGGCCACCTGGCAAGGGGAAGGGGAATGAGGCTTTCCAGGTGTAGAGCCCTGCGAACCGTATCAAATTCCTATTATCTCATGAAATCCTCACCTCAGTCCTCCAAGGTGAATATTACATGAGCTGCTTCCCACAAGATTTAAAAACGTGGGTCCTCCTGGGAATATTAGCATTTTCTAGGACCAAAGCGCTAAGCCCAGGGAATTAGGCAGTAGAGGGGGAAGGATGCCAGTGGAAATAGACATTTTCTTTATTATTATTATTTTTTGATGCAAGAGTGCTCTGTGTCCCCTGCAGACCCATCACCTAGATATTTGTGTCCTTGTCCCACATCTGTGTCCAGCCCCGGCCTCACCGTCCTCCTCCCACCCCTCCCAGCCCCTAGCCTTCCAGTTGCAGAAGCAGCCTCCCTCCTTCCTCCCAGAGCAGCCTGCCCACCGAGTCGCTCATCGATCCGTCCCACTGCATCCTGAGCCAGACTAATAGGTTCCCCAGGTCCCTCCCAGCCTTGGACTTGGCAGGCAGAGCCACTGCTGGGCCAGGGCTCCCCTAGGAGAGGGGGGTAGGGGTGGAGGGGGAGTAGGTGCAAGGGAAGAGGGGTGCTTCTAACCCCTCTGGTGGCAACTGCCTTTGCTGAATCCACAGATAGCAGTGAGGAGAATGACAATAGGAAATTGGCAAACTGCACTGAAAAACTCCTAATATTCTTAATGTAACTAAACCACACTTCTGCAAATTTCTTCCACTGACTAGAATTAAAAAGTATCCTCTTCTGATTTATAAAATTAGAGGATCTCTGGACTGAAAAGAAATCATTGATTTTCTAGTTCAACTTTCCATCTACTGGTTTAACTCTGTCTTCAGTGATTCTCAAGAAGGGCTTCAGTCTTTCTTTGACTACCTCCAGTGATGGGGAACTACCTCATGTGCAGCCCACGACATCACAAAAGAAGGTTCTTCTTTACGTTGAGCTGGAGTCTGTCTCCCTGTGGCTTCCATCCCCTCAATGCTCCTGGGTGTAGTCCTTGAGGCTGCCAAGAGCAAGTGTGCCTTGTGACAGCCCTCCTTCATCTGCTCCTCAAGTGACATGGTGACAGTTCCCACCTGGCACTGCTGCTCCTCTGTTAGGGTACAGAGTCTCTTTCCTTCCCTATAGTTTCTAGATCAGTCCAGTCCAGCAAGCACTGTACACCCTGCCTGCACGGGGATGTGCAAAGAAGTTTGAAATGCGATCCCTACCTAGCACTGAAATGATTTATGTGTACATTATATATTATAAAAATATATCTATAAACAGTGAGACTGTCTCAAAAATATATATATAATACATATATGCATACACAAGTATACTTACATACATATTTGCCATCAGATATTTTCTATGGTTTAAAACCAAGGCTATATTTTGTGGGTGGGATCATAAATCCTGTAGGAGTTGGGAGAAGGGACAAGTGGGTGAAGGCTGGAGAATGGAGAGAGGTTTAGGGGAGGACGTGGGGTGAAGAGCAGTGGGAAAGCGAGTGGGAAACAAGATTTGTTAGGCCCCTTTTGACAGCACCATCTGTGTACTTGACATCCTCTTCATAACCCTGTAAGGTAGTCATTCTCCTCACTTCTCAGACGAGGACACTGGGTGCAGGGGGATGGGGGAGTTGCCGTCCTAACCTACCTAGCGGTGCCGGAGCTGCCATTCCCGTCCCAGCACTGGGCTCTTTGTGCTGTGCCAAGGCTGCCTGGTTGGGAAAAGGAATGACTCACTGATAAGCGATTCCGGGTGGGGTGCAGACCTGCCCTCCCCGTCCCCGCCCTGCCTCTCAGCACACGGAGTGTGTTGGCTGGAATAGGGGAATAATGCTGTTCTTTGTTTAAAGGGCAGCAGAGCACCCCAAGGGGTAGCAGGCTGGGCAGTGGTTAGAACAGGGTTCCCAGTTTATCTGACGCCTGGGGGGGCCCTCTTTCCTTGGGAGCTCAGTGCACCTGCCAGTTTTAAAAGGATCAAGCGTCCCCAAGCCACCTTTGCCAGGAATCCCCATGCTGTGCACAATCCTGCTGTCGTCCCCAGGCCTTCCTCTCTCGTCCCACTGAATTTCACTGCCGTTCGGAAGAACCCCAGGGGATTTGGCCTCTTTTCCAGCCAGACTCTAAAGATGCTCCACACTCCATTCCAGGACCCGTGGGGTTCGCCCCGCCGCCCGTCCCTCGCTCAGGCCCTCCAGCTGCGGGGCGGGAAGGGATGCTGAGACCCCGGGAACACCAGCTCTGCGGCCGCCCTTCACCCCCTTGCTGGAGTGTCTTTGGATCAGGTGCTCAGACCTTTGTCCGGGTGGGAGTTAGCTTTAGACATCATCTCTGAGGAAGGTGTGGTGGACGTTCTCTGCATTTACATATAGGACAAAATGAGGATGCCACATTAAAAAAAAAAAACAGATTAATTCAAGTTGCCAAACAAAATAGGAATGTAATTTGAACTTCATCATCCACTTAGCTGCGAGTGCCTGGACCCTGAGCTCCTGAGGGCAGGGACTGTACGTGCTCCATCTTCTCTGCCTGGTGTCCTGTCTACACGGTGCCTGGCACTTAGGACATGCCAGTGGGTGTTGGCTGAACAGGCGTGTTCTTCCCTGACTTCATCTGCCTCACCACGCCTGCCCTTGGCACGCTTGGGGTTGTAAGTGAATACAAGAGAAGTGACATCGAGACAGAACATCCCGGTTCCCAGCGTGCTTTCTGATACATTTTCATAGAGTTCTCACCCTCTTGTACCCATTTTGCAGATGACGAATGGAGCATCCAAGAGGTTAGATGACTTCTCAAAGTCACACAGCTGGGGAGGGCTGACCCCAAGCATGAATCCAGATCTTCTGGATCAGGGCTGGCAGGAAGTAGCCCAGCAACATCGGTGCCACTGTGGGTGGGGGCTGGCACTGAGGGGCTGCGAGGGGCACAGACGGTGGTGATCTTTACAAGTCTCTGTTGAAACCCTGTTGGGGAACGGAGGAAAGGTGAGCCCCGTGCTGTGGCTTGCACAGCTGGGCTGTGTCTGAACCCTCTTTGTAAATAACAGGCCCTCCCAGGGCTTCTCCCCGATCTGCTGCAGCCTCCAGCTCCCTGGAAAGCCTTGTCTAAACAGGTGACAGGAAGACAGGGGTTGGCAGCACCTTCCCAGAGCTCCTGTCTCCATCACGCCAGGCCCCTGGGTTCAACCCTGCTTCCCTCTCCTTCTCATTAAGAAAACAGACCAAGAGTAGGCTTCCCTCCACTAAGTCCTGAGACATGTGTCCCTGGGCCTCCCCGGGCACTGTGCCTGCTGCTTCCTGCAGAGTTTGTCCTCAGAGGCAGCCTGGTCTCATGGGAAGAGGGTTGGATGGAGATGAGAAAACAGAGACCCGAATTCTGGTCCTCGTGTTTCTGTGTCTGTGTGCTGGGCGAGTCGTGTCACCTGTGTACAACACCAGGAGGGGGATGCGATGTCCTTCAGAGGTCTCTCTCAGTGACCTTCTCATGTTTGAGGGTCAGGACGGTGAGTAACTTGTGCCAGGCAGAGTTTTTCAGGGCTGTTGTCAAGACATCCCTGAACTGACTACCCGATCAGTCCGTACGGAGACTGGCAGCACAGGACCTTGGACTGCTTAGAAAATCAACCCTTCGCTTGCCACCCCGTGTGTGAGGCAAATTGTTCATCCTCCCGACCTCCCGTTCTCCTCTGTGCTGGGGATTATAACACTTTATAGGATTGTTGTGAGGACTTACATGAGATAAGCCATGTAAAATTTTTAACACATTAGCTGGAACACAATAAGCGTTCGACAAATGTTACTCTTGTCATTGCTTTTGGGGGCAAATGCCTGCCTGTCTCTTTCCCTTGGAATTGAGACCACTGCTTCCCCCCACCCCATGTACACACATGCCCTCTCCTGGCCTGTATTTGCAGAGACAAAGCAGAATTAAGACCCTCTTGGCTCAGTGATGTCACTCTGGAGCCCCTCCTCCCACCACGGCCCCTAGGCAGCAAACAGCTCCGGGTGAAGGAGGGAAGGGGGAGATTCTAGCACACAGTCCCATTTTTTCATTTTGTTCTGGGTGCACCCAGATTCGTGCCTGCTGGAGTGCAGTTCAAAGGCTGTTATTTTATGATCATGATAATACCTTCTTGTTTTAATGCAACCACGAGGCTGTGAGGAGTTCAAAGGCTTTTGCTAGACCTGTTTTCTGGGTCCTGGGATCTTGAAGATTCCCCCACCTCCAAAATGAACACAAAGGCTTTTATAGAGCCTGACGTAACATTGGCGAGAGTGGACAGTGTCCGAGTCTCAGGCCTAAGTTACACGCGACCTTCTCTAACGCTCAACACAGACCTACGAGCTGACTGCTGTTACTATTTCCACTTCTCGGATGAGGAAACTGAGGCCAAGACAACTGGCCACATGAAAAGGTCCTGCGATTGGGGAAAGATATATGGGCCTGGTGGTCTCGGACCCCAGATCTTGGCCACTGTGTGTCCTGCACGCGAGGACCATGGGGCGGTGCAGGGATCCCTCATTCCACCAGGAAGCTTCCTGCTCCCCCTTAGAAGAGCATTCCCGAGGCCATTGGGGAGCCAGTAGGAGCTCTTTTGTTCTAGATGGCTAAGAAACCTGCTCAGTTGTGAAGTAGCTCCCCAGTACCAGCAATGGGACCAGACACGACCCTGTGTCCAGCCCAGGCTTCCCCGTGTCCTGTTTTTGCCCAGGTGTCCCTTGAGGCAGCTCTACGGAGCCTCAGGGCTTCACCCTCTCTCCCCTCCAGGCCTTTTAAACCTAGAGAAGCTGCTCCGGCAATTCCTTATCTCCAAGGACACACTCTCCGTCCGGATGCTGGATGACACCCGGGACCCCACCCCACTCCTCAAGGAGATCCGGGACGACAAGACAGCCACCATCATCATCCACGCCAACGCCTCCATGTCGCACACCATCCTGCTGAAGGTGCGAGCCGGGCTGGGCGGGTGCCGGTGGGTGCTGAGCCTCCTCCCCTCCCTCGCTCTCCCTGTCCTTGCCTTGTGTGTCCTCCTGGGCCATGGCCTGGACCTGAGCCCTGACCAACCGCTCCCTGTGCTTCCGTTTCAACGAACAGTTCCTGACAGCTGAGAGGAGAAAGCGGGGTGATGGTGATGTTGTAAAAATATTCAGCACCCGGGGCAGCAGGGCAGCAGACAACAGAGACGCCAGCCAAAGCCAGATCCTGCCAGGGGCTCTGCAGAGCGTCCACGGGGTCCTGGGAGGGGCCTGGGTGGGGGTGGAGGGCTCAAGGGGCTCGGGCAGAGGCCGTTTGCCAAGCAGTGTGGAAGGATTTCCATATTTTGACAACCGGGACAGTCACGCAAGTGCATCTTGCTGAACATCAGCTCTGTCTTTAATCCTGACACGGTGTACACAGTTGCCAAGTGCTTCTGTGTAATTTCCCGGTGTGAAACGCCCAGTGGTGACGTGAGGCAGGTATAATAGCTTCCCGCTGGGAGATGAAGAGACGTGTTCAAGGCCCAGGCCTGTGAGGAGCAGAGCCGAGCCTGAGCAGTTCCCTCTTACCTGCAAACCAGGCAATTTCTCCTGCATTCCCAGCAACAGAGGGGCACGGTGCCAGCCCCCGAATCTGAACATACGCACGTGGAAACTAGGACTCTGAGTGAGGCCAATCTGAAAGAGAGAGAGAGTAGTCTGGTGCCTGGGGCCCGCATGGGACAAACAGCTGGAAATAGCTGGACAGCCTCCGGGTCACCTGGCGCCAGTTCCTGGGCTGGTGGCTGGGCCAGGCATGCACCTCAGAGAGGGCAGACCCTGCTTCCAGGCTCCTCGGAAGCTCCCCCAACCTCTCCAGGCGCTCTGGCCTCTTCTAATGCCATTTTAATTGCACATTTAAACACAACCTGCTATCTTCCACTGGGGGAGCGAGGCTCCTCGTTAACCTCTGCCAAGCTGCGAGGAGCCCAGCAGACACTCGAATGATTGTCTGTTCCTCTCCCTCCCTCCCCATCCCTCCTCCCGGCCTCCCATCCCCAGCTAGTTTTTGTCTCAGAGTTAATAAGAGATTTGAATGAGTTCTCTCAGTACTGAAGGCTGTCCCTTCAGCCCGTTGCTATAGTAATTTTCCAGAGCTCCAAAGCCACGTCTGTGTGTGTGTGTGTATACCCTACTCGCATACACTCTCTCGGTCACACATACACACACATTCAAACACAGGATTTTTCTCGTTTCTTCCTTTTTCTCCTCTTATGCCTGGAGCTATGATCAATGAAGTCATTAAGGATGGAAAAGCTCCTCTAAGTTTTAGGGGAGGAGAGGTATAGGCTGAGAGGTCCTCCTTAGGGAATGTGGGGAGCAGGGAGTGAGAGCTTCAGCTTAGTAGACAGATGTCCCTGCAGCCCCATGGTGGAGGGCGGTTCAGAACGCACATTCCCTGTGGGTACTTGGAGCCTGCCTAAACAGCCCCCAGTAGGAGCCTTTAGGGGCAGCCCCTTGCCCAGGAATATTCCATGGCATAGCCCAGCATGTGAGACTGAGTTCTGCACCCCCAATAATATGACTAGTTCATTGTTGAAATTTTGGAAAGTATAGAAAAGCACATAGAAGAAAATAAAAATTATTTACAATCTCATCACCCAGAGCTAACCGCTATTAAATTTTGATGTCTATCCTTTCTGCTTTACAGACGCATTTTTCCCAAAATTATTATCACCCTGCACGAACTTTTCTGTAAGCTGCTTTTCTAATTCTATGCCATGCACCTTCCCCGTGTCATTAAACATTTTTCTACAAATATTTTAATGGCTGTATCATTTCCTATCATACAGATGTCCCATAATTTATTTAACCATCCTTTTATTGTTGGAGATACAGGTTGTTTCCAATCTTTTGCTATCATAAATAACGCTGGGGTGCACATCTTTGTACATAAATCTTTATGCACATTCATGAATATTTCCTTATCATAAATTTCTAGAAGTGGAATTACTGAGTTAAAGATATGCATGCTTTTAAGGATTTTGATATGATTTACCAGATTGCCTGGCAAAGGCTGTCACAGTTTACACTGTCACCAGCAGCACACAGGTATCTTTTAGCACCCTTGCCAATACTGGGTATTTTCATTAAAAACACTGTGGTTTTTTTGTTCTGTTTTTTTTGTGGCCATCCTTTTCAAGGAAGCTCCACCTGTAGTGGTCATGATTAGCAGACGGTTCTGTTGAGTGCCCCATGCCTGTTTTTCCTGGTCCCACCGCTCAGCTCCAGCTCCCGTGATCTTGGAGCCAAACTCATCAATGAGAAGTGAGGCTTCCGGAAAGCCTGTTCCCTTTGTTCCCATCTGACTTCCTAGAGGCCCAGGCAGGCTCTGTCCTCATGCTTCCTGGGGCTCCCCACTCCTCCTTCCAAGGGGCCACACAGGGCTTTCCGGGGCCTCAGCAAGGATGGACTCAGTGTGGGAAGCTGAGTGGGCACACCACACACAGACGGGGCCTCGGGGAGACTCGGTGTGCAGGAGGGGGCCCGGCCCCTGGAGCTTGGCAGCACTGTGCCGTCTCCCGATTTCAGGAGGATTTGCAAAGTAATCCCCGACTTTATTGAGCGGCTGTTCCAGCAACGAACTCCATGTTTACTCAGAATTCAGGCCTTAAAAACCAAGGATCTCTTGTCTTTTATCTCTAGGACAGCAGATTTCACAAAATGGGTTTTAACTATCTGACTGTGCCCTCTCTCAGTGCCGCCCCACCCCGTCCCTGTCAGCAGTGAGCTCTCACAGGGGGCTCGCATCAGCCTAGGCAGGGATGGGAGGTGGCAGCACTCTCCCTTGGGTGAGTGTGCGTGGTGGGGCACAGGATGGAGGGTGGTCATCCTGTCGCACCATCCTCTTGGAAGTGGAGGAGGAAATGTACCTTCACTTGGAGGAAGAAGGAGCCTCACGGAGGAGGCCTTGTGTCCCCTGAGGGCTATTGCCCCGTCACTAAGCCTTTCTGCCCTTTAGCTTCCCATTGGAAAGACGGTGATACAGGAACCCCCAGCCTGTTCCTCAAGGAGCCTGCGAGGGTTCCTGTAAGAATGTTCACAATGTTATCTGAGTTCCTTGGAGATGAACACTATGTAGGAGGAAAATATAATCACCCGGTCTTGTTTCTCCTCCATCCACCTCGATAGTCATCACAAAAATGGTCTCCCTGTGGCCCAGGGCTGCATGATACATTAAGAAAATCCAGCCAGTTGTCAGGAGGGATGAGGGCCCTGGAGAGAGCTGGGCTCATTATTTGCTTGATCTACTTGTCAGCTTCTATGGCACCTGTCACACTCAAAGCCAGGCACACTGACAGGGGAGGTTGGCTAGGAGCATTGATGGTGGGTACAAAGATCAGACAAAAGGGACACGGTTCTGAAGTGGCAATTCTCAACTGCGGAATGAAGCCACACTGCTGCACTGTGATCAAGGGGGAGGCATGTCACCGGCAACTTGTTACTTACTAATAAAAGACCAGAGTTTGCAAATTATTTACTTATTTCCTATATTGCTGCAGATTCAAGAATACTCTTATTAAGAGTCTCACTTGCATTCTGGCAGGGGTGGAGTTGATTGGGGCATTGCCTACAACCTACAGACTCTCTGATCTATGCCTCGCCCCCAAGAGGGCTGTGGTTCCATCAGTATCTCGATCCTCAGCAGGGAGTATAGTTGGTTAAAAACACTGACATGAGGCTGCCTGGATTTAATCTCATCTTTTCCGTTTGTGAGGCATGTGGTCTTGTACAAGTTACCTAGCCTTTTGTTGTGTCAGTTTCCCCAACTGCAAAAGGGGGTTGGGGAAGGATAGTGCCTACCTCATGCAGTTAACCGGTGTAGAATACCTTACGGTGGCTGGCACATACCAAACAGTGGGTGTTAGCCGTTGTTATTGTTGATGGTTGCGTAGATAATTATTATAATCTGTTTAATTATTTGCTTCATTTCCCTAAAAGTCATTTTTGGTTTCAATAATATGTGTTTATATCCATGGTGTGCTGTGTGTAAGAACAGCAGCTACTCTGCATGTCACTGCCATGGGAGGGCGCAGGGAGGAGGAGAGACCCCGCGCTGGTCCCGGATCGAGGGCAATGTGAGAACCAGTCAGGATGTTCCACTCTGCCTGGTGCCGAAGGGCAGTAGCCCAGACAAATGGCAGACACGTGGAGCCCTCACTGCTCATTTGCTTCAAGTGGGTTTTTGTTTTCTTCTCTAATCTCCTTCTCTTCGCCTTGCAGGCAGCTGAACTTGGGATGGTGTCAGCCTATTACACATACATCTTCACTAATCTGGTAAGACATTCTCACAGCTCACCTCCTTGGCATAGAGAGTGTTGTGAGTGGTCAGGGGCAGTGGATCGTGATGGAATGGAGCCCAGAGGATGGGGAGTGGGACAAGTAGACACAGAGGAGCAGAAACCGGCTGGAGAGGCTGGGCGTCCTGCAAACATGGGGTCCAAGAGCCCACTGGGATTCTCATCCCAACATTTCTTAGCCTTGCAAGCATAGGGATTTGGGAAGTCTAATGCCTCCATTCAGACACCACTAGCTGCATAGAGCTAATTCCTCTGGGCTGTCACAGGGTGGGTGAGCCCCTGTGGTAGGTCCAGTTACTGGGCTGCAGTCCAATCTCTACATTGTCAGACTGTTGTGCTAACTCAGAAGTGGGAAAACTAGAGCACAACAAGTATGCATGTCTTACAGTGTTATAACCGAATGTGCCTTTAGAGACCATCTCAGTCAAATTCCCTTATTTTGCAGATGAGAAAACTGAAGTCTGTAGAAATTTCACTGAACCAGGTTTGAGCACTAGCTTTGCCACTTACCAACCATGTGCCCTTCAGCAAAGCACAGAGCCTTGGTGTCCTTATCTGTAAAATGGGGATCAGAACAGCTACGTCATGGAGTTGCCATAATTTCGAAATGGTATAATTTAACCTGTGTGGAAGCCTTTTGACATGGTAAAGCATTAAGAAATGTGCAAGATTATGGTGACCTATGGACACATTCAATTGGAGAGTAGAAAGGACCTCAGAAAACAGGGGTTTTTTAATTATAACTTTTTATTTTGAAATAATTATTGATTCATAGGAAGTTGCAAAGGTTGTACATGTACCCTTAACCCAGATTCCTCCAATGGTGACGCTGTACACAATTGCAGTGCAATATCAAAACAGGATATCAGAATGGCGATCTATGAAAACGTGTAGAGTTGTGCACCTCTGCAAACAAGATACAGAGCTGTTCATCCCCAGGAAGCGCTCCCTCCTGCCACCACTTTGTGGTTACACCTGCCACCCTCCCCCCACCACCCCTAACCCTTAGCCTCCACTAATCTGTTCTTCATTTCTATAGTTGAATGACTGTGAGAATGTTATATAAATGGAATGTTACCTTTCTGTGACCTTGTTGGATTTTTATTGCTGAGTAGTATTTCACGGTAGAGATGCGCCATGGTTTGTTTAGCCCTTCACCTATCGAGAGACCTTCTGGTTGTTTCCATATTTTGACTATTACAAATAGGGCTGTTACAAAAAATCATTCAAAGAGGTTGATTTCATTTTATAAGTCACTCGACAAGGTGACCCCTTCATCCAGACATGCTTTTGAGTACCTCCTGTATACATACAGGCACTGGGCCAGGCATTCAGGATTAAAATGAGAGTAAGAAACCGAACCTGCCTCGGAAAAACTCAAAGCACCTATCACAGTGCAAAGTGCTAGATTCTGTTATTAGACGTGTGCACAGGATGCTCCAGACCCTAGAGCAGGCGCTGCTTGCTCAACATGGGGCCGTCAGGAAAAGTTTCATCAAGGAAGGGGCCTTCAAGCTATGTCCTGAAACATGGGTAGGGTTTTTCTAGGGAAACAAAGAAGGGAAGAGCATTCTGGGATAAGGAACAGCATATCCACCTGCTTAGAGATAAGAAAGTCCATGGCAGGTCCAGGAAACAGTGAGTCACTTAAAACTTAGGGACTGCTCCAGGAATACGCATGTCAGCTAATTCTTATTCACTAATGCATTTCCATCCAGCCTGGAAAGTAAACTGTTTAGAGGATTTAAGGCAGTTAACAATTAAAGAGCCTTGATAAGGAAGGGAACAGAATTCAGCCTCATAGAGTTGATTCTTCAGTCTTGAAAAAGGTTGTGCAGAAGTAAAGACATTTTTGGTGAAAGTGTGCAGTAGGGTAATTTAGGGAATCATGCAGTCTCCCTCCCTGGACTTAGAAATCAGGTCTCTTAAAATATCCTATGAGGTTTAGGAGATGGCTGCCCAAAGAGATGGGCTTGGACGCTGAGATCCTTTTCTTTTCCAGCTGTAGGTGTTTCTGAACAGTCCTTTCTCGGGGCAGCTGTGGAATTGTTAACCCTGAAGCATCCTCTAGGCCTTTGCTCTTGGAGTTGAAACAGACTTTAGAGGAATCCAGGTGTGGCTTTTCTTCTGGAATAGGGACTGATTCCACAGCAGGCTTGCCAGGGAGTCATTCAGCCTTTGCTTGAATTTGAGTGGAAATAGCTTGTTCACCACCACCATAAGACTACCTGCTCCATTGTTGGAGTTTTTTTTTCTTTTATTGAAGTCTAGCATGCCTACATAAGAAAACCACAACATAGTATGTGTGCACGGCTTAAAAAACTTTCTCCAAGTGAGCACACCTGTGTAAGCCGCACCCAGCTCCAGAAATAGAACATCACCGGCATCCCAGAAGCCCCTCTCATGCCCCTCAAAATGCACAACAGACGAACTTCTTTGTTTGCTTTTTTTCCCCTCTCTAACACTGCTGCTATAAATCAGCACATTAATATGTAAAAAGGGAGAAAAGGATTAGACTATTCCCAGAGCAATGCAAAAGCATTTGCTTAAAGTAAGGAGGCATCTGGGGGAGCCTGGGCAAGTTGGCAGAAGAGCAAAGAAAGATTAGAGTGTCGTTGTGTTCCATTTGGGGACCTGGGAAATGGTGGGGGAGGGAAAAGGCAGGCCAGGGGCTGCCTGCAGCATGCCAGCCTGCCAGGGAGGCTCCCTAAATTAGGCAGCAACGTCAGCAGAGGAGGAAGGAGCTGGGCAGCGAGGAGTCGCTGGGGTGATTTAGCAGATGGAAGGGAGACATTCATTTGGAATACGAGTTCCCAGGACAGTAACCAGAATAAGGTGGAGTTGCTTGGCTGAGAGATTTTTAAGAAGACAGCATTATCCACACTGCGTACTCCCACCCCCGTCCTCAAAAATGATAGAAATGATGATGATGATGTTACCTAGTGGACAGAGGTCGAGTCACTGGGAGACTTGGGTGAGCCACACTGGAACTCTGAGCCCCAGTTTTATCATTTTTAAAATGAGGATAATAAAACCTTGGAGGGTTATTATGAGGATTAACTAAAATTATATTAATATAAGTCAAATGCATTATAAATAGCAAAGTACTACATGTTTCTAAGGCATCGCGTTTTTTTTTCCCATGTAACACTATGATGCTTTCAGCTTTCAAAGAGCTTTTCCCCGTTCACATGGGCGTGGGACGAGACGTGCTCTGGGAGCATGCCTCGGTCAGAGAGTGCTTTGAACCCGGGATTAACAGGATTCACACTGTATGTTTGCAAGGGGAGATCAGAGAAGTAACTGTGAGTGATGCTGGTTGGATAATAGTCAAGAAAACAGAAGCAGAGCCATTGCGAAAATCCGCGAGAGAATATTCTGGAAGCTTCTCATTAGTATCTTGGCTTTCTAAGAGGGATAGCCGTCCAATAGGAGTAAAGACACTTTTTAGGACCACTCTTGCTGCCCAGTTGCAGTTGAAGTTTTAGGGCAGAGAGAGAAGGGCTTCGTCCAGAGGGTGATGAGTTATCCTCTCTGCTTCTCCAGCCCTTCTCCCGAGTCCAGATGCCAACTGGGCTTTAATTCTTACTTCTTCTCGGAATTCCTAGGGAGCCGGGTCATGTCCCATCTCTCTGAATTCTGCCACAGCGATGCAGTAGGTTCTCAGATCAGCTTTTAGAGCACAGGCACGATGAGCTGGAGAGGCATGGGCAGTAACGGTACCTGCCTCGGGAGGTAATATACACACCAACTGGCTCACAGTGCAAGTTTAGTTGGGGGAAGTTATTATTTTAAGACGTCTAGTTTATGCTTCTCATGGGCTCAAAGGAATGGGAGGTACTTATTTTACTGCCCAGCCTCTAATGGTCTGTAAAAATGACTCATAAAATGCCATTTTATTTATTTCTAGAGAATGAATAGAACTAGGTAGTTCGGTTATTGTGCGTGACGGAACCGACCCATTGTGGGGTTTATTTGTGTCAGTAATTACCAAGCAATTGATCGAATGCCCATACCTCTCTCCCATCCAGGCAGAAAGAAAACTGATTGATTTAGGGCATCCATAATAAATGAATTAGGTTGACTGCTTTGGATTCTGTCTGTTGATTACCCATCACAGGAGTTGGGACAAAATTATCCATCATGAATCAGACTTCTAACCCATCAATTCATTTGACCCTATAGCAACATAGTTTCTTTCTCTGTCAGGGTCTGGCCAGCAGGGAGAGTGAGTGTGCCAATTCTGGGCCTTGGGTGACAGGTGACGGATGCAACACAAGGAGCTGAGCCAGTGAGGGTGGAGGCTGCGAGGAGGACCACGTGGCTATCACTGGCAGAGCCTGGAAGAAGCTGGGCGAGTCCGGGGAAGAGCCGGATCTGCAGGTCCAGGGGAGGTGGCACTCAGTGACACAAAGACAGTGAGGTGTCAGGCAATGAAAGAGATGCAACGTACAGGGACAGATTCCTCCAGAACAGAGGAAGAGGTCAGTGACAAGAAGTATGTAGATGCTGAAGGCACACAGTGAACACATATCCAGGTCTTTTATTTATATTATCTATTTCAAAACGGGGTTTGGGGTAATTTCTACTGGGGTTAGAGATCGGATTGGCGAAACAGCTTTTTCCCCAGCTTCTGGTTCTAATGAGTCAGGAATCATTCCCAGCAGAGCAAATCTCTGATCAACAGACAGCACGGGCACCTGGCTAAGGTGGGGGCCAGGAGCAGAGGGCTAGCTCTTGGGGTCTAAATCACAAGAATTTGAGAGGCAAATTGAGGGCACTTGCCAGGATGTGCACTTGACCAGAGGTCAGGTACGTGGAAAAGAACTAGGAGGAAGCAAGTCCTGGGGGGAAGGCAAAGTGAGGGGTCAAGAGTCCAGGCCAACATGAGATGGACCAAATAAGCAAGGCAAATAGAGTTACTGTGCAAAGTCACAAAAGATGCATGAGCGACCCAGAGAACTGGTTCCTGCTCTCATCCGGAAATCAATCAGCCAGCCTTCCTTCCATTCGTCCGTCCTTCCTTCTTTCCTTCCTTCCTTCCTTCCTTCCTCTCTTTCTCCCTCCCTCTCTTGAATTTTTATTTTGGTAAAGTACTAATATATACCACATTAAACTTACCATTTTAACCTTTTTTAAGTTTACAGTTTAGTGGCATTAATTATATTCACAATGTTGTACAACCATCGCCATGATCTATCCCTAAAACTTCTCATCAACCCAAACAGAAACTCGGTCCCCATTAAACAATAGCTCCTGATGCCCCTCGCTCCAGCGCCTGCACTCGACTTTCTTCTCTGTGCCACC
>CM052438.1:103255021-103366995 GCA_028533085.1 Varecia variegata | reverse complement strand
AAGCTGCATTTGACTGTCTGCTTCTCTGCACCACCTTGGCCACACAAGCCTTCAGTTATACTGCGTTTATTCCCAATCCCTTCCCACCTGCCGCACCCTGGCGTTTGCTCATATTCCTTCTCCAGCTACTTCATGCTCAACAGGCATGGTGTGGGGCAGGTCTCAGCTCTGCCCTGTTCTCCACGGAGTGCCTTCCACTTGGCACACAGTTGGCGGTCAGTAAACTGTAGTAATTAGTACCGTTATTGATTCGTTATTATTATTTATGGTTGGAAGATCTGGAACTTCAACTCAAGCTTTCTATGGTGACACTAATAGTCACACTAAACTATTAACACCTTATGGTGTTAATAAGCAAAACTTATGGTGTTCAGCAAAACTTTTGTCATTTAGCAAAGTAGCTACGAGTCACTTCTTGCCAAGTGAGGGGGAAGAGAAAGAGGAAGGAGAAGCCCCTAGGCCAGATATTTCCCTTTGGCAGGGCCCAGCTGTAGCATGAGAACTCGGAGAAGGGGGCAGCTCACCCTCTTTCGTAGCACCGCAGCATGGAGGATGGATTGCACTGTGCATGGACTACCCCTGCAAGGTAGATGCTCTTATCCACACTTTACAGCTGAACAAACTGGAAGTTGAGAGACTTGCCCAAGATCACCCAACCAGTATGTGGCCAAATCACATGTGGCCTGGATCTGAATCCAGGACTGTCCTAGTTCAAAACATGGACTTTCTAGTACATGCTACATTACGCAGTGCCAGGGGCCCCATTCACATTGTCCTCAGTATAAATGGCACCCGGGGGTTGAACAATACAGTGGCCATCTATCCCAAGATCAGAGGCATGATCTTCATTAAATAGGCAGCTATTGCAAAGAAGAAACAATGAGGCCCTAACCTGGAGGAGTTGGAAAGGAAGGGAGATTCAAGAGACATTCGGGAGATAGATTTGATAGAATTGGCAATAGATTGGTGTGGAGGTAAAAGAGGAACGGAGTTGAGGCTGTCTCTGAAGTTTCTAGCTTTGTTGGCCAGGACAATAGTGATGCACTTACTGGGTTAGGAATATCCCAGAGAAGGGGGAGAAGGGGCTGATAAGCAGAGAGAAAGTCACAGAATGCCACTTGCCCTACTTCCCCATTTGGCCTGAGTTAGGAGATGGACTTGACTCAAAGACACATCTGGATTTGTATTTTCATTGCATCCTTTTCTCCTTAAAGTCAAGCACAGGAGCCAAGCCTGTATCATTAGAAGCTCTTGTGCTTTCGTTTCTGGTTAACCAACCTTGTCCTCTCCCCTGGGTTGACTAACTCCAATTCCCAGTGATGGGACTTGGCTGCTTAGCCCAGGCCGAAGGTGTCCCTCCTCCTCAAAGAGGACACCTCTTCCCCTGTACTCCCTGCCCTTGCAGAGGCTGCCCATCATTTCCCTTACCCCCCGCCCCATGCTCCCAAATACTTGGCACCAAAGTCATGTGTTTCTTGGCACTTGGACCCTGTGTGGTGTGGGACATGGTCATGCCACTCACAGCCCTGATAACTACAGAGTTTCCCAATCCCTCTCTTCCCCTCTCCCTCCAACAAATCTACCTAAGCCCTGGGACCTCCTCTGCAGCCCCATCCCCAACTCAGCCCCGACTCCCAGCCTGTCTTTGCACCCTGGCCCAGGTGGATGAACAGGCTGTAAGTCCATGGAAAGTTTCCTACAGCTGAGCAGCAAATGGGTGCCTGTCTGTAAACCAGGACTTTGGACGTGTCACCCCTGCTGGAGAAAGTGAGGGGCACTCAGGGAGCTGCACCACCCGTGGTGAGTGTGCCACGCAGCTCTCAAGCCACATCCACGAGGCAACATCATCCCAGGGCAACAGCTCCCTGTATTCACTTGTGGCTGTGACCTGACCTTCAACTGTAGTGATTTGGATCCTTATATAGCACTGTGTACACAAGTATTCACCCACATGCATGCACACATACACATACACACACACATACAGACACATTTTAAAATGCTGTTAACCTGAAGCCCCAGTGATTAAAAAAAAAAAAAGCAATCTATCAGGAGTTTGTTTTTCATAATACAATAATGCAACTTCCAGAGGACAATCAGGGATGGGTATGACTTCCACTCATGCTCTCACACCTTCTGTGGGTGTAAGACTGTGTGATTAGACAGCATTGGCTGCAGTGAGGACCCCAAGGCATTGAGATGTCTTCAATCAACAGTCCTGCAACCAACACTGACCAAACAGCTTCTAGGTATCAGGCATTCTGCCAGGTGCAGCGTGGAGTTCAAAAATGAGGCAGGCACGTCTTTGCTGTCTGGGAACATAGAGTCCTTTGGAGAGAAACCACACTCGTGAACAAGTAATGGCAGCGGGGGGCTGTCACAAAGCCGTGCACACTTGGAGTAGTGGAGGGTTTGGTCTTGGTCCTGCCCTACCACTTGGCTTTATCAGATGGCCGTTTGCTCTGTTCTTCGCCTGGTTCCCTGGTGTTGGGACACTAGACTCCACTCCGATTGGTAGCAGGCACCTCTCAGGGTTCCCGTGAGAGCCTGTTCCACCCCAGGGACCACTCCCACCCTTCCTGTCATTTCACAAAGGTCGCAGCTGGCCAGGTAGTGTGGCTGGGGAACCTGAGTGTGTGCATTCTTAGTTAGGGCTGGAGATGGGTAGCAGGAACCGGGTGACCTTTCATCCCTTCCAATCCTGAAATGTGTTCATTTTATGAACTATCTCTCCAGCAAAACGTCCCCACCGCTTGATTTGGGGTTTGTAATACATGCTTCTCTCAATCTGCTTAGACAGCATTTCCCAGGTTGTGTCCTGTAGAACACTACCGTGAGTCACTCGTGGGCTTTGGAGGGAAAAAAGTGCCCCATGGTCAACCTGTTCGGAAATTTTGGGTTAAACAAAATCAAACAAGCTATTTCACTGCAGGACTTCTTTCAGCCTTTAATACTCGAATGTGCCTTATGTATCTCAAAAAGGCCAACATAATATGTGATGTTTTCTTACCTTATTTCTAACCTTATTTGAACTCGCAGCCTTGTTTTTGTGAAATTTCTGAGCAGCACACTTTGAGAAATACTGGCATAGAAGAATTTCGCTGCATATAAATTGGTGATGGTCAGCTGTTTCCCATATTCTTTTAGAAAATAGCCTTCAATAGCAGTAGGAGAGTCTAAGTTTAGATATGGAAGAATTTGCTAACTGCAAGGATGCTCAGAGAGTAGAACCCTGGGGTGTCTTGGGAAATTGCAGTAAAAGAGTGTACCCTCTTTCCTGTCCTTCAACAAGCTATCCCACGAGTCATTATAAATAGAATGAATTATCAAGGAAGCTTCTGGAATCTTTTTTATCTTAAGGGGCCTTTGAAAGTAGGATATAATTGAGGGATGAGACGTTAGGAATTAAAAGGCAGGAAGACAGACCGGCTGACTTCTTGAGAGACTGTGTCTAAGTGCCTGTAATTAACTCATTCATTCTTACTCTGCCTGTAACGTGCATTTGCAGGAAACACCTTCCGAACTCAGGTTTCTAGGACAAGTGGAACTAAAATAGGGGGCCAGAAGCTGCCTGAGATCTCTCGGTTGTGTTTCGGTAACTATCACATTTGCCACACAGGATGCTAAAGCCTTTGCATACATCTTACTTGTTCCTTGAAACAACCTATAAGGTTGCTAATGCTATTGTATCTATTTCACAAAATGAGGATCTGAAGCCCAGAAAGGTTAAAGACCTTGCCTAAGGTCATGCAGCCGGTGTGGTGCAGAACCTGGGTTTGAGCACCGAAGCCCTTATCCACCACGTCCCCCTGAGCCCCTGTGAGTCTGTGGACATCTAAGAGGTCAGGGCTTCCTTGAAATGGGCCTCCATCCCTCAGGCTGTGCATGCGGGGAGAGGGTGGAGGGGGTGATGTGTCTGCCCACAATGATAAGGAAGCTGGGGAAAGAGGACATTCTTCAGCCCCCACCAGCCACGGCCAGTGAGGCCCCTTATGTTCCCGACGACAGCCTGGCTCTGCGCCTTAGTTGTCTCACCCTTGCCAAGTGCATCTCTTCTCATTAGCCATCTGCCCTCTCGTTCCTGCTGGTAGCCCACAGCACATGGGCAGCTGCCCTGTTAGAGAGAGAGGAGATAATATCAGCTTAGGAATCAATACGTTCTCTGGCACGCCCGTGTTCCCCTGATGGGAATGTGGCAGGATCCAAAATACACTTAATCCTCATCCAACTCCACTCTGTCAGGGGCTGATGGCTGCAAAGGAGGCTTTGTAACTCCAGTCTGCAAGCCGGAGCTAATGAGGCTGGGCTCTGGGTGGGTGAGCTCCGGCCCGGAGCCTGAGGCCTCCACGGAGGCTGGAGATGTGAGCGAGGCTGCAGGAGAGGTGGCAGGGCCTGGAGCAGCGACATCTTCAGAGAAGGAGACCGCCTGAAGGAAGGACGTGCTTCTGCCTGGCCAGAAAGTAAGCCCAAGGCACCTGCCATCTGTCCTGTCAGGCTGCGTGGCTGATGGGTTGGTCTGGGGGTCTGTAAGTGCTGTGTGCTCAGGGAGCTGCGTGCAGGGCACTCAGAATGAATGTGTGATGAAGGCGACTTCATTGTGAGAAGCTGTCCTGAGCCACATTTGAAGGCATTTTTCCAGCAATGGGTATCTGTGAGCTGAATACGCCAAACCCTCTTGCCTGGTTTCCCTGTACAGGGCCCAGGGAGGGCTTAGAGGGCCAGGCCCTGAGCACAGAGGAGGACACCGCTCCCTCCTATGACACTAACTGGCCTCGATGGCACTCACACCTGTAGGCTAACAAGTGGCCCTGGCCAGGTGGCTGGGTGAGGATTGGATGAAGGTTGTTGGGAGAACTCTCTTGAACTTCTAAATGTCACTGCCCCTGATGGGTTTCTCTGAGTGCCTCATCTAAAGTGGCAGCCCCCACCTCCCATCCCTCCACAGGTGACGAGTTTGTTCCCTTACTGTCCCTCCCACTAACCTGCAAGCTCCTCAAGAGCAGCAAGTGTATCTCTCTTATGCATGTTCTCTGTGCCTAGACCAGTGTCTGGCACATGACAAACACTTAAATATTTGCTAAATAAATGAAAAAAAATAATGATAAAGGAAGGCACAAGCCTACCTGAAGACCTTCAGGTAGAGATTCTTAGAAAGCAAACTTGATTTTGGCACTTCTGTGCTAACAGTGCCCTTGGGTCCCATCACCCACAGGACAGAGTGCAAACTCCCTGGCCTGGGGTCCGGGCCCCTCATGGTCTGGCCCCTGCCAACCTCTCTGGCTTCATTTCTCACCCTTCCTTCCCCATGTAGCCTGTGCGCTAACCCACACTTTGGGTGCATAAGACTTAGGGACCTGCTGAAAATGCAGACTCCTGGGGCTCAGCTCCCCAGACTCAGATTCAGCTGGTGTTAGCTGGGGTGCAGGAATCATCACTTTTTAACAAGAAACCTGGGCGATCCTGGTGGTAGAATCACACTTTAAGGAGTGATGCTTTCGTCCAGGTATACCACGGGCAGCTCACTGAAAGGACTGTGCAATTTCTCACCTCTGTGCCTTTGTACACATGGCGATTTCTGGCTGGAATAGCCTTTGTCCATCCACATTTTTCACCCAGAAAATACCTATGCATCCTTCAAGACTCGGTTCAAGCATCGTGCCTTCCGTGGATGCAGGGCTGCCTCCGCCAGGCACGTGGGTTTTTTTCTCTCCATCCAGTGCATTTTGTATATACCTAGATCATTCTGCTTATTTCTTACCCTCTACCACCCTGACCATGACACTGTGAGCTCCCAGAAAAACTACCCTTAGTTATCTCTGGACCGCTGGTTCCCAGCAGAGTATCTAGTGATCGTTGGAATAGAATGAGGGACCTGGATGTGCTCAAGCAGCATCCGTCCCTCACGCCATCCCGGCCTAACCACATTCTCTATTTCTGACTGCTGGTCTTTCCAGGAGTTCTCGCTCCAGAGAATGGACAGCCTTGTGGACGATCGTGTCAACATCCTGGGATTTTCCATTTTCAACCAATCCCATGCTTTCTTCCAAGAGTTTGCCCAGAGCCTCAACCAGTCTTGGCAGGAGAACTGTGACCATGTGCCCTTCACTGGGCCTGCGGTAAGTACCCACTCGGGCTCCTCCCTGGTGTCCGTTCCGCGGGCCAAGCCCTGGGTAACGAGCCCTCCTGGAGTCCAGCCTTCTTCTCCCTTCTCCAGTCCCAGCACAAAAGGAGATGTGTAGAGGTGCCGGGACATGGGTGCAAGGGGTACAGTTTGGGAAGCAGTGAGCTCTAGAACAACAAACTTGGTTGAGAAGGCAGTAGGGAAAGAATGGTGTGGTGGCACTGAGCTGTCATTTAGCGATGTCTGCAAGTCTCCTGTGGCCAGACTCCGCCATTGCCAAGGATTTCCTGAGTGTAGGATGCAAGAATCTTGCTATTGGAAGGGCCTCTTAGCTGATCCACTTCCTCATTGTTCAGATAAGGAAACTGAAGCCCAGCCTGGGACGAGGTGAGGGGTGGGGTGTGCGAACACCAAGCCTGCTGCAGAGTGGAACTTCATCCCCAGACCCCTGGCTCTTCCCCACCCCCTAGCCTGGGCCACTTCCTGAGCAGGAGCCCATCCGGAGAGGCTTCCTCTGCCCTCTCCTTGTGCTTCCTCTGTGTCGCTCCTCCCCCTGTGGTGAGTGATGGAAGCAGAACTTTCCCTGGCCATTCCCTTCTGGGTTGAGTGCTCTTCCTCTGTGGAGCAGCTCAGGTCTACCTGCTTGTGTCCGTTTTTTAAAAGGCAGGTTCTCAGGAGACCAGGATTGTGTGTCTTTCTGTGCCCTGTCCCAGCCATATTACATACTTTGTTTCATTTTTAAAAGCTCCATGAGACAGGCCATGTGATACTCAAAACAACTTTCTGAAGTAACAGTGTCTCCATTTTACAGATGATAAAACTGAGGCCCAGAAAGGCTAAATAAATAGCTCAGGGGTCACACAACTGGTGAGCAGAGGAACCAGGATGGAACCCAGGCCATGCGGCCATACGGTTTATACTTTTAATCACTGTGCTGTTCACCCCTTTCTGGTACCATCATTTCCTTGCCACGAGGTACCGTAATTGGCCTGGCAAAATGACAAGTACAGTCACGTGCTACATAATGACGTTCCAGTCAACGATGGACTATGGGGACCTATATGAGGGTGGTCCCATAAAATTTTAATACTGTGTTTTTACTGTACCTTTTCTATGCTTAGATACATTTAGATACACACATACTTACATTGTGTTACAGTTGCCTGCAGTATTCAGTACAGTAACGTGCTGTACAGGTGTGCAGCCCAGGAGCAATAGGCTGTACCATCTAGCTAGGTGTGTAGGGGGCTGAATCATCCAGGTTTGTGTAAGTGCACTCTGTGATGTTCCCATAATGAAAAAATTGCCTAACAATGCATTTTGTAGAACTTGTTCCCTTCATTAAGCAATGCATGACTGTAGTCAATAGCTATTTGTAGAATGAATGAGTGAGTGAGTGAATCAGGTGGAATGAGTTGGAGGCAGAGGGAAATGAGAAAGAATTAGGCCTAGGAGATGGCAATGGAATCGGGCACCCCCCTGGAGTGGGAAGTTGTCCAGTGGGCTTTTCACGAAGGAGTGACACCTGTCTTTGGTAAGACATGCTCAGAGGCAGAGGCATGTCTAGACATCTGCACACACAGGCGACTGATTAGTAGTTAGCCCATGTGGTGGTCCAGGGTGGGCCTGCTGCAGGCAGGGCAGAGACAAAGTGACCTTTCACAAAACTCTGCTCCTTTATGATGATGTAGCCTGGTGGCAAATCTTAAGAAGTAAGGGGTAGTTGAGGGGACCAGAGCCCATGAAAAACTCAGGAAGCTTCGATCTAGGGAACTGGACAGGAGAAGAGGGTTTGAGAAAGGAGTTTCATGGACGGTTTATGGAGCACATCCCAGCGAGTTGTTTTAGACCTAAAAGAGGCAAAATGCCATAGGAAGGATTTGAGGGGCATCTGAAGGAAGGGGGTCCTCACCCCCATTAGATGGCTTAAGGGGCAGTGAAGGACATCCTCAAGCACAGTGTCCCATGCAGGATCAAACTCATCCCCCGCAGCAACACAAGCCCGGTTCTCTTGGCCGAGCCTGCAGTTCTTTCAGTCATCACGCCAATGTTTTCATAGGTTCCGACAAACTTGAAAGGCTCACAGCACAATATCAGAAAAGGGAAAAAAAATCTGCCTCCTCCTCTCCAGTGCAACCTCACCACATTTGGTATATGGCCTAGTAAAATAAAAGGTCCCAGGCTCTATTTCCAATTTATTTCTGCAGGTTTCAGCCCTTGCGTTAATGCTCACGTTGGCCACGAGCAGGCAGGTGAGAGGCCCTTGGTACTTGGTGGGATCCTTTGTAAGGATCCAACACGAGGGCTGGGGAGTGCCTGTCAGAGAGCTGCAGGCCAGTGCTGGCTGTTATCAGACTTGCTGCCTTTGGAGGCACAGGGCCTGGATTCAAATACTGGCCTTGTCGTTCTCTTGCTGTGTGATCTTAGGTAGTGATGTAACCCCTCTGGGCCTCAGATTCTTTATAATTTTGGGCCAGTTATGCTTGACCATCTTAGAGGATTGCGATGAAGATGAAATGGGATGTGATTCCCATCTTCAATGGCCAATTATTCATTAAGTTTATATAAGAACCTATATGCCAGATGCTAGGGTAGGCATTAGTAAATATATCAGTTAGCTTTTGCGACATAAATGCAAACCACAAGATCTCATTAGCATACAGCAATACACATTTAAATAGCTTATGCGTCCGAGGGTCAGCTCGGGATAGCGCATCCAAGCTGGCCCAGCTGGGCAGCTCTGCTGGCTGCCTGACCTGCACTGGGCCTGCATGGGGCAGCTCGGCTGCACGTGCCTCTCACCCTTCCCTGGACCAGCAGGCCAGCCTGGCGTGTTCTCACGGTGATGGCAGAGGGGTGGCAAAGCAAATGGAAACACACAAGATCTCTTAGTCCTAAGCTCCCAAAACAGGCACACCCTCATCTTCTTGGCCAAAGAAAGTCACACAGATAAACTCAAAATCAGACAGCCAGGAAACATACCCTTTTACAGGGGAAAAATGCAAGGTCACATGGCAAAAGGCCTGAATGCCTGAATGCAAAGTGGGGTGAAGGATCGGGACCCATCATACATGTAGAGACCCTACAGTGAAGAAAGACCACACGGGGTGCACCGCTCGGGGAGCGGGATCCACCTCTAGGAAAATGGCCCAGGGAAGCCCCTGGGTTCTGCCTGGAGAAGTCATGGAAGGCTTTCCAGAAGAGAAGGAAGCACATAATTCACACTCATTTTCCATGAGCAATGCAGTTGCAGGTCCGCAGCCTCTCCGGTGGAGCAGGGCCATGCGCTGACTCACTCCGTGGGCCTGGGGAGGGTGACCGGTCATGGGGAAGCAGCCCAGGGCAGATTGAAAGGTAGAAACCCTGACCTCAGGTGTCTCCTTCCCAGTCTGGTCTCAGACCTCTCCAGGCCTGAGCAGCTTACACTCTCTGAGAATGTCTGGGGGGCATTCGGTGAATGGGGGCGTTCTCTGAGGCTCCCTCCATGCAGGGTGGAGGACCACAGTGAGGACAGGCTGTGCCATGCCCTCTCGGGGCTGTCTGGGGACGGTGTGCAGAGGATCACTGTGCCTCAGGCCTGCAGCGGTCCCTGTGCCGGTCACAGGTGCTGCTCCTGCTGCAGCCGGCTTTCTCTCAGTCAAGCCCCTCTGGTGTTCTTGCCAGTAAAATGGAGCAGGATTGTTTCTTGCTGAGGAGAGTGGGGTGCTCATCCCCTTGGGTGTCACGTTGGCACGGGGCTGAAGACTGCTGCAGCCCTTCCCACGAAATTACCCCACCTTGACCCCTTCTCCTCCTCAGGGAATCCTCGTACAGGTCAAGAGTGGCCATGCACTCCTTGACAACCGAGGAAACTGAGGCACAGAAGAGCTAGGTGGCACTGGGCTGGAGCCTGCTTCTGCCTCTCAGTGCCAGAAAACATTCCAGCCATTGTCCCTGCAGCCTCCGGCGGGAGGGAAGGTGTTACAGACACTCCCACCTCAGAGTGTGGGAAGGAAGCTCACAGCAGCGACAATAGCAACAGACCCCTCTCAAGGCTTCCCACTTTAGCAACTGCCTTCGGAAAAGCACTGCCTCTTCCTGTCTCTTTGGGGGCTGAGGAATTCTCAGCACAAACAGCCCGGCACAAGCTCTTTCATGTCCTGGGGAGCGGAGGAGAGCAAGAGGGAGTCAGTTCCAGGAAAACACAGGCTGTGGCGTCTCCCCCACTGAGCTCACCACAAAGGCTGCAGCCAGCTCCTGCCTCAGTGGGGACACTCTCTCTTTTCCTTTCCTCCCCTCCTTTGCCCTCTTCTCTTCTTCCCAGAACCTCTTTTCTGTCTCTCTCTCCCTCCTCCACTTGGTCTTCTCCATTCTTTCTCCACCCTTGGCATCTTCTTCTCTCCTTTGCCCTTTTTCTCCTGACTTTGTACGAGTCTCCCACTCTTCCTCGACTTCCCAGTCAGGCCTTCAGTATTCCAGGTGGAACTTTCTAGAAAGGGAGCCCAGTTCTAGCGGCAGCACGGAGAGGTGTGGCTGAACTGGGAGGTAACCACAAAAGAAGGCGCAGTCTGCTCCCTGGGCTGTCCCCGCCAGGTGGCTGGCGGCGAGCGCCCATGTGCTTCTGCCTGAGACAATGCCAGCGGCAGAAGAAGGAGTGTCGCGAACGGAGACACAGACCCGCTAGTTTCACATGCCGTTCCCATTAATCACACTGCAAAGAACGAAAATCTCGGAAAATCATTAAAATTACAGATGGCTAGATTAAGTAATTAGAATTTAGGCTAAAGCAGATGTTTGTAATTAAGTGTTTATTTCATTGAATAAAATCCAGATTGTAAGAACTATTCCATGAGATTTTAATGGTTCCTGTCCTGGTATTATATGGGGGTGGGGGTAGAGTTTAAGCTTCAGAGGTTCAGAGACAAATGGGCATCCAAAGGATCCCGGGAACCCGGTCATCCCGGGCCTGGGGAGCGACGAGGGTTACAGGTGTGTGTCTAGAAGATATTCCTATTTCCACTCCAGGGGAGGAGGAAGGAACTCAGCCACAACTCCCTGAGTCAGAATTGATTCATCTTAATTTATACAGAGTCTTTCATTCCCCTAAACAATTTGCAAACTGCTCAAAAGAAAATAACAATGAAGAACCAAATGAAAATATAAAAACAAGAGAATCGAGGGTTCATTGCCAAGCAACGTTCCGGTGCCAAGAAAGAAGAGAGGATTTTAAATGAGGATTGAGCCATTTGGGGAATTTAATATTTAGAAGAGGCAGGGACAGGAGAAGCGGAGACAAAACCAAGAGGCGCACACACACAGAGGGGGAGCGGAGGCCACAGAAAGACAGAGAGGAAAAGGGGGTGGAACCGCAGGGACACCTCCCTCCCCAAGGGGGCCCAGAAGTGGAGACAGGGGCCGTGGACGGAGGGCTTTTGTAACAGAACCCGCTTTCCCCTGACTGCAGTCCCAAATGCTCTCCAGAGCTAAAAGAGTAAATAATAGCAGAAAGAGAAAGCAATCAGGAGAGCAAAAAAGATGCTTCAAGATGGAGATCTGGAACGAGATGGAAAAATTGATGAGGCAGAGAGATTACAGGCTCGCACACCATCGGAGGTGAAATCGGGTGAGGGGAGGAGATTGGCGACTGGGGGAGGCAGACGGGGGTGAGGGATGGGAGGTGACTTCTCAGAGAAATGGTTTGGAGGAGCCAGGTGAGAGGCCTGGGCAGATGGCCAGGGGCCCACGAAAGAGAGTGGTCCTGGTTACGGATGGAGGATGCAGGGAGACTGCCCTGGGGGAGGAGATGTTTGGGGCGTAGGAGGTGTCGGCTGGGGCCAGCCCAGGCTGAACTGCAGAGAGGACCCGTGAAGCCCAGAGCCTACTGGGGATGCCACCTGTGTCCCTCCTCTGGAAGCCACACGTGGGCAGAGAGGAGATCAGAACCTGGAGGACTTTCCTCCCACCCTCTCCCCACCCTCAGTATCTGTAGCTGGAGTTATCACTAGAGGTACTTGAAGAATCTTAAGGCCCTAGAGTGAGAGACGCCAGAGAACATTGCGAACAGGCACACACTGATTTCTCAGCATCTAGATCATGCACTAATAAGAGCGCGTCAGCCAAGAAAACCGCACCCCAGACAGGGTGGGAATAGCAAATGCACGTGGCAGGAACAAGCTTGGGGCTTGGTGGGAGGAAGTGAGAAGTGGCGTGGTGGGCCTCATCTGCAAGTCTGCAGCGATGGGGTCTCTCGGGGACCAGCAACAGCCTCACCAGGGGAGGAAGGGGCCTGTAGAGAGGGGGTGAGGCCCGGGCCTCTCTAGGCCTGGTACAACAGTGCCTCTGAGAGGAGAGGGACCCCTAGGCCCTCAATACCAGTTAGGGTGCTCTTGGCTCTCAGCAACAGGAACTCAGAATTAGGATGCCTTATGCAAAAAAGGAAATGTGCTATTGCATGGCTTAGCAAGATTCCAGAGCGCTGTGTTTGGAGACCCAGGTCTTTTCTATCTCTGCTCTGTTGCCCATGGTGTCACCTTCATGCTCAGGCTGGAGCCAGGGTGGTTGCAGCAATTCCAAGCATCACAACCAGGTGCAGAAATGTCCAGAGAAGAAAGAAGGGGTGTCTCTCTTAGGAGACGGGAAACTTTCCTGAGAAGCAAACCCCTCACTCCAGACCTCAGTGCATGTCTCACTGATCTGAGTTGAGTCACTGCCCAGTCCTGAATCCCATATTGGCAGGGGGGATGGGATGGCTCTTGGGCCGCTCAGGCTCACCTGGCACCTGGGGCTGGGTCAGCCTGCTCTGAACTCCTGGCAGCTTGGGGGGCAAGGGGGATGCCTAAGTGAAATGGGAGGAAGAAGGGGAGGATGGGTGCTATGAGGACAAATAACCAGTCAGGCCAAGAGGCACAGTGGACGTTAGAGAATTCCGCCCACCAGCCCTCCTGTCCCCAGCCCTGGCCCTAGAGTCCCACACTCCTGTCTGCTGTTGAGTAACAATAATCCAAAAGATTGTCCCCAGTTGTCTTCGGGTTAGGCACAAGAATCAACCTGATAGAGCAAAGACAAGCTGGGCTTCCCGAGGGAGCCTTGTCGGCCAGAGAGGGGAAGACTCCAGGCTGGACAAGGGGTGCTGGGCGTCCGGGCCTGGCCGTGTGCTGTCTCCCTGTGTGACCTTGGGCAAGAGGAGAACTCCCTGAGCCTCAGTTTCTCCATTCATAAAATGAGAGAGTCCGACTAGTTGTTTTCTAGGATCCTTCCAGTTTGGACACTCTGCAGTTTATCTTAGAATGGGGAGGTTAACTGGGAGGAAGGAGAGAGAGAAACTGGTTTACAGTGTCATTTAAATGGCCAGACCGAAGGAGCCAGAAGCCAGTATCAGTCGGGGTAACTAACTCCCCCTTAGGCAGATGTTTGTCTAAGCCAGAAAAGCAGAGTCTGTAGCATTCATAATTTCCATATGTCCTTTTGGCAAGGAAATGTGAGCGGCCCATTAATAAGAACCACATGTGCTCAGGGAAAAGTGAATTATGTGCAGAGGACAAGGACGGTGGTAGGCTTGCGGAGGAGCATGCAGCAGGTGAGCCTCGAATCAGATAAAGAAGGAGCCAAGCAGCACAGGGGAAGGGCAGGGGGTGGTGAAGAGAGAGACGGTGATGGATGGGGGGCTCCAGAGTGGGGCTGCTCAGCCCGGCTCAGCCCGGCTCCGCAGGACTGCAGAGTTTTCCACTGGTCTCCATCGCGGGATGTGGATGCCCTTATCTGCTTAGTTTGCAGGTCTCAGGTGGCGTTAGGACCAGGGGACAGACAGGAGGGGAGATGCAGGCAGAGGGGACTCAGTGGCCTGCCAGGACGTCTCTGTGGACAGTGGGGAGGTGTCAAGGTCTAGGGTACCTGCCAGAGGGTAAGGGCTGAATAAAAGCAGGAAGAGAGACAAGAAGCGAGAAAGGGAGGGAGAGAGGGGGAGGGAGGAAGAAAGCACACACTGGCTAGGTAGTTTTTGTGTTGTAGGTGAACTTGGACTGGAGCAGAGAAACTTTATTGGCTCATTTTCTCTGTAATTGCCTTTTAAAGAGATTATCCAAAGTCAGCTCATCCCGCTGCTATGACAGGCTTCTTGGCCCAACAGATAGCAAAACCGGGCAGGAAACAAGGTGATCCGCCCAGCCCACCTTCTGCCTTTGAAGCTCCCCCTTCTTGCGACTCCCTGGAGCCTTAGTTCAGCCAGTGCCTGCTTCCTGAGCACCTGCCGACACCTGGACCTGGGGTGCACAGCCCCGGCCCTCGGGAATGCTGGCCCCGACGCTCACAGTTGACACAGCATTTGACAGACTGGGGAGGCAGGGACCGCTGCTTCTCTTTTGCTCACGTGGAGGGGTTCAGTAACACACCCAGGGTTGCTCAGCACATAAATGAGGGACCGGGATCCAGACTCTGGGTTTGGTGTTCGCGCCTTCAGCTGCTTCACTCTGCACCTTGCCGTCTCACGCTGCTCATGCTCTGTCTGGAGAACTTGAAAATACCCCAGGTGGCATTGCTCCCTCCGACCGTGGAGGGGCCAGCGTCCCAGGGCCTGGCCAGGAAAGAGGCGGGTTGTAAGAAGTAGAATCTGTGACGTGGGACAGTGCTCTGGCAGCCCCTCCGAGGGTGCCTTCAGTAGAAAGGCTTGGAAGGGGCAGCGTTGAATTGCCAGTGGTGGAATGTCACGCGTCAGTGGTGGAACTTGCCTTGTGACGGTGGACTTCTCACCCCCCAAGAGCACTCCTCCCAGGAGGCTCCGCCTGCCTTCTTGGCACCCCCCAGGGCCCCAGTACAGTGTTGACCGTGTAGTCACTTACACTCGGAAGGTTTTTCTTGTCAGGGACCTTGTGTACATTAACACAGAGAGGATTCTCTCTCCTTAGATTGCACATTCCCCAAGGACAAGAGTCTTCTGTCTTTCTGTTCCAGCCACCTCCACCCAGCACCTCAGCCTTCCCCTCCCCAAAGGCTGCAAACATTGCCTTGACTCACTGAGTAGTGGGCAGCTTTCAGCCAGGAGTTAATTCAGTGCAAGCCAAGAAATATGTCTTGGGGGCCAAGTGTATGTCAGGTCCCACGATAGATGCTGTGCAGCATATGGAGATTAAGGTCTGGCATGTTCCCTGCCCTGAGGAGCTTGTAGTTTAACGGAGAAGATGAAAATACCAACACACAGCTGCACTGACCTCCTCCCTGGTGCTGGGCCTTCCATGGCATGATCCCTGATGCCTGCCCGTGTGTCTGATGTGTCACTCCCTCCAGGTGTGCTCCACACTGTCCGCGTCCTGGTCTCTGCCCCTGCAGTGCCCCCTCTGGGATGCCTTTCTCTCTCTCCGGCTGCGCCCACCCCCATATCCCATAACTCATCTCCAAAGTCCTTCAGAGCTCCGTCCCAGTGCCGCATTCCCAGGAAATACTTTCTTGATCGCCCAACCAGATATCTCCCCCTTTGCCCCCGACAGACCTTTGTGGGTCTGTCTCACGCAGTCTCACGTCACCCTGATCTGTGTCCTGTGTCCTCCCCCTCCCTCCCCATCCCACGACACTCCATCCCAGGAATAAGCTCTCACTCGTCTTTGAGCTTTGAACTTGCCATGTGCTTCATACATACTCATCACGTTAAACAGCACAAAGTAGACTTTAACAGTAGGTACACATAGGAAGAAATGGTATCATGGGGTCTTCCAGGAGGAAGTGACCTTCAGCTGAGACTCGCAGAATGGGCAAATCCGAGGGAGTGGCCAGGTCCCTTCCCTCTTCCGGAGATAGGCAGCCCTGCCCCCTTTTGGGGATTCCTGGGAGCAATGGAAGTTGCTTGTTTCCCTGGGGCAAGGAGAGAAAAGGATGCCCTTGAAATCATTTGGGACCCAAAGGGGTAGCTTGATGCTTCAGTCCCAGGGAAGCCTTTGCCACCGTGGTCTGCCTTGGGTGAGCACCCTGACTATTAGCCGAGGTGGAACTGGCCCAGAGACAGGAGGTGGGCCAAGGTGACCCTTACTTCTCTTTTCTTTCCCTTTCTCTTTTCCTCCTTCATTCCTCTTATTCTTCCCTCCCTTCCTCTATTCCCCATGGCGTCCTGGCTCTGCCTGCTCCCTGGCCTTTCCCAGCTCTCCTCCGCCCTGCTGTTCGACGCCGTCTATGCGGTGGTGACCGCGGTGCAGGAGCTGAACCGGAGCCAGGAGATCGGCGTGAAGCCCCTGTCCTGCGGCTCGGCGCAGATCTGGCAGCACGGCACCAGCCTCATGAACTACCTGCGCATGGTGAGGAGCGGCGGAGGCCCTGCCCGGCCACGCCCAGCCTGACGGGGTGGGACATTCGGTTCAAGGAGCAAGAACCCCTCAACTCCAAGCTTCCCGGGTAGATCACAGTCCCAGATAAGTCAGTGATCTGTGGTGGCCCTGGTCACTGGATCATGCGTCACAGTTTTTCCCTGATCCCTAATAACCCCTGAGAATCCATGGAAGTTTGCTCAGAAGGCAATGGCCTTTGAGCCTCAGGCTATTAACGGGCCCCTCTGCTCAGCAGTGGTCCCAGCAAATCTCCACACAGCGGAGGAAGGGCAGTGCTGCCTGGGACTTAGGACTTCCAGCCTGGCCCTGGGTTTTCCCAGCGTTCTCCTGCCCAGCCGTGCCTCCTCTGCTGGGTGGATGTGAATCTCCACCCCACGAAGAGCATGTCTCTTGTCAGAGAAGCCTGGTGCGGAGTATCTTGCATTTTGCATTTAGAGTCAAATGTAGGCTCATCCTGACTTCTCGCAGTCTGGGCTGGGTGAGCAGCTGCCCAAAGAGCTAAGCGCTATTGCAGCCAAGGGCCGGGAGCAGGGGCGGAGGGAATCTGAGCTCACGTTAGCATCACGCCTGTGCTGGTTTGTGCAGTTGGTAGGGGGTTATTGGGTGTGGGGCATCTTTCTCCTCCAGCGACAGCCAAGTCTGAGTTGTCTCCAGAGACATCACATTTGTCATCTCCAGACGCTGTCGTGGGAGGCGGGCGGGAGAACGGCTTTCGATGGCTTCCCCTCTCTTGGGCATCGTAAGCAGCCCCCGTGTGGAATGCTTGCTTGGAGCCACGCGGAACCCGGGGCCCGTTTGGTGCTGTAACTCACTCTCTCTTGGACAGGTAGAATTGGAAGGTCTCACCGGCCACATTGAATTCAACAGCAAAGGCCAGAGGTCCAACTATGCCTTGAAAATCTTACAGTTCACGAGGAACGGTTTTCGGCAGGTAAGCCTGGCTGTGCTGCCGTGATGGCAGATCCCTCCGCTCCATTCCTTTCTCTGTTCCTAGCACATTCCTTTGACTCCTCGGCGCCCAGGATGGCCTCTTGCTCTCAGTTATCCCCCAGATACCCTGCGTCCTGCGCAAGGTTCCTGGCCTGCACTGGCCTGCCCCTTCCTGCCGCCAGAGCAGCCAGCAGGGGCCAGCGACTGGGCCCCACCCACGCCTTGTGGGGCGAGAGGGGAGGCGAGGGAGTGTCAGGGGAGGAAGGAATTCTCAGGCCTTGTCTACTTTTTTGGATTGTTCTATCCCTTGAGCCTCACCCTGACCCAGGAAGCTGTGTTAGACTCCAGGCAGCCTCCTGGGGAGGCCCAGACTGGATCCCATGTGGGCTGAGGAAGCCCTCTGGCACTGGCACGCAGGCTGGTTCTGTCCTGCCAGCTCTTTGCCGGCCAACCCTCAGCCCCCACGCCCCGTGCCAGTCACACCCCACCCCTGTCTGCTACGTGTCTGCTCCATCATCTCAGGGATGCTTTGTCCCTCCTAGCTCCTCTCAGCTCCCTGCTCTTTTCCTCATTCTTCTCCATGAACCTCATTCTGCTTTTCTCCTGTCCTCTTCCATCAGAGGAAACCGGGATGTGACAGCCACTCCAAATGTCCCTTGGAAAGTCTCCCACCTTCGCCATCTCCCTAATAATCCACTCCCTGTCATTCGGCCAGCCTTTCTCCAACCTTGGAGGAGGCTGGTAAGTAGGAAGCCAGGCACTCAGCACAGCAGGAAGCAGGCAGAGTGAGGAGCCCCTTGACTGTCTGAGTGGCTGAACAAGGGAGTGCACCACTGAGGGGGTTGCACAATTGCCTTTTCCAGGAGATTATGGATCATCATCATCATCGTCATTATCATCATCACCACCACCACTACCACCACCATCATCATAGCAGCTGCCATTTATTTTTTTAAATTTATTTTATTTTATTTTATTTTTGAGACAGGGTCTTGCTCTGTCACCCAGGCTGGAGTGCAGTGGCATCGTGATAACTCACTGGAGCCTCCAACTCTGGGCTGAAGTGATCCTTCTGCCTCAGCCTCCCAAAGTGCTAGGATTATAGGCATGAGCCACCGTGCCCAGCAAGCTTCCATTTATTAAGCACTTACCATGGGCCTTATGCCATGTTCAGAGTGTTGTATGTATTTTTTCCTTTAACCCTACAAAATAGGCACTATTTATTAATCCTCATTTTATGCTTGAGGAAACTGAGGCTCAAAGAGATTGATTGACTGGCTTGTCCTTGAGCAATTAGTATTGGCAGAACTGGTTTTAGACCCAAATACATGTACCTCTAAAGTCCAGGTTCTTAAACATTATGGCAAATTGTGCATCAGAATCACCTTGGTAATTTGTTGAAATGCAGATTTTTAGACTGCACCTCACAGGAGTCTGGTCAGGTAGGCCCAAGATAGGGCCCAAGAACAGATGCAGTCATCAGGCATCAAGGTGACTGTGATGGAACCCAGCACCTTGGAGTCCCTGTGACATTGCTTTCCACTACCCTGTCCCCACATCTGAGAGGCTCCAATCAATCTTTCTTACAAGGCTCCATGGAGTCCTTTCTAGGAGGCAGTGATTATGCTGGGCCACAGGACCAGGTCACCCTTCTTGGAAGACAATACAGTAAGAGGAAAGAGTCCCAGACAGAGAGAGGAAGCTTGGGTCCAGGTGCCGACGCTGTCAACAACTCCTCACAGCTGTGGGCCAGAGCTGTCTGTAGCCATGACAATAGCTATCATTTTTCATAACTTCTCAGATGGGGGCAGGGTTAGATAGGCAGCCAGAAACTATAGGGATAGCATATCCCAAAATGGCATTTCATTTATCTGTTAATAATAAATCATTTATTGAGCATATACTATGTGTCAGGTACTGTGCTGGGCCGGGGGGAAACAAAGCTGAAAAAGCCCCGGCCCCTGCTAAGAGAGAGCTCACAGTGTGGAGAGGGAGGCTGGCAGAGAAGACGGTAAGTGCAAATTTGGGTTATTAAACTCAGATTGTGCCCTTGGGCTCATAATGCCTGGAACAAGTGAAGCTGCCAGCCTGTGGGGAAATTGTCAGGCAGGCTTTTCCCTGAGCCCCAGTATCCTTGGGGGCTGTGAAGGGAAGAACAGTCATTCATTCTTTCAAGAAATCTTTGTCGAGTGCTTGTTATATGCCAGGCTCCCTTCTAGGTACAGGTTTTTAAAAATGGAGAAAGCGTGCATTTGTGGAGCCTGTACTCTAGTAGGGGACAGACAGTAGGCAAACAAATACATGTATAACATAGTGTCAGTAGTGAAAAGTGCTCTGAGGACAAAAGAAAATGGGGAAAGCAACAGGGGAGTGGAGGTGGTGATGGGGGGAGCAGTTAGGAGGACATAATGCTCGAGCCAAGCCCAGACCCACTCCCTGGGAAGCCCGACCCCAGGCTTTGAAAAAGTCCCCTGCCTTATGCGTACCCCCGGAAAGAGCCCCTTCCAGCACCCCTCCATCAAGACACACCTGCGGTGGCACAGCCTGCTGGTGGCCCTGATCCCGCCCTCCACTTGAATGACAGCTGATTAGGCTCCGAGTACCTCTTTACCTTAATTCTGCATTTCCAGCAGCTGCCACTCAGGCTGCCTTGGGCCAGCTGTGAGGCCACAGGATTGCCTGAGTCATTAAGAAACAGCATCATCAGCCTCCGGGGCCCATCTTTCAGCCCAGCCCGGGCCAGGAAGGGATTCAGCCCGGAAGCATCCTAAAAGGGGCTACCGGCTTCTGCATCCACAGAACCCATTGGTGGTACCAGAGCAGGCTTCTCAAACATAGGTACGCATTTGAAAGAGAGTGACGGAGGGTGCTTGTTTTAAATTGTACATACCCAGGCCCCACAGATAAAAATTCTGATATAGTTGAACTGGCTGCATTCCAGAAATCTGCATATTTTCAACTAGCAAGGAGATAGATGATTATAATGCGTGTAGCCCACAGACTACCCTCTGACAATCACCGCCCTAGTAGACGAGTGTTAGTGAACTGCAGCCTCTACGCATAGCATTTTTTTTTGGCCTGCATCCCATTCCCGTCTTTTTGAGCTAATGTTGGATGGAGTCTGCTGCAGAAGGGACCATTAATAGGATGGTGTTTTTGACCTTCAGCTACCCTAAGGGACAAACACTCCTGATTGGACTTATGAAGTAGATAGCGATTATCCTCTTTATTACCCATTTTTCTCCAACAAATCTGGTGAGTGTCCTGCTGCTTTTCTGTCTGGTGCAGGTGCCATGAGTAGCAAGTGAAAACTGCGTGTGATGTATCCTGGGCGCAGAGGTAGCTTTGCAGCCCTGGTCCCCCGGTCCCTTCCCAATCACTGCCCAATCTTTCCCTCTTGACTGGTGTCCTTCCCCTGCTTATTACAGGATGAAGAAATGGCTTAGGGAGTGCTAATTAATTGGGCTTCTCTTCTGGGGTGGGAGGAATGTCAGCATCTCTGCTTCAGTATTATCCCAGTTCCGTGCAAGGTGAGGCTAGCAGGGGAGGGGAAAAGGACAAGCAACAAAGGAAATAACATCTTTTGAGTACCTTTTGCAGACCAGACAGCACGTGGGTACTTGGGACAAATCACTTCCAATCTTGAGGATGACCTTTCAAGGTAGATAAATTCCCATTTTACTGGTAAGAAAACTGAAGCTCAGGGAGGGTGAGGAACTTGGCCCTAGTCCTACTATTAGCACAGACTTCAGGCAGAGCTGGAATTTATGCTCAGGTCTGTCCAACTCCAAAGCCCATGCTCTTGGGTCTCCCACTCTTGGCTGTTCCTCACTTTCCTGGAAACCCTGAACCCCCAAATCAAAACACTCTTACCCAGGCCTGTTGGTTTGCTGCCACCTGCTGCACACCAAGATGGCTCCTGGTTCCTATGCCCTGCTGGGCTGGGCTTTCTTTAGTAATGGCGCCTTCTCATTTGGCTCCGGTTTTGTCCTCTCTCTTCCCGTCTGGGTGAGTGACTATTAAGAGCTGGGTTTGATTATTTAGAAAGCACCACGCAGGGACCCAGTGGGTTGTAATTGGTAAAATGTCTGAACCAAATACCACATTCTCTGCCGGTGGCTGATTAAAGGATTATTACCATTTTAAAAATAGTCTTTTAGAATTCAGGGCTATTTTTTTTACCATTTAAAAATTACTATTTTGATTCTGTTTGGAGAGGGTTTTCCATCTTGGGACTCTCTGGAACTTCCACTGGAGACTGTGTGGGGGAAAATATACCCTATTGTGTCCTGTAAGTGACATTTCTGAACCTGGACCATCTCCCAATTATTTATTTACGAGTATAAAAGTGCACAGTACCACGTCAGCTCCATCCCCCAGTTTTTGCCTGTGTGAGATCTCCATTCTCCATCCCATATTCTCTCTTCTCATCTCCCAGAAGATGCCCTGGGTAGCATTAGGAAAGTATAGTCTTCCTTCCTGTTTTGGGAGAAATCCTCTTTGAAAGAGGCTAGGGAAAAAAGAAGCATAGCATTAGAAGGCCCTTAATTTTTTTCATTTAACTTGGTCTAAAGATCAGAGATTCTGAGCAGCCCCCGAGCGACTTTGTTAGTGCCGTAATAAGATGAGCACACCTTTCATCTGAGGATCGGAAATGGCTTAACAGGCTCTAATTAAGCCTTCAAGGTTTGACATCCCCAGTTAAAGATGCGGATCTCAACTTTTTCTATTGGCTAATTGTGTATCACAGTGGGGATAACTCAGTTTTCTCTCTCTGAGCAATGAAGATGGAAACCCCTCAACAATTCATCTGACTGAACCCAGGGATTGTTGAAACTAGATTCGCAAGGCACACTCTGGTGCTGGCCTGTGATTACATAGAAAGCCGGCTCTACTGACATAATCATAATAGCTAACATTTATTGTCGCCTATGTGATGTACTATGCCGAGTGGTGTATATATATATTTAAAATTTCTCATCCTTTTATCAACCCTGCATGAAAGCTATTCTCTCATCTCGTAGGCAAAGAAACTGAGACGGAGAGATACAGTATTGTATCCACATTCACACAGCCAGTGAGAGCCAGACTTCAGAACCGAGCTGGATCTAGCTCTCTTCAAAGTCCAAGGTCTTTCCACTATGCAAATTTGCCCCAGAACATGTTGGTGGAGATAATCCTCTAACCCAATGCAAGAATGTTCTCCACCATGCCCCTGAGAGACACAGCCACCCAGCGTCTCCCTGAGCATGTCCTGCACTGGGAAATTCACGGCCTCTCAAGGGACACATTCCAAATTCTTCGAGGCGCTAAGTCAAAATCTGCCTCCTAATTCTGCCCCAGAGAGGAACTCAGAATAGTCTGCATCCTCTTTCTTACTAGCTCCTCAAATATTTAAAAATAGTTTGATTTTACTTCATTCATTCATTCTTTCATTCCTGAATTTAGCATAAAATTTTTGAGTACCTGCTCTGTGTCAAGGGCTGGGAATGCAAGATAAACGAGTCATGGTCCCTTCAAGAGCTCATAATATTCAGAGGATGGCAAAATTTGCAGCTGACTACAGTGCTGGAGTTGTCCTGGCCCCTCTATTTTTTCCTTCCCCAAGCAGTGGCCCGTAGCTATTCCCAATGTAACATACCTTCCAAATCTCTTCCCACCGATGCTTTTGGGTTTGTCTGGATGTCTGTTGAAACACAAGGCCCAATTGGACAACGTGATCCAGATGGGCTGAACAGCACAGAGCTGAGAACACTGCAGGATCATCAGTTTCCTCAAACTGAACACTAAATTTCTGTTTGCTGCATTAGCTTGCTTACAGGAATTTGTTTTCAAATGTTCTATTCATTCTGAACTCTGGGCCCCGGGATCAATCAGTTATTCTACTCACCTCCTTCCCCATCAAATACACAGGGTTCTTTTCACATGAACTTTTCGTACAAACTAGACTTGAGCCATGCTTTCCTTGGACCGCTGATTTATTTCACTCTGTTCCTATGGAGATGGAGAAACTGGCAGGGCTGGCCAGGAACGGGCCAGTAAAAAGCCTTGTGAGTGAGCCGATAGCCATATTTTGTTTTCCAAAACTGATCTAACCTCAGCTTTCAAGGGTCTGGTTCTCTGGAATGATTTTAGTGCAGTTCTGACCAGAGGCAGGAGGATGGATGAGATGGCTTTTCTGAGTCACCCTTGCAAACTAAAATCTCAGGGATTCAGTGTCCTCAACCCTTTTGGCACCAGGGACTGGTTTCATGGAAGGCAATTTTTCCATGGACCAGGGGCAGGGGGTGTCCTGGGGCAGGTATGGAGCTCAGGCGGTGATGCGTGTCTGTTTCCTAACGGGCCACGTACCAGCACTGGGCTGTGGCTCCGGGGGGTGGGGACCGCGGCTCTAGAAGGCTCACAGAATCCATCTCCAGCCTCCTGAAGTTCCCGCAAGGTCCCCACCCGTTGCTAGGAGGTCAGGCTGCCTTCCTTTAATCTCCTCTCCTGCCATCTTCCCTGACAGAAGCCCACGCAGAGGCAGCTCTGCCCCTTGCCGGGGGGAGTCAGGCTCCTCCAGCTCTGGCAGCGGCAGATCTTGCTTTGCTGACACCCTGAGTGCTGGAAAAGCAGCCGCATTTCTTATAGTGGCCTTCAGCAGCTGGGAACCCCAGGAAACTAATTCTGTTGCTCTGATGGCAATTTTAGCAAACCTGCTGATGGGATCCACTCCTCTCCCCACCTCCAGACTCCTTCCGCCATCTCAAAAGCAAACATTGTACATAGAATAACAGAAAACCCTAAGAACACTCTGCCTGCCAGAAGAGATTCTGCACTGACATCTTCACAGGGCGTGGAGGAATAGTGAGCAGGGCGTTGTGCTCTCCCTGGAGAGGTCCTGCCGGCATCTGTGCCCTTGCCTCCAGCCACCGTAGTAGCTCCAGTCCCATCTGCGTGTGCTAAGGAGAAGCGCTATTAAGGCTCAGACAGGTTGCCAGTGGGGGAAGCGGCTCGGAGAATACCGTGATTGCTACTGTCTAATACATTTTCGATTTGAGGAAGGAGTTTACCATAAATATGCAGATCCTTTGAAGCTTCTGCCTGCCGGGACCTGGCTCGGAGCGCTGGAGTGGGGGGTGGGGTTGATTGCTGGGAATCGGCAGCCAGAGTGCCAGCTCCTTCTGCTGGGAGACAGCGCTCAGTGGGCCAGCCGGGTTGGCTACTGGGTGGGCAGTTCCCCCAGAGCTGGCGGGAGCAACTTTGCCTTTGATGAAGAAACTCGGAGGCGGCAGATCCGGGTGGAGGGAGTAGAGGAAGAGATGGGTGGTTCGAGGGCTGCTTTGAAGGTTACTGAGAAGTCACTTATTTCTTCCTTTTAATTAAGGAGTCGGGAGAAGGGGAATTGGCCTGAGGTTTAAAATAGTTGACAAGATCTCATAGATTATCATGAGTTCTCAGAGCTGGAGGTCAGCTAGTCCAACCTTCCTACCAGAGACTGCATCTGTGAGAGCATCATTCCTGGGCTTAAAACCCCTCGGTGGCCCCTGTTGGCTCTCAGGGGGACACGTGCTGGGGGCTGCCCACCTTTGAGCCTCTCTCCTGCGTTCGCCCCTCAGACACTCTGCCCCAGTGATACCAGATGGCGTGTCGGCCTTGGACACGCGAGGCTGTCTCACCAGCCCATGCCTGTGCACCCACGCACAGGTTTCTGTGCCCACCCCCATTGCTCACCTGGCTGCTCCTACTGTGTCTCCAAAGCTCAGCTCAGAAAGTCTCCCCTGACTCCCCAGTACCTGCAAGCGCAGGTTAAACCCTCCCTTTATATGATCCAGTGCCTGCCTCTCCTGTAGCATTCCAGGATGGGGACGCCGAGTGCGGGGCCAGCACTGCCCAGCTGGGAGCGAGTGGTGCCCACTGCAGGCTTGGAGAGTGGACGCAGGAGTGAATGAGGGACTGGGGCGTGTGGGGCCCACATCACTGGGCCTGGAGAGGTGTGCAGGGGGCACACGGAACGTGCCCTCCAGGCCCGAAGGAGCTTACAGCCAGTGGGGACACCAGAGCCCTGGGGACCTGAGGATTTTGCCATGAGAGTTCTCTGGAGCGCTCCAACTTGTTCAAGAGAGATTTTATATGACAAGCCCCCACTGGCAGCTGGAATTTGAAAATTCAAAATGGAAGGCCAATCTAATACTGACACCTTTCTTCTCCCTTCCCGTTTTTTGTCCCCTAAGAGCAGTACTTCTCTATTTCAGTAAAAAGCCCCTTAAAATACCTTCTCCTGTGAGTGAATCAGGCTCTCCTGCCCACCCCGAGGACCACGGTCAAGGGGCAGATGAGCTGGCTTTGGAAGGGCGTAACCTGAAGGACTTTCTCTCTCTCTGGCCTCCCTGGCCCATACATGTCTGGTTCATTCTCCCAAAGCTCTGGGACTTCCTGCTTATCAGCTTTGATGGAAAATTCACTGACTGCAGAAGCTTATTCACACATCAGCCAGCAAACAAATTAGAGCTACTTAAATTTTCGAACCGGGGGCTGCTTTTGGGCAGAGGAGCAGGGTTTTAAAGTGCTGCTGCATTTTAAACGTCTTTCTTGTAATGTGCCCGATCACGCTTCTGCCTGAGCTCAGCCTGGGGAAGGCTGCCAGTTCCCAGTGACTCCTTTCTGCGCCTCTTCAGCCAGCTCATGCCTAGAAGAGCTGGAAGAGGCGGGGCTGCTAATTCGGTCTCAGGAAGCAGCCTGCACCAGCCAGCCTGGATGGGAGAGGGGGCAGGCCGGGGCCAGGGTGTGGATTGTGCAGGCCGGGGCCAGGGGCGCGGGGTGTGCAGGCCGGGGCCAGGGGGCGGGGTGTGCAGGCAGGGCCAGGGTGCAGGGTGTGCAGGCAGGGCCAGGGTGCGGGGTGGGCAGGCAGGGCCAGGGTGTGGATTGTGCAGGCCGGGGCCAGGGGTGCGGGGTGTGCAGGCCGGGCCAGGGTGCGGGGTGGGCAGGCAGGGCCAGGGGTGCGGGTGTGCAGGCCGGAGCCAGGGGCGCGGGGTGTGCAGGCCGGGGCCAGCTGTGGGGAGGGCAGAAGACGGATGCAGGGAGGTGAGAGGGAGCTGTGTGTGGGGCAGGCAGCCTGGGGCAGCAGAAGAGCGTGAGGCTCAGGGTGGAATCGCAGCCCTCGCCGTTTCTAGCATTGTCTTCCTTAATTTCCTCCTCAGTAAAGTAGGGATGATGATCATAAAAATATCTGCTTTGTGTGCATCCTAAAATTATTGTGAGAACAAAATGAAACATTGTTTATAGCTGTGCTTTGAGGATGGTACTGTATTGTGAAAATTTTAGTTCTGTCATCTCACAGAGAGCTGTCTGTCTATATATCTCTCTCTGTGTGTGCAGCATTCCTGGAATCTTGCTTCTAGCCTGGCTCAGGGCAGACAGAAGGACAATGCAAGGATGAGAGAGATGCTCAGGTCATTCCTGCCCTAACCTTGACAGGGCTGGGAAGACCAGCCGGTTAGGGTTAGCTTGGTGCCCAGCTTGGCGCAGATGAACTGCCATCAGGTCCCTCCCAATTTAAGAACAGCCTCCCCACAGCCCTCCCCTACCCCTGCCTCTCTCCTTCCTCCATCCCTAACCTCTGTCCCTTCTCTGCTCCATAATGTGGCAGCCTTACCCATCCCCCTGGCAGTGGCTCTGGGTGGCTGTGAAGCCGAGAGAACCGGAAGCTGCAGCTCCACTGCTGAGAGAGTCCACAGCACCTCAGAGGCCTGCCTGGCATGCCACTGCTCAGACAAGAGCTGCTAACACCCCAAAACTAAAACTTCCCCATCTCCCCAGAGCCCAGTAAGGCCCAGGCACATGCTAGCTGCCCCCCAGGAGCCTGTTTGCAGCAAGGGGTAGGGATAGGTTACCCTCAGCCCATCCCTGAAAACTCAGAAGTCACACCGTCCCCTGCCCGCCAGCATTCTACCCACTCCAGTGTCCTGGGTTCCTGAAGGATGCCGAGTGACCAGCTTCCTTCAGCCCCGATGCTTCATTAAAACCACTAGTTTAATTGGCACCTGCCACTCAGAGCTCCAAGTTATGTTACTAGTACCCCTGCTTTCCCCAAACACTTCTCTACATTTGTGAGCTGAACAAATGAAGCCAGGCGTGCCCTGACGGTGTCATGTTCTTGGCAGTCATTTTCCTGGAAGATGAGAAAGCTCCAGCGTGCCTGAGCTCTCTGATAAATCCTCTCCTTAGCAGCTAATTTGAAACACTGCGAAGCTTCCTGGAGGTGGGAGAGGGAAATGCAGAGGAGTCTTCCTATTTAGGGACCCGCCATGCACTCACACGTGTCAATTTCCGGAAGGCCAATTTGATCATCCCCCAAAGTGTTTAGAAGAGAGTCTGTGAAAAAAAAAAAAAAAGAGGAAGTTATGGTGTAGGCAAAAGAAATAATTAAACTCATATAGTACTTTTGTCCAAAAAGAAAAGAGATCTGAGCATCCTCACAGCCCTAGTCTGGGAAATTTAACTTCTGAAACTCTGAGCTAGGTGGGGAGTCCACTAAATCCTGGAGAGCATCACTGAGGGTGGCGTTTTTAGTCAGAGCCCACTGGGGTGGGCTGAGCTCCACTCCCACCCTACGTAGTATTTTCTCTGTCACTGGAGTCTCTGGGAACAGCCAGTGTGGCTGTGTTCTCTTTGGCAGGAGGAATGGTAAGGGCTAGACCAAATTCTGCTTCCCATCCCAGAGGTTTGGGTTTAGGGATGGAAGTCTGAGCACATCTTGGCAGAAGCCAGACATTCATGTTCAGACAAGTACAGTTGATCCTCATTATTTGTAGATTCTGTATTTGCAGATTGGACTCCTTGCTAAAGTCTATTTGTAACCCTAAAAATCAGTGCTCACAGTGGGTTCGCAGACATGCACAGAGCGGCAAAAAATTCGAGTCTCCCCAGTGTGCATGTTTCCTGCTGAAGCTAAACAAAGCCACACTCTGCCTTCCTGGTTCAGCTCATATTGTAACCAAGTGTCCCCTTCACGGTCTAGTCAGTGCTATCTCTTTTGCATTTTTGTGCTTTTTCTTGGTGATTTTTCTGTTTAAGATGATCCCCAAGCATGGTATTGAAGTGCTGTCCAGTGTTCCCATGCACGAGAAAGCTCTGATGTGCCTTGCAGAGAAAGTACATGCGTTAGATAAGCTTTCTTCAGGCATGGGTTAGAGTGCTGTTGTTCAATGTTAATGAATCAACAATATATATTAAATGAGGTGTCTGTAAACAGAAATGCACATAAAACAAAGTTATGTGTCAACTGGTTGATGAAAAGGTTGTGACCAGAGCCTCACAGGAACCTAACCCTGTATTTCCTCCAGGAGCAAAGGTTCAGAATTTCCCAATTCAGTGTCTGTGGCAACTTCATAGAACAGAACTGCCGTGAATAACGAGAATCAACTGTAATGAGGTTCAGCCAGGAGAGAGGACCAGGAATGAGCAGATGTAGGAGTGAAGTTTTCCTACAGTGGCCTTTTCTCTCCGCATTGCCTGTCCCATACTCTTGCATTCCTATTTTCTCACAGTGTCCAAGGACCTCCTGTGCCCCGTGCTGCCCTGCCTTCCTCCTGGTTCCCCTGATGTAGCAGTGGAGCCTAGATCCTACACTCCTGGGGCCAAAAGGAATAATAAAGGTCCTCTAGACCTGTGGTCTAATCAGCTGCTTGGATTCCTGCAAATGCGTTCTCATGAAGTAGAGTCTGTGTTTGAATGCCTCCAGTGTTGGGGAACTTATTACCTAAAAGGACAGCATATTCCATCTTGGAAAGCTCTCTTTGTTAGAAAGTTCCTCCATCTATTCGGCAGAAGATTTTCTTTCTAAAGCCTCTTCCTTTTGTCCTTAGTTGTGTTTCTTGGGTCCACACATCTATTCCATCCTTCCCATGACTGTGTTCACTTCATGGGGCTCAGCGAGGGCTGTTTTGTGGCAGGTTGGAGAGGGGCCTTCCTTGCATCCCTCACTTAGTGGCCCCCTGCCCCACCTTCCTGTCTGGGCAGCTGTGCTGCCAGTGGCCTCCTGCAGGCGTCTGAGGCCGTTTAGGGTCACCCCTCTTAGGCCTGTCTCTCCTAGGCTCTGCCTCAAGACACTTTGAAAAACGACACCATTTTATAAATATACCCAGGATTTTCAGGAATTCTTGTTTGAGCTTAAAAGGACTAGCCTATATCCTTCTTTTATAGGTAATATAACTGAAGAATAAAAAGAAGTGATTTGCCCAAAGGAATTCCATAATTCAATTCAACAGATATTTATTGAGCACCCATCACAGGCCAGGCGCTGTCTCGGGAGCTGGAGCCCCAAAGGGGAACTTATTCATGCAGTCGCCAAATATTTAGCAAGTGCCGATGCCATGCTAGGCGTTGGTGATGTGATGGTGAACAAGACCGAGTCTCATCGCTCATGGAATGAATTATCTAGTGGAGAAGATGAGCTTTAAGCCAATAATTCCTTAAGTAATTATATGATTACAAGCGTAAAACAGGGATGATAGCAGCACTTTCCTTAGAGTGTGATTGGGAAGATTAAATGAGATAGTACATGTAAAGCATTTAGTCTACTGGCATATGTCAGTGTTCAAAAGTATTAGCTTATATGATTTCCTTACAATGTAGTAAGTCCTTTAGTTACAAGTGACCAGGACTAGGAGTTCATTGATGCCAAAAAATATATTTTTGGAGCATCAGTTATGTTCCGGGTACTCTGCTGAGGGCTGATGATAGAGTAGTGAACGGTAGGGGTGTTCAGATCCCTTGTGCCAGGCCCTGCACACTTTTTGAGCATGACTTACATTTAGGTTGCAATTCAGGATGTGGATAAACACCCACCTATACGCAAGTGAAACCAAAGCTTTTGAAACGATAGTTACCCCTGCTATGTGTATTGTACTCTGATCTATTCTAGACATAGATTTGCTTTTTAAAATGCAGGTCTTGACCCACTAAATTGATTCCACTAATGGATTGCAAGCTACAGTTTAACAAAACACTGCCTTTGACCCACTGAGTTGCAGGCTTAATAAATCCCAGGTAGGGGTCAGTTGATGGGGGGTCTTCCCAGCTTTCCCTGGACTTCTCTTTGATCTCTTACCGTTGGCATTTGCCATTGCTGTCTTTTGATCTGGATTTTTCACGGCATTCTGGGCTCAAGCACATACTTGATGGCTCCTCTGGCTGGGAGAATGAGGTCTGTGGCAACTGCAGCAGCTCCCTTTGCTCCTCAGATCACCCCTCCAGCACTGAGCTGGGCTCTTGCTCACTCATGCCCCAGTCTCCCATGCAAAATAAACTTGTATGACTGGAGATACTGGATTTAAGTGCAGTAAACATCTATACCTTCATGGCAGGGTATTCACCATGGAGGCTTATATTACAAGCCTTTTTAGTTGGTTTTGTATCAAGGTACAGACCTACACTGTAAGAGACTTTGAAACACTAACTGAATCTCAGTTTATTCCTGGGATCTCTGGCCATAGTGTTTCACAGCTGAACATCATTTTTCTTGCCCATATGTCAAAATCACTTCTGTGCACTCAGGGTGACACTAATGCATCCTTCCTAATGAGAACTTCAACTTAGAACCCTGAATTTAAGGTTAAAAAAAGAAAAACGGGTCATTGGTTATGGTTCATCCAACTTTGGATGGCCCTGGAGACCAGGCTCGGGGTCTGGAATAGAAAGATCTTGCAGTTGGATAGGCCTTTAAACTTTGGTCACATCTGTGGTTGCTTCAGATCATCCCAATGAGGAGAAAGGGAGAGGGAGACTGCCTTTGTCTTGTAGGTAGGTAGCAAAGTCGACTTCCCAGGACCACACAGTAAGTGGCAGGGTGGAACTTGAACCCAACTCTCCCACCTTTGATTGGCTGTATTCCCACCAGATACACAGTAGCTCTGTTATCTTACAGCCCATGGCTCACTATGGCTTGTCAAAAGCCATCAGATGCATCATCTCAGTTGCTCATCCACAACAGCGCTGTACTATGGGTAGGTAGGTTTGTTTATTGCCATTTTGCAGATGAAGAAGGTTCAGAGAGATGAAGTGCCTTACCCACGGTCATACAGCTTATGCATGGCAGAAGAGGCGAGAGAACGTGGGTCTTCTGGTGCCTTCTGCATCCCCTTGTGCCAGGCTCCTAAGCAACCACGCTGGGTCCTGGCCAGGATCACTCCTATGGGCTCTTTTAACTGACTCTCTTCGGGCTGTATTCTCCAACAAGTAAGTTCAAGGTAATCAGAGAGGCATGTGGGAAGGTGCAGGTCTTAAGGTCAAGATAGCCTACACCTGTCCTAACTCAACCAGCAGGCATAGTAGTAAATAGAATCTGAGTTCAAATCCCACTTTAATCCCCTATTAACTCTGTGATCCTCAGCAAGTTGATTGTCTCTGAGGCTTCATTCATTTATTCATTCAACAAAAGCTTGCATGAAAGTGCCTACATTAAGCATTATTACTATTGTCTAAAGTGCCTACATCAAGCCTGCATTTCTCAGGTAGGAATAATAACAAGGTTGTTGTGCAGAATCAGGGAAATTTATGTAAGCAAAGCACATGGCTGAGTGCCCAGCATGCAAAGGTGATCAATAAGTGTTTATAAAATCTGACTCTGAAGCAGAAGGCCTTACCCTGCCTCGGAGTTACAGCGGCCTCCTTAGAAGAGGCTGGATCCTGACAGCGCCGGGTGCAAAGAACTATCATCTAAATGTACATAAAATATTAAATGCCGTAGCGCTGTGTGCACACCCACGGATGCAGGCAAGGATGTGAGGAAATCCCTCAGGGCTTCAAAAATGAATCTCTTTTTACCTACTTGGGAGAGAACAAAGTGGCAAAATGACAAGGCTGCGTGACTCTAGACAGGGATGAGAGGGCTGTGAGCAGGAAGAATGGCCAGGGCACCCCCTCGGCTGGTGTCAGGGCATGTGGGTCCCTGGTTCTCTGAGACGGGTCTGTTAGCAAAGGGCCTGAGGACTCATATACTGCAGCAGGACAGGAACAGAGAGGGAAGAACTTGGTGGGGTTCATGTCAGTGCTGCCAGCATGCGGGGCACTGTGCCAAGCCTGTTCCCATCATAGTCTTCTTGACCCTGTAACACAGTAGCACAGTGGCTAGGAGCCTATGCTTTGGGGATAGAGAGAGCATGGGTTTGAATCCCCATTCTGGTACTTTGCAATGTGTGACATTGGGAACATTAATTACCTAACCTCAAGGACTTTTCAAATCTGTAAAATGAGATGTGCTGAGGATTAAATGAAATAATACATTCAACGTTCTGGGTGCATTCGTTCAGCCAGATTTTACTGAGCATCTGTGATAAGCTAGGCACTGTGCCAGGCTCTAGGGATAAAAGGGCAGGCAAAACCAACAGCAATCCCTGCTCTCATGAGGCTTATTGTATAGTAAGAAGGGCAGTAAGCAAGGGTCACATTAATGAATGTCCGAAGCAAAAGAACATGGTTCTGGGAGAAGTTTGACCTTGGGAGATGAGGAAGGGCTTTTTGGAGGAAGGGATCTTGGAGCTGAGGCCTGAAGGGATTAACACGTGTAAACTGCATCAGGGTTTGGCAAAGTTTTTTCTACGGAGGTCCAGGTGGTAAACAGTGAGATTTTGCAGGCCACACGGTTTCTGAGCAAATCTGCTGTTGTAGATGAAAGCGGTCACAGTGCATAAATGGATGGGCGTGGCTGTGTCCCAGTAAAACTTTATTTCCAGAAACAGGCAGTGGGCTCCATTCATCCTGTAGTCCCTGGTTCACTAACCCCTGACTGAGCTGGTTGAAAGAGGGCTGGGGGGCAGGGACTTGGCCAGGAGAGTTCCAGGCAGGGAATGGCATGTGCACAGACTCTGGCAGGAGGGAGCTCGCTGCACCTGAACAGGTGAAGAAGGAGGTGTGGCTGCAGCACAGATAAAGCTGTGAAAACAGGGTGAGATGACAGGGGACAGCGGGCAGAGGACAGGCCTCTGGGGCCTTGTAGGCAAAATCTCAGCGTTTACCATCTGGACCTCCAAAATGGGAAAGAATCGAAAGGTTTTAAGCAGGGTCTGGCGCCACCATATGTGAGATTTTGAATAGATGACTGGGCTGTGTGAGGAACAAAACGGAGAGAGGCCCAGGGTGGATTCTTGTCCCAGGGAAGTTCAGTGGGGACTTGGACGAGGGTGGAGGCTGGGGAGGGGTGAGGCCAGAGGAAATTAACAGACAGTGCCAGGTGCCAATGTAGGTCAGACACCAGGTGACACCATGCCAGCTCTGGCAGGGAGAAGCAGAGGACCCCCGTGGCACTTCCTGTAGTGTGTTGCTGGGGGGGTGACCAGCTTGCTGACCTGGGGTCACACGGTAGACAAAATCCAGGTCTCTGACACTCATTCAGTTGTACTTTCGTCACCTTTCCAAAGATAGGCAGCCCTTATCGATGCCACAGAGCTCAGTCACCGTAGCCCCCTGGCCCTATCAGCCCCCTTGTCTACACTTCCCTTGCAAGCAACTCTTCCAAGCTTGGTCCCTGGCTACTCCATCCAGGGGCCTTAAATGCAGCTCCCAGAAGGACAGAGGCTCAGAGACAGCTGTCCTAATAGGAGCAAAAAGCAATGGCTCACGGTGAGAAAAGAAACAGACACTATGAAAAGTAGACAGGTTAACTTATAAAAGCGCAGAACTGCAGGTGAGTGGCCCTGCACACTTCGGTAACCCGGAGGGCAGCGCTGTATCACAGCACAGTATAGCAACCGCTTCATAACGATAACACTGCATGTTAAGGTCAGGATGCTCACTCTGTTTAAGAGGATGGAAGAACATATAATTCCTTTAGAAAGGATTTTTGGAAATAATGCTTTTGAATGAATAATTAAAATCTCCAGAATTTTAGTGCTTAAAGGACCAAGATTATTATTAATTTATATTGATCTGTGTCCCTTGGGGAGGTTGGGTAAGTGATAGTTTCTATGCACAGGCAGACACATCCCATATCAATTATATTTACCTAAATTTTCATAGGTGACTAAGCACCCTATCATAAAGTGTTTCTTCTAATAGCATTAGAAACCACAGTTAGAAAGACTGCACATTCGTTTCAAATATTGTGATCCCAGTTAAGCGGCACGTTGACCTTGTTTTGAATACTTTTTTCTACTTACCAGCTCTGTGACTTGCACAAATTATTAACTTATCTGGACTTCACTTTCCTTACTAATTAAGTGGAGTAGCAATGAGCTTAATATGCATAAACTTCTAGTGCCCAGCACAGAGCCCATGCAAGCATGTGGGCACCAGTCGTGTGCTGGAGCCAGCCTGCCCCAGCTGGCGAGAGCCCGCGGGACACATCTAAGCTCGGTGCTCTGTGACGTCTTGCTGGCAGCTTGGAATCGGCCCTGGTGGGAGTGTTTACACCACAGAAATTGGCAAACACTACAAATTAGGGCCTTTTTTTCCTGGAGAGCCACTTTTTAAACATTTCCTCACTCACTTTGCATAGTCCCTGAATCACTATTCATCTCTACGCCCTATCCCTTCCCGTTATCCTGTGTGTCCTCTGAGTTGCTCTTTCGGCTTTGTTCTTACCCAGCCTGCCCTACCCCTGGAGTTCCCGATTTAGTCAGTCTGGGGCAAGGCCAAGAATTTGCACTTCTAATGCTAATACTGCTGGTCTGGGAACCAAACTTTGGGACACTGAACTGGTCTGTTTAATAAATTAAAGTGCACAGTGCAAAGCCTTTTGCAGAGCAGAGATCCCCCCTCCATCTGGGGCAGTGGCATTCATTAAAGACTAATGAATACTGACATAGTACTTTGCACGTACACCATCTCGTTTAATCTCCTTAAGAACCCTATGAGGTAATAATTACTGTTTTAATCCCCAATTTATAGATTGGGGAAACTGAGGCTCAGAGGGATTCATCAACTTGCCTGAGATCACGTACCTCGTAGCAGAGAAGCCAGGTTAAACTCAAGTGCTCCAACCCTGGGGCCCTTGCGTTGTGTAATGCTCAAGGGTGAGCAGAGGCTGCAATCAGCCAGAACTTTGCATTCCCAGGAAGGAACTGGCAGAGCCACGTCAGCCCAGAGGAGCGCTTCTTTCTCACGTGCATTAAGATGCTGTGTTAGGCTAGCAGTGGTCCTGTCCAAATCCACACCCTCTCTTGTCACTGCAACCCCTGGGGCCTCCAAACTGGTGGAGAGGCAGAGCAAGTGGGAGAGATAGAGTCCAGAGAGAGCCACGGAGAGACATGATCCGAGGCAAAATCGAGACTGCGCATGTGGGCACGTGGAAGCGGCTTTCAAAGCAGCTGTTCTTACAGGAGGTTTTGGGGGCAGGTGTCAGCAGGGTGGAGCGAGGGGGTTTGGCTGAAGGCAGAGCCACAGATTGCCAGTGATGGAAGAGCGGTGTCTCCTGCTCCCCCTGGCACGTGTGTGGCATCGAGGGTGCCCGGTGGGTGGGGCAATTAGCCCGTATCCCAGGGCGCCTGGCTCTGTGGTCTCTTCCTTTCCCTCCCACTGCCTTTCTGCAATTAGGTTGCGCTGGTTAATAGCTGCCAAGCCGCTTTGTTGGATCAGATGGGTTTATTAATTTCTTTGGGACTAATGGGAGGGTGGGTGGGAGATTCATTTCCTGACTGGAGCTTGGGGGCTAATTAGTCTCTTTGCCATGTCCCCAGAGCTGGCGGGCGGGAGGGCACGTTGCTCAGGCTGTTGGATCTGGCTCTGGGCAAAGCATTTCTATCCCTGGCTTTTGCGGGAAGCTATCTCGTGGTGGCTTGGGTGAGCCCAGGGAGTCGGGGGCTGGAGCTTCTTAGAGCAGGTGGCTAGTGAGATGGGAGAGTGGCTGGGGTGCTGAGATCTCACTGGCCCTGTTAGTGTGAAGTAGAGATTTACAGTGACAAAAGAAGTTCAGTCCTGCCCCAAACACCCAAATGCTGACATCCCGCCCCCTTGCTCTTCATGTTCCTTCTGTCCAAATACAGCCCTTCCCAGCCTAGGAGACCGTCAGGGGCCAATTCTACCCATTTTGAAAACAGGGAAACTGAGCCTCTGAGAGGACAATAATTTCACCTGACTTTGCAGAGTGTCAGGACCAAGGGAAGAAAGCTATGCATCTGGAGTTCCTACTGGATGGCCAAGGCCCCTGGAAGGCATTCCCTGCTTGGCCTGGCCTGCTTAAATGAAGGGCTCGTTAGCATCCCGGCCCTAAGAGACAGCAGCAGAGAAAGGAGGGATCACAGAATTAGGAGGCAGACCTGGGTTCAAGCCTGCCCTGCACTTCCCAGCTGGGTGGCCTTAGGCAACCTGTTAAACTTCTTCTTCGCAAATAAAACAGAAACACTGAAACTACTCTAAAGGGTTGATGGGAGAATTCAGAGAGGACAGAGCCTGATACATCTACCACAGCAGGTGCCCAGTCACTATTCCCCTTTCATTTGGAAAGCCAGCAGCTCATGCCTCATCCTCCTCACCCCTTCCCCCTGCAGAGAGAGGAGGAGGAAGGGAAAGCTCAGGCAATAACATGGCCTGGCTGGTCCCTTTGGGAGACAGTAGGAGCTCCAGAGGCCGGAGGAGAGCTCCCTGCCTTCTGTTTGTGCCTCGCCGACAACAGCAGTCTGCCCCTAGGATGTGAGGGCTTTCCCTGCCTCTGAATACTAGTCCCCGAGCAAGGTGCTGGAGTATAAGTAAGGCCAGTCCCTGCTGCTGTGAGCCACATGGGGTGGGGCGGGGGGACGAGGGTGCGACATGTCTTGGTTGTTGCTGGAGATTCCATAAGAGAACCCAGAGCCCAGCTCCAGGGAATTAGAGCCACACGGCGTCCACGGGACTCATGTGAGTTTTCCAGGGAAGCCGCTGCTGCTGCCTGGAAATGCCTGGCAGAGGTGGCCGTGTGCATCTCGTTGGGTCTTCAGCCAGCTGTCAGCCGTCTCCCCTGGCTGCCCACCTCAATACGCTTGGCAACAGCCACGATTTGCCAGGGGCTCCAGCTAGGAGAAATACATTGGGATTTTATGTATATACATATGTATGTGTTTGGGTGTATGTATATGGTTTTTAAAAAAATTTATTTATAAAAAGAGTCCCACTAGGAAAAGCAAACAAACAATCTAAAAACCCACTTCTGTTGAGTTTAGGTTTAGGTAACTTTCTAGAATGGAGAACTGATGAAATTATAGAGTTTTTTTGTTTGTTTGTTCTTGTTTTTTGTTTGTGGAGGTCCTTAGACAATGGGATAATCAACAGTAATGTATTGCACTCCTAAAGATTTGGTAAGAGAGTACATCTCATATTAAGTGTTCTTATCACAATAAGGTAAAGGAAACAAAAAGCAACAGAAAGACAAAGACGCTGTGGAAGGAAAATAACATTTATTGAGTGCCAGGTTAAGTACATTCGCACAATGACCCGGTGAAGTTTCCATTATTGTCCCCATTTTACAGATGAGGAAACATGCTCAGAGAGGTTCAGTAACTTTTCTAAGGTTTCAGAGCTGGGATCTCTGCTCCTGGGTCTGGGTGAATAATGTGACATCAGACTGGCCCGTGCACACTCTCTGAGGTCATGAGAAGCTCTGCAAAGAAAGCAAGGCAGACGTCATCGTCCCCACTTATAGATGGGGAAACTGAGGTTCTGAACAATTTCAATAACTTGCCCAAGTTTTCACAGCCAGCAAGCGAGTCAACCTGGACTCGAACCTGGGTCGTCCGTCCCTCTTCATTCATTCATTTAGCCATTCAGCCAACATTTATTAAAGGGCCTGGTTCTCCCCAGTGTACCACTGATTCTTATTTAGAGAATCAGTGATTGAAGGCCGAAGCAAAAGAACTCTGTGGCTCAAAATCATGCGATTCTACGTTTCCTTCCCTTCTGTGAGAGCAAACGTCTCCAAACCTCATTCCATTCCTGACTTATTTGTCCATTTTCCTCTCCCAAGTCTTTACTCCTGTCTTCTCTCAGCCCCCAATCCTGTATAACGGCCCTCTGCTCCAGTCCAGCTCCCACTGCATATTCCAGACCCCTCCCTTCTTCCGTGGCTCGAGTGCAGCCCACCCAGAGGCAGGGCCTGGTCCCTGGCTCCTTCCACCCCAGGAGGCCCGCAGGACCTCAGCACCCAATCTGCCTGGCCTCCTCCTTCCTCCAGTTCTTCCCAGTCCTCTCCTGTTGGTGTCTGCAGATCGGCCAGTGGCACGTGGCAGAGGGCCTCAGCATGGACAGTCGCCTGTACGCCTCTAACATCTCCGACAGTCTCTTCAACACCACCCTGGTCGTCACCACCATCCTGGTAAGCAGGGTCCCCCGGGCTCCCAGCTGCAATTCCCTGGGGTGCCTCCCCGGCTCTGCGCACTCTCAGGCTTCCCTGTGACAGAAGATGGGAGCTCTAATCACAGTGCCGAGGCCAATTTATGTCAGTGTAATTACACTCGAGTTGCTGTTTCACATGGAAATGGTATTTGATGAGTTCCAAAGCAGCTGGGGAAGAGCGATGGGGCAGGGAGACACCACGGTTTGTGGATGCCTCTTTCAGGGGCACCTTGACAGCTGTGCACAGCCCGGGTTGGGGGAGCTGGGTCCAGTCCACGGGGGGCTCCCTGCCCTTTCCCAGGAGCCCACCTTGTTTGCTGCCTGCCTCCCTCACCACACCCCTCAAGTGGACACCTGAACATCTGTGGGTTTACATGGCCTGTTCCTTTATTTCCAGATGGTGAAAAGAGGGTTCTCAATTAATCAACAGGGCAAGGGACCATCTGCCCCTTTAATTTGATTCAATTCTATTTAGTAATTACCAAGTCCACCCTCTACTCCCACCCCCCGCCACGTGCCAGGCACTGTGCTCTGTCCTGGAGACGGAAGATGAGTAGGACTCGGTCTCTATCCTCAAAGAGGATGTAATTTAGTACGTGGGCTAAGTCAAGTGCACACACAGCAAGGTATTTGTCTCCCCCCCTGAAGACCTCATGCTTTAGAAGATTTGTCAATTAAACCAACTGCATGTATTAAGCAGTAATTAGTTTGTTCCTCCCCACCCCCTCCTTCTTTTAACTAATCAAAAGCGTCCTTCCCTGCCTGGCACAGCATCTTGTCTTCGGGAAGTAACCAGTGTTGCCACACTGATATCATTTCAGCCAAAGCAAAGCTGGTGCATGCGTCAGCCTGCTCAGTCTTATCGTTGCTAACTGTGCGAGGTCTGCAAATGCGTCCGTTTCTTGTAGGCTTTTGGAAATAATAAATAAAGAGCTCAGGGACCTCCATCGCTACCTGCATGCAGTCCCGGGGCTCAGGGGTCCTGGGCTGGAATTATTGATTTACTGTAAGCAGAGGGAGATAAAATGCAGGAAAGAGGTGCACACCTAGAGCTGTGGAGTGGGAAGGAGAGAGAGGGCCCAGCCCGTGGGGAGGTGAGCAAAGCCTTCAGAGAAGAACGGGCATTTAGCTGGGCTCTGAGGACAGGGAGCGAGTGGGGAGGGGGAAGTGAGTGAAGGAGGGCACTGGAAGGTGTTCAGGAAATGCTGAAATGTACAGGTTTTCCCTGGAAATCAGCATCTGTTGGGAAGGAGAGAGGCATATGTCAGAGAAGCACGTTGGGTTCACAGTGCTTAGGAACTTGAATGCCAGGCTGTTGAGTTTGCCCCTCATTTGATAGGAGACGGGGTCACTGAACGTTTTCATTCATTCATTCAATGAATATTTATCATTGCACTTGCTGTTCCTGGTGCCTGGGTTACCCGTCCCTCTAAGTTCTGTTTCCATCTGGAAATATCTATGCATCCTTCAAAGTTCTGCTCAGATGTCACCTCTTCCATGAAGCCTTCCTTGCTTGTGCTCTCTCCCTGTCTCTAGCATTTCCCGCACCACTCTGATGTGGGCACTGTATGGCTAACACCATTGTAGGTGCCCAGTATCCATCAGTGAATCAAAAGGACAAAAGTCCCTGCCTGTAAGGACCTTATCTTCCAGCAGGGAATGCGTGATGGACAATAAAAAGAAATATAGCCGTACAATAAATCTGAAGGTAGTGAGGCTGAGGGGAAAGAGATAGAGCCGGAAGGGGATTGGGGTGCCACGAAGGCAGGTGGTGTTGATGCAAAGGTGGTCACTGCGAAGGTGAGCTTTGACACACCCCCGGTGGAGGTGAGGGGCGAACCAGGCGGTTGTCTGGGCAGGAGTGTTCCGGGCAGAGGGAAAGGACAAAGAGAGCAGTTCTAGCTCCCGGGGTTTCGCCCAGTCCCCATCTCAGCTCCACCTTAGCTTATCTGAACCAATGTGAAAACGCCAGAAAGATTAGAGGGTGGTGGTGTCGCTGCCCAGCTGAGATCTGGGAGCAACGGGCAGCACACCGTGGGATTGCTGGGACCTCCCTCCACTGTCTTTTTTATCTCTGAAAAACTTCTGGAGTCTGTGCCCTTCTCTCCATGCTCAAAGTCCTTGCCCGAATCCAGGCTGCAGGCCCGTCTGCCTCTTTCTCCTGCCACCCGTGGCCTCCTTGCAGGGGCCCTTCTCACTTGCTCCTCTGTCCCCGCTCCCCACCCTTTTGTCAATGTGGCCCTTTGGAAATCAGAGTCATCCTGTCTTTTCCTTCCTTACAATTCTTCAGTGGGTGCCCAGGCCCTACTGCCCCTGAGCTTGGGATATAACCCTTCATAATCCAGCCCAGCCCACCTCACCCTCTTCCTCTCCTTGCGACTTGGGGCTCAGGGGTGGTAGGTTGCCAGACATTTCCTCACTGCGTCATGCCTCTCCCTGCCTTTGCACTTGCTGTTCTCTGTGCCTGGGTTGCCCTTCCCTCTAAGTTCTGTTTCCAACTGGAAATAGCTATGCCTCCTTCAAAGTTCTGCTCAGATGTCACCTCTCCCGTGAAGCCTTCCTTGCTCTAACTCCTGCTCTCTCCCTGTCTCTAGCATTTCGCACACCACTCTGATGTGGCATCATGGTGTTAGAGTTCTACCTCCCCTTCTGGGATGAGAGCTCCTGAAAGATGGGGTGCTGACACAAAGTAGGGGTTCAATCATTAGAATCAGAGTAGAGGAATTCCTGCCTACAGGGTAGGAGGTGTCCCTTAAAAGCCAAGAAGAGTTTGGGAGGAAGATGAGGAAGTGACTGGACTGTACCTCCTGCCTCTCAGAGCCCGAATTAGACTGTGCTTGGAGCTTTGGAAGAGACGCACAGCTACACTGAGACCACAGAGTCGCATTTCTAGGCTGGGAAAGTCACTGTGATTAGTGTGTGTGCACACCTGTGCACATGTGTATGTTCACATACACGCACATGCTCATGAGGGGTAGGTAGGGGTGCTGGCAGGACACTTTTGTGTGAGGTGACATTTAATAACATGGTAAGTACAATTCAAATGACAATTAGTGTCGCTTCTTTTCTTGTGTTTGTGCATGTGTGTGTGTGTGTGTGTGTGCACACACGTTGAGTGCCTAAGGTGGCTGATCCAAGTCAATAGCTCTTACCAGGAATGTTGGTCTTAATTCAGTCCCCAGGTGGCCATTTGTGGGTCTTTCCTGGCAAATGGTAATCCTGAATGATTTATCCCTTAAAACTCGGCACATATCCATGTTGTCTCACGCTCCTGTCAGGGTACACTGGGGACACGTGGATGATTTATTGGTTAACACCAGCAAACACACAGCATTAGCTGCGGCGCCCATCCCTGAACACCTCTTCTGTGTCAGCCCTCATGTTAAAACATCTTGCTGCGTTATCACCGCAGGTTCTCCTGCTCGAGGCCTGCACTCAGCCCCCGCACGTGCCCAGGGCTAGTGAACCCAGCCCTTCCGATGCTTTGGCTTTCCAACACGTCTCCCCCTCCAGGATTACCCTGTGTATATTTACTTTGAATATGGCAGGGAATTTAAATTAACTTGAGAGTACAGAGTACTTGGGGAGCAGAATTTGGTGACACTCTCCTTGGGACAATTAAAGATACCCTGGGACGTTACCAATCCCTTATGGGAACCCCCAGCCAACCCTGTCCGTGAAGCCATTTCTGTGCTGTTTACTCACACAATCAGGAAGTGCTTAGTGCTGGAGCCAGGTGGGGGCACCAAGGACGGTGAAGAGTCAGTCCTGGCCCCACTGACATTCTACCTGGAGCAGGTGCAAATAGGAAGACACTGGAGGTTAATTACACAGGCCCTGGCATGAGAGCAGGGGACTCTGAGCCATGGGTTGGCCGAGGAGGAGGAAATGTGATTCCAAGGGCAGAGATGAGTTAGGGTGGGCAGGAGATTGGGAGGACAGGAGTCTGGGCACAGAGAGGCCCTTGTGCTGAGGACGGCAAGTGTGGAAGGCAGGCAGACTGGCCCATCTCGTTGACACAACGGTGGCCTGGGTCATGAATCGGAACCATGTCACCTTCCATGCAGAGCTCTCCACTCCCTGGCTCACAGCCTTTGCTTCCTGCTCCCACTTCATCACGCCCCTCTCCCCCACCACCGCCCGGCTGTCTGGCCCTCCATCTTCCCCCAGCCTAGAAGGCCCTTGCAGCTTGAGCTCAGCCAGTCAGCATTTCAGCATGTCCCTCTCTTAGCTTCTAGAATCATGATGCTCAGCCTTCTGCCCTCATACCTGTCCCCAAGCCTGAGTGTCACCCCCACGCCCAGCTGCTCACCTGTGTCCAGCCTCCTCTCTTCAGCTTGACCATCTTCTCTCTCCCTGGGGTGTCCCCCATGCACCAAGCCTCCAAGCCCACCTGCCCTCACTGTCAGCATGGCCCTGGGGGCTGGCATGCGGTCCCTGCTCTCTGCATGTGTGCCCATAGCCACGCCCTCTGCCTCACCCCCGCCGGACCCTGTCTCCAGCCTCCGTGTCCCGGGCCCTTGCTCTGCCAGCCAGCGCTGCTCTTCCTTCCTCCCCTGCACTCTCCTTTTCCAGGCATTTTCCCTTCTTGCCTACAAATTCACTCCGGTCCGTCCCATCCTAAAACACCGTTGCCTCCACCCTGCTGCCTGTCAAGCTACCCTCCCACACAGGGAGTCATAGAATTACGGGACTGGGTGGCCCCTTGGGGATCCTGCAAGCCCAGAGGAGAAGCATGGCTGCTGGTGTCGGGCAGAGGAGCCATCTGCCCCTTGCTGCTCCGTCCTGCCTCCCCCATCTGCTAACTCCTCCAAATGCTGATCCACTCGCACTCCTATGGGGCCCACCCGCTCCTGTTCCAGGCAGGGCCCTGCTACCTGCACTGCACCTGCCTCGGAAAGGTGCTCAGGGACGCCTGACCCGTGCCTGTCACAGCCCCGCTTGGTCTGTGTGGGAACACCGGGAACGGCCACATTCTCCTCCCCACGACTCCCTCCTGGGGCTCTGTTTTATGGCCTTTCTGGCTTGCGCTTTGTCCTCCGTGGATGCTCTTCATCTCCCGCCTTCCCCCGTCGGGTTCGCCCCAGGTGCCCCTTCTCATTGCCCTTCTGTCCCTCGTCCCTTCTCGGTTCTTCCCGTGGGCGGTCTCACATGGTCTACAGACACAGCCTTCGCCTCCGCACAGAGGTTTCCCGTCTCTGCCCCCCGTCTTACCCTCGCTCCACACTTTAAGCACCCAGTCAGTCCTTTCCTCCTGGATCGCCTGCCAGCACCTCGAGTTCAGCACGTTCCAAATCCCTTTCCCTTCCAGACATGCAGGCCAGTGGCGACACCACCCTCAGCCAGCCACCTGGGCCCCAAGGAGCCGAGGACCCCTTCTTCTACCCCACACCCAGCCAGGCGAGCCTGTCCCTTTCTGTGCCTCTGACATCCTTCCAGCTCTCCCAGGCCAGGCGGAGCCACGCTGCGGCTCAGGGTCCTGTATCCCATCTCAGCAGGGGGTCCTCACCCCGGATGCGCCCTCTTTCTATTTGACATTCTTTCCTCGCCGCCTACATCTTTAGGGCCTGTGGTGCTCCCTGCATAGCCTGTGTGATGTACATTCTCATCCTGGCACCCGAGGCCTGTCCAGACGTCTCGCCACCTCTCCTGACAGCCACGCGCCAGCTACACGGGGCGCCCATCACGCCCTGAGTAGGCCACGCTCCTCTCCCTCGGGTCGTGGCCCTGGTGGTGTTTCCCCTGCCCGTGATGCCTTCCCTTCACGACACCTCCCTTTCTCAGCGTTCTGCCATCCCCCAGAGCCTGACTAGGATCCCACCTCCTCCATGGAACCTTCTCTGGACATTTCACCAGACAGATCTGCTCCTCTTCCCATCGTCCTCGTGTCTGGGTCGTGCCCTGGGAGTGGGGGTGTCCATGTCCTTGTCCTCACCTTGCCTGCTCACCACACCCAGCCATACATCTGTGTGGAATAAACAGAATGGAGGGGAAGAAAGAGAGAGGGATGGAGAGTGGGGGTCTAATGATGACCTTGAGCAAGGTGGAGGGCCTTGAACTTGAGCCTCCCTGCAGGGGAGCCGCTGTGTGTTCCTAACAACAGAAGCACCTGGAAAGGGAGCTCTAAGGAGTGAGTGGGGGAGGGGAGCTAGTTGGCACCCCCAAAGGACCCGTTACCCAAGCCACTTCCCTCCCTGCACCCTGGCCCTCCCTATCGTGTGTGGCTGAGATGCCAGGGCTAAGATGAGAATGACAGCTGCCCAGTTTTGCTGCAGGAAAACCCGTATTTAATGCTGAAGGGGAACCACCAGGAGATGGAAGGCAATGACCGCTACGAGGGCTTCTGTGTGGACATGCTCAAGGAGCTGGCCGAGATCCTCCGGTTCAACTACAAGATCCGCCTGGTCGGGGATGGCGTGTACGGCGTTCCCGAGGCCAACGGCACCTGGACGGGAATGGTCGGGGAGCTGATCGCTAGGGTAAGGAGAGGACAGGTGATCTGGACCTGAGAGTGGGCTGGGAGGGATTGGAAGGGCATAGACCTGTGCTATCTGCTCATAACCCTCTGTTTATTCAGTCGGTCACTCATGCATTCTTCACTTATTTGTCCATTCATTCCATAAACCTTCACTGGGCTGGCACTGAGCCAGGCGCTGAGGGTGCACATGGGTGAGTAATGCCGCCATGATTCCTACCCAGAGAGTATTTGACCTCTCCCAAGGTCAAAGTCATGGAGGCCTTGACCAATGAACACAGATTAGGGAGTTTGGGTTCCTTTTTTGGATAATCCACGTGCTTTTTGTTTGTTCTGTTTATTTGTTGTTCATTAGCACCCTCTGGTAGAACTCGGACAGGCCCTGGAAGAATAGAACACACCCTTAGCTGACTTTGACCCTTGAGAGATGCTGTTGAGGGAGGCATGTCTAAGTAACAGGGGCCAAGGGATGGACGGGCAGCGGAGTTGGTCACAGTTACAGTTATTTTGTTACTTCTTATATTATCTTCTGCTTTCATTAAATGTCGTTTTACAGACCAAGGGCCAAGGTGCACTTGGACCAGCTGTAGATTTTCAGGGCGAGTGTGGAGACTTGATTAAAATGCAGGTGAGCATCATGGAATGGCAGTCATCTGCTAGGTTACAGCAAGAGTATAGAAAGTTCTTCCAGGGGGAAATCTCTTGTTTTCTTTGTACACACTATTAACAACCATAAAAATTAATTAAACCATTGCTAATTCACTGTCCATATTTCCATATCTGAGCTTTTATGATCAGGATAGGTAAAGAGGGCCTACTGCAGAGAGCACAGACCTGGGTTCTTAGCGTGACCTTGAACCAACCCCTTTGTCTCTCTGGGGTGTGAGGAGCTCCTGCAGCTTCCCTGCGGCCTCCCGGCGTGCGCTGATGTGCCAGGTGCTTTACCTGCTTCATCTCTAATCCTCCTCTGTAAACACACCTTTCAGCTAGATGTCACCCCCACTATACATATGTGCCATCTGCGGTGTGAATCACTTGTGCAGAGCCACACGGTGGGTGTGAGACAGAGCTGGAATTTGAGTCCAGATCCCTTTATTGATAGAACTACTATGGTTTTAATTCTTTACAGGTACCAAACTTGGAACATAAGATAAATTTTAAAAAATCCTAGTCTTCAAGGATAAAAATACTAGTCGAGGTATTAAATAAGCAATCCATGACAATGCAATGTGCAAAGTTCTATGTAGATGAGCACTATGGAAGAGAGATGTAAGAGCTGAGGAGGGAGGATGCTTACGAGTTTGCCTGGCCGTATGGACAGCATCTGCGACAACCCGGCAGGGTAAAACAGCCAGCCACGTTGAGGGAACTGTGAACCGCCCAGAGCGACTGGAGTCCAGAGGGAGCTGGCTCAGAGTGAGGCCTTGCTCGCAGACAGAGGCTTGCACGCAGAAGGCTGGCAAGTCACAGAAGCCACAGAAGGCCTTGGGGGCCCCGGGGGACTGACATGGGGTGGGGATGGCAGGGTGAAATCTTCAGCAGGGAGCCCTCTGTGGCCTTTGAGACTGAGCCCATCATGCTGATGGTGCACATGCTTAAGCAGAAAAGGATTTGCTGCTTTTCTCTACCGAATCTTCCAGACCCCGTCCTGGAACATTCTTCTTACGTGGATTCCACTGTGAAGGGTGCTCAGTCGTTAGGCAGTAGAAAGCTGAACCGCCAGGCTGCTTCTTCCCTTCTTGCTGACGTCCTCGATCACCTTGAGCCCATTTCTTCAGCCCCCTTGTGCTGCTTGATGACGGGTGAGGTGACTTCAGGGATGGCAGTGTCAGTGCACAGCCATCTCCTTGTTAGCCCCCTAATGAGCTGTGACATGGACTGGCAGGAGAGGGAGAGGGGTCTGGGACTCAAGGACATGCAGCCACATACTGAGTGACTTGGGCAATCAGATGGGGATCTTAAAATTCACCCCAGATCGTCTTTCAAGCAAAAACACTGCTGCTTTGGTCTCATCAAGACTTGGCTACCTGACATTAACTAGTGAATTAGCCCTTTAATTCAATAAATATTTATTGAACACCTTCCACTGCTCTAGACGTTGGAAATGTCATGGGGGACCAAGTAAACATGGGCACCGCCCTTATGGCTCCTCCAGACCAGTGAGCGAGACAGAGGGCAATGAATGGTCATGTTAATAGATAATTCCATGCTGTGGCACGTGCAGGGCAGGCAGCGTGCAAGGGGTTGGAAGACGACATCTAGACGAGAGTGGGACCAGCCTGGAGGTGCAAGGGGAGGGGAGGGAAGGCTTCCCTGGGGAACAGATACTAAGCTGATTTCTGAAGAGTGGGTGGGAGTTCCCTGGGCAAGGTGAAGGGAAGAGCTTTTCAGGGAGGCTGTCTGAATGCCACTGGGGTTGGCCCTGGGCAGGAGTGGGTGATGCTGGGACCCCACCTTCCCCAGGTGGAAAGCTTGGTTATGTCTGCCAAGATGTTCCCCTAGGATTACAGTAGCCCTAAGGCCTGGATCCATCCCCTATGACCCCTTCCCCAGCTGCACGGGAACATTTCAGAAGCTGTAACAGCAGAGGGTCCCCTGTGAGACTCTTGGGGCTATTGAATGTCCCAGCTGGAAGAGACCTTAGAGGTCACTGCATCTAAATCTGTCCCTTATACAGACGAGGAAGTGGAGGCTCAGGGAGGTTAAGTAACCTGACAAAGATCACACAGCTAGTGAGTTCAAAGCCAGCATTTAAGCCCTGGTCTGTCTGACTTCAGTGCTCATGATCTGAGAGGGCACAACTCTTGATGTTAGACAGACCTAAGCTACGATTTCAATTCATCCGCTTACTAGCTGTGTGTTCTTGAGCAAGTTATCTTATCCTTTTCACTGCTTCCCCCAAGGCTCCCCTGCTCATCTGCAAAGATTTTTTTGTAAAGACTTAAAATAACACACACACACACACACACACACACACACACACACACACGAGTACTTGGCATACAGGAAGTATAAGAGCTGTCTTAGGCCAGGCTCCCTAGAGAGCGGAGCCCAAGGCGAAAGCTTACCTGCTAAGTCAGGGAGTGCAATTCCAAGGCCAAAGCCGCAGAGGTGAGGGGAAAGGGGAATGTGGCAGGCAAGGGCAACCATATACAGGGGACAGTGTCAGCGTGCTGGCCATAGCCTTGTGTTAAGCACAGCCGATTGTCCGTCTGCATAGGCCTCGTGAAACTGTTGTCCACTGCAGGAGGGGGAAACACACATCTGTGCATCCCATCTCTCACCCTGACCGAAATTCATACCACAGGACATCACTGCACCACACTTCTAGGTTGTGCACCTGGACTCTCTGGCTGCCTTCAAAGATGTTAGATCCGAGGGCATCAGTGACAGCACTCGCAGTACGGGGCATATCACGTGGGATGACCCAGCGAGTGGGTGTGAGACCCGACCCCCTCCCTCTGTGCGGCCTTGCGTGCTGCTGCGTGAGCCAGTGCAGGCCTGCTCACCAAGGCATCCCGCACATTCTCACATCTCAGCAGCCTACAGAAGCCTCGGGGCTGGAGTCACACAGTGCACCGGATAAGGTGACACAGCACGAAGGGCCAACCAGAGCAGACACAGTGGGCCAGGCCAGCCCAGCAGGTGGAATGCCATGACGACAGGGCTGGCCACCAGGGCAGTGACAAACCTGCCAAGCCTGCCTCCAGTGAAGACTGGAACTTCCTTTAGTGGATCACTGGAATGCAGTTGGTGCCAGGCCCTCTTCCTGGAAGGTGGTTGGTGACATTGAGAGGAAATCCTCATGGCCAAGCAAACCCAGGGGTGAGCATAAGCTGGTTTGGCCCAGGAGTGATTATTATTAGGCTCTTTTAGGGACAGAAGGCTGTCTCTAATGCCCCCCTTCTTGTTCAAGGGGTATGTGTTTCCCAGCACAAAGAATGTTTCCCACTGCAGCAGGAGCTATAAACTTGATAGAAAGCAGAAATTCCCTAACAAGGGGCTTGAGGTTGACCAAGGAATCTCCTTCTATGGAGAGTTTGAGAGATACAGTAGCTGCCTATATGTCTGAGTGATATGAATTGAAGTATAGAGGCCTGGGGTTATCTCCACTGGAAGTTCTAGAGCCTCAGTCTTTTTACATCTGTCATCACCTGTTTACCCAAGATGGTGGGTGCTGCGGTTGGACTGTGTCCCCCTAAATTTCACGTGCTGAAAGTTTAATCCCCAATGCAACAGTATGGGGAGACGGGGCCCAATAAGAGGTGAGTGGGTCGTGAGGGCTCTGCCCCCATGAATAGATTAATGTTATCACGTGAGCAGGTTAGCTACTGCAAGAGTGGGATGTTATAAAGTGAGTCAGGCCTCTGGTGCCTCTGTCTGTCTCGTGCTCTGACTTCTGCCTCTCACCTGCCACCATGAGTGACCTTGACCAGCTGCCGGCACCATGCTCTTGGACTCTAGAACTGTGAGCCAAATAAACTTCAATTGCTCATAAATTACCCAATCTGTGGTACTCTGTTATAGAAGCAGAAAACAGGCTAAGAAAGTGGGCTTGGACACATGGTTTATTAGTTGTGGAGGAGCATCCAAGCATGTTTTCTGCATAGGCATGAAGATCGTTGTTTTTTGTTATAATCCTATTAAAAGAGGGAGTGCAGTTGGAGCAAAAGCAAGTGGATTCATACAAATTGGACCAGGGCTGCGTCTGGGTGGTGGAGATGTGAAGGACAGCTGTTTGGGAGGCTCTGGGGTTTGGACCCAACTTGCCCTGGTCGGCTCCGTCGTGGCTGAGCCCACGGCAGGCCTGCACGGCAGTGTGGTGTGTCTTGGTGGAGTCGTACTCGGCAGAGGGAGGATTCAGACTGGAGTATCCCCAGGACCAGTCTCGGGGCCCACCTGTATCATGCCAGCGCATTTACGTGAAGTGAGATTCTAATTGAAATTGTTCGAGGTGTTCAGATACAAAGTGAATCAATAGTCCCTAGCCTCAAGGAGGCCACCTTTCTATGGGGGCCGGATGGAGAAAAAGCAGGTGAGAAGGACGACGGTGGGAAGTGCAGTGAGAAGACAGCAGGAGGAGCTCTGAACTCTGCCTGCGACACCTGGGAAAGGCACATGTGGGGGGTGATGCTGAGCCTTATGGACTAGCAGACCTTGGCCATCTAAAGGAGGGACAAGGACGGGGAAGGGCTGGCAGGGAAGGAGCATGTTTCCAAGGCATGGAGACATGAGGGTGCAGGGGTGGCCTCAGTTTCAGGAACTGCAGGTAGGGTGGTCTGCCTGGAACAGAGCACGGTGGGAAATGAGGGCAGCAACTGGGCCACGGTCGTTGAGAAGGCCTGTTGGAGCTGCAATGGAACCAGGAGGGCAGGGGGACGAGACTGAAGGTGGGGGAACCGGGTGGAAGGCTTTTGTTGCAAGAGATGATGAGAACCAAAAGTAAATTGGGAGTTAGAGGAAGGTACAGATTCAAAGGCTATCTTTAAAGATAATAGTTTTTCTTTTATAGAGAGGTATTCATGCTTTTTGAAAGCTATATAAGGTTTAAAAGACTAAAAATTATTTGTAATTCTACCATCCAGATGTTAACCCATGGTTAACATCTCTGTGTCAGACATTCCAATATTTTTTTGGTTTATAGAAGCTTTTAATGTTTATATAAGTCTGATAGGAAACATTTTTATGAAGAAACATTCAAATTCCTAGAAAATAAAGAAATTACATATCTAATATCTTTAGGTCATTAAATGTGAAATATCTTCTTGATATTTGAAATATCTTTCAAGTACACTTTGAATCAAAGGTGTAGTTTATTATATTATATCTCAAACAAGAAACAGTACAAAGTATGCTTTTTTAATGAAAAATATGTAAAAACGGGATCCTACTCTATGTACTATTGTGTAACCTGTTGAAAACTGTTTAATAGCTAAATCGTCAGTACTTGGTGACCCAGTGGATGAGGAACAAGAGAGAGGGGGATAAGAGCAGGATGACTCCCAGGTTTCCACCATGACATCTGGATGGTCGGTGGCACCTGTCATTGAGGTGGAAGATTCGGGAGGAGGAGAGAGGGGTGTGAATTTAACTTTGGAAATGGTAACTTTGACTTTTGGACATCCAGGTAGAGATGTTCAGCAGAGAGTTGGCTAAAGTAGGCTCCAGTAGGTGAACAGGTAGGTGCTCCTGAAGACGGAGTGGGAAAGGAGTCACCCACGGAGAAGAGCACACATTCAAGAGGGAGGAAGAGGAGAGCCTGTGAAGGCTACAGAAAGAGAAAGGGTAAAGAGGTTTTCCACCTCTTGAAAGGAGGTCCAGAAAACCATTCCTCAGATTAAGCAATACGAAGGTCATCGGAGGTCATCGGCAAGAGCAGGGTCAGTGGGTGGCCGGGCTGAGAGCCTATTGAAATGGCTGAATCAGCAGCTTGGGAGGTAGTCCTGAAAGGCACGTAGCTCACATGGGGAAACATGATGAAGGGTTGTAGCCAGAGGGAGCTGTGGAGCTGACGGACTGGCTGTAATTCAAGGCGAAATAGCTCAGAATTGAGAATGCATCCCCTGTGGTTTGGGAAATGCAGGGACATTCATGCAGCTAGAGCAGTGTCAGAGCTGGGAGTGTCAATAAGAGGAAGGCAGGCTGGAGGGTGGAGGTGCAGCATCGAGAAAGCGTTTTGGAGACACTAGCACTTCTCCCCACAGCAGCTGACTGGGACCCACTGCAGTCAGGCAGGTATCATTCCGGGCACTGTCTTGGTAACCCTTGACATTTGTGCAGTGATTTAATGTGTACAAACTGCTGCCACAAGCATTAGCTCTTTTATCCTTCACAACAGCTCTATGAAATAGGTGTTATTATCCCCTTTTATAACCAAGAAACCTGAGGCTTCAAAGTACAAAATGATCCACCCAGTGTCCCACAGCCAGTGAGTGGCAGAGGTCCAGCTAAATTTAGGCACCTGAGTCCAAGTCCATGACAGCATGTGGCCTCTCCCTGCTGGAATTACAGCCTCATGTCCCTCCAGCCACATTGCCCTCAGTTGGCATTAACTTCTGAGATGTCCTTCTGGGCAGATGATTTGGAGGGTGCATAGAACTAGATGCCCAAGTTCAGCTCTGGCCCATAAAGAGACTGTACTTCATCTGTCAAGCGAGAGAGCCAGAGTTGACCTCGAGAACTGCTTCTGCTCTCACTGTGGGTGTGGGAGGCATTCTTGGCTAAGTGCTGAGCTCTGGTGCCCTGGAAGGGGAGAAGCTGCATTTCACATCTTCCGGTCCCTGCTTGGGAGAGAGTAAAGCACATTTAGGAAGAGATAGAGCCCCCCTCTAGTTTCACAATTCAGAACACAGGACCCTGTTGGCATTCCGCTCCATGTTGGCAGAATGGCACATTTAAGTTCAAAGAGAAAAGGGGCTTTGGAACGCTTAGATTCAAGGCTCATAAGCCTTGGACATCAAATAGCTCTTACCAATGACATTTTGATGAATTAAGTGTAAATGAAGCTGAAATGCCTCATTCCATTTCCCCTCCAGTGTTCCTGGGAGAAAGGATTGTGGAGGGAGTTTGCCAGAGATCTGGTGGGGTGGGCAGCCCATGGCCTTAATCTATTGGGAAGCTTGTCCAGAGACATTTTGCTGAACTAAAAAAAAAAAAAAAAAAATACAACTAGTCCCCTGGGATCACTTTTCACCTTGAGCCAGCGACTATTTTAACTGCAAATAGGTCACAAAATTCCATTCAGCGTTCTTTAAAATAAAGATACTGACCGATCCAGGGGCCGACACTGAGTGTTCTGCTCTGTCCCCGTGTGACAGCCAAGCTCAGAGACAGCTTTGCTTTACCTTCCCCATTAAGGCTTAGTTCTGCATTGACTCCAATTAGGAAGACATGGGCTTCGATTCTAATTCAGTGATTCATTCATTCATCCAAGTGCCTAGTTTCTGACAAGTACCACTTGGATGTGAGGAATTGCCCATGAGGAGTTCAAGATCTACTCAAAGAGACAGACAGGAAAACCAGGAATTACTGTGTAATTCACACACAATGAGTGTGACTCACGCTATATTAATAATGGTAATAATTACGATAATAGTAACAATGGGTGGCATGTATTAAGTGTTTCCCACGGGCCAGGCACTGTTCTGAGCGCTTGACTGTATTAACTCAGTCCTCACAGTAAGCAAGTGTTACAGATGAAGTCCCACCGCAGGTAAGGGTCAAAGTCACATGAGTAGTGAGTGGCAGGGGTAGCTTTGATAGAAGCTGAGCAGGGTGTGGTACGGGAACAGGAACAGGGAAGGGCTCACCAAGGAAACAGCGGTTGAGCAGAGGGTTGAGGATCAAGAAGGATCGTCTTGATAGAAAAGGACATTGTAGGTTTGGTGGATGCTGACATACAGACGGGCAGTGCCGTGGGGGCAATGCATGGGGCGGGATGGGGGGGTGGGGAACAGGGCTGCAGGCAGGGGCCAGTTGAGATGGGATCGGTATGTTTGGGTATTTAAACCACGTCCAGAGGGCGAGTGGGAGCTATCCAAGAGCAGGTGGTGAGTTTGTTTTATTGAAAGAGGGGAGTGGCATGATTGGCTTTGGTTCTAGAAGGTTACTCTAGCAGGCGAGAGGGGGCCGTAGAGGAGGTGGGAAGAGCAGATGCAGCTTTACTCATCAGACAGCTGTCCGTGATCAAGAGGATGGGATGGGGCCTGGATTGGGCAGTGACAGTGAGGACGCCAGGAGGGGATGACAGCAGTGTGGAGATTTCAGCGTGTAAGTCCAGGACAGAGGGTGCGGGAAGCGTCCCTTTCACAGAGGCTTTTAAGCATGGGTTAAGGTCACCCTGCTTCTCAGGGGAAGAGGGATGGGCTGTTTGACCCTGGGAAAGGTCCTTTCTGGAACAGCTTCCTAAGAGATGCGTGCCAAGTGGTGATTCCTGCATACAGCTCACTGAGACCTGGGAAAGGAGCAAATCCATCTTGCCTGGCTCATTATTCACAGGCAGTTGTACTTGAGAACAAAAGGGCCAGGGCCGTGGCCTGCACGTTGATCACAGCTGCCTTCGCTGTCCCTGCCCCTTCTGCCCCTCCCTTTGCAATACTGCCTCCTGTTGAGTTCCCTAAAGGTTCTTTTCTGTCACTGGAGTCCTTTCACTCACCTGATAAAAAGCCAATGAAAGCAGCTTCATGGCTGTAGCCACTGTCACTTTCTTCTGAGATGACTGTGTCGGCTGCCACGGTGCGCCCGGCCCTCCCCTCTCTCCTCCTCTTGGTTGCCTCCCCCTCTCCCTGCAGGACTGAGGAGGACAGTCCCCAGGAGGTTGCAGCTGGTCCCCCAGCCCTGCAGCCTGCCATGCGTGCCAGCCCAGCCTACACCTGCTTCAGTGGGGAGCTCGGCAGTGCTTTAGGTTTTCTCCTCCCACGGCTCCCTCTGACTCTGTAGAGGAGCAGAGTGGGGACTCCTCTACTCCAGACACTTGGTCACATCCTTCCTAGTTCAAAGCTGAGCCAGCAGGAGGGAAAGGAGGAGAAGGAGTAGGGGACCGATAGCTCCTGACAAGGCCAGACACCATGTGGGACCCTCACATGGCCCATGAGGCAGGATTATGGCCCCATTCCACAGGTGAGGACGTGGAGGCTTGGAGAGTCTTGTAATTAACCCAAGCTTAGACACACAGCAAGTGGCCAGAGCCCAGCCCTATTTAGACCCCAATCTTATGCTCTCCTCACTGCACCAAAGGGACATGTGAGAACTGGTGGCTGAAGCAGTGATTTTGGTTGCATCTTCCTGTTTGCTGCATCTACTTGCTAGACAAAGAGGAGGAAGGAGTGGGCTGCTCCAGGAGAACAGTAATAAGGGAGGCGGCTCTGAGTGGCCAGTTTGAAAGGGACACTTGGCAGAACTTTATATCTTCAGCCCCCTTATCTGGACGGTAGGTGTTATTCTCACCACCTGCTTTTTACAGACTAAGACAACAGCCCTGAGACGCTAGCATCCGGAAGTGCTAGGATTTGAAACCAGATCCCTTTCTTTTAGGAAATTTCCCACTAAAAGGGCAGATTGATGTGAGTAGAAATCATTTTAACGAAGTCATACGGGGTAAGCACTGTATGAGAAACACCAAAGCACACTATACTCAAACAGGAAGGCAGGAGGCATCAGTGACTTGTGAGTGGCAACTGCCACAATGGACTCTCAGTGGAAGTAAGACTGGCAGCTCCTCGAGGGAAAGCACAGTGTCTTACTCATCTTGACATCCTCATGCACCTAACATAGTGCCTGAAACACAGGGAAATGTTAACACAGGTCGAGCATCTCTAATCCAAACATCTGAAATCCAAAATGCTCCAACATCTGAAACTTTTTGAGTGCCAACATGGTGCCACAAGTGGAAAATTCCACACCTATCCTCGTGAAAGGTTGCAGTAAAAATACAGTGAAAACTTTACTTCATGCACAAAATTATTAAAAACGTTGTATGAAATTACCTTCAGGCTGTGTGTCTAAGGTGTATATAGGACATAAATGAATTTTGCATTTAGACTTGGGTCACATTCCCAAGATATCTCATTATGTATATGCAAATATTCCAAAATCCAAAAAAGAAAACTCTAAAACCAGAAACCCTTCTGGACCCAAGCATTTCAAATAAGGGAGACTCAACCTGTAGTTCCTTGAATCATACGGGGACAAGGGATGGTGTAGTAAGTATTCCTTGCATAAACCTAGGGTGAGCTTTCTCCGGCAGGTTTATATCAACCCAACTGTCAGCCTAAGGCTTAGAAAATCAAGCTTTCAATTTATTAATCTGTCAACAGACAGTGATTTAACACCTACTACGTGTCAGTCACTGAGCTAGGGGTGTGGGGTAAAAGGACAAATCGGGTTCGGTTCTGTCTTTGAAAACCTACAGACTAAGTGTTGTGAAGGTAGAAGTACAGACATGTAAAGAAATATGTATAGGTGTGAGGCTGTCTACAGGGGCTCCCCGAGTAGGGCAGGACCAAAGAATGACATCGTAACTCCACCTGTGAAGGTGCATGGCTTAAATCCTATTTCCCGGAGAGCAGTCTCCAGTGGTTCCTTCTCTGGGGTAACAGAACATGAGGCCCAGAGAAAGCCCACTGCAGACTCAGGAAAAGACCTCAGCATTTTTCCTGCCCAGGTTTTGGATGCCTATGCCGGTTGTTTTCCACTGAAGTAGCTGCTATGTGGGGTCACGAAGGGTTTGCAGTTCAGTTAGGTTCAGAGCTCCCTCAGCAGCGTCAGACTGGGAACTCCTCCAAACCCCACGGGCACATACAAGCAGCCTGGGAAATTTGTCACAAGGCTCACTTCTTGGGAATGATCTCTGCCTTCCCCACTGAGTTCCAGCTGTTAAGGGGAGCGAAGGGTCTGCAAAAAAAAAATGAAAATGTATTAATTAAGGCATCTGAAAGCCTTCTAAGAGATCGGCTTGCTGTTAAGCAGAAGAGACAGGCAGCAGTGAATTGATTTGGGTCAGGGGCGGGAAAGGAAGCTACAGACAGTGGTATCTTAATGTCTTCTAAGAATACTCTAGGCCTGGTTGCCTATCCACCACGCAGCAGAGGTGAGGATGGTACCTGTAGGCTTCACCGTGTACCAGGCACTCGTCTGAGGTCAAGGATGCATTCAAGAGCCCCAGTGCAGCATGCAGGGGCTAAGCCACTGCCTTGGTCACCAAAAGACGTCCCCATTCATCACCCAGTTTTAGGAATTCAGCTTCTGATTGCGCCCCAAGCCTGAGTCTCCAAGGCTGCTAAACCTGGTTCTTGCACTCCCCTCCTCCCCAGGAGTAAGGATCCCATCCCTGAGCCTGGGGCTATTACCCTAATTATCCTGCTCATGTACTTCCCATCCTCTGCTAATCTTGCCTGCCCCTAGATGCATCGATTCCATATTGGTTGTGGCTTCAGGTTGAATAAGACACAGTTCTTACTTTCACAGAGCTCACGTTCTATATACGTAGAACCTCCAAGTACAGTTGTGCAGGTTGTATATTGTGAAAGGGGGCTGAATCCCAGTTCTCACTCTACTCACCACGCAGGTGCTCTGGTATGGGGTTGTATCCACTTATAGATTTTTTTTCCTACGTAGATGCTTCTGCTTGCCAATCCACGTGCCCACTAAGTCTGCTGGGAAGCTCAATTGTTATAATTCATATAATGGCCCCAACTAAACTGGGAATGAGGCCCAGTATATAAAAATAGTATGAGGCCATAGCATGTGGTATATGCAAAATGGAATCGTGTGCAAAATTCTATGGGAGCACAGAGAAGAAAGGAAGTATTTCAGCACGAGGGAGCCAGGCAAGGCTTCGGAGCATAGCTAATGATAATTGTTGCTACTGTTTATTGAATACCTACTACCTGCCAGGCATTTATCGTGCACCATTTCGTCTCTACACAACAATCTTATGAGATAAATATTATTATTCACATTTTATAATGGAGACACTGAGGTTGACTTCAGCTTAACAGAGAGGCTAACTCAGGGTCACCCGGCTAACAAGTGATTGATCTGGGATTCAAAGCCAAGCCTGTCTGACATCAAAGTCCACGGTTATTCTGATACACTGTGATGCCTCTCAGGGAAGTAACAGTCAAGTTGGACCTTGACAGACAAGTAGGAATTTGACAAGCAACAAGGGGCAAAGAGCTGCAGGCAGAGGGAACTGTGTAGGGTCTGAAATATATGACATGTTTAAGGAACATGAATAGTGTGATGTGGCCACATCCAAGGTTGAAGGGAGGTCATTAGCTTGAGGTGATGCTGAAAAGGTGAGTCTAGGCGGGTTGTGACGATCACCACAAGGAGCTGGAACTTCATTCTAATGATAATGGAGAATCACTGGCATTTTTAAGCAGGGGAGTGATACGATTAGATCTTTGATGTAGAAATAAACTGTAGAGCAGTGGTTCTCCAAGTGTGATCCTTGAACCAGCAGCATCTGCAGCACCTGGGACTTGTCAGAAATCCAAATTCTGGGGCCCCATCCAGACCTGCTGAATCAGGAACTCTGGCGTGCAGCCCGGCGGTGTGCAGTTTAGCAGGCCTCGGGGCGATGCTGATGCATGCTCAAGTCTGAGAACCACCGAGGCCCGATGCAGCTTGAGTTTGAGAACACTGTTGCCCAATGCAGTTTAGAGGATGGATGGAGCGGAAAATAACTGGAAGCAGAGAGGCCAGTGCGGAGGCTACTGAATAATTCAAAGGAGGGTGGACGCTGGTGGCGCAGTCAGAGTGGAGCGGCCGTTGTGGATGAAACAGGCGTTTCAGGGGTGAAGTCGACGGGTCTTGGTTGCTGGATGGGGAGACGGCCCGGGAGGGCAGAGGAGGGCGGACTCCAGGCTGACTCCTGGTCTCTGCTTGGGATGACAGATGGATGAGGAAGTCATTAGTGGCACATGGGAAGATGGCAAAGATGAGGAGTAGACGACATGGATAGAGGAAGGCCAGCGAGAGGGCAGAGCTGTCCTGAGCTCCGTTTGGAAGTTGTCGGCATGCAGGTGGTGGTAAATGAGAGGAATAGGCTCACCTCTGTCCTCACACCCTTTCCCTCCCTGCTGGTCACCCAGGTACAGATCCCTGCTCTGGCCGTTATGAGCTGTGCGGACTCTGACAAGTCACCCAGCCTTTCTGAGCCCTCCAGGGCCTTCATCCTCAAAATGGAAATGATGGTGCCCACCCCAGGTTATCATGAGAAATAAATGAAATATCATACCCCAGCCTGGTACTTTGTAACTGTTCAGTGAGTGTTAGCGCCCTCCTCTCCTTCCCCCTTCACATAAGGCTCTGCCTGCACTGCCCCTCCTGGCCTGACACTCACTTCCTCAGCCTCCCGCCACCTGTCCCCAAACACATGCACACACGTCCACCTGCTCCCCCATAACGTGCTCATCCAGGTCCTGGGCTGTCCCTCTCCCACCTGGCCTTGCCATGTCTGGGGACCACAGCAACATAATCCATCAACACAGAACTGATGCACCACGTGTCCAGTCTTCATCCTCCCGTGGGAGGCCCAGCGGCCTTCCAAGGTTATGTGCAATGGCAGTGACCTGCTGCGCTGTTCTGAGCCCCCCTCTTCTTGCCCTCTGCAGGTAAAGGGGACCCATGGGCTTAGAGAAAAATATTTTGAGTTGGAACCTTAAATTAGTACCTGAATCTTCCTGGGCTGCCCTTTGCTCTCCTGTCACATGAGCTAACCGTTTCCCCCATGCCCTGCCTTGCATCTGCCGCAGTCTCACCAATGTTCCCTCAGTCTGGAAGAACTAACCACGAGCCCCCAGGCCCTGCATCTTGCTCACTTGCCCTTGCTCTCTGTGCTCCCCCCACTGGCCTTGTCTTGGCTCCGTGGGCGCAGCATACCTGGTTCCAGTGTACGGGCTTTACCTTTGCTCTTCCTTCCATAAAGTTCTCAGCCTGCTGTGTCCATCTCACTGCCTACGTCTAAGCCAGCTGCCACCTCCTCTGAGAAGCGTTCTTTTTCTGCCTTCCTAAAGGATCCGTGTCCCCTCTGCCAGTCACTTTCTCCCACATTACCCTGTGTTACTGTCCTCAGAGAAATTATCACCATCTAAAGTCCTCTTGCTTGTTACGGGACTGTTTGTGTGTGTCTGTCTCCCTTCACTAGAATGTCAGTTCCCTGTGATCAGGGACTACATCTGTCTTCTTCATCCCTGTGCTGGTAGCATCTGCAGTGGCCCCGGTATCCAACAGCTCTCGGTCATTATGGGATGGATGGGTGGGTGCTGCGAAGGCGTGTGTAAGAGAACTAACCATTACTGCCCTCGGCCCCCAGGAACTTAGAGCCTGGAAAGAACAGCCAATGCTGAGAACAAGCTGTAGGTTTTGGGAAGACCTCCTTAACTAGGAACAGGGAAAGCACAGCAGCAGCCGGATGTGCCGGTGCGTTCAGCAGGTCGGGGCTGCGGGAGATGGTTGTTTTCTCTGTGGCTGCCCTCGCGTGGCAGCTGTGGGCCTGCACGCCCTTCCTGTAATCGCTGCCTCCCCCTCCGGGCTCTGCCTCCCCAGGCCCCCCCCAGCCAGGCCTCCCGCTCTCCCCACTGCTCCACCCCACCCTACTTCCCACAGTAATATTATCTTGAGAAAGAAGAACGTAAGCACCTCCACCCTCCTTCCTCTTCCCACGGGCTGGGAAGGTCCCAGGTGAGTTGCCTGACTCTAAGATTGACCCCCAGTCTCCTGTTTTGTTCCCCAAGTCACAGTGACTCCTCTCTTCTCTCTTTAAGCTTTAGCTGGCCTAACTGAGCATCTGCTCAGCCCCTACCACGCACACATTACGGCCCAACTGCCTTTGGAATAAATCTTCTCCGTAAAGCTCGCTGGCTGTGTTTCCCTGAGTTTGTGTGCTGGTGAGGAGAGGCGACAGCAGGCTGCACATCATGGAGCGGCTCCCACGCCACCCATCTGGACTTGAACGTCACCGTACCCAAGACTCCCATGCACTGTGCTCAGCCCTGTGGCTCCCAATGTGGCCTTCTGCTGGTCCCTTGGCTTGAAATTGCTCCAAAGATAGTATTGGGCACATTTCTATGTGCCAGATACAGTGTCAATAATTACTTTACAAATATTATCTCATTTAATCTTTAAACAACCTTATAGAATAAAAAGTATTATTGCCCCCATTTTAGAGATTATAAAACTGAGGCTCTGAGGCTAACGAGCTTGTCCAAGGTCGTGTGGCTGGGAAGTGGCAGAATTAGGATTCAAACTCGGATTGGTCCACAGTGTGTTCTGTGGTGCAGAACCATCCCTAAGAACTCACCATGTCTCGCCTCCCTAGTGGTACCTCGGTTGTCTGATCCAGGTGCTTTGGCTCCCCGCCCTTCCCCTGCAGGCAGGTCCTGCTCATTCTCTGCCTTTCTGTGAGTAAATAAGCCTGCTTTAAAAATTCCAAATGTGGCACTAACCTCCGTCCTCTGGCCATCGCTCACCAGAAGGGCTCGTGGTGTTCAGCGTGCTCATTGCCTGGTTTGGCCTTGCTGGTTCACAGTTCCTGGCCAGAACCGCTATATGCTCTGGGGGCTTATTCACACATGATCTTTCTTGTCACTGTATAGCTTGTCAGGACCCACTGACATCCTACCATTTGTCAGCACGAGAGCCAGGCCTGGCTCAGTCGTGCCAGCGACGGTGTTGGCGGCTAGGGAGGCAGCCATCCAAGAGCCTGTTTATTCCACTCTTTCCAGAACCTGTGGGATCATTCCTTGTCTTCTGCAGCCCTCAGATAGGCCTCCTTGCTTGATGACAAAGTCCTGCCCCAGCTGCACTGACATTTGCCATTTAGGTAACAAAACAAAGGCCCAGACCATTTGAAAGGGCAGCATGTAGTCTGGTCAATGAACTTGGCCTGCTCGGAAAGCCCCGTACCACACAGATCCCTATCCACATCCAGAGACACCCGGAGCAGACCTGCTGTGCCCCAGATGGCAACAGAGCAGTGGACCAGAGGCCTGGCGGGCTGCCAGGAGGGGCAAACAGTGGGGCACGGCCAGGAGGTAAAAACAGAGTGTCGATGTGGTCACCATGTCCAGCCAGCGAGTGTGCAGGCGGGTGTCAGGCTGGCGGGCGGCGAAGGGGAATCAGTAGGAGCAAATCAAGTAGGAGGGCTCAGCCTTAGAAACCGCACCCCACCTCCCTGCCGAGGCAGAACAGTGCAGCAGAGGCTCGGACTCTAGCACTCCAGGAAATAGAGGATAGAGGCAGGATGCCAGGGTCAGGAATGGCATAATAATAGCAATAGCTGTGAACATGTATTGAGCACTTACGCTGTGCTAGGCCCTGTACGTTAGCTCGTTTAATCCTCACAACAGACCCATGAAGTGGAAACTGGTACCATTCATACTTTATTCATAAGAAAGTAAGTTCAGAGAGGCTAAGTAGCTTGCCCAAGGTCACACAGCTAGCCAGAGGCGGACTTAAACCCAGGGCCCTCTGATGGCTCTCTGGTCTACCAGCTATAGATACTGCTGGGTAGTTCGTACAGAGCGCTGTGAGAGCATTGCTGTTGAATCTGGAACAGACTGGTCCCCCATCCTGGGGGTTTTAGGACCTCTCTAGGGTGGGGGCTGGCGAGTCCCAGAGGGTGATTACAGCTCCCAGCAGGGAGGCAAAGCTTCCCCCAGGCTTTGCCTCCTGGTGGTCTCAGCAGGCAGAGTTGGCTGCCCTGGGAGTTTCACAGTCTGTTCAGCTGTTTGGACCAGAGGTGGGATCTGGACTATTCTCCATCCACATGTAAATGAAAATCCAGTTAGAACATCCAGGTGTTCATTTTGCCCCTTCTTGAATTGGAAGGCACCCAAATGTGTAGACAGAGATGGGCAGGAGGCCTGTGTGCCTGAGCTGCCTCTCCTGCGTGTGTGAGGTCACCAGACGTGGCACAGACAGTGCAGCCCCCGCAGCCCCCTTGTACCTTCCAGGCTCCTCACCCGTAGTCAACAGGGTGCTTAGTGGCAGGCTTAAGAGTGGCCACTCTCTCTTCCGCTTGGGTAAACCACTGAACTTGAAAACATTTTTTTATTGAACTAGACATATAGAAAAGTGTACAAATCATAAATGTCAGCTGATGAATTGTCGCAAAGGGGACATCCCTGTGTAATCACCATCCAGGTGAAGAAATAGACCATTACCCGCACCCGGAAGACCCCCTGTCCCCACCCAGCCCCTCTCTTCGCCCTTTCACTCTGTCCTTCCTCCCTCCTTCCCAAAGGTAACTATTCTTCTGAATTTAACACCATGTAACTTCGTCCAGTTTTATTGTCCTGGTCTGTAAACAGGCCACGGCTGACCTTAACTGTTGTTGGGGGCTCAGATACAATCTGTGAAAAATAACTTTAGGGACATTATTATTGATAGACATATGAGTCATGTCAACAAGGAAGAACACGTCTCTGAAAGGGACCAAAAATACACTCCATCACCCAGGGAGAGTGGCCAAAAGTTTACGACTGTGTCTCCACCTCTCTTGCTCAAAACATGGCAGGGATCCCCGAGAGAATGCCCTACTGCCCTTTGCAGCGGTTTCGACTTGTGCACACACGGATGAGATATGAGAAAAAGGCCAGCTGCTGTCCACATTGTGGATCGGGTTGGTCAGATCACTGCTGGCCCTCCCGGGGCAGAGGGGCAGCTCAGGGCCAGGGCTTTGAGGCTGGGCCAGGGCCCCCCTTCTGTCCAGCAGGAGCCGTAAGGGGTGGGGGCAGCAGTTGGCAGAGGAGGGACAAAGGGGAGGCCTCTGGGAGCTCTCTGTGGCTGTCAGCAATGCTCCCAGCAGTTGGTGATACTTTATTGCACCCGACAAATACAGTCCTAATAGCAGGCCTGTGAATCACACCATTCCTAATTAAGGGCTGACAAGCGGGAAGGAAAATGAAAGGAAGACAGCACCATGGGCTGGCGGTACTGTCAGATTCCCCCAACAGCAGAAGCCGCTTGCCCGAGCTTGCCCGAGTGTGCTTTGCCCAGGCCCGGACAGGCTGGAGCCCACAGCCTTGTCATGGGTGTAGGGCCGGCCAGGTCAGTGCAAGCCCCTAGCCACGAGGCCGGGGCTGCCACTCTGATCCCCACGTGGGTCACTTAGCTTTGCTCAATGTCAGCGCCCCACTCTGCGTCCCGGACCTTACCCAGCTGTTTTGGTGGCAGCAGGGGTGGGAGATTGGCAGGAGAGGGTGGACGCCCTGGTGGACATTCAGTGTCTCTTGTCACATGGCCTGCTGGTGACTGGCCCATGTGGGCTAGAGGTTTTATCAATAAAAGGGGCATTTGGATTAGAAACGAGCATGTCCTCCTGAAAACCCAGATAGGATTCTATTTCTTTTCTTCGTTTGGTGCGTAAATTATTGGTCAGTCTTCAGAAGATCAGGTGTGACAGCAACAGCAGTGGTAGCAGTGATGCGAGGAAGCAAAACTCCGCCTCTCAGGGCTTCACCGGGGACATCACAACCTGCCTAGACCCGAGCTCAGTTCTATGTCTCTTTCACATCCCAGCTACGTACGTGCTGTCTGACATATGTGATGCATGTTGGTTTTCCAATCATGAGACTTTGTCCTCTCTTCAAAACCTACATTGACTTTGCTGAAACAATAATTTAAAAAAAAAATAAAATTGAAGTTAATCCTTTAAGTTGCAGCAAAATAATAATAAGCTGACCCTTCTGGAGCTTTTCCTATGTTCCAGGCACTGTTCTAAGTGCTTTTCATATATTCATTCATTTAACCATCACAATATACCTATGAAGTATGTATTATTACTGTCCCCATTTTCCAGATGAGGAAAGTGAGGTACGGAGAGGTTAAGTAACTTGGCTGAGATTACATGGCTGGTAAGTGGCTGGGCTGGCCCTAGAGTGTGTGCTCTTAGTGAAAACACTGTACTCCAAAATTGTTTTCCCCAGTTGAGACCCAAGGTAAGAGAATAACATTAATTGAGCTCCTCTTTCTTGGGTTTATCTATTCATTCGATTGTTCCTTCATTCAACAAATATTTATTTAGTGCCTGCCACGTTCCAGGCATAGTGCTAGACTCTGGAGACAGCAGGTGGATGAGGCAGACAGGAGGTCCCTGCCTCCCAGAGGCTGCATTCTAGATAATCAACAGGTAAATCAATACATAATAAACAAGACAATTTTAGCTCATGATTCTTTCTGTGACGAGAACAAAGCAGGTGATGAGCCAGAGAGTGTCAGGAGGGGTCCATCAGAGGGGCACGCAGGGAAGGTGGCTATGATGGCACCATGTCTGAGCTGTGGTCTGAGCATTGGGAAGCCAGTCACCAGGCCAGGGCCGGGCAGAGCATTCGGGGAGGGGAAACAGTGAATGTGACGATCCCAAGGTGGAAGTGACATTGTCACGTTCGAGAACCAAGACAGAGGTCCACAGCCTGGCTAGAGTGTGGTGAGCGGCTGCAGGGCACCTGGTGGGCCATGGGAAGGAGTTGGGATTTTCATTGTCCGTAAACTGGGAAGTCTCTGTGGGTTCTTTTCCTGAGGTCCACACACACCCAGGGATCTGAGGATAGCGTTGACAGTCCAGAAACATAATCTATGTTTTTAAAAAAATTCAAACGGAAATGTAATGTTTCCTCAATTATGAATGTGGGCAACAAACCTCAGTGGCATTTACCACCCCTGTGACTTTGTCACTGATGGTGTTACTGTAGTGTTACTCTTAGACCCTCCTCCAGCTCTTATTATGTAAAGCAGCACATATGCCACTAAATCACAAAACTGTAAAAATATTTTGATAACTGTATTTCTGTGTAATCATTTAAAAATATTTTAAAATAAGAGGTTAACAGACATCACCAGACTGCTAACGGGGCCCGTGGCATAGAAAGGTGAGGAAGGTGACGCAGAGAAGAATGGCATGATCTGCTTTGGCTTTCCAAAGACCTTTCTGGCTACAGCGGGAAGATGCAGGACTCCACGTGAGTTCTGGGGCCTCGGATTCAACCCTCCCAGCAGTCATGAGAAGTAGGCATTATTTCACCCATTTCAGAGATGGGGAAACTGGAGCTCAGATTGCAGATGACTTGCTCGGCTGGGAAACGGGATTCACACATGCATCTGCCTGACCCCAAAGAGCAAGAAGGTCTGTGGGCCAGCGAATGGGAGCCCGTGGGAGGTAAAAGGTAAACAGTATCCACTCGGCCTCCTGACCCTTCCTGGGCCTCTGTGCCACACGGCTTCACCCACGAATGAACCGCCAACCCCTTCCTCCCTTTACTCTGGCTCTTTCCTGAAATCTGCCCTCATAGGCCAATAACACAGGCCAGTGCTGAGCCAACTAAATATTTCATGGGGATTTTAATTTAACTCTAAAGAAATTCATCCAACCCTGAGAGTAGACCGTAACCTCGAGAAGTAGCACCAGGGAGCACTTGGACCTACGGATGACATTGCCACTTCCCCAGGAATGCTAATGCTCCTCCAGGCCTCTGCCTCCTCCAGCATTACTGCGGATAGGCTCGGCCCGGTGAGCGTGGGTAGATTCCACAGACACAGGCTCGCGGTGGTTTGCAGACACTCTGATTGGGGCCTCGCTCTGAACAGCAGCAGGCCTTCTTTGGGGGGTTAGAGGTTACAGGCTGGGTTGGTAGTGTGTGCATACTCACGTGTGTTGGCACAGCGGACCAACTGGGTGCTGTCTTCCATTCCCTCATCCTGGTTCTGAAAGAAAGGAGACGTGGTGGGGTTGGCATGCGATCTCCCCAGTGGGCAAGGACACTGAACATGTTGCACGTACCACGTGATCCCCAAGAGTTTCTCCTCGGCCAGCCCACGGCAGGCGGAGCGGGCAGACAGCCTGACTCCCCTGGCGGGAGAGCAGATGTGCGCGTTCCGAGGCATGTTATTATGAAGCCTAAAGGATCAGGCCTGCCGATGCACACACAAGCCAGGAGTGGGCGTGAGCTTCCCGGCTCCTTCTGATCCATCGCCCCGCAGCTCGGTGACCCCAGTGAGTCACAGCAAGCTCCCTGGGCATCTCAGTAGGCGGGGGTGGGAGTGGGAGGGAGGAAGATGCCCGGTAGGTAAATCGATCAAAAGACAGGAAGTGAGCAGATAATCTAATTTGAAGTGGGCTGAGATGCAGATGTTATTCTGCTCGACTGCGCGGCACACAAGGACTGGGAGCCGGGGAGGATTCGGAAGCAGCTCCGTGGAGCCGGTCCTTCTGGCCTCTGGCTCAGGCTGGACTTGTCATCTCCCTTCCCTCTCTGGGTGTAATTAACATCCCTCCGCTGACAGCCACCTCAAGCAGGAGTGTGTGGCCCTTGCTCTTCTGCTTAGGCTCCCCATGTGACACTGTCCAACGTGGGACAGTCTGGGGGAGGGGCAAGGGGAGAAGAGCGCCCTCTAGTGGGGAATCTAGGGCTTCACGTCCTCCTTAGGCTGTGGACTTGTCTGACTGTCCAGAGCACGACCTGAATCCGGTTCTGTTATTCGAGTTTCCTGGAAAAATCCCTCTTGCATACAGGCCTCTGCCAGCAAGAAAGGGCTGGAAGGCAGGCCACGCTTCGGGGGTTCCTGTCCTGCCCTGCACTGTTGGCTGCGCTGGTTTGTTAGGCACGTACATGCCCACGCGGGGAAAGCCACTACGAGTAGTGCAGCCACAGGAGAACAAGGGGCACAGTCCTGAGAATCTGTACCTGCCAGCTTTCTCCGTGTCCTCAAGCCTGTTTGTACCTGAGCAAATTGGGCCTCAGCTTCTTTGTAAAACGGGGCTCGTGGCAGCTAAAGGACTTGATCCCTGCTTCAAGAAACGTATAGGAGATAGGATGTGCACGTGAATGTCAACAACAGCAATAGTGAGAGCTGACATTCGTGGAGAGTTGTCTGTGCCAGGCCTAGGCTGTGCATGGGCTGCTCGTTTAATTCCCGTAGAGGCTCCATGAGGGTGGAAACTACGATTATCCCTACTTCATTGATGAAGAAACTGAGGCACAGAGAAGCTAGGGTTACAAACTCATAAGTGGCAGAGTTGGAGTGGGAGCCGGGGCCCCTGTTCTGACACGAGGCAATCTGTAGTGTAGGGCACGGGGGTGGTGCGGGCTTTGCCTTATCTCCTACGGCAACTGGGAGGCGGGAGGACTTATTCCTGGGAAGATGATCAGAGAAGGTTTTATGGGGAAGATCATCTTTGAATGGGCCTTGAAGAGTAGGTGGAGTTGATATTTGTACTTTTCATGTGGAGCCAATATAACTGCATAAAAGTATAAGGTGTGTCTGAGAGTCAGCTGAGCTAGCCTGGCCGGGTGTGGGGGAGCTCCGGGAGAAGGAGGGGGGTGATGAGATCAGGATGAACTTGCAGGAGTGGGCAGACCATGAAGACCGACTCCCAGGCTGGACTCCAGAGCAGTGGGAGTCATGGATTACCTTTTTTAAGAGAGATGTATATAGTCATCATGGTGCAAAAATTAATTTTGCTAGAAAAATATTATTACTAGCTTTGTGCATTACATGTATTATCTCATTCATGCTCATAATAATCCTGAGTTGGCAATTATTATCCCCATTTTGCAGATGAGAAAAGTGAGCTAGGAGAAGATATAAAGCCTGCCCAAGGTCATACAGTTGGTAACTGGCAGGGCTAGGACTCGACCCCAGTTTGGTCTGGTGCCAGCGATGCAGGCAATGTAGTCACAAGACGGAGCCAGTGGAGGGAAGGAAATCTGTGTCCTTGACATTGGCCTCATTCAGGAGGGCAGGCAGGGCCTGGAGAGAATGACCGGCTAGGAGGCTTGGCAAGACTGAAAGCACACCTTAGTCACTGTAACACAGAGGTCATGCTGACCTTGGCTGGAGTGATGTTGGGGCAGTGGTGGGGTAGAGACCAGATTGCCCAGGGTATGGTGGTGTACATGGCAAGGAAGTGAGGAGAAAAGTGAAGAGAGCCCTTTCTGACCTCTCTCCAATCTCTTTTTCTTCACTAGAGCTGATTGAATTTGTTGCAGGTTCAGGATGCAACCTCTGAAGCCAAACTGCCTGGATTTGAATCCTGGCTCTGCCATTTACTTGCTGTGCAACCTTGGGCTGGTTACTTAACCTCTCTGTGCCTCAGTTTCCTGATCTGTAAAATAGGGACAATGATAGTCACCTACCTTGTAGGGGTTTTGTGGGCACTGAGTGAGGTAATGTAGGTAAAGGGCTTAGTTCAGGGCCTGACACACAGGAAAGGATGTAGGTGTTAGGCATGTTAATATTACAAGTCTGATCCTGTAGGACACCCACTGTTTAAAATATTTCAGGGCCTTCTGATTGCTCCCCAAGGTGTTGTGTTTTCTGCTTCCTGCCTGCCTCTCCAACCTCATCCTACAGCACACTCCCCGGCCCTGTGTGGTCCAGCCACTCTGGCCTTCTCCCAGTCCCAGGAATGCACCACGCTCCCTCCTGCCTCAGGGCCTTGACACATGCTGGCCCTTCAGTGGGAATGCTCACCCAGGCCTTCTCATAGCTAACTCCTGTTCAGGTAACTGAGTCTTATCTTGGGAAAGCCCGTGTGTACCTCTCAGGCTTTGTCAGATTCCAGCTCTGCCATCCCATGGTGCTGCATGTGACTCCCTTATAACACTTAGCATGAGTAGAGTTTCACAAATAGTTTTTGACAGTCTGATGACTGTCTGCCTCCTCCACTGCACTGTAAACTCCTTGCTGTCAGGGACCAGGCCTATTCGTTCACCACAGTGTCCCAGCACCTTGCACACTGCCTGGTGCAGGGCAGAGAGTCAGTAGAGAGCAGTGAGGTGACACTGAGCTTTAAAGAGGAGCGAAGAGCCCGGGAGGGGGCGATGGGCTCTGGGGGCAGCCCCCGCCTACTCTGAGATCCCACCTTCGAGGGCAGGCCCCATGATATGATGCTTCCCGGGGTCCTCGCAGTGAGCAGCAGCCCCTGCCGCCCTCAGCCCGGATCCTCAGTCAGGGCCAAAGGTGTGTTACCCCCAGGAAAGCCAGACCTGCTGGACTGGGAGCTCCTTCCTATCCAGGTGCTTACGGATAATGCGGGCCTCATTTTCACAGCCTCAGGCTGGGCCTTGCTTGGAATTCCATAAGCCTTTTCAATATACAGGGGATCTCCAGGGACAATTACCTTGGAATGAAGTTTTCCAGGAATGCTCAGTACAACCTTATTGTGTGTAGCATTTTCTCATTCCAGCTGTAGCCTCCCCAAGCTTTCCGGAGTTAAGTAACACAATTATAGAGTTAAATAAATGACAGCAGAGAATGTGAGGCACTAGGCAGACCCAGCAGGTAAAACAAGATCTGTTCAGGCCTGACTTGAGAAGCAGTAGAGAGCTGCTGGCATGGGTGGCAGACGGCCTCCCCAGGGCCAGGAAGGCAGGCGGGGAGTGTAAAGAGGGCAGAGAAGAAAGATCCCTGATGCTGATCAGAGATAGCAACGTGGATCCAGAGAGAATTCAAAGGGAGCTGGGGTGGGGGGAGGCATTTAATCCACTCTCCCCAGAGGAGAATCGTACAACCAGGAAGGAAGAGGCTGTTTTGGCCCAGCCTGAGTGACTGGGTTTCCAAGCCGGGCATTAGATTTTTCCTAGAGTTTTCCAAAGGATGGGACAGCATGAGGCCGGGGAGAGTCAGTCACACCAGAGAAGCACGTGTGTCAGCACAGCTGCGTGTGCTCCAGGTCACCTGGGAAAGGTCACCAGGGGCGCTGGGGAAGCGGCCTGCCCACCTCCACACGTGCCCACAGCCCACAGCTCACCAGGGGTTAAGATCTGTCTCCAGAGGCCCTTGCTGAGATGATCGTCACTGTCAGGTTCATCCATCATCACTGTTCTCATCCCAACGGCAAACACTTACCGATGTTTACTTTGAACTTCATGCTCAGCATGTGCAGACATTGTCTCGTGCACCTTCTCAACAGTTCTGGGACGTAGGTACTTTTATTATCCCCACTTTATAGATGAGCAAACGGGGGTTTAGAGGTGAAATGGCTTGCTCAAGGTCACACAGCAGTTAAGTGACAAAGTCCAGACAGGTCTGTGCCACACTGAAGGCCAAGTCCCAGCCGCTCCGTCCACTGCCTTAACAGCTCCTCATCAGTGTGGCCGCACTCTGCACTTTACATGGTTTACAAGGCTCTCACATCCCCGTCATTTCTCATGACTGTCACATAACACTGATAGGCAGGTATTGCCCCATTTTACAGCTGAGAAAAACGAGTCCCAGAGAAGATAAGTGAGTTGCACATGGACATATGGTGGGCAAGAGGCAGAGGCAGGTCTCCTGACCCACCGTCCTCTCGTTAGCATGGCTATGGTAAGGACTGCCGGGCATGGGAGGCAGGGCGGAGGCAGCTGGAGGTCAGCGTCATGGTGCTGGGGCACGGCTGGGTGGGAGGGAGAGAATCTTCCCCCAAAGGGGGCAGCAGCTAGCTGTCTAAAAAAAGAAGCAAGGGAGCTGGGAAGGCTTTTCGGGCTTCAGATGGCCCAGGCCCTGGGGCTGCCGCCAGCCCCTCCCTTGTGCTGGTGTCAGGGAAGCCGGTGGGAGAGGCAGGCCCAGGCAGATGCAGCCCAGAGCCCTGCTGAGAAGACGCATCTTCCTCCCAGCCAAGCCCGAGTCCCAGGAGAGGAGCGGCAGCCACGCCAGGCCTTCAGGCTCTGATAGCAGTGGTGGCGGCTGCCTGACCCCTATTAATCTCCATGAGGCAAAGGAGAGGGTGATTTGGAAGTCACCTCCAGGCTGGCTCCCGCCTGGCCCTCTCCTTGTAAATTCCACAAACATCCAGGAGATAAAAGAGGGGCTCTCTCAGAGGCAGAACACAAAGCTCTTCAAAGAGCACTTTTAATCAAAATAGGGAGAGGAGCGAGGTCTTCTCTGGGAGGGAATGTATTTATATCCCCCCACGCGTGTGCACGTCCCCCAGGGCGTGGCCAGGAACACGGCATGCGTGCGCAACTCTCTCCACTTCCCTCACCGGTCACCTGTCCTCTTCCCGACAGATCCACCCTCTGGTTCTGGTGGTCCTGAGCTTGTCTGGTTTCCCATCCCTGCCTTACAGTTCCAGACCTGCTTTGCACCTTGGATGGCGCAAAGGTGTTGTGCCTTCCCGCCCTTTCCGGATTTCTCTCCCTAAAATAAAATGTCCCTGCCTTGGGTCCCTGCCAGCCACTGCTCTTTGCTGACTAGTCTGGCAAACGCTTTCCTCTTCAGAGCATTCAGTACTGCTGACTGCCACTGGCTTCTTAAGCAAAGTGGGGGCCACTTAACTAACGTCTACCTCTTCCAGCCGGGCGAATGAAAGCGTTTGAGAGCCGGGAAGGAGCTAACGAAGCTTCTGGCTGAACCTTTCATTTTACAGTTGAGAAAACCATTCCAGAGAGTGGAATAACTTGGCTGAGGTCATGCTGAGGTTGTGGCCCAGCTGTGACAAGAGCCAGGTTTTGGGTTTGTTTTAAATTTTAAAAAAAATTACTTATAAGCATTCAGAATGTCAACAAAACAGCAGTAACTTTTTGGAGTTTTTTTGCAATTGCAGAGTGGTATTCAGTTAACAGAGCAGCAATTATTTCATATAAGTCTCTTCAGAGACAATTGAAGATGACACAACTGTCATTCCCATGTACAACTCATTTGTGCCGGGCACCAAGAGCCTACTTTAAGTTTCCATGCCAACTTACAGCCCCATTCCATACCAGGCAAGGCTAGTGGCTGTTGATAATACCACCAGGCCAGTGGTAGCTAAGACACAGTCAGTAGTGTTTCCTTACTATACTAAAAAATACACTGTACAGTTTAAAACCAAATTTTACACAACCTTACATTTCAGTTTTTTTCTTTAAAGGAAGTGAGTTGTGCACGGGGGATTAAATGCTTTATAGGCAAGAAAAAAACCCTGCTAGAACCAACTTATTCATCCTCCTCCTCTTCTTCATCTTCGTCATCTTCCTCTTCCTTCTCCTCCTCTTCATCTTCCTAATGGTCCACTTCCTTCTCTTTGTTCTTGCTTTCATCAGCCTCCACGACTCCCTGGTTGGCGGCATCGGGCTTTCCTGTGTTTGGTTTGTGGCAATGGCCTTTGCACATTTCTCCTTCAGCGTCACAGCCTCCTTTAGACGGGGCTGCTTGTCACCTGCGGTGGTGGCCGTCCACATCTCTCCCAGTTACCATCCCAGACAGGCCGGATATTCTCCTTTGACTTCAGGGCGATGCTCAGAAGAGAACAAGAAAAAGGCCAAAGGAAGCCTCTGGGGTGCACTGGGATCCTTGAACTTCTTTTTTGTTTCCCCTTTAGGGGAGATAAAGGTTTTCCGTTCCCTTTCATAATGGGCTTTGCACACCTTTGCCAAGCCTTCAAATGCGCCTTTCCCTTTAGCGGACGTGGCCTTCCACCTCTCTGAGCACTTCTTAGAAAACTCCGAGAAGCTGCGCCCAGACTGAAGCATCTGGGTGCTGCTTGTGCTCCTCCAGGCGAGTTTGCACAAAGCGTGCCTGGGATGACATTTGGCCTCTCTTGGCGTCTTAGGATCTCTTTGCCCGTGTTTAGTTGTCTTTCCTCACCGAGCCACAATGGCCCAGTGGCTGTCAGGCTCTCACCTGCCCCGGTGTCCTCTGGGCGGAGCTCAGTATACTTCAGTGGCTGTGACAGCAGGGGGTGTGCTGCAAGCGTCCAGTCTTCTGATGTCCTGTCCCCAGTTCTTTCCACTGCAGAGTGCGCCCCCGCCTGCCCCCAGTGGCAAGAGGGGCAGAAGGGCTCGGATGAGCTGTCCTTGCACCCACGCTCCCCCCGGCTCCCACGCCAGCAGGTCCCAGCGTTTGTGCAGTCCCAGCCCCCTCTCTTATTAGCTTGGTTTCATGGCGCATTATCTCTTCATCTGAAGGCTGCTTTATAGCACAATATCTTTTTAACTAAGGTAAAATAAAATGAACACACGTCTTTTGGAATAATCTGATCCCACATGATTGTGGCTGATACCCCAGTGCTTTGAAGTCAAACTAGATAATTAGTTTTCTATACTGAGTCAATTAAATATAAAAAACAACCACCATAAAACCTCCACGGTTTCTTTCAGCTTGTCACTGCCCTTTTCCATCTCCTCCCTTGCCTCCCCTGCCCCCAGCTTCCTCTCGCCTGGGGACAAAGGGAAGAGAGACAGGGCTGGAAGGAGTGCGTCAGCAATGTGGGCACGAAACAGATTTTCTGCTTGGTCCCGTCTGAGGAAGTGTCTCTTTGTGAATGGACAGAGATGCCCTGTCTGAGCGTGGGGCAAACACTCTCCCTGGGCATGTGGTCACTCTACACGTGCCTGGGAGAGAGCCCCGGGCTGGGACGCTGTCCACCTCCAGATGTCTCTCCGTGTAGACATGTGAACTGTTTGGGCATAATGTCATGTTGGCCAACTTTAACAAACTTGGGAAGTGGTTTCCAAATTGTAATCTAAAGTTTGTGCTTTTGGGAGGCAAGCTGGATATGGGGGAAAGAAACTTGAGGACCAAGTTGTTCACTTTGGTTCATTGATTTGGATTTTTTTTTTAAATAACCAGAGAAAGGGCTGGATGCTGTTTCCCTTTTGCCCATTTTATCAATTTTATTTTGTCTCATCGTTGCTTCGGTTTCTTCATTCGAGCCCATTTAACTCTTGTTTTCTCCTCCCAGGTTTCAGGCAGGGCGTGGCTACAAATTTGGTTGATTTCTGTTGCTTTACACCTATACTTAAACACTGACTTCAAGTCGGTGCTACTGTCACAGAGGGCTGAGGTTCTGAAAGGCCCAAGTGACCCTAAAGAGTCCTCCAAAGGAAGGCGCTAGCAATCTTCTAACCAGACCTCACTCTAACCCGAAGGGTGATTCACTTGATAGCAGTAATCAGCACCCTCTTGGAGAAATACAGAATCATCTATGTTTTCTATTTTTTATTAAAAATCGCTTTCATCTTCTGCACTCTAGTTTCTTTTAAGGATGGCCTCACTTTGTAAGGGCTCGGGTTTGTTAACCTATGCTGGATCATGTGACTGCTTTATGGATGGAATCTGCATTGGGATGGAGGATTGGGGTTGAGATGTAGAAGAAACTGACCTTTGCCAATGGAGTTATCCTCTATATACAAATCGTAATTCCCTCGTGTGTAAAATGAGGGCTAGCATGTCTGCCTCCCTACTTTCTTTGCAATGGTTTAGAAAGAATCGTGTGTGTGTGTGTGTGTGTGTGTACTCATTCAGAACTGATTGGCCTGTTTGTAGGTTGTTGGGTGACACTTCACTTTTCCTCATTTCTCATTTCATCTTTTGCATCAACTGATCTGGCAGCATTAGAAAAAGGAGTTAAAGAAGATGAAATGTGAATGGTTGGAGGCCAGCCTGAGACACAGTGTCTAGGTTACAAAACATCCTAACATTAGTACAGTATCAGTTAGAATCACCTGGGCAACTTGTTACAGATACAGATTCCTGGGTCCAACCAGCAGAGATTCTGATCCAGGGGGTCTGGGATGAGACTCAGGAATTCACAGTTTAATTGGCCCAGCAGGTGATTCTAATGCAGGTGGCTCCATAGACCGTATTTTGAGAACCACCATTAGAGGATTGCTGAGAAGGACCCTAGCACTCTTAATTCTACACCATTGGTTTATGGATGAGGTTAAGCCTAGAGAAGGGAAGGGAAATGACTAGCCTAGGTTAGCCAGTTAGTTGTTAGTGAGGGTAGGGCATGGACTAGAACCGAGCACCAGCTTTGGGCTTTTCCCACTGCCCCGTGTGTAGGAGAGCAGGCCAATAGGAAGTGGGCTTGCATTCAACAGGACAGATTTAAATTAGATACAAGAAAGAACTTCCTGACAGAGAAGAATACTGAGGAAGCCTATAGCATCTCCTTTCCTAAAAGGCTTTAAGTCAGACCAGACTCTCGTCAAATATGGGACCTTGAGGTATAATTTGGAGGCAAAGAGAAGGGAATGAAACCTCTTCAGAGCAAATTCTGGTTATTTTGCATTAAAGGGACCAGAGACCTTTCTTATGGTTCTGCTAGTGACGCCTGAATTTTAACCTGGACAGTAACATGAGTAGTGGCCAGTGATCAGGAGGCCTGAATCCCAGCCGCAGCCCTGGCAAGGATGAGCTTGGTGACACTGCGCCACTTGCTCAATGTCTTGGCCTGCACTTTCTCACAGTGAAACGAACGGGGTTGCATTAGATTGTTTCTCGTTTCTGTGGTTCCAGCACTTTTACCTTTCATGGAACTCCCCCAACCAAAGTGTCTTACACGCCCCACGCACTCAGCGGAGTTTGGTTGACTAAGCAAATTAATAAGTCGAATAAACGCTACTGAATATTGAGAACTCGGAAACCCTATCTGCCAGTTTTCCCCTCCTGAGCCCCTCCCTTAGGACAATTTGAGACTATCTCTGAACAGTCTGGTAATGATCCCCCTTTTTAAAAATTACTTATGTATTTAAAGGGATCTAGCCACAAATGAACATGAGTTGTAGCTTCAATACCCATTCCTTTTGTGAGTGATCATTCAGATCTGGGGTGTGCTGTGTCTACTTAGGGTCACTCCCTGAGCTTAGAAGCCAGACCAGAGTCACATCAGGAGTGACAGTGGCTGGTCACAGGCCCCTGTGCCCCATCTCCTAGGGCCACCCCACTGACGGGCTCTCTCTGTTCTTTTCAGAAGGCAGATCTGGCTGTGGCAGGCCTCACTATTACAGCGGAACGCGAGAAGGTGATTGATTTCTCTAAGCCATTCATGACTCTGGGAATTAGCATTCTTTACCGCGTTCATATGGTAAGAGACTTATTTTATAAGCGTTTATGTCATTAAAGTTATTTGCATGCAAACACTGAGTTATATGGTAATAATGAATGACTCACGGAAATATTTAGATTTCAAGACTTAAATGCAAATGTGCTGGGCTATTTTTTCTCCCATCAGCTGCACAAACTTGAAAACAGGAGGCATAGAAAAGTCATGCTGTGGGCTTTCCAGTAAAAATTGCTTCTGCCTCACTGCATAGTGATGGCCCAGAGCGATCGCTCAACACTTGGTGCGTAGCGTGTCCGTGATTGGCCCCATTGGTCACTTTGCCTCCTTCCGAGGGCAGGACAGCCCCGATGAGTCACCCCAGCACTCTCAAGATGTTTCCACTCCCCAGTCCTCCCGTATTCACTGTGAGCATTGCATCTGGGGAGAGAATGTAGACTCCTTCCTCTCTCCATTATCTATACTGGTGAATGAAGAGTAGATAATCTAGTGTCATTTATATACCTGGTGTGTCCCTTCTTCTGCATCCCCCCACCCCTTCAAAAAGACTTCTCTGGCTAGGTAGGCCAGAGTGGGTGTCAAATGAGTTTGTGCGAACACCCCAATAGGCATCAGGGTGTGGACATGACCCCCAAGTATGCTGGCTCGTGAGAGGAGCAGAGAAAGAGCAACCCTAGCTGGGTTTCATCTACTAGGTGTATGATCATTACGTTGCCAGCAAATAGCCGACTTTACCTAGTTGACCTTACTGGATCAGAAGAACCTTCCTCTCCTCCCTTCATCCCAACTGGCTCTAAGTGCACAGCATCATATGGATTTCCCAGGTGCGCTAGTCACTTTCAGCGCCCACAGTCCAGCGGCCACAGCGGACTCCAGAACATAACCTGTACCACAAGGCTGCTCACCCGGGAAGGGACCAACAGGCCACCCCACATACCTGCTGAAGAAGTGACCGCTTCCCAGGCTTCAAATCCCAGCCCAGCAGAAAGGGGTATTATCCACCTCTGCTGCCCCAGCCTGGGCTCCCAACCCCGTGATGTGGGTTGAATTGTGTTATTGGTTGAAATAAATTGTTCCCTCCCCCACCCAAAATACATGTTGAAGTTCTAACCCTCAGGACCTGTGATTGTGACCTCACTTGGAAATAGGGCCTTCTCAGATGTAATCAAGTTAAGATGAGGTCATACTAGATTAGGGTGGGCCCTAATCCAGTGACTAGTGTCCTTATAAAAAGAGGGACACTTTTGAACACAGATACATAGGGGAGAAGGCCATGTGAATTTGAAGGCAGAGACTGGAGCAATGAATCTACAAGCCAAGGAACACCAAGGTTTACCAGCAGCCACCAGAAGCTAGAAGAGACAAGGGAGGATCCTCCTCCAGAGCCTGCAGAGAGAGCCTGGCCCTGCCAACACCTTGACTCTGGTCTTCCAGCCTCCAGAATTGCGGGATGATACATTTCTCTTGTTTTAAGCCACCAGCTGTGGTATTAATACTTTGTTATAGTAGTCCTGGGAAACTAATACAATTGTGTTGTTTTTATTGTAGAAATGAGGAAATTGAGTTGCAATCAGTTAAAAAAACCTTAGGCAAGGCCACAAGCTAATAAGTGAAAGCAGGATTCAACCCAGGAATGGTATGATTCAAGCCCGTGCTCTCTCTGTGACACCAGGCTGTCACCCTCCTGTGTGTGATCTTTGAATAACTTGTCCTGTGAGGCACTTTTGCACACTCTTTCTCATTTGGTCCTCGGGACTGTTCTTTGAGGAAAGAGAGCAGGTACTATAATCCCCAACTTACAGATAAGGAAACCAAAGTCATGCTTGGAGCTACCGGGCTAACCCTGGAATCCAGGCCTCTGAACCCCAGGACAGTGTTCCTGTCATCGTTAGAGCTGTTGGTGCTCCCTAGGTGGTCTTCCACGTTAGAGCTGTTGGTGCTCCCTAGGTGGTCTTCACGTTAGAGCTGTTGGTGCTCCCTAGGTGGTCTTCCACGTTAGAGCTGTTGGTGCTCCCTAGGTGGTCTTGCATGTTAGAACTGTTGGTGCTCCCTAGGCAGTCTTCTAGGCAGCACCATTTTTGAGCTCCTCTCCCCAACACTGAGCCCCGAGGGGGCATCTGAAAAAAATGGAGACACCCAGCCTTTCTCCAAACTACCCTGCTACAGCCTACGACAACCACACAACTAGGCTCTGGCCTTGATTTCTTGATTCATGCTGAGGGAACTAGAGCTCTGCTGGTGACCTGATGGCCCATTGGGAACCATGTGGCCAAAGGCACCTGACCCCAAGTGTTTCCACCACCTGGGAACACCAGCTGCCTGGCTGCGCTCACCACATAGGGCACCACTGTCCTGAATATCAACTCTGGCCAGAACTAAACCCCAACTCACCAACTCTTTGGATACCCTAAATTGGATTGTTGACCAAATGTTTCCTACCACTCAAAAACCTATGACTATATGAGTTTATCTGCATTAGTTTCTGGGGTGTTAAGTTTTATGTGTCGACTTGGCTAGGTCAACACATAAAACACATATTGCCTAGATGTCTGGTCAACTCCTAGCCAGGTGCTAGTATGAAATTTTTTTGTAGATATGAATAATGTCTGCAATGAATTGACTTTAAATAGAGGAGATGATGACCTCCATCATGTGGGTGGGCCGCATCTAATCACCTGAAGGACATAAGGGCAAAAACCGAGGCTTCCTGAGAAGGAATTCTGCCTTAGGTCAATAGCATAGAAATCCCGCCTGCGTTTGTAGCTTGCTGGTCTTTCGGACTGACTAGCTCCCACAGTCATGTGAGCCAGTTTCTTACGGGTTCTGTTTTCTCTGGGGAGCCCTGACTGATACGGTTTCCCAATCTGGTGAGGATTCCAGCCTCTACGACTGAAGCACGAGCACAGCACAGAGCTGCTAATGCTCAGATCTGATTTACAACAGGGGGCCAAGCTGGATGAAAAATGAGTGCTGGAATGAACACCTTACACTAAGCAGAACTGACAGTTCATGCATTTATTCAACAAATATTTATTGAGTACATTCTGTGTGGGAGACATTATGCTTAGGAAGTACCAAAAAGTCAGCTGGGGAGAGAACAATCCTAAATTGACTAACCCAGGGGAGACCTGGTGAGAAAAAGTGTGAGAGGAACTTTTCTGTACCTGAAACCAAAGAGGCCTTAGCAGGAACCACTTATGGAAAGGATAGACTGGTAGAGTCCACCACGAGAGCCTAAGTCTAAAATTGTATAGAGAAGCTCTCTCTAACATAATAGTGTTAAGGTAACAGAATTAAAGTTCAATACTGAGTGTTTGCTCCTTTGCAATTTTTCTCTAATTGATAGTTATCTGTGAGCAAAATTATGGTTAATTTAATCTCATTTATAATCTGTAAGGATCTAGAATCTCTTTCTTACTTCTGTGTCTATGAGGTCACCTGACTGATGAGTAATTGTTACCAAAAAGGGAGCATCTGGTGGCAATCAAACCTGTGTGCAGAAGTAAAAATAATTAACTCAAAGCATAAATGCCTAGTTAAGAATTATTGCAAACGCCTCCAAAATAATAAGTGATGGCAAATGTGTCTCTGAAGTCTAAAGTTAACCAGAAATAATTTGTGAATTTCCAGCACTCTAAGATTATCTAGGCTTTTTCATGAACATGGATCATCAAGAGTTTATTGTGGGGTATTTTCCTTCTTCCCAGCATCGGCGGATAATCTCTGCTTCTGCTCAGGCATCCCTAGGACCAAAATAAGAATGTGTTGCTCTTTTTACCACCTACTCCCTGCTACTCACAGGCTGGCTAAGGATTCTGGCTTCGGCATTTGTTAGGCATTTGTTACAACAGTAATCCATTCTGCTTTTTAAAACTCTGTTCCTAGCATCCAAGTCACCATTTTTCCCTGGTATTCCTTGTGCATTTCTGATTAGTGCCTTCTCATCATGCCCGTTGATGCCTTTCTCTCCCTTCCTCCTTCCCTCCCTCCTTCTCTCTCCCTCTCCACCCCCCCACCTTAAATGTCCATAGCCCTTTCCTATTCTCATTCTACCAACTCTCTCCCTGCATCATCTCACTCTGAAATCTATGACTTTAACCCTGGCCGCTCCTCTGAATTCCAGTAGTGTATTTCTAACACATCACTACACATCTCCGCCTGATGTCTCACAGGCACCTCAAAACAGTATTACGAACTGCATTCAGTATGCTTCTCACTCAGACTTGTCCCTCCTCCTCGCTTCTGCTCCATCTCAGTCAACGGCATCTCTATCCAGTAACCTGCGCCCTCATTAACTTTTCTTACCTCACGTGTTTAGTTGGTCATCTCACCTCCTAAAGAGTTCTCAGATCTACTGTGTGTCCCCACTTCTTCGGCCTCCATTCAGGCTCTCCTACTCTCCAGTCCTAACTGCTGCCATTCCAGTGGCCTGTGTCCTCTTTGAGGGCAAGGTGTTCCTTATCCATTACTGGGTCCCCATCAAAGGGCCACAGTCATTGTATGCATTCACTCAGAAGTAGGAGAGTGAGAATCATGGACTCTGGAGCTAGACTGCCTGGGTTTATTCCCAGGTCTAAATGTTACTAGTTGCGTGTCACATGTGCCTCAGTTTCTTTATAAGTAAAAATGGGTAGTCATGCAAATTAAATGAGAATACATGTGTAATGCAATTATACCAGTGCTTGTCATATGCACAACAAACTCTTAGCTATTATTATGAATTGCTCCTCACTGTAATCCATCCTCCATACTGCAGCCTGGGGTTGGGTTTGTTTTGTTTTTTAACAAATATAATCACATCAACCTCCTACTTAAAATCATGTACTGGCTGCCTATTACTCCCAAAAAGTTCGGCCTTCTTAGCATGAGAATGAAGCCCGTGTCTCCTATCGCATTTCCAGGCCTTTACCTGCTTTACCTGCAGACACCTTTGCTCCATGCTGCTCACTGCTCTCCTGTCAGGTCAGCCTCTTCTTGTCTCCCTGTGTAGGTTCACGCTTATCTTCGTGCCTCCCGATCATCTAACAAACTCTTCCCTGGCCTTCAATACCCAGCTCAAATGGCACTTGCTCTTCAATGTGATTCCCCTAGATGGAGCTGATTGCTTCTTGCCTATATCTCTATTATAACACTTTTATGTCACATTGTATTATTCTTTATTTATCTGTTTCTCCCTAAGTAGACCCCAGTGAGAGATTCATTAAGAGGAAAGCACCCTCTTGTCAGACCATAGGTTATTATGTCATGATTTTTGGTGTGGAAAAATATGGTCATCCTAAACATGCAGTATTTACTTGGTAAGTATGGAAGGAAGGAAGGGAGGGAGGGCCACAAATCCAGAGATGCTGTGGGCAGTGAGCACCACCCTTTGTGGTTCCTAGTTGGGCAACACAAAACCCCTGCTAGGGGGCCCTGCAGGGCCAGTATTCCAGGCAGCAGGATGAGTGACTCAGAGTTTTTTTCTTTCTAGCCTTTCTCCTCATTAGTCTTGAAACAAAAAGAAATGGGAGGCAGATGTTTCAAGCAGCCAGATACATCTTCTGCTCAGGCCTGGCCATAGCTGCCACTTGCCCTCATTGCTCTCTCCCTCTGATGCCTGCATCTCCCGCACACAGCATAGCATCCACCTGAGAAGGTGTCAGAAACCCTGCTGGGGCCAGAGAGCTTCCAGGCCACACGTAGATGGCCCAGCCTTTAGAATCCCCTGGTACTCCAAGGATGGGAGTCAAGTGACAGTGTATCTGAAGTTCAGGGGATTTCCCTGGCAATCACCTCATCTCTTCTTACTGATAAATTCGGTATTTGGTATGGCAGTGTAACTACAAGGGCATTTTGCAGTCAAGGGTTTTAAGCTATCGATGCACACTTTGAGCTCTCAAATATTTGTGTGAATGGAGAGGAGACAAACATGAAAAAACAAAACTATTTATATTTGACATTAGAGTATATCACGTAGTTTTATGTCTTTTTTTTTCATTAGGCAGCAGCAATTTGCCTAATGATGTTTTGCTTAGACTAATGTTAAAGTAAGTTTATATTCCTCAAGCACACCCTGACTGTTGTAGCAAGGCCTCATCAGAGCGTGCCAGAAGCCAACCTGGGATTCAACATTCGGCCCATATAACTCCCACGTGGATAAATATCATCTGAACAGCTTAGTATCGACATCATCAAGGAGGTTGGATATATGTCCAAGATATTTGTATGTTGACTAACATCTCTTCATTTATGAAGCTCTTCCACATACAGTCTCTGATTTAATGCAGCAATGCCCTGAGGCAGGTAGTATGATTCCTGTCTTACAGGACAGAATTCTGAGATCTTTGAGCCCAGCCAGTGCAGAGGAAAGAAGAGAGGCAACGCAGTGGTGCGGGGGGCATTGAAGCCAGGTTTTCCATCTCCAAGTTCCATATAATTCTAACTACCTGTGTTAATGGTATTGTGGGTATATTTCTCTCAGCGTCAAGGTTGTACATTAAATGATCTTTAAAGATCCTTTCCAATCTCAAGATATTATCTGTGATCCCATATGGGTCCCAACCCAACCAGAGCATCTGAGACTCCCTGGAAATGTGAGCTTACCATTTTCCCCATAGACTGACCTGCTCCACCCTTGACTAACAGATGGGAAAGTTTTATGCTCTGTTCTTTTCCTCTTCTTAACTCTCAGTTAGAGTCTTCTCTCTCAAGAGAAAGAACAGACAATGTTTAAAAAGTGAGAGAGAAATAAACACCAACACTAAATGAATGCATGGCATTTGCTGGATGTATTACTTGCTTTTCAGGAAGGTCTGTTTTGTTTCAGAAAGAGTGTCTAGGAAAATGGAGAACAATGCTAAGTAAACCAGTGAATCATTTCTAATACTGCTTAATACTCTGTAATAAGAAAATGGAAAATGAATAGACTTCTATTCCTTAAAGCTAAGTAACATGATAGCCCATATAATGGAAATATGGATCTCTGAATGTATAATCATTTTAATATTGTTATTTATTGAGTGCCTCTCTCTCAAGAAGCTCAAGGTGGTTTTATCAACATTATTTTAGTAATTCTCATGTTCCTACCACATGTGGATTATGGTGCTCCATTTTATGGAAGAGGAAAATGGCACCCAGAGAAGTTGAGTGGCTTGCCTAGGACCACTCAGCAAGTCAAGGTCAGTGCCAGGGTTAGAACTCAGTTCGCCTCACCAGATTTCCAACCAGCAAAGTGAAAATAGATTCACTAACATGTGAGATGTGTGGACAACAGCCCATCTGGGTGTTTTCCAAGGAGAGGAATTAATTGCTTGCTTCCTTTTTTCCTCTTGGAGTCAGAGGCGGAAAGTGCACACTAAACCAACATGCCAGCAAGACAGTGCCTTGCAGACACCCTGGGGAGGCTATCTGTGGGTTCCTGTGGTGGGACAAAGAGAAATCACCTCTTTCTGCCTCTCCCAGAAGGAGTCATGGAAGGACTGTTCTCTTCCCTCTTCAACCCTAGAGAGTTTTATTGACCATCCACCACTGCTGGGAGTTGACTGGCCGGGATTAACAAGAAACCTTTCCATGAATTGCCATTTAGTTCTGAAGACTGTCAAAGCCACATGGAGGACATGACGGCCCTTTGTCATGGGCTATGCTGGGGAGGGGAAAGGGTGACAAGGCTACATAGCCCTTACACGGATCCAGGAGAACCTGCCGCACGTCTGGTCCACTCTGCCAGGGGCTTCTTTGGGATGGCTGAGGTGGAATCGAATTCTGAATGCTGGAATCGCTGGCTTCCAGGAGTCATTCTTCCAGAAGAAAGCCTAGTCTTGCCCTAATTGCTTCCCTGGAGAGCCCTGGGGGAACCCTCATGATTCATATAGTACAACCCAGGGAAACTCCAGGAGTTATGGAAAGTGGCCGTACCAGATGGCTTTCTTCCCCCAAGCATCTTTAACATGTGTCACCATAGGTCAGAAAACAGTTTTTCTTGTCCATTGAGGGAGGCATCAGTATAAAAGGAAGTTCCCACCTTTGTCATAGACCCTCTCCTCCTCCCCCTTCATTTACAGCTATCATTAGACAGAAGGGGAGCAAACACACATATAACCCTTGCTATGCAGTAACTCATTTAGTTCTCAAAATCTCACAAGGTAGCTTTTATTATTACCCTCATGTTACAAAGGAGGAAATGAAGATCTAGAGGTTAAGTGACTTGCCCAGGGTCACTCAACGTGTAAGTGGTAGAACCAGGACTCAATTCTGGGCAGTCTGGCTCCAGAGTCTGGTTTTTAATTCACTACCTGTCCTGCCTTGTCTGGTGCTGGTGTCCTCATGCATTTGGCTCCAGACCCTGGGAAAGCAATAGCAATCCTGCTATTACATATTGTCATTTCTTTCAGTACACAGAGGGAAGTATGGTTGAATTAACAGATTTTTTGTAGGGATAAGAGGAGTTTTTGATAGGTAAAGGTGGTTTAATGCCACCTCATAGCTCCCTGGGCAGCCCGACTGCTATCATTCAAAGGATATCAACACACCAGGGCTGTGATCAGCTGATGCCCAGCCCTTTGGATCTCTCCCATCATGAAAGAGCACCAAGGATGCTGACTCTGGTGTGGTCAGTCTGAAATACAGTCCAAAAGTCAAGAGAACTAGTTCAATTTTGCTGCCATCTAATTTTCAATTCCATCAGCAGGTCTTGACCTGTCTTCAACATTTGGGGCACAGACTATATATAATCACTTGTCTACTTCCAAAGTGGTTGTATTCACCAGAATGACTGGCTCAACTTGCAGTCAACAGAGATGTGTATAAATCAATACAAATGCTTATAAATACAACAGTCACAATAAATGATGATGGTTATAAATAAATAATGTTTAAGAGTACTTTAAGGGGGTGTGTAGGTTGGGTTTCTGCTGGCATTGGGGAGAAGGTGTGGGATTAATTAGGGAGTTTATTGGAGCAAGTTGCAAAGATTAAAAGGAGAGGAAGATGCAGTACAGCTGCCATTTGAATGAAGGAGAGCGTGGCATGCCTATGGCACAGCTTGACGAATGAGCACCAGAGAAATTGAAGCCATCACCAATGATTTGAGTGAGGCACTTAACCTCCCTGGGTCTCAGTTCTTCCATCTGTCAGTATGGAAAATTGGGTATTGAAATCAACAGAACATAGTGAAGCACTTTGAGTTCTTCAGAAGAAAAGCATCACTATCACACATCCTTTGGGTTAAGGAAAATCAGTTATTTGGAAGAAATGCCTATGGCTTATGACACCTGATTGGCCCCAAGCACCAGTAACTCAGATGTCTTCTGGGAAGGAAGCAATCTAAAGCATCCGCATAGAAAAAATGGTAGGCATTCAGAATTTTGCAAGGAACATACTTCTCTTTGGCATCATGTAAACAGCATGGGTTTAGCCTAAGGCCTAAGCCAAGGCTGTATAAGCCCAGACCCAAATCTCAAATGACTGCCCACTCCTTGCTCCCCTGGTTGGCGTCAGTCAATCGCAAGTAGAATCAGATGTTGCCTTGCCAATGCGACTGATACGTTTCTGGGGGAGCTGTGTTTATGCCTTGCTTTTGTTTGTGTGATGTTCTGTGTTTTACAACTTCGGTCTCCAGGAATTTTTCTCATGGCTGTGCATCATTTGTTATCACCCATAACCAAATATGGCAGCTTTAAATAGCGCTGTCATTTTCCTCAATTTCACTTGTTGTGATATAATCAGGTATAGATTTCTGACACTGAGCATCTAATGGGGTTTCAGATTCAGAAAGCAACAATAAAAGATTTTTTTCCCCTGTATATCTCAGTTGAGAGACACAGAGTGAAATGGTCATGAGGGACAGGGCACATGGAATTCACGGACATGTGCCTGGAGAGACCCTGGGGTCAAGAAGGACGCCGGGGGTGGACCGAGCTAGCGATTTCTGCTACAGTGGGTGTGTAGGCATGATTGGCTTCTCTACCCACTTCTGGACTCTGTGTGTGGGTTCTGCCCTCTGTGTCTTCCTGTGTCTGCCACTGGCTCTTGCGGTGCTGAAGAAGACATGGTCATCCCGTGATGGACACAGGAATGACTCACTGGGGACTTGGATTCTGCTGCTCTGAAGTCTTTGCTTCCTGTTAGAGGATTTGCATAATGATGGGACCAGACATGCTCAAATGGTCCTCTTCCCATTCTTCTCCTGTTTCCCTCCCTAAGTTACTGGGCTTTGTCCATCAAATCATTTCATTTTCCAAGTAATACCTGCATACTCTGTGCAGACCAAGCGTGGTTGCCCCCCGAGTCAGAGAACTTGCAGTTGGTATCAAAGGGCAGTTCCATGGTCTAAGCCATACTGTAAAGGAAAACCAGCTGACACCACCCCAGAGGTCACTGACACACTGCTGCAAGGCCATAAAGCCCAAGAACGGCTGCCACTTTGGCAGAAGATGAGCTATTTACATCCTCTCTGTGCACCCTCTGGGCTGTTGTCCCAAAGAGGAAAGTAAAACTGTACCCCAGGTGGTTCAGCAGTGGGCCTGCTGGCTCCCCAAGAAGGAATGGAAAACCATCCAGAAGAGAAACTGAAAACCACCCGTGAGCGTGGCTGTGCAAATGTAACAGGACCATGCAGATCCGCCTCCCTCCCACCTGCCTCAGATGCAGCCGTGGGAACAGCTGTTGTTACTTGGAGTTTCTCAGCTTCTTCTAGCTTCTTATGGATAATGAAAGCTCAGAAAGCTGGTTGAGTTTAGCTCAGTGTTGGAATAGGTAGTTCCCTTTTGTGTTTCTTGGAACCACAGTATAAAAACGACATAACCTCCATAGTAGGTTGTGCCGTGACTGATACAATCTTAGACTTGAAAACTTACCTGTTCATAGAGACCCTGAGCTTAGTACTAATTTTCAGTCCTATCTACGGACTTCCTAGATTCCTAGGATCATGCAGTCATAGAATTTTTCATCAAGAATGGTCCTTAGGGAGCATCTGGTCCAGTTGTTTCATAGTAAATGAAAGGAGCAAGCCTGGCTCAAGGCAAGGCAGCGGCAGGAGCTAGAGAGAGAGCCCTGTCTACAGTGGGAGCCACCCCTCAGCTCCAGCCCACTGGGAACTTGAACCCAGTGTTGCCAGATCACCCCATTAAAAAAAGCCAGAAATCTAGATTTATATGTGAAATCTCCTAATCATTTGATGCTTGCAACTAATGCAAAATGGGTAAACACTGCTGGGTAAACAAAGCAAGTCTATGGGCTGTATGTGGTCCGTAGGCTGCTGGTGTGTCACTTCTGATCTAGTCCAGCTCCAGCTGAGGCCAGAGAGGGGTGAGGACTTGCCTAAGATCACACAGCTAAAGACGTGGAACAGCTGACTTAACTCCATCCTTCTCGTTGCACTTTGTTTTCCTGGGGAAAATGGTGGGGTCCTTGGTATCCAGGGTTTTGTTCCTGGCTCCATCCTCTGGCTCACATGACTCTGGCCGAACACATCCCTGGGCTTGGGACAAACCATGGTTTCCCATGGCATAGCAGGATGAGCCCTGGGCTGAGTCAGAAAATGTGGCTTTGGGTCCTAGCTCTTCCACTGACAAACTGTGTGACCTTGGGCACATCCCTTGACTGCCCTCAGCTTTGCTTTCTTCACCAGTAAAATGAAAATGATAATTTGTGCCTCCCAAGAGTGTTTTGAGGTTCATATGGGAAGGTCTTACTGTGCGTGAGATCACCCCACAAACAGAACCCAGGGATGCCTGTTGTATTGGCACCCTCGTGAGGAAGATGGGAGTGTCAGAGAGGGGTGCTGTGGTCAGACTCCGGCACTGCAGGCAGCAGCAGCTCAAAGGTGCTCTCTGGGCCTGTTCTGCGCCACCCCCAGAGGACACCAGGCAGCACATAGGGGGCATTGAGGGCTGTTCCACTTCCCCAGCACAAAGCCACCCTCCTCCTAGGAGGTGATGTGGCCACGCTGCTGTCCCGTTTCATCTACTGAGATCAGGGCTGGGCAGGTGCTTTGGAGCAGCCCCTGCTACACCTTCATCCCCAGCATCATTGAAACCAATCACCCAGAACCCCAAGAAACGCAGTCTGGGGCCAGACCCACACTTACCACAACCTCTGCCCTGCCCTGCCCAAGGGACGCTTGGACTGAATGTGAACGGTGAATCTTGTTTTTATCTCTGTTTCCAGGGACGCAAACCCGGATACTTCTCCTTCCTGGACCCGTTTTCTCCGGGCGTCTGGCTCTTCATGCTTCTAGCCTATCTGGCTGTCAGCTGTGTCCTCTTCCTTGTGGCTCGGTACTCTCCTCTCCCCTTCCCTGTCCTCACACCGCCACCTTGTGCCCACCTCTGGGAACTGCATGGGGAGGGGTGGGGAGGAGGAGAGAGGTGGGTTGAGAAGACCTTGGTGCCAAACCAGAGGGATGGGAGAGGGACTGGGGACCTGAAATGCTCTCTGCCCAGCTGTCGACCTCGGGCTGCCCATGCAAACATTCCCCACCATGCACGACGCAGACAGGTGAGCTTGCCTGGATTGACCTCCTGCACCCCTGCCTCTTGCCTCCTCCCGCTCCGCCCCTCCTCCCCCTTCATGCCCCTGCTTGTGTGGGAGCCTTGGGAAAGAGAAGAGGGGAAGAGGGTGGCAGGAAGATCACTGCGATTAAGCACTCTGCATTTGGCTGCCCTGGCATCTGTCCTTGCCAGGATCTGCCACAAAGTGCTGAATGACAAGAAACAGAGCCTGTGAATCTGGAGTAGGGGGACTGGAGGCCACAGTGGCACAGGCCAGGGAGAAAGCCTCCTCTGCAGGAGCCTGGATCTGCCTCTGAAAACACAGCTGCCTGTCAAATAGGAACTGGGAGGGTGGCAGGCAGCAAGAGGGCAGGATAGAGAGAGGCGTTTTCGAGTAGCGTTGAGTTGGGACAAATGGGCCAGATCGGGGTGGGGAGAATAAGCCCCTCTCTGTCCCCAGCAAACCAGGGGCTGCCCCAGCCCTATGGAAAAATCCGAGGAGCGTCCTGAGGCTGTGGCCTCCCAAGAACGTTTGTAGAGAGGGTTGTTTCTCTCTGAGCCTATAGGATATGGGACCAGCCGGGGCTTCAGGAGAGCCAGCCTCCTATCCAGAAGTGGACAAGTGCTGGTGGCTCCTAGACCACTCGCTCAAGTCCCTGCTCCCTGCTCAGCCCCCAGCTCACTGGGGTCCAAAAAGGGCTGTTATGTGGGAGCAGAGAACTGCTCAGGATGAGCTTCTGGAAATCTGGTGGTGGCTCTGTTTGCAGGCGTCTCTTCAGTTGTCACCTTTGCCTCCATCCAGGCCACAGAGGCAGGAGCAGATAATTCTATAGTGGACCTTCCATCTCTGCAGGATGGGGTCCCCCCTAGAGTGTGTCTTCAGTGGATCCAGGGGAGCACGTGCTCTTCCCAGTTAGGAGATGGAGCAGCAGTGTCCACGGGGTGATCCCCGGGGCAGTTCAACCAGCCTGCCCAGGAAGGGCTGCACAACCCTGTCTGTGCCTCTTCTGGTGGAGGAAAAGCCAAGATCAGGAAAGCCATCGGGGGCCCACAAGATGCAGCCAAACAAAGAAAAGCCCTGCTTACACCCTGGTAGTCTGCAAAGGCAGCTGAGTGTGCTGCCCGGGCGCCACCTACCCCTGTGGGGCCTGGAGGCATCACCACTGTCAAGTGTCTGTTGTCAGTGAGAGCCGCGAGGTGCAGGCGCTCGCAGGCTGTCTGACACGTCCCCTCTGCACGTCGCACACTGCTGCGGCTCCACATTGCCAAGCTGTCTGCGTGAGCCCTGGCTCCGCCGTCTGTAATTGACACTTGCCCCCTTTGATGGAGCTCCCGTGCTGGCATGCCACAGCTCTCAGGTCACCTCGAGGGCCCTGGAAAGGGTCCTGGGGCTTGGTTACCGGGCACACACACAAGCCTGCTTCACCGTGCCCGCGGCTTCTGGAGCTTCTCAGCCAGCTCTGAGGTCCCTCTTCCCTGCACCCGCGCCTACACGCACGGCCCTCAGCACCCAGCACTAACAAAAAGATTAGCCAAAAAAAAAAAAATACTAAAGGGTTCACCATATAGCATATATATATGTGTGTGTGTGTGTGTGTGTACACATATATACACACATATATATATAAATAAGAATGAGATGTCTGCGCCCAGGGTATTCTGTCCTAAGATGGTAATTTTCAAATGGGGTTCTATGGAGCGCGAAGGCTCTTCGGAGCTACCAGAGACTTTGGGGTGAAAGGAGAGGCCAGGCAGGTAGAGCCCCAGGCCCCAGACCCCAACGCCTTTTCATCCAGACCAGCTCCACTTTTATCTCTTATATATTAAACTTCTGGGTAAGATTTTAGCGGGGAAAAATGCTTGAAAACTGCAGCTCTCGGGCAGCCATTCCCAAGCCAGAGGGTTGTCAGAGTCACAGACACAGGGAGCTTTGACACATTTCAATCCCTGGGTCCCAACGTCTCAGTCTCTCTGGGGGTGGGGCCTGGGAATCTATATCTTTGAAGTGCACCAGGTGCCTCCACTGGACCGTAGGCTTGGAAACCACCTGGGTGAGGCAAGGCAAGTGCCAGGCAGCTGCACAGGACACAGGCTAATGGGGACACATTTGTGTTACGTTCGGGAATGGGAGACATTGATGGAAACAGGAGCAGGTGGCTGCAGGAACACCAAGTGCACCTGAGGCTGAGGGAAGGGATGGGAAAGCCCAGTGACGGTAGCACCCTGGGGCACACAGCACCTCACCCTGCTGGTGGGCGCGTGCCCGTCCACGCACATTCCTCTCGTCAGAGCAGGGCAACTTTGCATGGGAGACAGGTGGGGCTGGCAGGCAGGTGGAGAAAGGGCGTTCTGGACGTCCTAGACAGTGCAGGGCTGCTCAGAGAGGGGCCAGTGTGGAGGCTGAGAGGGACCTGGCTGGGGAGGCGGAGAGCGTAGGGCAGCCCTGCTCAGCCCTGTGTGCCCCTCACACTCGCCTGGGGAGCTTTAAACAACTACTGATGCCCAGGCCCCACTGGGCAAATTAAATCAGAATTTCTGTGAGTGGAATTCAAGCATTGGCATCTTTTAAAAGTCTCCCAGAGGAGTGTGAAATGCAGGCAGGGTGAGAACCTGGCCTTAGGCACTGTCCAGGCCATTGGTTCTCGGTGTGGACACTGGACCAGCGGCATCCACACCGCCCGGGAACTTGCAGATGCTTAGGCCTCACCCCACACTTACTGGTTCAGAAGCTCCCAAAGTGGGGCTGAGCAATCTGTTTCAGCAAACCCTGGTGATTCGGAGGCAGGTGAAAGTTCGAGAGCTACTGCTCTGGGCTGAGGGGGTTCAAACCATGGTTCTGTGGGACTCCAGGATCTCTCTCCCATCACCCTGGGGCAGAACAAGCAACTTTCCAGGCTGTGCATCCCTTGACTCTCCCAGCTTCCAGCCAAGGAGCTCCTCTTTCACTGATATTGTTTATTGGAGTTCCACACCAGCATTTATCTGGGAAAAAAAAACCTTGCCCAACCGCTTCATTTTTGGTTGGGAAAATCCAAGTCCAGCAAAGGGAAGTGGCTTGCTCAAGGCCACAAGGCTGGCCCCTGAGCCGCAGAGGGAAGGCTGGGAAGGACAGCCCCTGCCCATCTCCCCAGCTTCCTTCCCTTCCCACCCCACCTCCACCATGCTGGAGCATGTTCCTTTTCTCCCACAGGTTGACGCCCTACGAGTGGTACAGCCCACACCCGTGTGCTCAGGGCCGGTGTAACCTCCTGGTGAACCAGTACTCCCTGGGCAACAGCCTCTGGTTTCCGGTCGGGGGCTTCATGCAGCAGGGCTCCACCATTGCCCCTCGCGCCTTGTCCACCCGCTGTGTCAGTGGCGTCTGGTAAGACCCCAGGCGGAGGCCGGCCAGGCCTGAAGGAGTGGTGGAACCAGGCCAGATGGGGCGGGGACACAGAGGGGACCCTCTGGATAAGCCCAGCTCTAGCTGCTGGTGGGCAGGAGCCCTGGTGGCCCCACGTGACAGCCCCAGAGCCTCTGCCTTTCACAACAGACCCTCAGGGAGTGAGGCCCACTCTGCCAGTTCACAAGTCCGGGACAGTGCATGGGGCCCGTACCATCTTCTCCCCATCCCCTACTCTGTCTCTGGGGTCTGGGTGTACAGGGGAGCCCAGGCAGGAAGGGAGAGGGGGTGAGAAAACAGCCTTGATGACCTTCAGCAAAGCTGTGATAACTCCCAACCTGAAAATGACCTGCAGCCTGGGAAGGCATATGCAGATTTATGCAAATAGGAGTCTGCTCACAGGAAGTCCCCGCAGGAGGAAGCCAAGGCCGGCTGCCACATCATGCCCCCTCTGCCAGCTTTCTCAGGCTTTGTCCCTCTGCACCTGGCTCCCGGGCTTGCTGGCCTGCCCACCTCAGCAGGTGTGGAGAATGAAGGGTCTTGGTGGCTGAGAGTTGAGTGAATAATTCCATGTGTGGGAAAGCTCTTTGAAAATTTGAAAGTACTGAATAAATGTGTGGGCTAGTAATTGTTATTAGACCATTTTGGGGGGCAAATGAAAAAATTATATAGATATTATAATTATATATACACACACACACACACACATAACCTAACCAGGCAAGTTTGCAGAGTGCAAGTTTTTGATCCTCTTTTAAAAAATCCACTGTAGGTCTGGCTGCACCACGTACAGACTTTCAACCTTGGTCCTTTCCCCTCTTTCTCAGCCAGATTAGCCAAAGTGAAAGGAAGAGTGGTGTTTCTACCCTTGGGTACTGGTGCCGGGGCAGGGGGTTGATCTGGACAGAGTTACTAGAGAAGCCACTGGAGCTGGGGCTGTTGGGGAGGTGACACAGCTGGGACAGTGAGCCCCCCCCACCCACACACACCATCTGGGGTTTTCATTTTCCCTGATAAGCAATAAATATAGTAGGATTTAAACCAATTGGACAAGATGCTCACCTGTTACCAAACAGTGCAGAGTAGTTAACGTGGAGAACTGGGGCTCACGTCCCCAGGGAGAAGGGAGGTTTTCAGTGGGGATGGTCATAGAGTTTCCTCAAAATCCAGGAAATCTGGGTGGGAGCCCGGGGAGATGAGCAGGCACCAGCTGAGAATGTTGTTCTCTTCCTCCCCCCCACACCCCAGGCTTTTCCTTCCAGAGGGTTCTGGTTCCCCAGGGGCAGGTAGGGCCCCATTCCCTGCTTCATCTGCCTGTCGCTCCCTCACCCCCAGCCCAGGAAATCCTTCCTGCAGAACCCAGCCTTCCTGCCAGCTGCCCTGACCTTAGTCCAAAGACTGGGCACAGCTTTAACTCGCTGGCCCCAGGTGGCTTGGGTGCCCTGTTCCAGCACTAATGAGAAGCCACCACAACGTGTCCTCCACAGCCCCTGACCCCAAGTTGTCAGTGAGCCCCTCTGCCTCACAGAGTTCTTAGCTATTCATTCGGGGCCTTGGTTTGGTCAGTTCCTTTGGGGAGTGAGAGGTGGGCTATTGTGGCCTACCTTGGCCTCCTTGCTCAGAGCAAGTGATAGAAAACGCCACGTCACTCACCAGGATGCCAGCTTTACAGCTGACAGTGGCCCTTAGACACAGGAGCAGGGCTCACGGAGCCCTCCGGAGACAGTATGGGCATCATTAGCTTCTCAGCAGAGGCTAGGGGGGCTTGCACTGAGCCACTAATGCTCTCTGATCTGTTCCCTTGTGACCAGTGGCCTAAACAGCCACCCAGGGTGGAACAGGTGCCAGAAGGTAGCCATAGGGCTGAGGGAATCTCTCCAAACAACTCTAAAGTGAAGTCCACACCCAGGGCGCATTAACCCACGGCACTAAGTGATGCAGTAAGCAGCTGCAGAACGCCGGCTTCCTCCTGGGGGCTGCCCGCTCCCAGGCCACCTTCCAACCGAGTGGGGGAGCGGGGGCAGGAGCAAGGAAGCAGCTAACAGGGAAGGCAGGAAGGAGGCAGCCACGTGATTTCATCCCATATTCGAGGGTCTCTCTATACATTTCTCTATATCTCACATTCGTCTAGTCCTTTACAGATTGCTGATCACTAATGACATAGTACCTCATTTGCTCTCACAACTCTCTGAAGACAAGCAGAGCAGGCATTATTATCCCCATATATTCAGTAGACAAGGGAGCAAGCTCAGAAAAGTGAGTGGCTTTCCCCATAGGCTCACAGGTGGAAGGTGACAAAGCCAGAACTAAAAGCCAGTTCACCTCACTGGTGGTCACTGGATGCCGCTTTGCTTCACTGCCCGTGGGGCAGCCAGCAGAAGTTCTTGGTCACAGTGGCAAAAGGGGCAACGGGACTTCCTGCTCTTGGAAATCCGCCTGGCAGCTGCCAGCTGCTGAGTTCTGTGACAGACACTACCCACAAGTTGGCAGCGTCTTCATAATGGGTAAAGCCTCATGAACCCAGAAGCCACTGGCTCAGAATTTGTGATTCTCCAACCTAAACTGTGCTTAGATCTCTCTTCGAACCCCTTGGGATTGGGAAGCAGATCCATACTGTTGACCAGATGGGAGAAGGCTTGTTTAACCTACTACCGTGAGCAAACTGTGTTTAATGGCTTCAGCAGATATGCTGCCTGAGTTGCAAAATTATTCCAATTTTAAATGCCTTGATAAAACAGTCTTCTAGTTTGAAATAGCATGATCATTGTAAAAAGTATTTTCTATTAATAATTTCAACATTTCAGCAGTTCAAAGATGCTTTCCACCTGTTAGTCTTTGTTAAAGATTTTCTGCTGTTACGATTTATAGAACTGGGTTCAAAATATGAATCTATCAATGTGTTCCTTGGCAAGTTACTTCTCTTCTCTGAGCCTCAATTTCCTCACCTGTATAATGGGGATAAGACTTTTGCCTCCTGAGTTGTACGGCTTACGTGAGATAGTGGATGCGGCTCGTGGCGGGTGCTCAGTACACGGCTGTGTGCATCGAGGTTGGCTTCAGCATGAAGCAGGGAAGCCGTCCCAGCTCCAGCTCTGAACGGGGCCCTCAGAGCTGGCACCCATAGCTCGTTCACTAGCTCATTGCTCATAGTCTTCTAGACTGTCTCATATGCATGGACTACACCTCTTTTGAATAACAACCCAATAATCACCTCCTTTAGGAAATAAGGGAAAAAAATCAACTGCCTTCTTCGGCAATGCTCACAAACTTAATTCATCTCTGTCGACATCATATGTCCTGCCTCCCCCACTAAGTTGCCAGCTCCTTCCAAAGAGAGACACCTGGTCTGTCCTATGTCACAGCAGGCCTAGGGATTAGAGTCAAGACTCCTGGGAGTGCCTGGGCAGTGACGACTTCCTGGTGTTTCCCTGCATAGGTGGGCTTTCACGCTGATCATCATCTCATCCTACACGGCCAACCTGGCAGCATTCCTGACTGTGCAGCGCATGGATGTGCCCATTGAGTCAGTGGATGACCTGGCTGACCAGACCGCCATTGAGTATGGCACAATTCACGGAGGCTCCAGCATGACCTTCTTCCAAGTAAACCCCATTTGGTTGCTCACCGACATCGGGAATTGGGTTGAATGAACTTGAGATGTTTGTCCACTGGAGATGAAAACATCTTTCCTCATCTCATTATCTCTTCTGAACATCTAGTTTGGAGGTCCACATGGGGCTCATTTTTCTCCTGCTCCACAAAATATCCCTAAAATGAGGTCCCAAAAGGACTTTGGGTTAATAGAAGCCTTTCCCAAAGTGTCGTGCATGAATGAATGATTGGTGGTACTTGAGATGGTTTTAGGTACAGTGTGGTGGAACTATATTTTAATTGCAATAGTCTCATGTTTATTTTAATGGGCATTAGAAAATATATATATATATGCAGTGAATAAACCTGTAGTTTTATTTATATTACTGAATAGGATAGGACTAATATATGCATTTAAATTTTTTTAAGTGAGTTAAATTTTATAGGTAGTGCTTAGAACAAGTTTTAAATAATACACAAATGATTGAAGTTTAAGGAACACTAGATTAAGATGAACTGGTTTCATTGATTCCAGACTAGATAGGTATCAGATAGGGACCCTGTTGACTTCTTTGGGTTTCCCTTGCAAGGGTCAGGAGAAGGCCCTGCCACAGTGATGTCTTTGCTGAAAGATCAACTGATTGATCACCAAAGCTGACAGAACCAGGACAGGCAGAATAGCAGTTTTCATATACTTCAAGATCTCTAGGGAAGCAGATTCTCCCTGGGGTTAATAGATGTCTAACCAACCCAATATCCAAGAAGTTCATTTTCACAGGAAACAAGTCCAAAGCCTTCAGTTTTCTGTTGGCCCAGAGACCAGTGAAGTCATCATGCAAACACAGGGTTTGGATAGACCCCCAGAATTCTGTCTTGTTATTATTTGTAAAACAGAAGCCAGCACTGGATATGTGATCAATCGTTTGGTTTAGGGTGGATAGAAAATAACCAGCCCTGCTTCTTCAGATGGTATCTCTGTGCAAGTCCTGAATGTACCTGTGTTTACTGCTCCAACCTCAGGGACAAGAAAGGGACACGACCAGAATTTCAATTCTACCAGGAAATGGAGGTTGGCAGTGGATGACCTCTGTAGGGCAGATGAGGCAAAACTGATCATCAAACCAGTAGGCAGAATTGACAGTGCCTGAGGCCCCTGCTGCTTCCCCATCTTTCTGTGAAAGGCATCAAAGGCTCAGCTCCCTCCTCCGCCATTGTGCAATGTCAGGGAGCATCTTGCAGAGAGACAGAAGGGAACAAGTGGTTGACTGCAGTGAAGGGTACAGCAGCAGAAGGGCCAGCACTGGAAGGCCCACTTTTGTTCCCTCCCCTTTTAAACCAACATCTCCTTCCTCTTTTCCCAATTCTGCTTCTTCCTTTTGTTCTTTTCCCAGAATTCCCGCTACCAGACCTACCAACGCATGTGGAATTACATGTATTCCAAGCAGCCGAGTGTGTTTGTGAAGAGTACAGAGGAGGGAATCGCCAGGGTGTTGAATTCCAACTACGCCTTCCTGCTGGAGTCCACCATGAATGAGTACTATCGGCAGCGAAACTGCAACCTCACTCAGATTGGGGGCCTGCTGGACACCAAGGGCTATGGGATTGGCATGCCAGTCGGTATGCAGGAGAGGAGCAGCCTCTTTGGGTAGCTTCGTCCAGGCAGGGTCAGGGAAGCTAAAACTACTGAACACAGCGTTGACTTCAGTAACCCCTGTTGCTAGAACCAATTTAACAGTGACCTTAGGTGGCATTCTCAAGGTTTAAAAAAAGCAAACTCACATCCTTCTACTAATTAGTGATCAGTGCCTTAATTATTAATGACCTAGTTGACTAGTTGATCGATTTTTCTTTGATTGATTATTAAAGGGCTAATCCTAATTGTTAAAGAGCATATTGATGCCCTTGGGCACTTTAGGCCTTTTGTTCCTCCTGTCTCCTGCTTCCTGCCCCTTGGCCATTTCTCTATTGATTGACATCTCTACTCACAGTGGAAAGAAGGAAGAGGTGGTAAAATTCGAATGAATTGATTTTGCTATTTGCTAGTGTCCCTGGTGAAAAGTTTACTGCAAAAGGGGACTGACATGATTAGATGAGATGGCTTCCAAATTATTTGTGGATTTCACTGATCCATCCACTCCAAGTCAGCTCAGTGTGGGTAATCAAGAATGGGCAGTAAGGCTCTGATGTTCTGCTTGCTGACTGGGTGCCATCTGGTTTTGTTATAGGAGGTGGGGATGTTTGGCTTCCAGAAAAGTATCCCAGCTGTGCTGTTTAAAGGACATTAATACTTTGGGCCCTCCCTTGCTGGTAGTATCTCCACCAGAAGACAAGGGCAGAGCATGTGTAGCTGCTGTTGTGATTTTGGTGGGGATCTGAGGATGTTCCCTAGGTGATTCTGACATGCACCCTTCCCCACACACACCATTGAGAGCCACTGTTGCATAGGGTGGCCCTTTTACAGGGGTGTTCTTATACAAGGCAACAGAGGAAGCAGGATTCGAGGCCATCAGATCATGTGAGAAAATTGATATATAGTATGCACATCTTTGTGGTTGTATTACACATCCCTTCTATTGGTCTTTGCCTAACTCAGAGCTCTATAAATTATAGGATTCGCTTACACCTGAGGAGTGTAATGAGTATGGACTTGGCATCAGGCAGACGTGGGTATGCATCCTGGTTACTGGGTGTGGTACCTCCGATGGGTTATTTAACTCTCTAAGCATGAGTTAGCTCATTCATAAAATTAGGTTTCTCATACCTACCTCATGGGGTTATTATGAGGATTAAACCTGAGAATCTGGTCAGGTGCTTTACCTCTGTGTCTCACACTTAGCCTGTCCTGGGGAATGTTAGTGTCTTTTCAGTAGTTTCCTATGTCACTTGATAAAAACAGATGACCTCTTAAACACTGATCAGGAGCTAAGCAAATGAACACAGGCAATAATATGGTTCATTCCTGAAGTCTGTCAGTTCTGACACTAGCAGTTCCACAAACTGGAGGCCTCACTCAGGGCACTAGTCATCCTGGACACCCGTACATCCTCTATTTACTGTTTACTAAATGAATATTTAATAAATCATTGATGTTCCCTAATGTTACAGATTATTTGAGAAATGTATTGGCTGACATTGTGTTTCAAAATGGTGGAGTGAACCACAAAATGAACTTAAGGTGCACCTTGATAATACTCCAGCAAATTTAACAATTACAAATTTAACAAATTTAACCTAAATGTCAAATGCCTCAGAAGTTTTAAAAACTATAGAGACTTGAAGTAAAACTGACTAACTCTAGAAATTTTCATCAATAACCAAGAAAAAAGTGTTTGTTCTATATCTGACATGATGCTATTTTTACATGTATAATCTTAGTTATCCTCCCGTGAGATAAATGTGGTTATTCCCATTCTATAGAGGACAGAACTGAGATTCAGAGCAAATAGGTTACTTGTCCAAGACCACAGCATAGAGAGAGAATCTGGGCTTCAGCCTAGGATGCCTGTCCCCAAATCTAGTAATTGTGAAAACCAGACCGAGTTGTCAAAAGGATCCAACCAGCTAGACAGGACAGGATAGGTGGGAAGGTATGCTGTGAGCTAGTCCAGGTTCTCAGGAGATTGAGAAGAATATTACACAGTCCATTAATGAGACAGGATTTAGGTGCAGCTGGGGTTATGCCCAGGAAAGACAAGCGTGTATATCGTGTAGACTTTAGGTGGGAAGTAACGGTGTATACAAGCATGTGCATCATTCTTAAGGGGAAGGTAAGGGCATAACTATAGAATAAGCAATGTGGTTGGACCCAGGAAGACGCAGAGAAGCAGAACAAGGAGCAAGATAGAAATTTGATCAGGTGGTTTAGGAGTGAAGTAGGCAACCATGGAGTGAGCAGAATAGTCCTTTCGTGCAGCCCCTGGTGTGTTGTGAGGTTGGGTTGAAAGTGCCTTGAAACTGCTTGAAAAGCCTTACTGGGTTGGACAGTTGTCTCTAAATCTGGAATGTTGATTAGTCTCACCACCTAACAGCATCTGTTACGTGACTCGTTCATGTATCCCTCACTGCAGACGTGTACTAAGTACCTATTCTATGTGAGGCTCTGCCAATGTTGGCCCAGTGCTGCAGGCTTGAGGTCTGTGTGTCCAGGCATAGCTGTGTCGATATCAGAGAAGGTTCTACCATGGAGTCGTGGGCTGTCACAGTCGGAAGAGACCTGGGAGATGTTCTAGTTCTTTGCCCCTGGAAGTATGGCCCATGGCCCTGAGGCATGGCATCACCTTGGGGCTTGTTGGCGATGCAGAATCTCGGGCCTCACTCCAGACCTGCTGAAACACAGTCCGCAGGTCAACAAAATCCCCAGGTGGTTCCTGGGCACTGGAGAAGAGCTTTAGAAGTACTCATCGCTTCGTTCCAAGCTTCTGTCTGAATCCTTCACCATAGTGTTTTCCCTCCGGGGCATCAGGCCTTCACAGAGCTTGGGCAGGGAAGCTGGGCAGCTTAGTTGTTTGCGAGCCTCTTGGCAGCTTTTTCTTAATGACCTCAGGCCTCAGCCTGTGCTGGGACATCGAGCTTTCCATGGTTTCATTTAAGCCTGTTTTTGTGATTAAACCTAAATTTTAGAACCAAAGCTCCTTGACCATATTCCATTAGAAAAATTAAAAAAGAATTTCACTGAACAGAAAAAGCCTTCCATTTAAGGAGGGCAGGTGGAGCTGGACAAATGGGATAATGAGCGGGCCAGTGGGTTCTGGTGCGTTTGGCAACAGCCTGGAGGGTTGGGGACACGTGGGAACTGGAGCCTCCAGAGGATGGACGCTTCTGTAACATTCTGGGATGTCGTTTCTCCCATGGGTGGGTGCCTGCTCTGGGTGTAATGTAGTGAGAGTTACAAGTGCATACCTGAGAAATTAAATACAGTAGAAATTGGACAACTGACTAAGAGGTCTGTGTCACAGAAACACAAACTTTGGCCTCCTGGGGTGGATGGGAAGCTTTGCAACCAGCGTTCTGTGTGTCAATGGACAGGTCATTTAACTTGCATAGACCAACTTTTTAATTTAGAAAGTGCTGGTACTCAGCTGGGGAGGTGAGTGGCACAACTACCTGGAAAGACATCACTTGACCCTTCCTAGGGTATTTGGCCATTGGCTAGACGTGCCAGTCGGTATGGAGAGAGAGAAGTAGAAAAGGCAGGACCCTGCATGAAGCCAGAACTCTCTCCTCTCCACCGGAGAGATGGAGCAGAGTGGAGAACAGTGGTCCTTTGGGCACACCCTGCCCGCCACATCTGTCTCTCCTCTCCTGAGATTGACGCAGGCAGAGTGGTCAGGAGGTGTGTGGGAAGGGGAGCAGAGTGACACATAACAAGAGTGTTCACATCCTGTGTCCTGGATTCTCCTGTGACCCTGCAGGCTCGGTTTTCCGGGACGAGTTTGACCTGGCCATTCTCCAGCTGCAGGAGAACAACCGCCTGGAAATCCTGAAGCGCAAATGGTGGGAAGGGGGGAAGTGCCCCAAGGAAGAAGATCACAGAGCTAAAGGTAAGGATGTTCAGGGCCTTCCCCCACCTCCCTAAAGAATGAAAGCAGCTTGTTTCTCCTGTTGAAATTCTAGGTCCAGGTAACGATCTCTAGGACACATCGAGAAGATGCCTTGGAAGGAACCTAGGGCTAGGCTAGGCTGGCTGGGGCTCAGTTCTGTCCCAGGGTCTTACACATTGTATCCACCTGGTGTCCACCTGGCTCACAAGTCCTAGAGGCTCTGCATTCACAAAGTTTCCTGAATCCAGCCACCTCTGACCCCCAGCACCACCGCTGCCACCCTGGCCCATGTCCCCATCATCTCACACCTGTGCAATCACCATTGCCTGGTCTCTGTCTCCCACTTCTGCATTTCTACAGTATATTCTCCACTAGTAGCCAAAGCAGGCCTTTTTTAAAAGGCAAATTTGATTGCATTTTAAAATTCCCCTGCACAAGCCTTCCAATGGCTTCCCATCTCACTGGGAATAAAATTCAAGGCCCTGTGTGATCTGTTCCCCTCAGCCTACCTCCTTTTTCCTTCTGTCGCCCAAGCCTCCCAGCTGGCTCTTCCACTGCAGGGCCTGTGCATCTATTACCCGCTCCTAGGCTCCCTGAGGAGGCTGCCCTAGGAGAGGTCTTCAATCTCACCCTGCACATCTCCCCATCACCTTAACTCTACCCTATTTCTCTTTGCAGACCTCCTCCCTACCTGATGTTATATTTTCTATGTGTTTATTTGTTTACTTTCTACCCCTCTCCTAGAATGTAAGTTTCATGAGGGCGGGGTTTGTCTTCTTCACAAGGCTGGCACATGGATATTTTATTGATTGATTGACTGAATGAGTGAATGAATGGTAAAGTGGGTTGAATAGAAAGCAGTCACTGACTGGGATGTGCAGCTGAGAGGTGCTGCGGGTCGCTGAGCACCCCGGATTTTCTGCAGGGAAAACACACATCCTGGTTTGCCCAGGATAGTCCTGGTTACGTCTGTTGTAGATCAGTTCATGCCTGTTAGTTATTTCTAGATAACTTTCATTCTCGAAGTGTCCTGGTTTGGATAATAAATCAATAAACCCTAGTCATCCATTGCTGCCTTGTTAAAATATGAACAAACATACCTGCATACACTGTCCCCAGGAAGGCAGCTGAAAATTCAAATGAAGGCTATCATGTGCTTGCCTTTTCTGCTTGTCATGAATGAGTGACTATGTGTTTCTAAGCGTCTATATGTAGATCTCTATCTTGCAAGGAGAGGTCTCGAAACTATGGATCTATGGGGCAAGCCCTTTGTCATTTAAAGGAAATGCTGCTCTCAGAGGAACCTGGGGAGGCCACACACTTCTGAACTCTTTGCTCCCCTTAGGGCCAGAGCTGGCCATGGGGAAGGCCATGGCCATCAGTGGACACAGAGCACGGGCAGATCTCATTTCAGTCCCGGCTCCACCAGTTGCATGTTAGTTAACACTGTTAACTGTGAGCTTAGGCACATTAGTTAACACTGCTGAGCCCACATTTCTTTCTCTGTAAAATGAGCACAGTAATGAGCACCCCACATGGCTGCAGTGAAGGGAGGGTGGAAGAGCACAGAGCGTGGCTCATGTATATTACAGCGGCTATCGAACTGCGCTCCAGAGCCGCGCTGTGCCACTCTCAGGACTTCAGGGCGGTCTGATTCCATTAGCTGTCTGCAGGGGAGTTGTTTTCAGTGGTCAGCCAGCCAGCCGTTCAATCAACAGGGGTGTGTTGGGTGACAGTGAGGTGCCCACGCACTCCTGGGAATAAGAAAGCACTACAGGCTTACCATCAAGGACCTTAAAGTGATTTCTGGAACTAAAACCAACATACTTGAAGTGATGAGCAAACAATCCTAGATGCTAGCTAAATTACAGTTAAATACTGTGGGGTGAAGTACAGTGGAGACTATTTGTTCAGAGAAAAAAAGAAATGGGAGTGATACAGAGAAAAGCGTCAGGACGCTTTTGTGGGTCTACGAGAAAGAACTAGATTTTGAAGATGCCTAGGACTGAACAGGGACAGCATAGGTAGGGACTGTGGGCTGAGGGCATCACAGCCAAATAAGCACCTTGAGGAAGGAAGTGGAGGCAAAAATCAGTGCAGTGGGCAGGGCTGTGGGGGGGGGGGTGCAGGTGGTACAAGGGGAACAGAGAAGAAGCATTCGCAGTTGGGGAGTGGGGCCACGTAAAGGGTTCATACTAGGGAAGGTTTGGGTGGCAAAATGCTCCTCCCCACAAAAAAAACACATGGATTGGAAACAATCCATGGCTGGACCTGGAACTGGATTATTGGTAAGTCAGCATCCATTGATGTTACTCTGTGATAATAATGAACTTGAGAATGGTGGGCAGGGGTACATCTCACCTAGATGTGGAGGGATACAGTGGTGGCATTGTGCCCTGGAGCTGTCTAAAGTGGGACGCAGAGGTGGGCCTGGGGCCCAAAGCAGAAGGACCTTGGTTCCTTCTGCTGATCGATAAGTGAAATAGAAGAAATGTCCAGGTGTCCATCTTCCTAGAAGCCCTTGGTGGGTAGGGGACCTTCTGAGACTTTGGACAGAGCACTCAATACTACATTGCAACTCCTGGTCTCCTCTGCTTGGTTGCTGGCCCCTAAGATCCGGTCTCCTTTGCTTCTATGGCCCCAGCCTCCACCACAGAGCCCAGCACCTAGTAGGTACTCAGCGTTTGTGGGATGTGTGATGAAAGCTACTGCTAGCTGTGAAAAGCTACCAATTACTGTGTTCTCTTGGGCCATGCTAGAGTGACTCGTGGAACTGTGCTTGGAATTACTCTCCTGAACAGCCTTGGCACCCAGAGCTCCCCACTCTCAGTCAGCTGTTCTTGCCTCTGAACAGCTGACTGAGCGTACGTGGTAGTGCAGAGACGTTGACAAGGAAGACTGGAACCGAACAGGAGTGGCCAAGGGCAGTGCAGGGACCTCCAAAGGCTCCTGCTGTTGACCCATCATGTCCAGGCTGCAAGCTCCGGTCAGCTCCAAATCTCTCGTCTCTCCTTCTCCCCATTAGCCTGGGATTTCCTGGGCTTTCCTGTCCTTTTTAAACCCGATCCCATTTGGTCTCTTGGGGCTTGTTTCCCCTTAAGTCTCACTACTGAGTTGATCCCATCTCCCCAGTTCCCCCTTTCATCCCTGAACCCTAAAACCAGCCTCAGGACCTTCCCTTTGTAGTCGGGGAAGGCTTTGCAGAGACATTTGGCCTTGACCTTGAAGCGTCCTTTAGGAGTAGCTGCTTTAGGAATGTTGTAGAGCACAAGTGCTGCACTCAGAACTTGGTTTTTTTTTTTTTTTTTTTTTTTGAGACAAAGTCTCACACTATTGCCTGGGCTAGAGTGCCGTGGCATCAGCCTAGCTCACGGCAATCTCAAACTCCTGGGCTTAAGCGATTCTTCTGCCTCAGCTTCCCGAGTAGCTGGGACTACAGGCATGCGCCACCATGCCCGGCTAATTTTTCTGTCTATCTTTTAGCTGTCCAGATCATTTCTTTCTATTTTTAGGAGAGACGAGGTCTCGCTCTTGCTCCGGCTGGAGAACTTGGTTTGAGTAAGTAGGATGAGGTTGGAGTTAAGAGGGCATTGAAGGTTCGGCAAAGCCATCTGCAAACCAGTCTGTCTCACGCTTTTTCATGGGAAGGACAAACAGCAGAGAAGACAGAATGTGAACTCTTGGGGATCTGGGACATAGTCTAAAGCCGCCCACCGTGCTTGGAATTTCCTTGAAGTCTTCTGTTTTGTCTTGAAAATACATGTGAATTTTGCATCTTACTCCATAATATAGACATGTTTATTTAATGTAAAAACAGTTTTCCCACCCAAGCTCCAAGTAAAGTCAGTGTTTCAGGAAGATGCCTCATAGTCATGCCATAGCTTTGCCAGACACCTTGGCACACCAACAGTGCGCCGGACCGGGTTTGAGAGACTTGGTGGCCATCATCAAGGTTCTACTGTGAGATGTGGCATGAGGAAAGCAGGTGTGATGGGATGTTAAATTCTCAGCTCTTAGTGGCATTCTTGGTCCCAAGGGATAGTCATTGCTTCGGGAGAAACAAAGCCAAATTATTGGCTTTAAGTTCCAAAATCAGTTCTCACAACTCACAATAGAGACAATCTTCTTGGAAGGCAAGGTTTTTAATTTGCTAGAGAAGTATTTTGGAATGCAGAAAGTTAATACTTGAAGGGATCTGGGCATAAAGTTGATGTTAGAAGTTAGAGAGTGAAAAAAAAAACAAAATAACAGCACGAGGCCACCAAGTCTACAAACCAGATAAAAGGATGCCCTGGCCAGGACAGGAGCTTCTGAGTAGAAAAGGACACAGGGCTGGTCCCTGCCCTGCTGGGAGCTGGAGAGTGGTAGATACCACTCCTAGAATTAGCTGAGGATTCCAAGAGTTATAAAGAGATTTGTGCATGCTTATGGAGTTTGGCAAACCTAAGAAATATGTGCCATACCCCAGTGGAGTAGGGACATGAGAGATGGCACATGGGGACCCAGGGTAGAGAGGGCCCAAGGAAAGGCCTGAGTTTTCCTAGGCCCCAGGCAAGGATATTAGAAATCTAAGTGGAATCCACCTTTGAACCAGACATCTACCCCACCCTCCTACTATGACACATAATGGTCCTTCTTCCCAACCCCAGACCCAAAATATAACTTGGCGAGAAAGAGGGAATGGAGAAAACACTGGATTTAATGGATTTAAACCTGAAATGACTGAAAAGTCTTTATGTTTTTGGCAATCAGTTGGAAATGGAAGTTTGAATTAGAAATTAGGTTCATTCATTTATATAAAAATAAAGTCATAATTTTTGCTGTAGTTGGTTTTAGAAATTCTTCGCCCATCCCACAGTGGTTTAGACAGGTCCACAGAGTCCTAGGAAGACTGACACAGAGTTCACGATGAAGGGAGAGGGGAGACAGATACGGAGATCAGGCTCCCAGGAAAGATGGAAAGAAGTGAACAGGGAGCTTCTCTCCACTGCACTTTAGGACCAAATGTTCCCTGGCATGAGGAAGAGAACAGAGCAGATGAAAGGGAAAATAAACAGTGGAGGTCATCCTGCCCAGGTCCCAAATGCATCAGATGCCTGGGTCCTGTCAACCAACCAGTGTTAACTTGCCTCTCTGTGATCATCCTTTGGAACAAAAGTGTGAGCCGTGTTAATATAGTAAGAGGCAACATCCAAGAGGGGGGGCTGTCTGGAAGATGCTGTGCAAATCACCCTGAAAGCCAGGCCTTCCACTAACATCCCAGTCACAGCAGCTAGTGCCAGTTTAATGTGTGGCCCACTTTTGCCATGGCCGAGGCCCAAGCAAACATTACTCAGAGATGCTAAAAGGCCTCTTGGCTACAGTGAAATTCCATGTGACCTCCTCCAAACCAAGCAAGAAGCACCAGTTTGAACCATAAGGCGCCACTGCTTGATCTCTCTCTGGCAAATGAGCCATCAGACTCACTACGGTCTATAACTCACTGCTCAAGGGACTCAGGAAAACAGGACTGGTATGACCCCCAAAGACCTCTTCCTTTAAGTCTTTGAATGGCCACCAAGAATTGGGCCACAAGAACATTTTTTTCCTTGTGTCCCAAATTGAACAGAGGGCAGTAGTTTTCATTTGCTTTCCAGAGCAGGTCCTAGGTGCTCTTTCTTTCTATAATTCGAATCAGCTGGCTTCCACACGTGCCTAAAGGAATAAGAGGAATATGGAACAGGCAGAGAGGGATGGAGGTGAAGGAAACTGTGGGGGGTCCCTTGTACAGAGACCTCAGAAACGCAGAGTGGCTATGGGCACTTCGGTTTTAATTAGAATGTACCAGACAACACGACGGTGCCTAACATAATCCTTTTCTGCTTTATTATCCTATTAAAATGTGAGAAATTTCAAAGAAATGGAACTGGTGCTTACCCCACTTCTAACCCAGGATTACAGCTCAAGTATCGCTGCCAAATTCCAGAGAATAATCCTAACATAGGGAAGATGCCGCCACTCCTGACTCTCTTTGCCAGGTCTGACTTGGCTCTGGTTAGAGCCACAACATCACCCCTCCACTTCATCGCCCCCTCTGACTGTCCCCGCGTTGTGAACATCTACCTTCATACACCACTAAAAAATGAAATGGCAGGTCCTGTGGAAAACTGGAGATTACAAAAAGAAGCAGGCTTCATTCCAAGCTGTTTCATTTTCTTCTGCGTTTTCTTTTCAAAAACACTTATTTTATTTATTTTCTCACTCAGCTCCTATAAAAAGAAATATCACTAGCCACTCACAGATGCTGGCATCCCAATGCAAGATTGGGTTACCAAAGTCTTTGCAGAACAATTGCTAGACAAAAAGGTGGTCGGCGAACTCCAAGGGAATTAAATACCTTTATCTTGAAAAACACAAGCTCACAATCGGGCTTCAAAGGAACATAAGTACACCACCAGGCTGTGAAAATCAGGGTCCCCTTTCAAGAATGGAAAAGAGGCCAGTGGCATTGACTTGCGGAATCCTTGGAGAACAGGAAGTTTGCTGTCTGGCACAGTGGGAACCAAAGTGTGAGACATCTTAGCAAGAGTGGGGGCCAGCGATGGGGGCGGGGAGACTCCGGGGATGCTTTCCCTCTCTTTCTTCTCAGGGGGCCCAGCCTGGTGATCCCAGCTCTCTGGTTTCTCTGGGGAGCGCAGAGGCTGGAAACCTGAATGTCGGACTTTAGATAGAGTCCCAGAGATGCTGCTGTGGAAGCCTCTCCCTAATCAAATCAGATCCATTGCTGAGAGACAGAGAAACCCTGGAGGGCTTTCCAGAAAGGCAAATGGTGTCAGAATTATAAAGACTATAAGCCCACCTTTGTCTGGAAACTGAGCCAAGATTAAGTCAATAAGTCATCTATTAAAACATTTGATGTAATGTTCTGAAGGCTGGAAGGGGATTTTATAAGCTGCATGGGATTTTATAAACCCATACATGGAATATCCTATTCCCCACCACCACCACCATCCCTCTGGAGGTCCCAGGAATGAGTCAGTCCTCGAGGTGCCAGGCTGAGTTCTGTCATCATCACAGCCCTGCAGCCTGAGTGAACACTGAGTGAAGGGAGAGGGGGTAGGGGGTAGGGCCCTGGCTTCAGTTTGGATGTGGGCACTTCCACTTGTTAGCTGTGGAACCTTGGGCAAGTTGCCTGACTACTGTGCACCTCAGTTTCCTTGTCAGGAAAATGCAGGTGAGAGTAGTGCCTATTTCACAGGGTAACTGTAAAGATTGAATTGAAATATTTAACCTGGTAACCTTGCTCGTAGGAAACGCTCATATTAAACACTCATGAAGGTCAGATTTATATTTATAAAGAGCATTGGCTTTGGAATCAGATTTATCTAGAATTCACATCTTAGCTATGAAAACACGGGCAACTTAAGTTCTCTGAATTTCCATTTCTTTTAAGGGTAAAATGGGGACAGTGAGCCTCCTTTACAGTGTTTTTAAGGATAATTGAATGAGATAGCAAATGTTTTTTAAAAATGAGATACTTGAGCTCATATTTTGATGAATTATAAAGTGCCTCTCCCATAACTTGTGTTTTGATAAATTGCAAAATTTATCAAATGCCTCTCCCATCCCTCTTTTATTTTGTGTCCTTTTTCCCTACTTTTCTCCCATTACTCTCTCCAGAATCTGCTAGGTCTAGTCAACAGATGTCATGGTGAATGCAAGAGGAAGTGGCAAGCTTACGATTTCATAGTCCTCAGCAGCACAAACAGGATGAATCACTTTGCATTTTCTGGGAAGGTCATATAGGTCAGTTTACACATGGGCACGTGAAGTTGCTATTTACAACAAATAAAACCATGAAAATGGGACCATTTGATATATTTGCATGAATACAGGTGAATATAGTTCTGAAGTAGAAAGTGCTTGAAACCCATATTGGTTTAAGAATCCATTTCTTGCCAAATGGTGTCAACATTGGACACAGCCCCGGCACCTAGCATAGTGCCCAGCTCATGGGAGCTGTTCAAGGAAGATTTGTTGACTGACATCCAAGAGCAAATGCACTGTCTTTTGCTGGGATTATGGCATTAGTCTGTCCTCTCTCTCTACATGTGAATTCTGTGCACCTGCCTCTTTGCCTCCTGGGCTCCAGCCCTCCCCTCCCCTGTTAAAAAAGGAGCTTCCCCTCTATATCTTAGTTGTAAAACTCACAGTGCTACCTGGAGATAAGTGAGGGTTTTAAGGGCTAAGACATAAGTGTACCTGAATCCAAGAAGTGCTTCTTAGCTAGTCAGAACTAAAAGAAGAGCAAGAGGAGGGGTAGAGATCTGACTCTCTTCAAACATACTCTCTTCCAGGGTTCATTTCCCTTTGCAGTTCTAGAGACAAAGAAAGTCATTCATTTGCATTTGTGAACTATCATTTGTATTTGTAGGCAACCTGTGGGTGACACCAAAGTTAGTATTTAACCAACCAGGAGTTTGTGGGGAGAGTTTGATTCTATTTCAGCTAATGCAGCTTGATTGCTGGGGCCTAGCTGAGGCTCAGAGACTCAAGCGTCAGGAGAGAATCCCAGTTTTAAAGCCATCTGTCTGGATGGCTTACACGCGGTCCCATCTGAAGAAGGGAAGGGAGGAAGTGACTAGCTGGCTTCCCAGTCCCTCTTGCAGGTGCCGAGGCATCTGTGAGTGCAGCAAGGGCCTTGCAGGCTGGAGGGAGTGCACATCCAAGCCTCTTCTGATTAATGGCTGTGTGCTCTGGCAGGCACTTGACTTCCGGGAGAATGAGCGATGACAGTGTTAAATGGAACTGCTGCTCTCTCCGAACTTTCCCTTTCCCGCTCCTCACTCCATCTGTTTCTCCGCTCTGGCTCTGCCAGCAATCTATTCTTGCTTTCTCTTTCCAATAACTTCCTAAAGGCAGGAGTGGTATACAAGCCTCACTTGTATGAGGAGGGGGCCGCTCAGCCAGGAATCAGCACGCTGGAGCCAACACCCATGATTAACTGGACCTGAAATGCGAGAAGCTGGGAAAGAAACACTGTGGGGTGTTTTAGTGACTCATGCTTTCGACCAGCTTCCTGTTAAAACCCCAAGAAGCTTTCCCTCTTCCAAGAAGCTTTCCCTAATCTAATCAAAAGTATCCCCCGCACAGACCACATACCCATTTATAACCCCCTCCCACAGCCCCACCCAATGCAGGCCGTCCACAGCATGGATCACCCGTGCCAATGTTAGCCGCCACTCAGTACAGTTGGGCTGCCTGCTTCTGTGACCAGGCTGGAGTGCTCAACAAGGGCTGTCATGTTTTACTATTATCTAAACAGAAGTTGACTAGGAATGAATACACATGGATCCAAAGCTTTTGGTAATACAGGCCTGTACATCTGGAATGTCTATATCCTTTTTCTTTCTGCTCATTCTTTCAACAAACATTTATTGAGATCTTATTATGGGCCAGGAACCATGATTGTGGGGTTACAGAGTTGAACAAGGCATAGTTCTTCTCTTCAAAGAACTCACTGTCTAGTGGGAAACCCAGATATATAAACTTAAACTAATGTATTATTTTATAATACATTATTATAGCACTATTACAGTTATATACAATGTATTATTAGTGAAACACAAAAGTGGTATAACTAACAGAGTGAAGTAAGATCAGAGAAGGTGGCCTGGAGGAAGTGGTCCCTGAGCTAAGTCTTAAAGGAAAGGTTGAGGTTAGCCAGGTGTGTGTCTAGGGAGTGGGGGAGGTTCTTTCTAGGCAAAGATACTAAAGGAGCAAAGGTTCAGAAGGTAGGAGCCACGATGCCGTGTGCTGGGAACTATAAACAGGTCTGTGTTACTAGAGGATGTGTTGTACTTAGATTTTGCATTTCAGAAAGATCACTCAGGCAAATATGTGGAGGGTTGAGTTGAAGAGGAAATAGCTACAAGCAGGGAAATCGTTTGGGAGGCTACTGCAATAGTCTGAGCAAGAGATGGCAGGCACCTGAGCTAGGGAAGTGGTAGGAGGGATAGAGAAAAGGGTAAAGAGTTGAAAAATATTTAGGAGGTAAAATCAGCAGGACTTGGTAATGAAGAGCCAGTCCATAGAGGACAGGCAAGAGACCAAATGTAGAAAAGTAAGGAGAAAATGTGCCCCAGAGCAAGCAAAGGAGATTGAGAAGGTTAGAAGGGAGCAGCAATCGATGGCTTTATAAAAAGCCAAGAGGGGGTGTGGTTGACAATGTCAAGTGCTAAGAGAGGTCATGTAAGATCATGAAGAAAATTTCCAGTTGGTTAGAAACAAAATGTGCATTGGCAACCATGGTGAGGGTGATTTTAGTGGTGCAAGGAAGAACAAAATATATTCAAAACAGAATTGTTTTCTCCTTCAGACACCATAGACAGAGTATCAAGGGCCTAAAATCTTTTCCAGTGTCCAAAATTATGTCTGAGGTCTGAAAAAAAATGATTGGCTTCAAAATGCAAAAAGAAACCTGTAAAATTAAATTAAGACATATTTAATTAAATAGCTCCAACATGTTAACATTTCAACTTCATTAATTTTTAAATGTAATATTCATAAAAACTTCATTTCATTTAGAAACAATTTTTGTTAGATTTTCTCATTTTGCAACATTCCCCTGTACGCACAACGATTGCTGAGGAATCACAGCCAATTGTAAATT
>CM052438.1:103227676-103254521 GCA_028533085.1 Varecia variegata | reverse complement strand
CCAATTGTAAATTAATTGTTTCTTGCCACTTTGTGATATCAGAAGCAAAATTTTAAAAATGCATGCAACATAAGATGTGGGTGCATTTTCTTCTGCTTGAGATGGGGCCTCCAAATGGAAGTGTTTTTAAGGGCTTTTAGAAGGTCTTAAAATAGTTCTGATATAGACAACTCTCAAAAAGCTTGGCCACGGAAGGAAGGAGAGAGAAGGGGTGTTGATTAGACAGCGTTGGAGAAGGTAGGGAGGATTTTTTTTTCCTTAAGGAGGGAGAAACATGAGCATGCGTGTGTGCTGAGGGAAGAGCCGTGGGGAGAAGATCGGAGGAGGATGGGGCGGTGACCGATGGGGAGGCTGGGGCCGCAGCTAACATGGGTACCAGAAGAAGACCTAGAAAGCGGGGAGAATACCCTCCCCCCTACAGAAACAAGAGGAAGATGACACCCTTTCACCCAAGTGATCGAGGAATCCTGTAGTATCTCAACAGTTGCTTGGAGTTACCTGAGCAGGTGGCCATCCTTAGTATCACCATTGTCACCTGCCTTTCACTAGGGATCTCCATCCAGCCTCCCTCCACAGGGGCTGGCTGGAGAAACTAGTTCGTCCCTATGGCTCAGTTACACATCCTAATACCCCGGTTCTCACCACTTCTAAACCTGTGGGCTGGAGCGTCTACCTGCAAACCCCAACCAGATCCTTGGTGCATTCCCTCTTAAGTGGCCCTTTTGTCTCCTTATTCCTGTGGGTCCTGATGCTCCCACAGTCAAAAGCCTTCTACCCATATGACCTCAGGTTAGAGGGGCAGGTGTTAACATAGGATGTAGGTACATTTTCTTTGTGAGGTGGGACCTCCAAATGGAAGTGTTTTAAGGGCTTTAACCCTTAAGGTAGAATTGAGCTTTATAATGACCCCCCATTTCGGGTTATTCAGAATAAAGGATCCCGCATTCACACAGGTGCTCAGGGGTTGACTGTGTGGCCCTGCAGACCAGAGCGTACAGTCCACTTGATGCATTCATCGTGTGAGCCCTCAGAGCCATTGTAAGCGGATTCTCAGTGTAGGCAGGGACTGCTGCTGCACTGGGCGTTTTTTACAAACAAAACCCAAATGTCCACTTGCGGCTTTGTGAGAGGCAACTCAAGTCATCTTGAAATGGCCAGGTAGGGCTTTTTCCAGCTTTCCAAAGTGCAGAAGGTAGTGTCATATTTCTGCTCCTGAATTGTGGCTCATCTCATAGCGTTGTGCAAAGCTGACTGTCCTGACACGAACATAGCTCTGTGTTCTGCGATGACAACTACTAATTGAACAAGCATTTAAATGGAACAAGTATTCCTGAAGAGCACGGGACATAAGCTACCCTCTTGGCATTTTCCTGGATAAAAGATGTCTTTTGATGTATGATGGTGGCCCCTGCTGAATTAGGGTTTCATTTGTGTATGGTGCGCCCCCTAAAGTTCGCGTTTCTCTAATGCCAAAAAAGCATTTAGTTACACAGCTAAGCTCAACGTCTGACACTGTGGAAATGAAACAGCCATATAATTCTATAAATATGTATTGCATATATACTATATGCCAGGTATCATGCTAGGCAATGAGGATACAACCAGAAACTATGCCTGACTTCGAGAAACTTAAAGACTTACACAACGCTTCCAAAAATACCAATTTGTAAACTAATTTTAGGCCTACATGAAGACGACTCACCTGTGAAACTTGTTTAGAAATACAGATTCCTGGCCCCTGTCTCCAGAGACACCAATTCAGTAGGTCTGGGGTAAGACTTGGGAATCTATATTTTTAACAAGCTTTCTAGGTAGTTCTGATGGCAGCCAGGTTTGGGAACCACTAGTTTGGTATGATAAAACATTTTACTTTATAAGTAAGTATTTTAGTAACATGCTGATGCAGATAGGTAAACACAATTTTTACTATCCATGGTTTGGTTAAAACAGTTGCAAACATAATGCAAACACAATATTAGGAAGACTGACGACAATTTTTATGAAACTGCTAGAATGTACTGGTATTTTTGGTGTCATATCTCTATATGCTAAATCAGATTTGACCTGAGCCCTTTTTTCAGGATGATCCTCACTCCCACCCCCAGACCCACTTTGTAGGCTTCCTGCCAGTCTCCTTTATTTGCAGCAAGATCTTCCTCCTCCATTTTATTCCAACTATGCTACATTTGTTAAAACAGATAATTAAATCTCCTCATGGAATGTGTGTCTAAAACATCTATAAAACTCAAGTTCTTGTTGTTTAAATGACTTTGACATTTTTGGTAGAATGATTATGTCTTCCTGCTCTTTTACACTATTTTCCATTTGTTATCACTCTCTTACAGGCCTGGGAATGGAGAATATTGGTGGAATCTTTGTGGTTCTTATTTGTGGCTTAATCGTGGCCATTTTTATGGCTATGTTGGAGTTTTTGTGGACTCTCAGACACTCAGAAGCAACTGAGGTAAACTTCAAAGGGTTGGCAGACAGGGTAAAGTTCCCGGGCTCATGCACATGTAAATGTCATTTCAAGCAGAACCTGTGAAATCCCGCAGGAGGGTAGAGTGCCCACAAGAAGCACAATGGGAAGAATCCCAGGTCCCCAGGGTAGGATTTAGTAATCTATTGCTTAGTAATTATGCAGCCACAGAAGGGGCACTCAACCTCTCTGCGCTTCAGATTCTTCTTTGAAACAGCCCAGCAAATAAATATGTGAAAAATGTTTTATGAACAACAAAGCCTTACAGAACTATAATTTCAGATGTAGTAAAGAAAAATAGGTGAAAGAACCAGTTTGCTTATGGAAAAGACCTCAGTCCTTCTATTTTGAGCATGTTTTTGCCTTATAGGTAAAGATCCTTAGCGTTATCCCTACTCATGTAAACCCAAGAATTATATCTTTCTTCTCAGGGATTTTCAATAAGTTTAATTCCCCAAATATGACTTAGAGATGGGGTTAATATGCACTTTACACAGACTGAAGAGTCTGAGAAGAAGGAAGAAGACTTTACCCCATTCTTCTTCCATTCCACCCCAGAGAGGGTACACAGATCCTTACATGTTAATTGCATTATTAGGTTTTCTTAAAGTACATTAGTCTCTATCTCAATGTCCCCACTTGGAACCTTCCTGAAACCTTCTTCCCCAGTTGGCACTGGAGAAACATCTCAGACAGGTACAGACAGTGACCCTGGAACTCTATGGAGGTCCTCAAATAGGACTTTGACCCAACACTGCCTGCCACTACTCTACTGTTCTGTGCTCAGCCTCTCCTGTTTCCCACATAAGCCTTCCACACTACCACCATTCCTCAAGCCCCTCTGCTTTTGCATGCATAGAGCTTTTCGTTTTATGTAGGGTTTTTTGTTTGTTTGTTAGTTTGTTTTTTGAGACAGGGTCATGCTCTGTCACCTAGCCTGGAATTCAGTGGCCTTATCATAGCTCACTGCAACCTCAAACTCCTGGGTTCAAGCAATCCTCCTGCCTCAGCCTCCCAAGTAGCTGGGACTACAGGCATGTGCCATGATGCCCAGCTAATTTTTCTATTTTTAGTAGAAATGGGATCTTGCTCTTGCTCAGGCTGGTCTCGAACTTCTGACCTCAAGCAATTCTCCTCCCTTGGCCTCCTGAAGTGCTAGGATTATAGGCATGAGCCACCATACCAGGCCTATAGAGCTTAATTTTACTTCCCACTTCACCAAGAAATTGGAGTGACCAACCCCAAATTAAAACCTCCACCTAAAAATTTACCCACAGCTATAGTTATGCCTGCAGCTGCAGCAGGAGATGTCTCAGTCCTTCTTCTGTGTCTTGATCCTGTCTTTCTTCAGCTGCTCTAGGATTATCCTCTTTCTCCCATATATTTTTTCTGCCTGCTTTCTCCCCCAAATCCATAAATATGGTCAAGTTTATGCCATATTTTAAAATAATAGCAAGATTACTATTGTCCTTGGCCTCTCCCTCCCATCTCCCAAACCAAGGGGATCTGACCAAGACTCTCTTGTCTCCTCACCCTCCATTTGGTCCTCAACCCAGGGCAGCCCGGCTTCTCCCCGCCCCCCTGCATTGAAAGGCCATTGCTAAAAGGTCTGATCCCTCCCGGTGGACAAAACCAAAGAGAATCCATTGGGACTTATTGGACCTCAGTGTGCCCCTTGATGGTGTGGACATTGTCTTCCAGAATCTCTCCTCCTTTGCTGTGCATGGCACTAAACTCTCTTGGCTCCCTTCATACTCCTGTCTCCAACTTTACTGGCTTTCTCCCTTTATCCATTTCTTAAACAGTGGTGGTACTTACTTATGCCACAAGACCTAGTTCAGGTATTCCCTTTCCTGTGAAACGTGCCCCATTTCTCCTGCCTTCTCCCGAGACCAGTAGAGTTGATCATTCCTCCTCCTTTGCAACACCGTCGTAACCTATGCATGGAGCACTCACATACTGCATTGCAGTGATTTTTGTACCCTCTACTAGACATTGAACTGTCTGAAGTGAGGACTGTGTCTTTTATGCCTGTATCTCCCCTGCAGAGCACAGTGCTTGACATAGACAGTCAATAAATATATGTTGTTCTATTCTTGTCACATGTGATAGATTAGGCAAGTGTTGTTTTTGTTGTCATAGTTATTATTAGAAGCACAGAGAAGTTAAGTGACTAGCCAAGAGTCTCTACTATTTGGTGACAACAATGGGTTTAGGATCCAGGTCTCAAGTCCTGACACAGGACATATTCCATTAGGTGAGACTGCCTCTCTTCAACTGCGTCACATTTGGTTATTCTCCCAAAGGTTCATGGTCTGGACATACACTGAAAAAAATCCATGGAGGACTTTGCACACTCCCAATAGCTAAAATGAAGAGTAAAGGCAATGTTAGCCATTTGGCTATGGTAGAACAATTGTCCCATTGACAGGACTGGATGAAAGAACATGAAGGAACAGAAGACTACTTCTCCCTTCCCAGTCCAGGAAAGTGTCCTTTCCCGCTCAGAGTGGAGAACTCACCAAAGCATGGGCTTGGAGTTAGATAGGTTTAGGTCCACATTCCAGCTCAGCTATTTATTAGACAAATATTTTTTGGCAAGATATATAACTTCTCTGAGCCTCCACTTCCACATTTGTGAAATGGATATAATAATAGTAACAGTGGTAACACAGATTCGTGATTCTTCATTTATGATTCTGAAACTCAAAAAGCTTGGTAAGTTTCAAGTTCTTTTTAAGTTTGACGCACATGCATTCAGTGACAAAACTTGACTGATGTTTATGGTCTTTATCTCACGCACTGTGAGTGTATATACGTGTTGCTACAGAAATATTGATGTGTTTGAAATAGAGTCTGCCCCAGGCTCACTGAGCGTGAGACATAATATACTGTAGTGCATGGTATTACCTTCCTAAACTCCTAAATATCCAAAATATTCTGAATTTGGAAACTCAGCTGGAGTCATGCGTTTCCTATTAGGAGATTGTGGACCTGTCGTAGTAGTAGTTGCTCTTGGTTTAGTTATCATTAGAATGCACCGTCTCCAGCCAATAACCAGTTGGTTAAAACAAATGAGAATCTGTAGCCTGAGAACAGAATGTTCACGGACACATGGTAGCTTTTGCAAATGCTCCAGAGACTGACATGTGGTGGAGGGGTTATTTATTTTGTAGGCTTCAAGGTCCAAATTTAGCTGGGATCAATGAATGAAAATTTCAGGGATAGACATTGCTAGCACAGTAGTAGGAAGCAGCATTTAATGGAAATGTCTAAAAATGGTGTGGGCTCTTTGCCAAGGTGATGAGATCATTGTCTTTGAAGGTGTTCAAAGATTGGACGATCAGCTAGCTGCAGGGCTCTTGAACATTATGGTATGGAGGGCATTTATTTGAACATAAAAAGGGGATGGGAGTGAGGAGATGGCTTGAGAGGCCGTCACATAATCTTCACAAGTAAGGTGGTATGATTCTGTGAACCCTACCCTCTCATCGCCCCATCCCAACACACCCGCAGGGGGCCGTGGGCTGGTTCTGAGAGGCTGGGCTGTGACCTTCCTGTCTCCTCCAGGTGTCCGTCTGCCAGGAGATGGTTTCCGAGCTGCGCAGCATCATCCTGTGTCAGGACAGTATCCACCCCCGCCGGCGGCGCTCTGGGGTCCCTCAGCCCCGGCCCCCCATCCCCGAGGAGAGGCGGCCCCGGGGCACGGCGACGCTCAGCAACGGCAAGCTGTGCGGGGCGGGCGAGCCGGACCAGCTGGCGCAGAGACTGGCCCAGGAGGCCGCCTTGGTGGCCCGCGGCTGCACGCACATCCGCGTCTGCCCCGAGTGCCGCCGCTTCCAGGGCCTGCGGGCGCGGCCGTCGCCCGCCCGCAGCGAGGAGAGCCTGGAGTGGGAGAAGACCACCAACAGCAGCGAGCCCGAGTAGCCCCAGCGGCGACAGGACACGTGGAGGCCAGGTGGGGAGGCGGGAGGGGCTGGGCAGGCGCCGCTGTCCGCCGCGCGCTCGGACTTGTACGGCGGCAACACTTCTCTCCGGATTTTGGATCCAGTCACTTTACAAAAAGATCAAAGAGCCTGACGCCCCAGCCAGAGACAGCGCCCGGTCGGGGAGCGGGGACCACCCAGAGACGTTGCACCCCAGTGGCAAAGGATTCTCCCTCTCCTGGGCACAAGGACCCATCTTCTCCCAGTGGGCCTTTTCCTCTCGCCAAAATAACACAGAATCTGGGGTGGGGGTCCCTGCCAGGCAGGTCCAATGAATTGGTGGAATCATCAGTTGAATTTCCCCCTAGGAAGGGGCCATTGTACCGTCGGTCTAGTTCTTACAGGAAAAAAAAAATTAAACTCAACAGGGAAGTTTTTCTTTTCTGGATTTGTATATTTTTGTTAGTGTTCTTTTCTTTTCCCTTTTCTTTGCCATCTTCTCAGTTCTGATCATTTGCTCTGTGGTTTTTGGAGGGGAAGGCTGGGTTAGGGAATAGAAGTCTAAATAATCCCTGTTCCTTTCTCCAGAATTTTAGGATACGGAGTTGCCAATGCATCAGATTTCAGGTGCTGAACTCTCCTTTCTGTATGGTAATTGGGGGCCTGCCAGAGCTTAGGAAAAGGGTCTGGGGAAGAATCAGGTGGAGAGTCTCAAATAAAAGTCCATTAAATACTTTTTAAATGCCAAAAAGCAATTAACCCATAGTTTAATCAGAGAAATGCCTGGGATTTCAAGAGTTGATCTGTCTTTTCTTTCTCTTTTTTTTTTTTTTTGACTTTCACTATTATTGGGTTTGATTTGATCTTTTGTGACTGTGGTCTCTGAAGAAAGACAGGAGAGGAGAACAGAATGCACAAATTATCCTGGGCTTTGTTTAAGGAGCAGAAAGGGTAAATATAATTTTCCGTACCATGGCCTTGACTTCTGTTGGAATGTGCTGCTCACAGAGGAGGAAGGACAGGGCCACCCTGTTGGTATGGTGCATACTTTGTCAACTACATCTCTTTTTAACCAAATTTAGTGGCTGCCTATGACCAGATCCCCAAGGCTATCATGGATTGGATAGTTTTTTGCTACTTAAATGTGAGATCTAGGTGTAAGAGTGTGTGTGTGTACACGCACGTGTGTTTGTGTGTGTGTGTGTGTTTGTGTATTCATTAAATGGAAAGACCTTAAGTAATCAAGAATTTGCCAGGTTCCTGGGAGAGAGGTGGAGTCTCTTAGCCTAGTACGCAGGCCTGGGAACCAGGAACTCTTGAGTCCTAACCTCAGCTTGGGCAGTTGCCTCCCTTTGTGTGACTTTAGGTTAAGTATTTAACTTCTCTTCCATCCTCAAATTAGGAGTTACTGATGCTTTCCAGGTTATCAGATGACTGCTAGTTACTGCTCTAAATGTGAGAAGTTTGCAAGGTCCAGAGCACACAGCTGATGGGAGGGGTGAGAATTCCCAGCAGCAGCTTGGCCTTTGCCTGGCTTCACCACTTGAGGGTTTCACGCAGAGAGTTTTCGTTTGCTGGTGGAAAACAAATTCTATGCAATTTCTGATTGTAAACTTAGAAAATTCAGAGGGAGAGAGAAACAAACAGCCAGCCGCTACCACCTCCACCTTTACCAACATTGCCACCACCTTGAATCAAATTGTCCTCATGTTGTTTCTGTTCCGAACGTACTAAAATAAAGACATCTTTGGAAGATGACAAACTTAATTCATGTTTTTGCTGGTTGGAGAGGTCAGCATCCTCTTTGTGCCAGAACAATTAGTTAGAGCTGCTATCCTGGGGAACAAATCGTACCCTGATTATTCATATGAAGGATGCCAGTTTTGTCCTAAGCGGACCTCTTCTCTCTCGTGAATTTGAATCCTTTTTCTTTTTTCTCTTTAACCATCAAATGACAGTAAGCTGCGTGGGACACTTGTGTATTTTTTAAACCTTGCCTCAAGCCTCGTGGAGAAACGTGGATTTGGTGGGAAGGGCACCCGAAGGCCAGCTGACTGCAGACCCCAATGGTGCCATTCTGTTCCGACCCGCGGCTCCATCCCATGCTTCTGACAACTGTGGCTCCTACTGTCAGATCACATTTGGGGCGGGAAGGGTTGTTTTTTTAAAAACTTGTTTTTATGAGCAGGATATCTTGATCAATTGCAAACTTTTTTTAATGGATTAGTGAAATAAATGTCCCCATGCATCATTTATAAAGTCCGTTTCTTTCACCGTGTGGCATAAAGATAAGACTGACGACACTAGACAGTTTCTATTAGCTGCTGAGACCATCGCTGCACCTCACTTAAGCTGGTAGTGAATCTGCAACCAGCTAGCAATCTTCCTTCGTTTGTCTCCACTTTTTATCTGTTGGTTGTTGGCTTTCTTTTCCATTCTGTATTTTCTATCTGACTCTGTATACTGTATAAAGCAGTTTTTTCTTGTCTGTTTATCTTTCTTCGACTGGAATTTACAATAAAACAGAAACAAACCCTGAGATGTTAGTGATGGATGAAAGCTGTCTGGATTTGGAAAAGTGTGGTTCGGTGTGTCTAATATCCAGGTACTAGACTCGAAAAGCAAATAAAAACATAAACCCACTTCGTATCTTCCCCACCACCTGCCCTTGTCTTTCTCCCTCTCTCAACCTCCCTCCCCACTCCCCCACCCCCTGTGGCTGGCTCTTTGTTCAGATCCCAGAAAAGTCTAGGTGGCTTCTTTCAATTTTCAGTCCTGGGAGTCTGAGCCAGTCCCCACCCCCAAACCCCAAAACGGATACATATGTTAATGAAGTTCAGGATTCGTGGGGTTTTGTCTTCCTAAATGCACTTTCACAGAATAGTCATCTATTGATACCTAGGGTAACTCTAGTCAGATATCACCCCAGATTCCACTGGGAGCTTGAAGATTACATCAATAAAATATAATACTTTGCTTTATTTCTTTTAATTGCTTTGCAGGGCCCCAACCGTCACAGGATCTCTACCTCAGAACCCAGGTGGGGTGTAAGTTGAGCATGTAGATGGCCGAAAATCTTTTGGCTTCCTCTAATCCACTGCTCATATGAGAATATTCATCCTGGGAACTTGCCAACCAGCCCTCTTATTGGTTAGGTGAGACTGAAATATCATGACAACCAATCCACCTGGGGCCACTCTGTGAAAGTTTATTAGTTTTGGATTCCAAGGAGTTTAATTTTCTTTTGGAATCCAAAGGGGGACTTCCACGTGGTGTAGGAGTCAAATACAGGAGGCTGAAAAAGGGCTGGGCCATTTCAGAAGTTGCAGAGTGGTGGACCCAGGGAAGCCTGAGAGAACCATTTGTGGCCCTCCCACCAATACAGTGTTCGCAGGAAGGTAAAATAGTCTGGAAATGATAAGGGAGATTTGATTCCCCGACTGGTTGTCAGCTCTCTTGGTCCTAACAAAGAGGCCTGTTTGGAATATTCAGAGAAGGAATCCTTTCATAAAGATTTTGCTTAAAGCCAGTGCTTCCTATGGGGCCTTCTCAAAGAGGGAGATTACACCTTTAGTTGTCTCGAGCTATGAGTAATTCCCTTGCCTTTCAGTGGGAGGTGACTTTCTCCATGGCCAAACAGAGTGCCCTCAGGGGCTGGCAACCTGGCCGTCCAGTGGTTTGCCTCAAAGACCCACCATGACATGCTTTCAAAAGACTTTTCCCATAGGAGAAAAAAACTGTAACCAGGTGTCACTTCCATAGGAAAAAAAGCCTCCAAATCTCAGAACTAAAGTGGTCAACAATTTTGTTGTAATTTGAGAGCAATCAAGAAAAGCTCTGTCACTATTGTTAGAATATTTTCAGTCAACATTTAACTTCATGCCAACTTCCAAATCTGAAGAATGAATGAAAAAATACAAATATTACCATAAAAAATAGCAGAACTAGTGCTGAGATCAAGAAAGAAAGAAGTCTACAAAGGCAATAAAATGGAAAACAACCTCTCTGACCAGAAATGGCAGAAAAGTTGAGGCTGCAAGAAGAGGCATAAAGAAATTGAGCATATAGTATGGCCGTATGTAAGCCAAGTGTATGCATGTAAATATTTCACTGGCTGGGATTTACTGAAGCATGTCGGAGAATCAGTGCATTGTGACTCATGTAGCAACAGGAGCTTTGATCCTATGTACAGGTTAGACTAGGCACAGTCTGCAATACAGAGGATGGAAGTGAAATACATCAGTGCAAAGATCCTCCTGCTAGAAATTAGCTAAAGAATCCTGCCCACTCCAGTATTCCTTGTGCCCAATCTAATGTTGTCTTTGGGCCCTGTCAGGGAACAGGGACCAAAGGATCTCTCATCCTACTGGCACTTTTTCATAGATTGGTGAGGGAACTGGAGAGGGTAATTTCCTTAGCACCTAGCATCACATTAGATTCTGCAGGAAATAATGAAGAAGTAGAAGCAACAATCTGTACTCTGCCTGGGAGGACAAAATTTACCTGTAAGAAACAGTGAAAAAAAAAAACCCACAAAAATAACAAAGTGCTGGAGAATATGGTTTGGAATATTAACCAGGTTGAAATTCAGAGGGGCTCAAGATTCTGTCAATAGGTAGTTAAGAAAGCAAAGGAAGGCTTAGTATAGGAAGCAGGACTATTTGTGTGTTTGGGTTGCTTTTTTTTTTTTTTTTTTTTTGATGTTTAGAAAAACAAGATTTTGCTTATCACCTTTGAAGTGAAATATGGTTAATTCATGTTGATGAATTCAGCACTCCTCTGATAAAAGATGGTTTGTTGTTGCTGTTGTTTCGTTTTCACCCACAGCACTCCTTTTGAGGAATTCTGGCTCTCATATGATGCTTCTTCCTGTTTGCTGCCAACACTATAGAAATCCTCACTACTGTCTCATCCCTGGACTTCTTTAAAGTTGTATTAGCAGAATTAGCTGCAGACACAAACAGCCTCGCCCTGCAGAATACAGAGAGGCTAACTGAAGGGAGCAATGAAACTGAAGTGGATTGTGAGCTCTTTTTAGAAAAAGGATCAAAGAGTTTAAGAATTAGAGGGAAGGGGCATGAATACAGAACTGAAGGTGTGGGGCCAATGTGAAAATTAATACAGAACCAAATGCCTAAATTTCTGCTTTTCCAATGTACGGGAATATTTACAACTGTCTTCTTCCTTTTCAGTCCATTAACCAATCCTGTTATCCATAGCACAAGGAGTCTGCTTGGGAAGTTATTCTACTTGGACTGTTCTGATTGCATTCTTAGTAGCTTTTCCATTAAAAATAACAGAATGTTCCATTTCTACAGCATCTGTAATCCCAGAGCACCAAGTGGGCTGGAAAAGCATTTAAAATCACTAAATCTCGGTCAAACGTGAAGGTCAAAGGAGAGAAGTGACAGGCAGGTAAACACTACAGGCTGGCATTACCAAGAGAACATGCAGCCCCACAAGCTCAAATGTGGACAGGACTTTAAAACTAGCTTAAAGAGGATAAGATGGGAAATAGCTCTGTATAGAGAGTTATTTTTCCTTGCTGCTTTTTTCTCCTTTTTATATAAGCTAAACTGGTGTGTGTGGGGGGTGCATATGTGTGAGCAGTTTAGCACAGACCTGCAGGTTCCTGTCTGTGTGTGTGGTGTGTGTGTAAGAGGGTGTGGGGTGTGTGCGTATGTGTGTTGCAGTTTAGCACAGACCCGCAGGTTCCTGTCTGTGTGTGTGGTGTGTGTGTGAGAGGGTGTGGGGTGTGTGTGTATGTGTGTTGCAGTTTAGCACAGACCCGCAGGTTCCTGTTAGTGCTCCTTATGTCCATTTCAGAAGACAAGAAGACACTTTCCATTATCACTGCAGCCTTTCTCTGTGCTTCTACGTAACATTGCTGGGCTTAGTCTTCTGGCTTTTAGTGGCTTAGTTCTCACTGAATGGTCTTTGATGTAACTTATCTCTGAGCTGAACTTATATGTAGATGCATGAGGTAAACGATGTTTTTCTCCATTCCCAGTTGAGCAATAAGATGCCTGAGCTGACTTCTTAAAACCTGTTCCCTCTCCATCCCCATCAGCCGCAAAACAAAGCTCCCGTGGCATTAATAAGTGACCAAAATGTTGTGCCGATAGTGTGATTGAGCATCGCCACTGGGAAGGGCAACACAGCTCACTTTCACTTATGCTCCATACTTACCAATAGCCCTGTCCATTTTAGGCAGAAAACAATTTTCAAAACGGTCAATGAAATCATTAAAATTTGAGTGGTTAGATTGGCTAATAAAGTACAGAACTCAGAAACATCCTTATTCAGCTAGCCTATCTTTTGTTCCAAATCAAACAGCAGATTGCTGAGGCTGCCCTTATTTTCAGAGGACTCAAGGCTCTCCATGCCCTGGCCCCTGCTCATCTTTCTACCATCTCCTGACACTTTCCTCACCGCCTTTCCACCCATACCGCAGTCAAACCACCCCCCTTAAGCCTCTGTTTTTGTCCTATTTATACCATGCCTTTCTTCGAGGTCTTTGTTCTGGCAGTTCCCCCTCCTAGAATGTCCTTTGTAACTTCCTGTGAAGTCTTCATTGATCCTCAGCACCAAGAGCGCAAGGGATAACCCCTCCCTCTCCTGAACATCCCCCGCCTCTCTTTATGGCCCTCGTCACTCCCTACAGTGGATTATATGTGACAGGAGTGCTGGCCACCTTACTCCTGCCTACCAAAGTAAGGCCTTCAAAGTGCAGAGGAAATGCTTTTTTCATCTTTTATCTTGCACAGTGCGTAGGATGCCTGGCACCTATTTGGTTCCCATGAATGAATGCATGAATGAATGAGGAAATTCAGCCGAGAGCAAATGTGCATAAAAATGCTGCAGGTGTGAAATTGAGTGGCAGGGATATGCAAATACACCCTTGATTTAAAGCGATCGTGCAAAGAACAACTTAATAATTTATACCAGGCAAAAATATGGCTTCATTTATTTTACTGGGCCTGAACCTAGTGGGAGAGAGAAAGTTGATAATATATATAGACTGGTAGAGAGTTAGCTCCAATGGGTAGGTATGAGGGAACGTTTTCTTCCAGCTGTCTCCATGCCTTCTGTTCAGGTTAGAATTCAGCCTCCCACGCCAGCTTTGGAAAAATCAATCAGCCTTCTCCCTTCTCTGTTCACTACCCTCAAAAAGTGATTTCTGCTCCAAAATAAAATTACCAAAATGTGGTTCCTTGGCATCCATTTCAATGTAAGTCCAGCAAAGTGGTACTTGGCTCAGAACAAATGCAGTCTTCTTTACCAAAATAATCCAAATCAGTTTCCTCCTTACTTGCCAGAAAAACAGACACATTTCTCCTTGGAAATTTGGTTTGTTTTTAGAATGTGAAAACATCATCATGGTTTGAAGGGCAACAAATTATAGCTCTAACATTTAGAGTGATTACTGTACTGGGAAGTCTGGCCAGTTTTGACAAGTTTAAAAAGATGTTGCTATTTTCCTAAGTGTTAGTATGTAGATCAAAGAAAAAGAAGAGGCACTGAGGGAAGGAACCAGCATTTCTCCAGTACTGCCAACTTGCCAGAAATATTTGTTTATTTAATCCTTGCGATAGCCTCATGAGTTAAATCTTGTTATTTTCAGGAGAGAAAACAAAGGCTTCTGGAAGGGAAATAACACGCCCAAAGTTCCACTGCCAGTGAAAGGCAAAGCTGGAAGATGAAGGACAAAGATTCAAACCCAGTTCTGTTTCCATTGCCAGGTTATCTTCCATTGCATCACATCACCTGATCCTGGGGGGTTTGTTCTAGAAAGGATAGAACCCAGGCACAGCACTACATATGCTTGATTTTTACTAGCTAGGACTCTTGCCTTTTTATTGAAGCAGACAAATCACTTTGATTCTATAATTTTGTTCATTCCTAAAATTTTACATTACTTTTTGAAACAATCCGCTTCCATAAATGCTCAGAAACCATCAGAGATACTAAGTATAGTACTTCAGATATGGAATTTTACTAGAAGAGTTTTTATTACATTCTCTGACAATGTTTCTTATTATTAATTGCAATGAGGGTTTACAGTTTTAGTGTAGCACACGTCAACTAACCAGAACAGTCATTTAGTTGATATAAGCTTCCAGTTGCTCTGATTTTTCTTCCAGAGGAAGAAAGTCCTGTTCAGTCATCTGAGATAACAATTTAACAGGAAAATTATATATAAGGCCCTTAGAGATCTACAAGTTTGCCACCTAGACTTGTAAATCTGGAATGGTCCTCTAGCAGTCAGTTGCTCCGTTTTATTAATAGTTCATTCCCTACCATTAGGACCATACCCAAGTCATTGTGACTAAAAAGGCAACTCTATCAACTCAAATCTATAAACCTTTATTGAACGCTAAGTTTGCATTGGTGGGGAGGACGAGAGGTTTGTGGGTATGGCTGAGGGATACAAAGATAGATGAAATCATGTGGAAAAGGCAGGAGACTTTTTGTCCTGTGTAGCCCCTAGAACAAATAGTGCATATTTCTGAGATTCGGAATACAGATGAATAAAAGGAAGAACTTTTAAACAAAGCAATGAGTTACCTATCACAGTAAGTATGTGAGTTAATGCTCTCAGAGGTACTTCAGTAAATTAAGAATATCAGAGAGGATTTTTATATTTTGTGGGAAGTCAGGCTAGATGACTTATGATGATGATGATTATATAAGAGTGATACAATAATAATAATGGCAGCTATCTTTTACTGAGTACTTAATTGCCAGACAATGTGCTCTGTATTTTATATATCTTATTTTTATATTCCCAACAGGTAGCTTTATTTTCCTCATGTTACAGAAAAGGAAACTATTTTGCTTTAGAAGTCAGGGGTGGAACTAGGATTTGAACACAGCTGCATGGCTCCAAAATCTTTACTATTTATTTTTAGTAAAAGTCCTTCTCAATATAACCTTGAGATTCTATGCTTATCAGGCATGGGGCCTGTCTTCAGAGTAGCATTTAAAAGAGGAGGCAAACTATAATGCAAGATGGAAATGATATATAACACAACAATATTATTATCTTATTAAAGAGATTTACACCGTACAGTTACAAAATGATAGAAGAAATTGATTTAATAATGAAAAGTATGACTACAAAAGGCATAACAGGAAATTATATAATCAACTAACAAACTTTATATTCACAAGTATTTATTATTATATAGTAAACAAAAAAGCGTTCCTTCAACACCCACTATATATACACAAAGGCTGTCCGGAAAGTATCCAGCCATAGTTAACATAAGGAGACTGGTTACATGGCTGTATCCTTTCCCAACAGCCCTCATACATGTCTATCCTAGATATGAAGGATACAGAAAACAAGGCACTTAAAACTGAAGGAACTCACTTACTGGAGCACTCGTTTGTCCGTGAATCTTAATGTGGTTTTGTGACATTTCTGTCATAGTATTAGCACTTAATTCACACTTTAAGGTTTATTTTTTCCATTATAGAAAATTTGGAAAATCCAAAAAGTGAAGGAAAAAACCTCCAACTATCAGTACCTAAAAACACTATTAAAATTTTGTTTTCTAGCCATTTTTATGTGTTTTTGAATCACTATGTTCTTACCATAGTGTACTGCACTATTATTTAACTTCCTTTCCATACACATCAAGATTGTGAGCTACTGGGAGGTGGAAGTTAGGTAGCAGCCTTCTCTGGAGTCCCTGGAGCACCAAAAAATAAGCCTTGCACAATGCTCTAAGCGTAGTAGGTGCTGGAATAATGCATGGATTAATTGCTGACTCATTTCTCAACAAAAACTATAAAACAAGGTTCTTTCCCATGAGGCATTTAGAATCTAATTTGAAAGTCAAGTCTAACTGCACAAAGCATGCTAACCTGACAACGTATGATTAAAATGCTAAACGGGTAATTGCAGGATACCCTAAAGAAAGAAGTGGTATGTAGTGAGGAAAGATGGCCTGGAACATGCCTGAAGAATTTGAGATGATTTTTTCCTAACCATCCAATAAGCCCCCAGTAGAAGTGGGTTAGTCTATCTCAAGCCAGTTCCCATTCTTCCACCCGGTGCCAAGCGGTCTCTCCGCTGACTGTCTCAGAGGACCCACTGTATTCTGTACAAGCAAAGGAAACCGGAGCTCTCTCTTTGCAAGGGGAATTACCCAGCTAGTGTTTCCTCCCAGCTCTGGGACAAGGAGGGAATTCTAGGCTACACAGTCATGCTGTGGATATCTCTCTCCAGTGGTAAACTTACTAGAAAAGGGTTTTAAAACTTTTTATAGTTCTCTCTCTTTTAAGTTGAAGTCTGCTCATGTGGAAGTGCTGAAACAGTACTCTCTACTGCCTAGTTATCTGATGATTGTGGTCTCAGGGCCCCCATTGTACAACTTGTGTTGAAGCATACTGGAGCTGGGTAACTTGTCTCGGCTCTTTTGGGCAGCATGTGAGTGACACTCCAGGGGCCGAGGGGCTTCTCAGATGGCCTGCATTCAATTAACAGTGCCCAGCTTGCTAATCAATAGTGCCATAGCAATGAGGTGGATGTAAGCAGGGCTGGATTTGAAGGATTTTCAAGTAATCCTATTGGAGAATTACCCTGAGTATAAAGAAACGTACAATATCAAGCCACATTTGGCACGCTCCAGCTACGGTAGTGGCCTTTTGTCTGACGAGATGTCCGCCCCTTTAACAGCTATTTTAATTCCAAATGAAATGAAAATTCCCTTCTTAGTAGTCGTTAAGGCTCCAACTTTATTTCTCATTATTAAACCATGAAGTTGGCCAAAACATTTAAATTAAGCAAAATGAAGAGATTTATGAGCAAATTGGAGTCTAGGTTAAAAAAAAAAACAAAAAACCTGAAGCCTAATCTCTAAAGATTAAGAAAGGCACAAGAACCAAATTATTGGGGGTGGGGAAGCAAATCTCAGGGTAAACAGGAGGAAATGTTCTTTTTCTTATTTTTCCCAAAGAACTAGCTCTTTAAAATTGAGTTTTTAGATGCTAATTTCATGCTTGGTAATACCCACATGATTTGAGAAATGTTGGAATAAGACTTAAATGGTATTTTAGTCTTCATGTAGAACTAGAGAAGTATGTCAGATTGATAGCCCTGAGCAGCCGACAGCCTCCTATGGCGAAAGAACACTGTGATGAGAGCGGCATGAATTATTTCAGATCCCTCTTGCCCTAAAGACAGAACCCTGCTATGTGGCCAGCTAGAGGGTCAGAGATTAAACTTGTTTGATCTTCAGCTTCTCCACTGAGACTGTCATGCCAGAGGGAAGGATGTTTCCAGCTAGCTGAGTGTCCACGGGTGAGGGACGGGGCAAAGACCCCATTCGAATTCCTTATCGGAGGCTGCCTTCTTCCTGGAGAAGAAAGCTGTTGCAGGGGCAGATTTGAAATGGGAACTGAGAGATGAAAGAGCCACCAGCCATCGAAGGCATTTTAATTTGAGACCAAAGAGCGTCAAGCATATTCATAATCTCATCTATAGGTCCTAAGTCTCTTTTAGTTGTGAGGAGAGGCAGCTGCCTATGGGCAGGCGAGGACATCACTTGTTCCTGGGGGCTTTTGAGAAAAATCCATTCACTTCAAATTGAACACCAATGCGTGCCCTGAAGTGTGATCTGGAGGTTAGTTTTAATTACTGAAAAATTCTACTGTCCCCAAACACTGCATCTCCCCATACACCTGGTGTGGTACCTGAAGTTGCCGTCAGTAGAGTGATTTCTTGGGTTAAGGAGGTATAATACTGAGTTAACCATTATAAGTCAATTGTTACCTGATTGCAGAGACAATGTGACAAGGGAGAGGTCAACTTTTATGGAAGGTCATTCAATGCCTGGTGCCAGAGAACCTGACCCAAGGATCCTGGGGGCTGGAGGCTGTGGAGGCACCAGGTACTGTGGGAAAGCTGGTCCCGAGACACAGGGGTAAGGTAGCAGGGTGGGATGGAAGGGAACTAACATTTCTTTCATGTCTATTGCATTCCAGGCATAAACTAGGTACTTTTACATAAGTTATCATATTAATTCATCGTGATTAACTCTACAAGGTCATCTTATTAACCTTATTTTAGAGCTGAAGAGTTGGAGGCTCAGGGAGTTCAAATACTTTGCTCAAGTTCACCAACTTCTCCCAGCATGGATGTGAGATCAAGTCTGCCAAGCTTCAAAGATCCTGCTCTTTCTGCAACACCACACTGAAATGTGGAAATGAAGGAATAACCAAGTGGCTTGTTTCAAAGTTGAGTCAGCCAGGACTCATTCTGCCACCATGGCCTATGTGGGAAAGTGTAAGTATAAGAACCCCCAGTCTCCCTTAATACAATCTTCCAAGATTGGAACAGAGGTAGAATCTACATGGGAGTGGGAGGCTGGATTTGATAACCAGATTCCCCTCAAGACTCATCTTCCCTTTGGAATCTTGTCACAAATCACTGTTGCCATCTTTGTTTCTCGGGCCACATTTGCTCATTCATAAGTGGGACTCAGGTGGATTTAAGACTTTTTCCTTAATTCTCTGTAGCAGAGCTGCAACAGGCTGAAATGGTAAGGCAAGACTTAACCAAAAGGCTCAGGGATAACAAAGTGAAAATAAACACAGGAAAAGGTACCTAACTGGGCTCAAGAGTGTGACTGCTCTTCAGAGCATGGTCCATCCTCACAGGGCCCCCTAACAGTCACCTCCCTGCCTAGCTCCCAGCCTGCCTCTATGGCAGAGGCCAAAGCCCCATCCCAAGGAACTGGGCACATCTTAAAGCATGTTTATGTTCCTGGAAGTTCAGGCCACTGTCTGAAGTCAGCCATCAAATTCCTAAGCAACTTTTTTGCCTGTGCAGATGGGTGCCAGTTTTGATTTATTTATTTTTAAATAACATCAAATTCACAACCCAATCTGAATAGGAAAATGTATGTCACATAGGAAAAGAGAAAGAACTTTTTATGATTTGTTAAAATATGAATACCAGTAACTCATTTTCATTTTAACTACAAGTGTTCAAAGCACTGGTAGTAACTGGTCTACTTTACCATAGTCATTGGAACCTCATTGAATAAATTCTTCTCAGGAATTATCTACTTCATGTAGAACAAGACTATGTTCTCACACACCTACCAAGTCATCTTTTTTCCAACACTTGAAGACCTTCAAAACAATGATGAAATGATATTTCATATCCATCAGATAGGCAAGATAAATAAATAAAAATCTGACAGTACCAAGAGCTGGCAAGGATGTGGGATATAGGAAACTCTCATATATCCACTGCTGGCAGCACTGTAAGCTGGAGAGCAACTTGATAATATCTAGTAAAGATAAAGTAGGGACTTCTCTACGAACCTTCAATTCCATATCTTGGCATATACTCTAGAAAAATTCTTGCAAATGTTCACAAGTATGCATGCACAAGTATATTTACTGCAGCAGTTTGTAACAGCAAAACATACAAAAATAAAACAAAACACCCTGCAAACAATTTAAAGGTATATCAATAAAGGGATGGATTGTTAAAACCATGATTTAATTAATACAATGTAACAATTCACAGTAGTAAAAGTGCATAAACCAGCTCTACATAGTTCCATATGGACAAGTCTTTACAATATAAGATTTAGTGAGAACCCCAGAAGCTCAGGTGAACTAAGCTGTCACTCAAGTTTAATCTTTGACCAGGAAAAACACTTGCTCAACCACTCTTTCAAAGCAACGTTCTTAATTATATAGACATGGCCTCAGTTAGGTATTTTAGGAGGCTGAACTATTGATTTTATGCCAGCAAAAAAAGCTTTTCCTTAAGGGTCTCATGATTTGGGTGCATCTGTAACAAATGGAGAGAGCCACTTGTACCAGCACTGATGAATAGAAACAGATGCCACACGAAAACAAACCAAAAAGCAACTCCCTATCCCAAATGCATAAAAGGAGCAGTAACCTAGTTACAGGAATGCAGATATGTGGTTTTTAATGAGAATGTCTTGGTCAATAGAAATCTGCATAGATTATTTAAGAACTCAGATTGCACTGTTGCTACCAACAGAGTAAAAGGATACAGAAGTGTTCTGTTTTTTCCTCTACTAGAGTATTAAATCTACTTGGGATCAACAGACTAATTTTTTTCCCCAAATAATTTTTAGTGCTATGTGGATTTGAAAGGAAGTCATCTAAAATAGAAAGTGATTGCAAGAGATGGGGGGGAGGGGGCTTGATAATTAAATTATAGAAATATAGAGGTGGCATGGTACAGTGGAAAGTCAGAACGGAGTCCATTCTGGCTCTACCACCCACTGGTGGTGCTTTGGGCAATTCATTTAATGGTTCTAATCTCCAATTAAGAAATAAAATAAAATAGAACCTCTTGCAGTGTTGCTGGGATAATTTACATATGCAAAGTACATATATACAAAGGCTTGCTAAATAAGAAGGGCCCAAGAAATGGCAGAGATTGTGATGATGATGATTACTCTTTTCCAGGCTGGTATTAGCTACATCCTCCTCCTAATATTTATGGTATGACAGGAAAGGAACAGAAAACTATGCAAACTGATGAAAAGTTGTCTGTAAAGCATTTAGTGGCAAAGTGGAACTTCTTGCACTCAGAAGATAACTGGCCAGTCTATTTTGTTAATATAATATTTTCTGGTTTCGATTTACTTTATTGTTTGCATATTGATCATCAGAGAGCTGATCATATGGGCTACATTACACTGAACCCCTGCAGAATTATTCTTACGGAATTACCCTTTGGTGAGATGCTATTAGTGAGGTGAAGCCCGGTGGAACTCACTGGCTCTGCCGTAAGGAGCATTTTTGACTGTGAGGCTCACCACGTCATACAGTGTCCATCCCCAGGTCTCTCGGGAAACATGCCTATCTGATCTTGGAGCTGAAAATAGCTAAAAATCCCTTGAGCAACTGGTTTTATCCTACAGATACTGGGAACTGACAAGGTTCTTTTCCTTTTTTGAATCAATATCTGGAGAGCTAAATTTGAAGTCCATCTGTAAAATGTGTATGTCATCACCACATGCATTTTTTAACCTTCACTCTGGCGTCCTTTTTGTTCCTGTCCTTGTTTTTTTCTTGTTCTTTCATCCTACTTTTAGCTAGAAAATCACACATACATAGATGCACAGATACATACACCTACATCTACACAATATAGTCCTCCATAGTAACCTTTAAAAGAAATTATGCAAAATGTTGTCACTCTGGGTGGCCTGAGAATAGATTAATAAAGCAGACCAATCTAAAGTTTTGTGTCTTCCATAAATGCAGCTCTTAAAAAGGCAGTGAAGTCGTTAACTCTCATCTAGATCCTAAATAAGTGTTTTTCCCAACACATCATTTGTAATATACTGTTGCGACTCAGGAATTGAGGTATTAAAGTGCTGCTTGAGACATGCTGGGAAAACTCTGGAAAATAACTTGCTAAAAGAAAAACAGTTCAAGAAAGCAATTTTATGTTCTATTTTCCTGGTGGGATACTATCTGGGATGCGGTAGCACTGTTTATGTGTAAGCAAAATCTATTCTGTATGCTGCATAAAAAGACAAAATGCTTTATAAAAAGACATTATGCTGTGTTGCATAATGTCTCCAATCTGAGACATTAAACAGTAGCCCTCAGGAGGTAATTTATGGGGCAGAGAGTCAAGGCCTCATACGTTTTCAGTCATTGTCATCTTTATGCATGAAGGACCACCATGACACTTTTTGCCTTCCTTTTGCTCTCTAGTGTGTCTGCTTTTTTTTTTTTTTTTAAATTATATATATTAAACTTTGCCCTGAGTTCAAGGGTACATCTTAACTCACTCAAATTATGTCCCTTGTCCGTGACTGAGAGGAGTGCACATAATTCAGCCCTATGCCCCAGAGTGAGGTGAAGGGCCTGCGTTCTGAACCTGTGCATTTTCCTCTTTCAGGAAGGGCACACCAATACCCCCCTGCCCAGGGACTGCTGCACTTTATAATTCTTTTGCTAATTCTGTCAAAGTTTGCTTTTTGCAGTTCTTTTTAGGCCAAATCCTGGCGAGGTGCTGTAAAGATGGATGCAATTTCATGAGGAAAGAGTGCTAATTTTTTAGCCTGAAAGAAAGGTGAGGAGAGGTCTCTTCTTTCACACCTTCATTTTACTCAAAATGCTGAATCAACTTTCTTTTTAAATTGTGCAATTAATGAAGAAAAAGGGAGAGCAGGGTCTTGTGAAGGAGCGGTCTATAGAGAAGTTTCTATAGATCCTGTTCTAGGAACAGGATCAGCCGCCATAAAATAGGACACTGTAGACCCCATTCCTTCCCTGAAAAAGATCTGGCATGTGGCTTGTGCCCGATGCTTTTCAGGACACATGGCCCCCATGATGGTCATAGGCTCATGGTGAAGACACTGGCTCTGGGCTCAGGCTCCTGGATTCAAATCCCAACCCTACCACTTTATATTGTGTGCTTTCAACAAATTGCTGCACTTACCTTCACTAAGCCTCATTTTGCTCAACTTTAAAATGGGAATGACACTAATAGTGCCTACCTAAGTGCTTTACAGAGGTTGTGTTATTTAGTCCTTATAACCACCCTAGAGGTAGCTACTCTTATTGTGCTCAGTGTGCTTTAATTCCAGTATCTTCTTACTTTACTGGCAACAAGAACACCAGCTTCTCATATCATCAGACTCCCAGCAACCTGGTCCAGAGCTTCTCAAGTGGGCAAACATACTGACCTTTCTCCTACTTGTTTGTTCATTAAACACAGTTTTTATAGAGTGCTTATCTGAGCCAGGTATCTACAGAGATAGAGATAAGTATATTTTGGAAGTAGCATTTGGCAGAGTCAAAAATGAATTTCCCGTTAGTAATTGGTGTGGAGAGTGATACTGTTTACTAAAATGGGGAAGACTAGATTGGGAGCGGATGACGGGAGGGGAATGAGAGCTCTCTCTGGGGCATGTTAGATTTGATTGAGATGTTTATGGACTATTTAAATGGAAATATTAAATAGGCAGTTGGCTATGCAAGTCTGGTGTTCCAGGGATGTCCAGGCTGATGATGTAGAATTCATCAACATGAAGATGCTGTTTAAAAACAGGGACCTATATGGCAAGACCTAGGGAGAAACTAGACAGAGAAAAGAGAAGAAGAGGCCTTAGAACTGAACCCTAAGCAACTCTTACATTTGGAGGTAGGACCCAGGAGGATGAACTAGTCAAGCAGACTAAGAAGCAGCATTCAGTATGAAAGAGGAAAACCGGAAGCAAATGCTGTGTCTCAGAGGCCAAAAAGAAGGGAGGGGCTGATGCCACTATGAACTTAGAGTGAAAACAGAGACATGTCCACTGGCAATCCTCACAGAACGGTTTCCGTGGAGAGTGGCAGAAAGAGAATCCAGATTGGAGAAAACTGAAGAGTGAATAGTGACAGAAGCTGCAGAGATAGCATGTGTAGTGACAATTTTACAGAAGTTTTGTTGCGAAAGGAGCATAAAAATAGCACCGTGGGCAAAGGGATATAGAATGTGAAGTCAAGAAGAAGGGAAATACCAGAGTGTGTTTATGTCGTGATGAAAATGCTCTAGTAGCAAGGAAGAGATGGTGACGCAGGAAAGGAAGGGGAAAGTCAAAGGGTGGGAATCCCTGAGTGGGTGAGAGCAGGAAAATTCCAGGACACAGATGGTGAAACTGGCCTTTGACAGGTGAAGGGACACATCCTCCCTTGTAGCGGGAGGAGAGATGGGGGCAGGTGCAAGTCACTTTTAGGGAAGGAGTAGGAAGATAAGTAAGTTCACACTGCTGGTGTTTATTTTTCCTAATTAAGTCTAAAGTCAGCTCAGCAGGAAAGGAGATGAGGAATATAGGAAGTCTGAGGAGAAAGAAAGTCATCTTAAGGAATTCAGGAAATTAGAAAAAACTCAGTAAGAAGGGTAAGTAGTACCAAGTGCCTGTTTATAGTTAGAGATGAAGTTAAAATGCAGCCAGTCAGCTCAGTTACGTGACCTTCCCTGGCAGTGTTCAGCTCCTCTAGTACTAGAACAGTAAGGTTTATCTGGGGGCTTGCCAGCCAAGATGGACAAAGAAAAAAGAGGGCACTTCAGTTGAGGATATTTGCAAGGGAGTGAGTATATCGCTGGACCAGGGCATCTAAATTGTATAGCACCTACTACATACAGTGAGTGGTACATAATAGACAGTGATGAACTACTGAATACCATACATCTCCCTGACGTGACTTCCACAATTCATTGGTAGGTCATCAACAAGGATGAAAAGTAGAAGTCTTGTTGACTACAGACTTTGGACAGGAACCTAGGTTCTGTAAATTCTTGAGTCTTGTCCTGCCATCGCCATATAACCAATCCTTTTCTTCCCCTTCCCCATTATGACATTTGTTGTATACATATGTCAAATATATATACATATATATGTGTATATATATACACATGTGCCAGAAACAATGACATTCTTCACTTTTGTGAGGCCTCTGCCTTAAACCTTTTCCTTGAGGAATTTGGGATTTAATGTGGGTCACGTATATAAAAAGTTACTTGTCAAAAGCTATAACAGAGGAATGTATGAAGTACTTGTGAGCAAAATGGAAGAAACAATTTGATTTTGTCTGGTAGGTGGGGATGTCTTCACAGAGAAATTGACATATGAGCTCTGACTTAAAAGACAAAAGGTTTCATTTAGGTCTTGATGTTCAATAGAAACTCACTTAAGAGAAGAGAAAGAACTTATAATAATAGCTAACATTTATTGAATGTTTACTATGTGCCAGGCACTAAGAACTTTACATGCTTTAGCCATTCAATCTGTGGATAGGTTCTATTTGTATCCCTATTTTTCTGGTGCAGATTAGGGACGTTGATCACTCTGCTATAAAGTGGTCCATATGGGACTCAAACCCAGGTGTTAGGAAGGAGGAATGGCACCAGCAAAGGCACAGAGAATGTGCAAATGCATGCGATGCCCATGTAAGGGGAGCACACAAGGGGCTGGGGGTGTGGGAGAGGGGTAGGGAGACGAATAGAGGAGCATGGCAGGGGCAGGGGTAGGAGGAACAATGGCAGATGAGCCAGGAAAGCCAATTCCAGTCCAACTGTGAGTGGGTTCAGACATCTATTGTAGTGCAATAAACTCCCCCAAACTTAGTTTGCGTAAAACACCCTTTTATTATGCTCATTAATGTGATCAGTCAGGAATTCAGAGAGGACACAGTGGGGTGGCTTGTCTCTGCTACACAATATCTGAAGCCTCTGCTGGAAATACTCAAAGGCTGGGGGTGGCTCAATGCTGGGGGCTGAAAACATGTGCAGGCTCATTTTATCCTCTGTCTGGTTGTTGATGTTAGCTGTTGCCTGAGACCTTAGCCAGGGTTGTTGGCCAGGGTTGTTGGAACTCCTTCACATCACCTCTCCACATGACTACATGGGCTTCCCTACAGCACGGTGGCTGAGTTCTAAGCACAAGTGCCCCAAGAAAATAAGGCAGTACTACGTGGCATTTTACTCCACGGGCTGAATCAGTACAAAGTCCCATCCAGGTTCAAGAGGAGAGGACATAGATCCCACCACTCAGTGGAAGGAGTGTCAAACAATCTGTGGACATATTCTAAAACTACCAGAGTCAGTGAATGAGGTCTTTAAATAAGGGAAAATCATTAATGTAATGGAAAACTGATCTACCAGCACTGAGGTGACATCGACATCTATTGTTATACAACTTCTCCATGTAAAATGTAGGAAATAGTATAATACTATCTGCTCTTCCAGAGTCCCTCCTGACCCTTTCTTTTTCTCATTTCCTTTTCCCTTTCAGTAGTCTACTTTATTTCCTTCGTGCATAACTTTATGTGAGAAGAGCCGAGTTTTAAAAAGTCATATGTAAGTACCTTGAAAATTTATAGAGAAAAATAGCTACAAAATTCTAACATATAAATGTAATGAAATAACATATAACAGGAGAATTTTATATTGGAGAAGGTTACCTTCCCAGTGCCTCAATAGTTAGCTGAATCTTTTAGACTAACACTGTCTATAATATTTTTAATTGCACTCAGTGTTATTTCAAAATTGGTACAATTCTTTAAAATGACATATTCAAAGAGCTCCATAGAAACACCTAAGGTAAGTGGACAGCTAAACCTTGCAAGACAGATGGATACCTATGAGCAGTATTTAATCTTAGTGGCAAGCCAGGCTTACCTATGACAGGCTCCTGGCTTGGAAGCAGTGCTTACTGTGCTACAACCTTGTGAGCTAAGTGTTTACCGAGAGTGGAGAACAACAGGATAGCCAAGGAGCTGCCTTAGTACGAGCCATTGTTTAAAACATTCCTATGAACACTTTGTTAGATGTTTCCATGCATCTTCAGTTGGACCTACAAATGGTTCTTTTAAAGTTTAACTCAATAATAAAATCCCTAGTTCAATTATGTTCTAATATTATTCATTCACT
>CM052438.1:103188368-103227176 GCA_028533085.1 Varecia variegata | reverse complement strand
TAGCTGGGACTACAGGCATGCGCCACCATGCCCGGCTAATTTTTTTTCTATATATATTTTAGTTGGCCAGATTTCTTTCTATTTTTAGTAGAGACGGGGTCTCGCTCTTGCTCAGGCTGGTCTCGAACTCCTGAGCTCAAACAATCCGCCCGCCTCGGCCTCCCAAGTGCTAGGATTACAGGCGTGAGCCACCACGCCCAGCCTAGAATGAGCTTTTAAATACCAGTTCCCCGTACTAACCAAATGACATTTGATGAGGTACTTAACTTATATGAACCGTTGCCTTGTCTGTAAAATGGGCATAATTGTATTACTTTGCAGAAATAAGAGTAAAATCTACAATGCACCTGACACAGGGTAGGGATTCAATAAATGATAGTTATAATTTCTAGTTCTAAACATTTGTTCATGTTGTTTCTGGAATTTTCTTTTATCTTCTCTCAACTTATACAAGTCCACCCCTTCTTCCAGGCCTTGCATCCCTTCCTGATTATTCCAACTACAATTTCAATTTCATTCCTATATGAATTACTATTATACTTATAGTCAGTACTGCTTAATTTAGTACTCAATTACTTAAGCACAGAATTAATTTAGTACTACCTTATGTCATTCTCTACTGTTTCGTGTACTTTAGGTTTTGTCTTCCCAGATTTTGAACTTCAGGAAGACATCTTTTTTTTTTTTTTTTCTGTGATACCTAGCAGAATTTCACATCTTGTAGGCACTTATTTATTATTTATTTATTGAATGAATGAAAATAGGTATAAAGTAGAAACTAAACTGCTTAAAACAATGAAATATTTCCTTTTTTCTCTGCAGTTTGGAGGAGCTCTTCCTGTGCCTTAATGACTATGAAACAGTGTCTTGTCCTTCTATTTGCTGTCATTCTCTTAAGCTACTACATATAACAGACAATAACCTCCAAGACTGGACTGAAATACGAAAGTTAGGAGTTATGTTTCCTTCACTGGATACCCTCGTCCTGGCCAACAATCATTTGAATGCCATTGAGGAGCCTGATGATTCATTGGCCAGGTTGTTTCCTAATCTGCGATCCATCAGCCTCCACAAGTCAGGTGAGGTTCAGGCTTGTTCTCATTCTATATTCAGATTGATCTGAGCTTGTTCATGAAATGTGATGAAAGTATATTTCTTTCAGTCATGGCTCTATCTTTTTATAGGATGAATTTTCAACATGACATGCAAATGCCTATTGACTGGCTAAATTTAAGGCATTCATTTTCATAAATGCTCTGTTAAATATTAAGTGGCATAGCATTATATTAACAATTTGTATCTTATACATTAAAGGTGTCATGCTATGAAAAGAGCGAAATGAAATTGATGAATGGGATAATAAAAGGCAGAGTAAAAAGACTACAAAGAATTACAAACTACACCATTTTGTCTAGACTTAGTTTAAGCAATTCTAATCTGCTATGCCTTTTCAAATGCTCACTTTTCTATTATCTCTATATAATTTATTGTCAGTTTATTGCTATCTGATCCTGTGTATCACAGGAATGAATATATTTAGCTTAGTTCTTTTCTTTTAATTAAAAACTTTATTTTTTAGAGCAGTTTTAGGTTTATAGCAAAATTGAACAGAAAATACAGAGAGTTTCCATATACTGCCTCCCCATGTATATACAGTCTATCTCCCCCACTATCAACATCCCACACAAATACGGTATGTTTGTACTACTTCAATCATTAAACCTATGTTGACACACTCAAAGTCCATAGTTTACCTTAGCATTCACTCTTGGTGTTGTTCATTCTGTGGATTTTGACAAATGTGTAATGACATGTATTCACCATTGAGTATTGTTCAGAATAGTTTCACTGCCCTAAAATCCTCTGTGCTACCTTTATTCATCCCCCCTTTCTGGCAACCACTGATCTTTTAACTGGCTCCATAGTCTTGCCTTTTCCAGAATGTCATCTAGTTGGAATCATTCAGTATGTATCCTTTTCACATTGGCCTCTTTCACTTAGTTGTATGCATTTAAGTCCACTATGTCTTTTCATGGCTTGAAAGCTCATTTCTTTTTAGTGCTGAATAATATTCTGTTTTCTGAATGTATCACAGTTTATTTTATCCAGTCACCTACTTAAGGACATCTTGGTTGCTTCCCAGTTTGGACAGTTATGAATAAAGCTGATATAAACATCTATGTGCAGGATTTTGTGTGGACATAAATTTTCAGTGCATTTGGGTAAATAACAAGGAGTGCAGTTACTAGATCATATGGTAAGACTGTTTCGTTTTGTAAGAAACTGCCAAACTGTTTTCCAAAGTGGCTGTACCATTTTGTGTTCCCATTGGCAATGTTTGAGAGTTCCTCTTGCTCTGCATCCTCACCAGCATTTGCCATTGTCAGTGTTTTGGATTTTGACCACTCTAATAGGTATATTATGGTATCTCATTGTTTTAATTTATAATTCCCTAATGACATATGATGTTGAGCATCTTTTCATATGCTTGTTTGCCATCTGTATGTCTTCGTTGGTGAGGTGTCTGTTCAGGTCTTTGGCCCACTTTCTAGTTGGGTTATTTTTTTTCTTATTGTTGAGTTTTAGGAGTTCTTTGTATATTTTAGATAATAGTACTTTATCGGATGTGTCTTTTGCAAATACATTGTCCCAATCTGCGACTTTTCTTCTCATTCTTGACATCGTCTTTCAGCCTTTTTCTTAAAACAACTACATAATTAAAAATAACTGTAACCTACAACTGAAAAAACAGTCTTAGTTTAATTCACCATAGAGAGTTACCAGGGTGTTACAAGGGTGGGGCATAAATTTTAGAAACCAGTATTTTGCATAAGGAAGCTGTTTATTTCACAACCTGACACCATCCCTTGAGCTAACTGTTCTTCCTCCTAAATGGAAATGCCATTGTAAGGGAAGAGGATGGTTGTGAGTTAGGGTATTTATGCACCAGAGTCCTCATAAATTGCTCCTCTGCCTTTACCTTTGCTGAAGGTTGATAGAAATAGGTGGGACCACGTTGTTCTCTGAAATGGATTTAGTGTGTTACAAAATTGTCCAGCTTCATTATTATAGGAATATTTTTCCTACTTGGACGTCCTACCTGACTTAGATGTTGAATATTGCTCACAGCCATGGGGAGAGTTTCATTTTAGGGGTAAAAAATCTTAATTTGTTGAATTTTCTCCTTACCCAAAGATTTAGGTTTTCTGTTTTTGTTTGTTTTTTATTTTGGATCTGTCTCCTCTGTCACCAAAATGAGGACAGTATGAAAATGATAATACAGTTGGCCGTCCATATTCATGGGTTCCACATCTGTGGTTCAACCAACTGTGGATCAAAAACATTCAGAAAAAAAAGGATGGTTGTGTTGGCACTGACCACGTCCACACTTTTTTTTTGGTCATTATTTCCTAAACAATACAGCATAGCAACTATTTACATAGCATTTATATTGTATTAGGTATTATAAGTAATCTAGAGATGATTTAAAGTATACAGGAGAATGTGTGTAGGTTATATGCAAATACTATGCCATTTTATATAAGGGACTTGAGTGTCTGTGGATTTTAGTATCTGCAGAGGTCCTGGAACCAGTCCTCCACAGATACCAATGGATGACTGTATTTAGTTTCTGGTTCTATTGACCTTGCCTCATTCTAGAATTTGTCAGGTAAAAATTTGAGTATGACAGTATCAACTCTGATAATAGTTACATTCCATGAGTCCCTATGTGAATGAAATGAGTTTGTCATGTCACTCTTTTTATCACGTAGTCATAGCAACATCCTGCTTATTGAAACCACCAGTTACCCACTTTATAAGCCATTTTGATAGAGAATCAGTAAATGAGTGGATGTTGGAGAATAAGACTCTCTCACCTTGACTCTGGGATAGGAGATGGGTGAGGATGTGGGGAAATTGTTACAGCGTTTAACTGTATTCCTCTCTTTCCTTGGATAAAAATTTTAGGCTCTCTAAGTTTATGATCATTTTAACATTTCATAAATTATTAATTGAAGTAATTTTTTTGCTATGTTCTTATTTGTATGCTTTTCTGGATTTACTTACACAATATATTTCTCAAATTAGGTTTGCAATCCTGGGAAGATATCGATAAACTAAATTCATTTCCCAAACTTGAAGAAGTGAGATTGTTAGGAATTCCTCTTCTGCAGCCATATACCACTGAGGAGCGAAGGAAATTGGTAATAGCCAGGTCTGTTGTCCTGATTCTGTTGCTTTCTTTTCATGGGACCTTAATGTTTCATTAAAGGGATAGCACACTATTTACAGGGAGTGGACTACGAGTTTATCCATCTCTTGAGCACACTGTGCTTGAAGGAGCTGTTTCTGTGGCTCCAAATCCTGGATGAAAAGGAATGCAAGCAATATGATGAGGAAAATGTGAAATATAATTGTGCTGCTGAGACCACTGAAATATTTCCTCACAAATCTATTTTTATGCTTTTTAAGACTTAGAATATGTGAAATTCTGTTTTGGGTCACAAAGTAAAAAGTGTGTATTTAGGTTATTAAGTATGAAATGTCCGATTTCCTTAAGTACTAAGTTTGACAGTTGATATCTCTGACATTTCACTTTGACACTTCTTGTTTTGTTTTTATTATGAAAGTACATCCTCATTCTTTCAAATGCACGTTTTGGCTTGTGATTACCTTTCAAATTTTTTAGAGCAATTTTTGTGAAACCATGGATAAGTAAAAAATTTGTGTTATTTTTGAATATGAGTTCCTTTTGGAACCCATGCAGCACAGACATCTCGAAATACGAATGAAGTGTTTGGGAAGGATGTGGCTAATGAACACACAGTACGTCGTCGATGGTTTGAGAAGTTCTGTTCTGGTGATTTTAATCTTGAAAATGAGCCACATGGATGACCTGAGACCAAGGTGGATAATGATGAGCTGAAAGCTGTCGTAGAAATGAATCCATTTCAACCTACGTAAGAATTAGCAGCAAGGTTTGACGTTACTATTCCAACAATATTGGACCATTTGAAACAAATTGGCATGGTAAAGAAGCTGGATAGATGGGTTCCACATGAATTAAGTGAGCATCAGAAAAGAAATTGTCTCGAAGCTTGCCTTTTTTTGCTGTCACAACATAAAGGCAAACCATTTCTATACTGTATTGTTACGTGTGATGAAAAATGGATTCTACGATCACAGGTGTTCTGCACAATGGTTGGAGAAAGACGAAGTGCTGAAACACAGTCCAAACTGAATATTCATCAAAAAAAGCTAAGGTGTCTGGTGTTTCAGCACTACTATTATTCACTATAGCTTCATGAAACCTGGTCAATAGGTTACAGGAGATGTCTACTGTAACCACCTGGGACAAAATGATGAGTATGCTTGAGCTTAAGCAGCTGAGACTGGTCAATAGAGACAGGCTGATCCTCTTGCAAGATAATACTCAACCACATGTCTCACAAACAATGCTGCTCAAATGATAGAAGCTGGATTTGGAAACTCTGTCATCCACCATATTCACCAGACCTTGCACCAACTGACTACCACTTCTTCCAGACTTTGGACCACTTCTTGCACGGAAAAATATTCACACATGGAAGATGCCTTTCGCAATTTCATTGCCACTCGCTTTCCATGCTTCTTCACTGCTGGCATAAACAAGCTGCTGTTAAGATGGCAAAACTGTGCTGATAGTTTAGGTGCATACCTTGATTAATTGTACTGCTTCTTGTTTGAGATATAATAAACTACACTTTTGATTCAAAATTGGACATTTCATATTTAATGACCTAATATAACAGAATAATTTTTATTGTAGTTATCCTTATTTTCTCTGTTATCATATTGATCATTTAAAATGTAAAAACCTGAAAATTGGGCTATTTCATTAGTGTAAAACTTAAGAGAGCAGCATATTTTCTTCTTGAATATAGATTGGCTTAAATATGACTACCATTATTGCCATCTTCTTCCTTTGACTCTCCCTGCCTTTTGTGTCTAAACCTCTGCCTGCACAAACTTATAGGAATTTCCCATGAGTGTTTATTTTTGTATGAACTTTTAAAAGAAATAAGATTTTGGCTAAAATGCAAGGGCCATGGATCTATGCTTTGTTCTCTTTCTGTACAATACGTAGTGGTTTTGAAAGGGGAACAGTAAGCTTTCAGGTTCTTTAAAGTATAGTGGTTCTTTAAACAGGGTATTGATCCTCATAACCAGCTAATGCCTAGCGGATGTTTACTGCTTTGCAGATGTTAACATACATATTAATATCTCTCTGCAGAAATAAATGTCAGCATACTTTTAAGAAAAGAAATCTTGCTGTAGTCCTTATACTTTATTTTCTTTACACAATTATTTTGCAAACATAAAAAGCTAATTCCTGAATTATATAACCCAATTGTACTGACTACTGTCTAGATCTGTGCTGTTTTTTATATGGTAGCCACTAGCTATGTGTGGCTCTGAGTACTTAAAATATGTCTTGTCTGAAATGAAATGTGCTATAAGGGTAAAATAGGTATTAGATTTCAAATACTTTATATAAATAAAAAATGTAAAATAGCTAATTTATTCTTAATATTGATTCCATGTTGAAATGATTATATTCTGAATATATTGGGTTAAAGAAAATATACTATTAAAATTAATTTTACCTGTTTTATTTTTACTTTTAAAAATGTGGCTCCTAAAGAACTTAAAATTATATATGACGTTTGTATTTAAATTGGTGCTAGAATCTTATTTTGAAAGGTGAGGTATAATTGTGAAAGGTCAATGTCACTTCTAAAAATTAAACTAGATTTTTTTGGTTCTTTCATTTTATACCACTTGTAGTTCACGTCAGTAGTTGCACATGAGCAGAAGAACTACATCCATTGTGTCCTTTCAAAAGAGTAAGACTGAGTGTCAAACCAATTATTTTCTTTCTAAAGCTAACCATTTTTAGTATCTTAAAATGTCTTTATTTTGGTTTTAACTTATAGATTGCCATCAGTTTCCAAACTTAATGGCAGTGTTGTTACCGATGGCGAACGAGAAGATTCTGAGAGATTTTTTATTCGTTACTATGTGGATGTTCCACAGGAAGAAGTGCCATTCAGGTAAAAAACTCCCTCATCAGCTTAGCAAAACACTTCAGAGAGTGTCAAGGCAACTTAAGAACTATTCTTTTAGAGCAAAATCTAATAATTTATTGTTGGATTCTTCTTAGAGGACATTGGTAATAGGTTTTAAAAAAAGAAAGAAACACAAAAGCTCTATTTTATCTCATATTCCATGGTGTATTTCTTTTAGCCTTACCGTATGTATTAAGAATGATTAGGTAAGTGTTTAACTAATTCCAATAGTTCCCACTACATACTCCATAGTATTGATTCTTTTTTGATCCTCTTCTACGGGGACACATTTTTACCTGTCCCCAAAATTAATCTTTTCTTTCATGTTACATCTGCTTTCAGGATATACTAAGTTCTGCTATTTGTAGATTTGGCAAATGTGTGGTAGGTTCACAGAATATGAGAAAAAAACTGGAAAATAGACTCTTGAGGAAATATTTAAGGAATTAGGATGGTTGAGTGTGAAGAGAAAGCCTGAGGGCTAAATTAGTAATTATCTTTAAGTATATGAAGTGTTTATGTATATATATATTGTTTGGTGAGGAACTGCCTTTAACACTCTGTAAATGTAAAAGGAAATGTGGCAAGTATGATATAGGCAAATATTAAAAAAATGCCCCCTAAAACAGGTTTCGAGGTGTTGGTAACTAGAATGAGTTACCAGAAAAATTATATGCTTTCTTTCCTTAATGACTTTAAGAATAATATGAATACCCATTTGACGGGAGGAGTTTCACAAATAGGATATTGAAGTTAGGGCTGAATGTGGATCAGATTAGTTGGTCCTTTGGTTACAAATGTTTGTGATTCTAATTCATTCTTACTGAACATACTTATTTTTCCCCAAAGTTTTCTATTATTTTTAGACTTTAAGTGGGTTGACATTTTATTAGGCTCAACCTATATAAAAAGACTGCTGTATAAAAGGGCTTTGTGGTATTAGTAGTAGTGTTTTAAAACATAAGCACTTAACAATATTAGACAAATTAAGTAAAGATTTTGAAGATAACCTTTAAAACTTAAATAAGAATAGCCAGCTAAGGGAGAATAGATACTATTATATTTTTCAACACAACTTAGACATATTAGGTTAAACAATATGAGATAATATTTAGGTAAAAAATGATCTAGTGGCCGGGCACGGTGGCTCACACCTGTAATCCTAGCACTTGGGAGGCCGAGGCAGGCGGATTGTTTGAAACAGTTCAGGAGTTCGAGACCAGCCTGAGCAAGAGCGAGACCCCCGTCTCTACTAAAAATAGAAAGAAATTAACTGGCCAACTAAAATATATTTAGAAAAAATTAGCCGGGCATGGTGGCGCATGCCTGTAGTCCCAGCTACTCGGGAGGCTGAGGCAGTAGGATCGCTTAAGCCCAGGAGTTTGAGGTTGCTGTGAGCTAGGCTGATGCCACGGCACTCACTCTAGCCCGGGGAACAGAGCGAGACTCTGTCTCAAAAAAAAAAAAAAAATGATCTAGTATCTATGGTTTCATTTGGTTTAACAACATATTAATGGAAGAAGTAAATGTTAGGCTTTGATCATAAGTCTGTCGTTATAGTTTACTTAACTTCCATTCTGCTACAAGAAGCTTTTGTATGTATGTGTGTATACACACCCACACATACATATGGATAGGTACATACGTATATACACAGAGAGATGTGTATACACACAGTCATACATTGTTTAATGACAAAGATATGTTCTAAGAAATCCATTGTTAGCCAGTTTCTTCATTGTGTGAAGATCATGTTGTGCACTTAGGCAAACCTAGATGGCATAGCCTACTACACACCTAGGCTATATGGTATGTCCTATTGCCCCTAGGCTACACACCTGTACAGCATGTTACTGTGCTGAATACTGTACACAATTATAACATAATGGTGAGTATTTGTGTATCTAAACATAGAAAAGGTAAAGATACAATAAAAAGGTAAAAAATGGTACAACTCTCTAGGACACTTACCATGAATGGAACTTGCAGGACTGGAATTCACTCTGGGTGAGTCAGTGAGTGAGTGGTGAGTGAATGTGAAGCCTTAGTCCTAGGACATTACTGTACACTCCTGTAGACTTTATAATCACTGTTCACTTAGGCTACACTAAATTTGTAAAAAAAATTTCTTCAATAATAAATTAAATTTAGCTTATTATAACTTTTTCACTTCATAAACTTTTAATGTTTTTTAACTTTTGACTCTTTCATAATAATGTTTAGCTTAAAACACAAACACATTATAAAGCAGCACAAAAATGTTTTCTTTCTATCTTTATTCTGTAAGGAATTTTTAATATTAATTTTTTTAAACGTTTTTTGTTAAAAACTAAGCCACAAACAATACAAAGGGTGAGGTCATTGGACTTTTGATGCCCCTGTGACTGCTGAAAATAATCTGTCACTGACTTTTTTTTCTATTTAAAAAGTACTTATTAAGTATTTCCATATGGCTAGCACTGTTCTAGGTGCAATTAATTAAGGTAAACAAAGTTCCTACTTTTATGGAGCTCATATTCTAATGGGATCTCTCACTGACCTTTACTTCATTCCCTAAGGGTCAAAAATCTATAAACCAACTGATTGGCAGTGTTTAGGATGTGTAGTCACACTGTCCCAAGACATAGAGGGAAGGATTATCTGCTCCATTTTAGCTTCTGTAGTGAGAGGTAAAATCTTGTTTCCTCTACCTTGGGACTTTCCCCAGATAGGAACAATTCAGGAAAAATAACATGTATTATTGTCTGCCAGTTGGATTCCTCAACATCTATGTGTACCTTTTTCCCATGGATACATAAAAAAAAAAAAAAATTATTCTTACCTGCCTTAATGCATTCCTTGTATAAATAAAAATATATTTCTTGCTCCTGAAATGAGATAACCTAGTTCTTATGAATTGCTGTATCTATTTCAAAGTCTTGGATCATTGGTTGGTATCCATTTCTCCTTTATTTCTCTATCTTTAAACCTATCGATTCAGTTGTAAAGTTAACTACCCCAGTATATACCCTTTATAAAATAATGGGAAAAATAGAGAAGAAAGAAAAGGAAAGCTAATTCTGGGTTACTCTGAGTGTCTTCTACCTGCATCCCTGGCCTATAAAGTGTTTTTCAAACATATGAGTGCTCTGTTTGCTCATGTATTTTCAAGGCCTTGGAGTAGGAAATGTCTTCTCGGTTCTTTTTGGGTTCATAGGTGGAGAATAGGTGGAGGACATGGGTAATACAATAATTTCCATTATTCTTGTATCCTGAAGTTTTTGAATTCTTCCTTCTAAATTATCCCAAAGAATATGTGGGATCTCAACTACCTTTAGCATAGAACATCATTGAATCCAGTTTCCAGTCAACCAGCTAGACAAGCATTTAGTACCAGTCCCAGCCACTGAAGGTAGCTTTTAAATTCAAAATCTTTGATAAGTGTACCTATGTTAATAAAGCTAGATCTAAAATTGCTTTTCATTCCTTGGTCTAACATACTTGGAATCTATTCCTATAGTTATTTTCTATGTTTGTCCATGTAAATTACTGAAGTCTTATAATTCTTTTGGTGTTTTTGTAACTCATCCCACAGAGCATGCAGTTACCTGATGCTGGTGGAGCAGGATGTGTATGTGGAAGGGTGAAGGAAATGGGGAGTTAGCTTACTCATGGAAGGAAGATTTTACTCCCTTTTCAAGAAGACAAGGGAAAAGAGGCTACCCAGCTAGCAAGGGGGCCTAAATGAGAATGAGGATACTTTCAGTCAGCTCCTCAGAATCCTCCCATATACCTCCATTCCAACCCTCTTTCTCTCTTTTCTAATCAATGTACCAACTTTCATATAGTAGTCTCAATATGGTTGCAAATTTAACTGACTTGTAATTTAGCAACCTGGAGCATCAAACCTGTGCATTTTTTTTTTTATGGGCACCTCAGCTCTATTGTTTAAAGAGAAAAAAGATCTTTTTCTTAACAGTACTGGATTTCAGTCTGTGCCTTGAGCCTAGTTTGTAGAGATTTGACTATAATCTCTTTATTTAAGCCATCTTGTACCCTTAGAAGAGCAGATGCTCTACCTTATGGTCTTGAATTCTTTATGCCTTGCGTATTGTTCTATTCTTGACAGCACTTTCTCAATCATGTAGAGCATTCCACGTGACCACAAGTGATAATTAGTTATTTCACTACTCCATGTCAAGGACTTACAGAATCCCTTCCATGAACACTAATATGATATTCACCGGCCCTTTCCAGGCCAGAAGGCAATCCCAAATTGCCCTTAATTACCTGAGGGACTATTGCCTATAATCCACTCCGTGGTACCAATTTCTTAGTGCAAACAACAGAAATCAACCCTGGCCAACTTAAGTAAGATAGGAATTTTGTAAAAGAGTAGCGAATACTCTGTAGCCTACAGAATTGACAAGAAGATTAAAGAATTAGGCTTGGGGCAGGATTGATGGGAAGCAAGTCACAAGCCAAGATGTCTGTCTCCCTATATAGACAATGTGCTCCTGACACTGGTCGTTGGACAGTCATCAGTAAGCTGCCCTCAGACACTTACAGCCATGCCTTTGCCTTCTTAACTTTTCTATATCTGCTGTGAGTAATCTCTGTTGGACCTTGTGTCTTTGCTTACCTCTTAAGATTTATAATTCCACTTATAGTTAGACAGGTTTATGTCACCTTCACATGTTCTAGCTTCTAAGGAGTGAAGAAAGTGAATAACTGCTCCTCTTCAGTTTCTGTAGTGGGAAGTCGTTCCTACTTCTTACCTCTCTTTGGTTTTCTGCCAATCAGAAGGGCATTCACATGCTGGAAAGCCAGAGTTGACATACATCCATTATAGTATGTGTTCCCTAGTGGTTTTTCATACAAGTCCCCTGGTGGAATTATCCATTTACTCATCAAATATTTAATATCTTTTGAGCTGATATGCCAGGAACTATGTTAGACACTTAACAAAAGAATTATAATAGCATTCATGCTGATGGCAAGAGGGAATGATGGATAAGAACAGAGGAATTTGTTTAAAATGCATTTGTTATATATTAGGAATAGCAATATATAAACAGTCTTAGTAAATACTCTACTTATTATTCTTTAATTGTCTTCCAAGTTATATGCATAGCCTCTCCCTGAAATAACAATAGTGAATAGCATAGTGCATAGTTAATAAAAGGTAGAAATTTGACCATCGAGATAATTCAGTGTTTCGTACAGAATCACATCTGAGCTTCAGTTTCCAAATAGCATGGAGGTATCCATTTATTTTGGAGAAAACATTCATTTTCATTTAGCCATGAATTTTTTTTTTAATCAGTGTTAAACCTGATTTTCCTCTAAATTCTAAGTTCTGCAAAAGCCTCTACTTAGTTTGGTTCCCTGAGCTTTTCTTCCTCCTCTCATTTTCCTCTCTTGTGTCAGTTAAACATGAAATAGCTCTACTCAACTTAGACGTAAGTAAGAAAAGTTACCCAAAATGTCTTTTAGGGCATGAATAAGCAGCACTATGATCAGCTGAATGTCCTTTATGGTAGCACAGTTATTTTGTGAGTCAGTTGGATTATTCACACACATCTGTTTCCATGTGATTAGTTGTTTTGGCAATAGAACACTTTAAAGATGATCCAGAGATTTACATACTCTGTTTTCCTATCCCAGGGTAAAATATAAGCTCTAGTTATCGGAATCATTTGAATTCTTTATGATGAAAAGAATAAAATGTTCAGGGGACTGAAGGGAGACATACTTATTAAGAGCTTATAATTTCTTACAGGTGCTCAATTTTCATTTTTATTGCCTTCTGATAGGTGGAGCTGGAAGTTTAGCCTCTCTACTATAGCTGCTTATGGTAATGGACTAAAACCAAAAACTGAGCAATCAGCCATATGTTTCATGTTTATTTACTTTGTGAAACAACAGAAGATGGAAAATCTGTTTACTGATTCCTGGCCTTTGAACATTATAGTGTTTGCTTTTCCAATCAGTAGACTCTTTCTTTTAAAGCCTTCATTTGTGCCCTGTCTCTTAGTGGCCAGTGTAGCCTTGGTGTGCTAGTTCAAAATAAGTTCATTGTTTGCTGCAGGTGATTGAAAAGATGTCCTCACTGGGCTGGTCATATTTCAATTATTGGACTGTCATGCCTTACCAGGAGAACTTCTAGGAAATAACTCTAGATTCTAGCTGGGTTTCAAAGGACAGTTTATTTACTGAATACTTACTAAGAACCAAGAGACACTGTGCCAGAAGCCGGAGATAAAGAGACAAAAAAAGTAGTGTTTACTCTCAAGAAGCTTGCCATCTGAGCTAAACTAGAGATGTATTTCCTTTGCTGGGTCCTCTTCATGTTCCCAACCTCTAAAAATAGTTACCCCAGGGCTTAGTTTTTGAACCTCTTCTCTTCTGTACCCATCCCCTACACACCTTTAGCCAGTCTTGTGGCTTTCAGTGCCTACTGTATTCTGATAACGGCCAAATTTTATACCTCCAGCTATGATCTGCCCCTTAATTCTAGACTAGTATTTCCAACTGCCTACTTGATAGCTCCATCTGGATGTTTAAACCTAATGTGTCCAAAACCAAACTTTTGATTCCCTCTCTTCTCCCTTACTCCACTCCACTCCCCTCCCCGCACCATGTCTGCTCCTCTGCACATTGTCCTCCATTTTTCTATTCCTCTAATTGGAGTCGTCCTTGATTTCTTTCTCCCACACCCTACATCTAGTCCATTTGTTGTTTTTTTTTTCTCTTTCAGTTCTACTTTCAGAAAATATGTATAGAATCTATTTCTTACCATTCGTTCTAGTCTAAGCATTCATCATCTCTTACCTGCATTATTATAGTAGCTTACTAACCAGTCTCCCGAATCCATCCTTGCTCCCTATAGCCTGCGCTCCACATAGCAGCCAATTTATAAGAACTCAAGTTTATAAAAATAAAAATAAAAAAACCTTCCTGCTGTTTCTCAGACATATCAAGCTCACTCCCCCTCAGGCCTTTGTACTTTTTTCCCTTTCTGGAATACACCAGGTTATCTGCTTGACTCTCTCCCTCTCTGACACCTTATCAAAGGTTCCTTCTCTGCCCACCTTATCTGAAATATCACACCTCTTGTCTCCTATAATTCTCCTAACCTGCTTTTGTTTTGCTTGTCATTTATTAACACATGACATATTATGCATTTCTTATATATTGTCAGTCTCCCCCCACTGTACTGTGAGGTCTGTAGAAGTAGGAACTTCTTCTGTTTTGTACTTCGCTATCTCCCCAGTGCCCAGAGCAGGGCCTGATAGTATAGCAGTTGTTCAGAAAGATGATTGAATAATCACATTATGCTCTGAGACCTTGAAGGAGGAGGACTTAGGTTGCTGGAAGAGATATTTTCCTGAAAAATGATTGAGTTGATTTGGTGAAGTTGTGGGCACCTGAGAAGTAAAGGCACAGAGATATGAAGTCTGTATGTGTCGTGAACTACAACAGTTTAATATGACCTGTGACAAGTAAGTAGTAAGTGGGAAGTAATGGCAGATTTTTCTGGGGGGAAGACAGGAGCCAGAGTAGGCCGCTATCGACTTTGCTATGCCGTGCTGGGAGACTACGGCTTTTTCTTATATAGGGCAGCGGGAAATCATTGAAAGGTTTCAAGTGGGGAAAGCTACCTGAGCAGATTTTGATTTGTGTTTAGAAGGAGAAACTGAGAGAAATCCAGAGACCTGATTAATAATGGAGACAGTAGTAAAGGAGGACATGGTTGCTTGTGTCTTTTTAGAGAGGTGCATATATTAAGACTGAATCTTACTAGATAGAATTTGAAGTGGTCCGCAGAATACACATTGTGAAGTTCTCCTTGTTTTTCTGATATTGATAGCCCTGCTTTCTCTAGGGGTATATAAATATCATTTAGAGAGAAAGAAACCTCCATGTTTCTGGATCTGCCACATGTTAAAGTGTACATGTTTATTATTTTTGCCTTGCCCTTTGTCAGATGTCTGTCCACCTTGCCTATATTCATCAGTTTTTCCTTTATTTTATGTTTACTTTATCTCTCTATTTCCTCTGAGAGATTGAATTTAAATGGCTTCTTTAGTACTTAACTAATACATAGTTCTTCTCTGTTTAATTTTAAAGAGAGAGAAAGAGAAAAAAAGAAAAAACATGCAACTTGTAGAAATCAACATAATCACATATCTTTTTGGGACTCAATGATTTCTTTTCGTTTTTGAGGACGGTGGGGGGAAGTAAATGGATTGATTTGGAGTGTCTCTTTTTTCAGACTTTAAAATTTTGCTTTGCATAAAGAGGACTTTAATTAGAGGCATATCTCCAGTGGATAATTATTTGATGGAAGGAGGAAATGCTATTGTCAGAGACAGGGCGGCAAAGCCAGAAATAGGTTTTCTTAAAAGCTTTTGCTTTGCCTTTTCTTTACTTTGGCACCTCACATTCTGTTTGTCCCGAATAATCCCTAAACCATGTCTTGGTAAATCCTTTCTGATGTCAAGGATTATATTAGGAATTCCTCAAATGCTGATTTGATTGTCATTAGCAGTATGCTTTTTAAAATATGGAGAGTATGTTTTTTCCTGCTGAGGACTAATGGCCTTTCTAAATAGAGCTGATTGTATCTCCATGCTATTGTGAGAGCGAGGCAGCAGCCTGTATTTGGACACCACCTCAATGAAGGCGGATTTTGTCTTGGATGCTGGAGAAATCCAAGTGTGCTGTGTCCGTTACCTCAGATTCCTTCCAGACAGAGGACCTGCTGTTGTGAAGGAACATTTCTATACTGGACATAAGTCTCCTGGGGTTCTCCATATTGCCAGGCTCCATCATCCTCTGACAAGGGCCATGACACAGCACTCCTCACATTCAGCTGGAGTCTGGTGGGAAACAAAAGAGCCATTCTCCTTGGTACACCATGGAGAGCCTCTGAAATGTTAGCTTTCCCTGTCGCTTACAGCCTTTGTCATTCCAATTACCTTGGACTTTATTTTGACTTCTTGCCACTTTCCCAGCCCTGCAGAAGATAGGCTACCTTCCTAATCTTGATTGGAGTTACCTGCGAGTATTTGAATATACCTGCAAAGGAAGTACCCCCAAATCATAGTCTTGGGGGAAATTATCTTTGCTGTCTGAACTTGTTTTGGCCAAGGCAGAGGGCCAGTTTTATCTTTATTGTTTTTGTTTGCTTTTTAGAATTAAAAAAACACTAAAACATACTAAGAATAATAAATAAAGGGTCATATTCACACGGTTCAGAACTGATGGTAGCTAATGTTTTACTCTACTTTGAGTTTAGTTTTTAATTAAAAAGAAATAATATTATAGAAAAATTACAGAGGCAAAAAAATACCTTTTTTTTGCTCTCAGTCCTATTCCTTACTCCAAGAAGTAACCACTGGCAAAAAAATTTGATGTGTATCTTTGATATTATTTTATATTTCCACTAAAATGTAAAATAGTATTTTTAATTCTTTTTCAATATCAATTAGAGTTTATTTCCTCAGTCTGTGGCTTTTCAGTTTGGTATTTTTACTTTGTATTTTGTTGAAAAGTTTAAAATTTTAATGTCAAGCTTATTAATCCTTTATGGTTTATTCTTATTGATTCTTTTTTAAGGAATCTTTTTCTTTTTAGCCATCACTTAAGATAATCTTCTAATTTTTTTCTAAAGATGTTTTCACATTTATGACTTTGATCTACCTGGAATTTATTTTTATGTGTAGTTTCTTTCTTTCATCTTTTTTTTTAAAAACTAATCCCATGACAGATTATTGTGTATAGTTTCAAAGAGAAAGCTGAGGTTCTCCCTCCAACCCCTGTTCTGTGTGAATAACTGGTATTTACCGTTGATCTGTAATGCCACCTCTGACATATGTCTCTTTTTTTATATGCATGGTTTGGTTTCAGGACCCTCTTCTATTCCATTGGTGCATTTGTCCATCCTTGTGCCATTACAACATTGCTAAATTACATTTCTAAATTACTTCGTATTGTCTTAATTCCCAATAAGGGTAAATTACTCCACCTTATTGTTATTTTTCAGATTATTTTAGTTATAAGCCCCTTTGTCTTCCATATGAATTTTAGGATCAGCTTATAAAATCTATAAAAATCCTATTTTAATTTGGATGCTGATTATATTAAATTTTGTTGACTTATTTGGGAAGGATTGACATGCTATTACATCTTCCTATCTTTGAACACAGAATGTCTTTTCATTTAATTCAGAACATTTTTTATTTCTTTCAGTAATGTCTTCTAATTTTCTCACAATTTCCTTGCACATCCTTGTTAAACTTACTTCTGGATGTCTTAAACATTTTGTTGCTATTTTAAGTATAATCATTTTTCTCTGTCACTGCTTCTACTGGGTTATTGTTGCTGTATAGGAATGCCATCGGTTTTGTATGATGATCACGTATCCATCAGTCTTACTGACATGTAGAATAGTTAATCTTTACTTTCTTTTGGATTTATTGGTAGACAGGCGTATCTACAAATAACTTTTATACCTCTTCTTTCTTTTTCTTGGATGTGATCTCCAGTATAATATTAAAAATGAACTTTAAAGAGGCCATCTTTATCTTGTTCTTCACTTTAAAGGGAATACCTCTTAAGTTTCAATATATAGTATTTTGATATGAAGTAGACTTTTGCTGTAGGTTTTTGATAGGTTCTCTTTATCAGGTTAAGATAGTCTTTATTTTTCTAAGAGTTTCTTTTATTATGAATGAGCACTGAATTTTATAGAATGTTCTTTTTGTATTGAGATGAGCATGTTTTCTTCTGTTAATCTGAATTTTAATAATACATTTTTAGATGTTGAACCACCTTTGCATTCCTGGTGTATTCAACTTGGTTGTGAAATAATAAATTTTCTTTTTAAGCATGTAGAATTTAATTTTATAATATTATTTGTGGTGTTTCCATCTATTTTCATATGTAAAATTGGTGTGTAATTTTCTACTGTTCTTTTCTGGTTTTATGAAGGTTGTATTTCCTTCATAAAATGAATTGAGTTGATAATTTCATATTTTTCTATTAACTATTTCATTTTGGTTTAAATTTTTATAGTCATTGGTAAGCGTATGATTTGGGTGTAGTGTTTTAGTTTTTAAATTATTTTATTATATTTAATTTTCATTTGGATGGGTAATACTTCCACATGGAGCCTGATTGAAAATTTTAAAAAGGGTGTATACCAAAAGTAAATCTTCTTCCCACTTATATCCTTAGCAGCCACTCAGGTGTTTGGTCCCCAGGCAACTGTTGATGCAAGTTTCTTGTTATAGTTTCCATTGCTATGCAGTATGTAATTTTTGTATCCAAATTGTCACAAAACAATACACTCTGTACTACATCTAGCCTTTGCCATTTAACAGTAGATCTTCAATCATTCCATACTGAGAGATCCTTATGATTTAAAAAATATACCATATTAATATTCATCTCCTTTTTTATTCCTAATGTTTATTTCTGCTTTTCCCTTTTTTCTTGATTGGTCTTGTTAGTAATTATGTTTTAGTAATGTCCTTTATTTAAAGTCAGGTTTATGGAAATATAATTGTCATAGAGTAAATTTTACCATTTTTTAGTGTATGTTTCTTAATTTTGACAACACTATAGTAATGTAGCCACCAATATAATCAGAATATAGAATAGTTCCATCATCAAAAAAAATCTCATATCCCTCAACCCTTCTCCCTGACTCCCACCCTCTGGCAACCACTGATCTGTTTTCTGTCCCTATAGTTTTGACTTTTCCGGAATATCCAATAAATGGAATCATACAGTATATAGCATTTTTAATTGAAATTTTTATTGAGATAATTATGGATTCATATGCACTTGTCAAAAATAATAGGGCGAGATCTCATGTACTCTTTACCTAGTTTCCCTCAATTTTTACATTTTGCAGAACAATAGTACAGCATCACAACCAGGATCTTGATGTTGATATCGTCCACTGATCATATTCAGATTTCTCTAACTTGTACTCATTTGTGTATGTGTGTATTTTACTTCTATACATTTTATTGCATGTGTAGGTTCATATAACCAAGGTTTGTTTAACCATCTGGAGGGCATCTGAAGAGCATCTGGATTGATTCCAGTTTTTGGTTTTTACATATAAGATAATCTTCTACAAACATTCATGTACAGGTTTTTGTGTAAACATTAGTTTTTGTTCCTCTGGGTTAAATGCCCAAGAGTACAATTGCTGGGTCACATGGTTATTGCATATATAATTTTATAAGGGTTGTAACATTTTACATTCCCACCAGCGATGGGTGAGGGATCCGTCAGTGATCCGGTTCTCTCTGCATCCTTGCCAGCATTTGGTGTTGTCACTATTTTTTTCATTTTAGCCATTGTGATAGGTGTGTAATGATATCTCATTGTGATTTTTACTTCACTTTCCTGATGGTTAAAGATGTTGAACAGCTTTTCATTTGCTTCTTTGCCATCTTTAAAACCTTATCAGTAAGATTAGTGTGCGTGGTTTTTGCCCAGTTTTGATTGGGTTGTTTCTTTACTGCTGAGTTTTGAGAGTTTTTGATAATAGTCTACTAGTCCTTTGTTGGATATTGTTTTGCAAATATTTTCTCTTAGTACTTAGCTTGTATTTTTATTCTTTTTAATGACTATTTCATAGAATAAAAATTTTTAATTTTAATGAAGCCAAATTTATCCAGTTTTTCTTTTATGAATTGTGCTTTCAGTGTTAAGAGCTCTGCCTAGCCATAGATCTTGAAGATTTTCTTGTTTTTTTTTAAGTTTTTTAGTTTCTCATTTTACGTTTAAGTCCATAATTCATTTTGAGTTAATTTTTGTGCAAGATATGAGGTTTAGGTCGAGGTTCTTTTTTTTTTTTTTTTGCCTGTAGTTGTTTAGTTACTTCAGCACTGTTGGTTGAAAAGGCTGTTTTTCCCCAGTGCATTGCTTTTTCACCTTTTTCAAAAATCAAGAGAGTATATTTGCATGAGTGTACTTCTGGGTTCTCTATTCTGTTCCATTTATCTATGTGTCTGTTGTGCCACAAATATCACGATGTCTTGATTACTATAGCTATATAGTAATCTTTAATTCACATAAAATGACTCCTCCCACTTTATTCTTCAAGATTGTTCTAGCTATTTTAGGGCCTTTGCCTTTCCATATAAATTTTGGACTAAGCTTGTCTGTTTTTGTCTGCACAAAACCTTGTTGGGGTTTTGATAGAAATTTTATTAAACCTATAGATCAATTTGGACAAGGTTGACATTTTTTACTACATGGGATCTTCCAATGCATGAACATAATATGTCTTTCCATCCAGGCCTTCTTTGATTTCTTCAACTAGCATTTTGTAATTTTCAACATACAAATCCCATGTGTCTTTTGTTAGGTTTACACCTAAGTACAGTCATGTGTTTCTTAATGACAGGGATACATTCTGAGAAATGAATCATTAGGTGATTTTGTCATGTGTACATCATAGAGTGTACTTACACAGATCTAGATGGTACAACCTACTACATACTTAGGCTATATGGTATAGCCTATTGCTCCTAGTCTACAAACCTGTACTACATGTTACTGTACTGAATACCATAGGCAGTTGTAACACAGTGGTAAGTATTTGTCTAAACATATCTAAACATAGAAAAGGTCAGTAAAGGTACAATATAAAAGATCAAAAAAATTGGTACAGGGCACTTACCATGAATGGAGCTTGCAGGACTAGAAGTTGCTATGGGTGAGTCAGTGAGTCAGTGATGAGTGAATGTGAAGGCCTAGGACATAATTGTACACTACTGTAGACTTTATAAACACTGTACACTGAGGGTACACTAAATTTATTTTAAAAAACAAAATAATTGTGCTACAATGGCTGTAACATCACTAGGTCATGGGAATTTTTCTGTTTCATTATAATCTTCGGGAACCATCTTCATATGAGGTTTCCTTGACCAGAATGTTGTTATGTGGCACATGACTGTATTTCACGTCGTTTGCAACTATGAAAATTTCTATTTCTGCCTTTCCAATCTGTATGGCTTTTATTTTTTTTTTTCTTTCTTTTTTGCAGTAACTAGAACTTCTAGTACTAAGTGGAAGAAGAATGGGCATCCCAGTTTTGCTTCCCATTTTAGGGAAAAACATTCAGTCTTTTACTGTTAAATGTATTGTTAGCTTTTGATTTTTTGTAGGTGTTCTTTATCAAGTTGAGGTAGTTATCCTCTAACTTGCTGAAAGTTTTGTTATAATTGGGTATCAGACTTTTTTCAAATGCTTTTTCTACATCAATTAATGTATGATTTTCCTTCTTTTTTTTTTTTTTTTTTTTGAGACAAGAGTCTCGCTTTTGTTGCCCGGGCTAGAGTGAGTGCCTTGGCGTCAGCCTAGCTCACAGCAACCTCAAACTCCTGGGCTTAAGCGATCCTTCTGCCTCAGCCTCCCGAGTAGCTGGGACTACAGGCATGCGCCACCATGCCCAGCTAAATTTTTTCTATATATATTTTTAGTTGGCCAGATAATTTCTTTCTATTTTTAGTAGAGATGGGTCTCGCTCTTGCTCAGGCTGGTCTCGAACTCCTGACCTCAAGCGATCCGCCTGCCTCGGCCTCCCAAGTGCTAGGATTACAGGTGTGAGCCACTGCACCCGGCCTGATTTTCCTTCTTTAGCTTGTTATATTGATTTATTTTCAAATGATGAACTAGCCTTGCACACAGAATAAATCCCATTTAGTCATGGTGTATAATTATTTTTATGCATTGTTAGATTTAGTTTGCTAATACTTTGTTGAAGATTTTTGTATTTAAGTTTATGAGGGATACTGGTGTTTACCATTTTTTTAAAAACTGTGTTGTGTGCTTTTGATATCAGGGTAACGCTAACTTCATATAACGGGTTGGGAAGTGTCCCCTCCCTCTTCTGTTTTCTGGGACAGACTGTAAAACACATGTTAATTCCCTTTGTTAACTATTTAAAATTTCTTTATTTTATATTATGGTAAAATGCACATAACAAAATTTACCCTCTTAACCATTTTTTTAAATTGTGGTAAAATATACACATAAAGTTTGCCATCTTAACCATTTTTAAGTGTACAGTTCCGTAGTGTTAACTACATTCACATTGTTATGCAGCCAATCTCCAGAACTCTTTTCATCTTGCAAAACTGAAACTCGATAACTGTTAAACAGCAACTTCCCATTCTCTCCATCCTTTGAAATTTCGTATGAATTTTAAGATGATTTTTCCATTTTTGAAAAAGAAATGCCATTGGGATTTTGATAGGGATTGCATTGAATTTGTGGATTGCTTTGGGTAGGGTAGACATCTTAACATATTAAGTATTCCAATCTATGAACATGCATATTGAACATCATAGTTTAGCCTAGCCTACCTTAAACATGCTCAGAACGCTTACATTAGCCTACAGTTGAGCAGAATCATCTGGCAACATGGTACACTGTAGGGTATCAATTATTTACCTTTGTGATGGTGTGGCTGACTAGGAGCTGTGGCTCATTGCCACCTCCCAGAATCATGAGAGAGGATCATACTGCATATCAGTAGCCTGGGAAAATGAAATATTCAAAGCATGATTTCTACTAAATGCGTATCGCTTTTGCACCACTGTAAAGTCCAAAACATCCCAAGTCGAACCATCATATGTTGGGGACTGTTTGTAGTGCTATAAATTTCCCTCTCAGCACTGCCTTAGTTTTGCACATCCCACATGTTTTGATATGTTGTATTTTTATTTTTGTTTAACTCTATATTTTTTGAAATATAGAGTTATTTCATTTGAGTCTTCCTATTTGGCTCATGGATTATTTAGAAGTTAAATTTTCAAGTGTTTGGGGAGTTTTCTGTTACCTCTTATTATTTTTACTTCGATTCCATTATGGTCAGAGAACATACTCCGTGTAATATCAATTTTTAAAAATTTGTTAAAGTTTATTTTATGGCCTGTCTTGGTGATTGTTTTATGGGTGTTTGCAAAAATATGTGTTCTGCTATTGTTGGTTGGAATGTTCTATGTATGTTAGTTGGATCCTGTTGATTGATGGTTTTGTTCACATCTTCTCTGTGCTTGCTAATGTTCTGTATAGTAGTTCTATCATTTGCTGAAAGGAGATGTAAGTAGTCTAGCTTCTTTCACTTAGTATGATGCATTTGATATTCATCTTGCGTGTATCACTAATGAGATCCTTTGTACTGCTTAGTCATATTCCTTTATGTAGATGTAACAGTTTGTTTAGCCACTTATCAGTTGACGTATATTTGGGTTATTTTCATTTTTTGGCAGTTTAAAAATAAAGCTGTGATAAACAGTTACCTGTAGGTTTCTGTGTGAATCTATATTCTTATTTCTCTTGGGTTACTTCCTAGGAATGCGAATCCTGAGTCATATGGGAAATGTACGTTTAACTTGCCAAGCTATTTTCCAAAGTGTCTGTACCATTTTGCTTCCCCACCAGCAACATATGAGAGTTCCTTTTGATCCACATCCTCATCAGCACTTGGTATTTTTAGGGCTTTTTTTAAATGTGTATTTTTGTCTTTATTTTTAGCCATTCTAATATGTGCATAGTGGTATCTTATTGTGGTTTTAATTTTCATTTCCCTAGTGAGTGATGATGTTAAGCATCTCCTCATAAACTTATTTGCTATCCAAGTACCCTCTTTGGTGAAATATCCATTCAAATTTTTAGCCCATTTTTGTATTGGGTTGTTTTCCTGTTATTGAATTTTAAGAGTTCTTTATATATTCTGGATATATGTCTCTTATCAAATATGTGGTTTATTTCTTTTATGGATCATGCTTTTGGTATTTAAGAAATCTTTTTTTCTTTCTTTTTTTTTTTTTTTTTTTGTAGACAGGGCTCTGTCACCCAGGCTGTGCAGTGGCATTGGCATCATCATAGCTCACTGTAGCTTCAAACTCCTGGGCTCAAGTGATCCTACTGCCTCAGACTGCCAAGTAGCTGGGACTACAGTCTTGTGCCACCACACCCAGCTAATTTTTCTATTTTCTGTAGAGATGGGGTCTTGCTCTTGCTCAGGCTGGTCTCAAACTCCCGGCCTCAAACAATCCTCCTGCCTTAGTCTCCCAAGTGCTAGGATTACAGATGTGAGCCCCCTCACCTTGCCTAAGATATCTTTAATCCGAGGTCACAGAAATTTTTCTGATGTGTTTTCTAAACATTTTGTAGTTTCAGATTTTACATTTAAGCCTATGATTAGTTCATTTTTGTGTATGGTGTAGGATTTGGATTGTTTTGTTTTTGGCATATGGGTATCAATATTCATTGATAAGACTATCCTTTTTCTATTGAATTGATTTGACGCCTTTGCTGAAAATCAGCTAATCATATAGGTGAACTCTATTCCAGGATTCTCTCTTTTTTTCTATGGATCTATGTGTCTGTCTTTTTGCCAGTATCACACTATCTTGATTACTGTAGCCTTATGGTAACTCTTGAAATCAGGTAGTGTAGGTCCTCCAACTTTGATCTTTTTCAAAATTATTTTGGCTGTTCTAATTCCTTTGCCTTTACATATAAATATTAGGATAAGCTTTTTGAAGTCTAGAAAAACATTCTTCTGAGATTTTTAATTGGTATTCTGTTGAATCTATGGAACACTTGGGCAGAGTTGACATGTTAATAATATTGAGACTTCCTGTCTGTGAACCCAGCATATATCTCCATTTATTTAAATCTTCTTTTATTTCTTTTAGAAAATGATCTTTTATATTTTTCCACATATAGATTCTGCACATATTTAGTTAGATTTTTACTTAAAGATTTCATGTATTTTGGTCCTGTTATGAATAGTACTATTTTTTAATTTTAATTTCAATTGTTCATTGCTAGGCATAGCATTACAGTTGATATTTTTATATTGACTATATTGATCCTTTATTCTACAAGCTTGCTAAACTGATTTAGTAGCTCTAGTAGAATTTTTTAGATTCTTTGTAGACAATCATGTTGTCCATGACTGAGCACAGTGTATGTCTTTTTTTTTTTTAACCTTATTACACTGACGTAGACCTCCAGTATGATGTCGGAATAGGAGTTGTAAGAGCAGACATCCTTGCCTTGTTCCCTGTTTAGGAAGAAATCATTCAGTCTTTTCACACTAAAAGTTATGTTAACCATAGGTTTTTTGTTCATGGCCTTTATTAGATTGAGATTTCCTTCTGTTCCAACTTTACTGAGAGTTTTTATCATGAATGGGTGCTAAATTTAGTCAAATACTGGTTCTGCATCTCTTGAGAAGCTCATACCATTTTTCTTACTTAGTGTGTCAATACAGTGAATTATATTAACTGAATTTTTGAATGTTTAACCAGCCTTGAATTCCTAAGATAAATCCCACTTGGTTATGATGTGTTCTCTTTTTTTATATATTGGTGAATTTGATTTGCTAATATTTTGTTAAGGATTTTTGTGTCTATGTTCATGAGGGATATTGGTCTGAAATTTTCTTTTCTTATAATGTCTTTGTCTTGTCTTGCTATCAGGGTAGTGCTGGCCTGGCCTCATAAAACGAGCTTGTGAATTATCTTTCCTCTTCTCTTTTTAGAAGAGTTTGTGTAGAATAGTATTATTTCCTTTTAAGATATCTTGTAAAATTTATCAGTAAAGGCATCTGAGGCTGGTGTTTTCTTTGTTGGAGGTTTTAACTATGAGTTAGATATATTTACTAGATATAGCATGATTCAAGTTATCTGTTTTTTCTTGAGTGAGCTTCAGTAGTTTGTGTCTTTAAAGGAATTTATCCATTTCCTCTTAGTTGTTGAATTTATGGGCATACAGTTGTTCATAATATTCATGTATTGTAAGCCTTTAATGTCTATAGGCTCTATAGTGATATCCCTTCTTTTAGTCCTGATATTGGCATCTTCTTTTCTTGATCAGTCTGGCTAGAGGTTTATCAAATTTACTAAGCTTTCCAAAGAACTAACTTCATATTTTATGGGTTTTCTCTATTTTTTTTCTGCATTTAATTTTATTGATATCTGCTTGTATCTTTATTAGTTTCTTCCTACTTGCTTTGGATTTAATTTGCTCATCTTTTTCTAGTTTTTTAAGCTTTGACCATTGATTTGAGACCATTTTTCTTTTCTATTATAAGCATTTAATTTCCCTTTAAGCACTGTTTTAGCTATATTCTATAATTTTGATATATTGTATTTTCATTTTCATTGAATTCAGAATATTTTCTAATTTCTCCTGTGACTTCCTCTTTGACTCATGGGGTTATTTACAAGGATGTTGTTTATTTTCCAGGTATTTGGGGATTTTCTAGTTATCTTTCTGTTAATGATATCTATTTAATTTTATTATGGTCAGAGAACATACTTTGTATTATTTCAGTTCTTTGAAACCTGTTGTGATATGTTTGAGGTATGTTTTTGGCTTAGAGAATGGTCTACCTTGGTCAGTATTCCATATATACTGCAAAAAACGTATATTCTGTTATTGTTGGGGTGTTTTATAAGTGCCAGATCAAGTTGTTAGTGCTATACAGGTCTTTTAAATCATTGACAATTTTCTATCTGCTTGTTTTATCAATTACTGAGAGAAGCGTATTGCCATCTCCAACTATAATTGTGGATTTTTCTATTTTTATCAGCTTTTTGCTTCATTATCTTTTGTGTATGTATCTGTTTTTAAATATGTACACATGTAGGATTGTTATGTCTTTCTGCTTGAGCTTGCCTCTCCCTGTCTAATGGTGTTACAGTTGCCTCTAACCATGTCCCCGGATCTCTTTTAACGCATTGATTGCCACACAAAGAAATCGGAAACTTTTCCTTGGGGCCACAGTGTTTTACTATGAAAATAGAATAAAAACTTCAAGTGTAATTTAAAAGTAAACATAAATAGAAAAATATTATTGACTTCTATTCATTTAATCCATGTTTTTAGACTTAAATTGTCTATCTTAATTGTACCAAGAAGAACATCAACAATATATGCTTCATGCAGCCTCAGGGTCAAAACTAGAGTGAGTTAAATACAATTCTCATGACAGTTAATGTGTTAATGGTTTCAGAGAACCTGCTCTGCAATAATTACAGAGATAGTGTGCAACTAGTCCTAAGCAGCAGGTGATTTGATTCAATGCCCTGTGGTGGAGCTATCTTTTTACTTCTTTTACCTAGACCCATTGCTCTAGAGAGGTAGCCCTGGGCAGTGGATCTGCAGCAGTTTTTTTCATTCTTATTTTATTCCCAGTCTCACATCACCCCAACTCTACCCCCACTTCAGGCAATGAACCTGGCTGCAGTTCCTCTCCCTCCCATGGAGCACATTTAATCTCCTTTACCTTGTAGGACTTGACCTCCTGACTGCTACCACCTGCTCTGGATTTGGAACCCAGTGGTCTTGTGGTTTCAGTGCTATGATTTGTATTTTTGTTCACTTTTTGGCCCATGGAGATGCCTATAATTTTTGATCCTGGGTTATGTCTTCTTGGATTTTGAGTTTTTTATATTTTATCCATTTTTACTATGAGTTTAGAGCAAAAGTACATTAAAATGTGAATGTACGGAGTCATTTTGACCAAAGTTCTAATAATATTGATAAATGTGGACTAAAATTATTCTTTTAACTGCTGTATGGTATTCTATCATATGAGTAGGTCACATTCTATTTATCCATTCAATAGGTAATTTTGATAAGACTTGAATTTAAGAATAGTTGAGTTGAAACAAACAGTTCCATGACTTAAGCCCTGATTATATGGAAAATACTAAGCAGTTCAAGATACTTCCCTATGTGTGAAAGGTGAGAATAATTAATTCTGGAGGTAGGTGAAATGCAAATGTTTGAGGAAGACATGTGGGAAACATCTGTGGCTTAAGCTAATGAAAATAATGAGCTCTGTGATGGAAAATTATAAAGAGAAAAGAAAACAGAGTCCAGGAGTGAGTTTTTAGGACTACCCAAGAGTAGACGGTAAAAAGAGGAATGAGAACTCATGAAGAGAGATTGAAAGGGGTCATTTGAAACATAGGAACGAGAATAAAATTTCTAGAACAGTATTCATTATTGCAGCAAACCACTAAGATAATGAGAACTAAAAACAACAAAAATAAAAACAAAAAAACAAAGGATAGTCTGAGAAGAAGACCTGAGTCCTAATGTTCCTCCTTCCTTTCACTAGCTATGAGGCTCTGGGTTAACAAACTGGGTCTCAATTTTTGTATCTGTAAAGTTTTAATAAATGATTTCAAAGGTCTTTCTACCTCTAAAATCTCATGTTTATATGTTTTAATAAATAGAACATTGGTGACCTTGAGAAAACTATTTCAGTAGAGTATAAAATCCCAGTGGTAGAATGTTAAGAGGTTTCTTTAATGTGTCATGATATGATGCCATATCAAAACTGAGAGAAAGCATACTATAGTGAGAGAGAGAGATTACAGCAATCAGAAGATGTTTGGAATATACTTTTTAATCCCTCTTAATGTCTTGGGAAACAAAGTAAATTCAATGAATATTTTTATTCTAGTTAAATTTCAATGATTTGGTTCAACCAACTAAATCAACACAGGTATTTTTCATATTTTATTGTATTTCTTAAAGAGAGAGCTATATATATTAGAGATTTATTTCAGAATAACACAGCTTTATTTAAAGGAAAGAGTTCAGTTGATTCAATATGGGTCTGCATTTGAGGAATGATAGATTAACAGAACTGTGAGCTTACAGGCCACCCTGTGAACACATCTCTAGGCAGTTGTAAGGGATACATAGAGCACCTTTGGGATACTTATGATCCCATTGTGGTATTAGACACCTGCAGAAAATTTAAATTCCTTCATTTTTCTCTAGGATGCTCCTTGAGATTGTGGGCTGCTACTTTTATGGATTTGGAAGACATTATGTCCAAATGTGAAAGCTTTCTGCCCCTGAAAAGCCCCTAATTCTAGGCATAGTTTTCCAGTTTCCTAAAAATTGTGTAAAATATGTACTGTTTGTATTATTTAGTTAGGATAGCTTATAAGGCCATTCAGAGCTGAAAATGAGTTAACCTTTTGCCTCTATCTATCTTTGGGTTTTAGATTTTATGATAAATTTACCCTCAGACTAAGATTTTTGGCAGGAACCTATAGTCTTTCAAGTAATGTGCCAAATCTTCATTTATTCTGGAGTCATAGACCTGTGACTGAGTTGAGGAAGTGCTCCCAGGTCTTGGGAATCAAGAGTGAGGATGGACAGTAAGGAGAAAGAGGCATACCTCTCCTAAACGTGACCACCATGCTGCTAAAATCTCATCCTGTGTCACGTTAGGCAGGTGTGCCGGGGACCAGGAGCCCTGGTGTGCGAAGGCTTGCTCAATTGCACTGGGGGCAGAGCTAGCCTAGCTCCACTGCAGATGGCTCCATTCTCCATTCTTTTCTTTGTTAGTATTGCTTTCAACCCCACTCTACCAGTCGCCTAATGTCTAACTGCTCATGATTCAAAGGACCTTAAAGTTGAAAGAGGCTTTTCTCTCAGTGGGTGTTTTTATTTAATAGGAAGAGGGGGAAAAAAGCACAACACAGTTTGCCTGTGGGTGGTGTTCTTCACAAGGTTGCAGCCAGCATTTGGTTTCCATTTATCACTCTCAGTTGCCCGTGTGGTCACACTGGCCTTTATGCTGTTTGTAGCAAATTTTGTTTTGCCTGTGATTGGTCATTTTCTGTTAGAAGGTCATGGTGGAATGGACCAAAGGACTTTTGAACACAAATACAGTATATATTAAATTTTAGCATTTGATGATTATAATACATCCTTCTCAAGTATCTTCCAAAGTAGGTTTGTAGCCTTTTGCCCACTTCACAAGTAAGGCTTATAAATATTAAATACTTGTTAATAGCCAAATGAAGATACAGATAGGTAGAATATAAATTGAGATCATCAGTTTTAAAGAATACTGAAGTCACCAGAAACCATTTATTAATACCTCTTAACACTACAGTTTTGGGAAGACATTGGAAGAAAACACTCAGATGATACAAAGTATGTGGTATAGTTCAGTTTGGATGGACTTCTGAATAATGAAAAAAATATCTAAGCTGGAAGACTAGGAAGAAATTGGTTTCTAAAATTTACATGATTTTGTAAAGTCATGATTTCTTATGTTTACTGATTTTTCCTGCTTAAAGATAAGTGGGAAAATAAAAAAATTGAGAGTAAACAGATTATCTTGAAATCATGATTTTTATTTATCTAACTTTTCAGGAAGCATATTCAGTGTATATAGTGAATCACAACTCTAATGTTCTTTCTTCTTTTGTATTTAACAGTGAATATTTCTTAGAGTTCACATCCAAAATCTAACCTACATACAAAAGTCTGCTGACATTACCAGTAAATTAATACATAAACATGGATTTTAAGATTTAAACAAGTGAAAAGGAAGGTACAGAAAATGGTAGTGGTGATGGCACAAAATAAGGTTGAAAAGTTATGAAGGAACTAGACCATGACGGGCCTTTTATATTCATTGTATTAGTTTTCTATTGCTACTATAATAAATTGCTATAAACTCAGAGGTTTAAAATAATACCTACTTAATATGTCACGGTTTCTGTGGGTCAGAAGTCTGGGCACAGTGTGACGCAGTTGAGTTCTCTGCATAGGGTCTCACAAGATCAAAATCAAGGTGTCTGCAGGGCTGTTTTCTTTACTGGAAGCTCTGGAGAAGAACCACGTTGCAGGTTCACGCAGGATGGTGGCTGAATTCTATTCCTTCTTACACTTTTCATGTGGTCCCCTCCATCTTTAAGCCAGCAATGGTATGTCAAGTTCTTGTACTCCCTCTGACTTCTGCTACTAACTGGAGAATGTTCTCTGTTTCTGAGGGCTCATGTGATTAGATCAGGCCTACCCAGATATGGGGGCCAAAATTCTATGTGCCACAATCATGCTGAAGAGTTAGGACTTTATTCTTGTGGATATTGTGTGATTTTAATTAAAGGAGTGATGTCATCAAATTTGTGTTTTATAACAATCACTTTGGCTACAATGTAGACAAGGTTTATCTTGGGGCCACTCTGAAGTCATGGAAAGCCATTATCTATTTTAAGAAGAAAGGGATTTCATACAGTGAATAAAGTACTTACAAGATCTTTGGAAGGGCTGGAGGAGCATACTGAAACTGCCTCCCTAGAATTGCCTCTAGAATAGTACCACAGCACTAGCCCACCAAGGGCACTGCTACGGCTGTCAGAATCAGGTAAAGGGAAGAGCAGCGAGCTGCTGTCCCTGGTGCTTATCACACCACCTTAGCTGTGATTTAGAGATCATTAGCCAGCTTCTTCCAGGGCTGTTGATTCTGGAGCACACTGCTTAAACTGTGTTCTAGTCATTAGGAGGCCTCTACCCAAACAGTTCCCACACTGTGTCTCTTCGACCCACTACCTCTCTCCCCAAGGCTGACTGTGATTGATAGGGTGTGGGAAATATATTTTTCAGCTTTCTAGTCTCTGAAGTACAGGAAGGCCTACCAGGAGGAGATTGGAACAGATACTGAGAAAGCTCATCTACTTTATGCATCCACAGGAAAATGTAGCAATCTAGGTTATTAATGATAGTGGCTAAAACTTACAAGCAAGTGGGTAAGAGAAATGCAGATAGATTCATGAGATTCGTTGGAGGAGAATTGGTTGGACATGGAAACTGAACGAGAGAAGTGGAGAGGAGAGGTGGGAGAGGCAAGAATAGGCATGACTATCCATTTTCTAGCTAGGATAATCCAGTCATTTCCGTGCCAGTTACTGATATGTGACAGACTGGAAGAGAACATGGTTGGGAGTGGCAGTTAATTATTTCTGAATATGTTGATTTTGAGAAAACTGAAGGACTTCAGAGTGTCCCAATTTATAGGTCATTTAATTTGTAGATATACTTGCCCATTTATAGAAGGTAGAGTAATTTCTGAATGTAAGTCATAATTTTGTATATAAGTTTTAGTTTTATATTTAAATTGATTCAGGGCTTACCACTGATTCTTTAATCTCACTGTTGAGCAGTATTTTTTTGCTTCTTGGTTTTTTTCCCAAAAGGACTCATGGGTACTCTATTCTTTAAGTTTTTTCTTGTTTTAGAATATCTACTTGTTAAATTTATTTCTGAACAAAACCTGGTGTTTTAGTCCATTTTGTATTGCTATAACAGAATACCACAGACTCAGTAATTTATAAAGAAAAGAAATTCATTTCTCACAGCACTGCATGCTAGGAAGTCCAATATCAAGCTGCCAGCATCTCTACTAGGGCCTTCCTGCTGCATCATCCCATGGCAAGAAAGCATGAGAAAGCAAGAGAGGACCAAACTCTTGCATCAGGAACCCACTCCCATGATAACTAAACCACTCCCTTTAGTCACCTCTTAAAGATCCTACCTCTCAACACTATTGCATTGCAGATTAAGTTTTAAACACATGAGTTTTGAGGGGCACATTCAAACCGTAGCACTTGGCTAGGTATAGTACTCTTGGGGCATCCTTTCTAATTTATTTATTTATCTGGTAGTGTTGTTTTGTTCTTCTGTTTGTTTCATTGGCTCTGCAATCTCTATTTTCATCTCATTCTATGGTTTACAATTTGTGTTTGAGCTCTTATTTTTTTATATTCATGTATTTATTAATTTCTAGATTTTTGAGTCTTTGTGTGGCATTTTCTTTTCCTTTACTTATGTTTTCTTTCAGATCGAGTTCTGCCTCTGCCTTTTACTTATTTATGTGTTCCTTTCCTTTGCTCTTTTTGCTCTGATATGTGCCTAGTCTGCCAGATGCTTAGTTGTGTCTTATCTTCTTGCTTATGCTTAAAAGTGGGCACCGCTCTCCATACCATCTCTTTGCTGAAACATAGTATGAGTAAACTCTCTTTGACCCCTTTGCCATTGTTGCTTTTGTCACTCCTATGCAAAGTTTGAGAGCCAGGGTATTACAGTTCTGCTTTTCTGTAGTCTGAAGGGACAATATCTCTGGAGTTGGGTTCAGTTCTTATTTTGACCACCTGGGTTCTGCTGTCTTGTCTGAAATTTTATTAAGTTGTCATAACCCAGCCTCACTTATTTGAAGGTATATACTAGATGAAGTGGGGAAAAGATACCCTTAGACTTTGAATCATTTCACATTTTTAGTTTGGAGCTTTAGAAAATTTCAAGTCGTGGGAGTTTTGTTTTTTTATTTATTTGGGCTTTTTTGTTTTGTTTGCCTTTGCTAAAATCCTGACATCCTGGCAGTGGGATATAGAGGCTTCTGGTCCCCAAGGTTTTTCTTCAACGTTGTTTTCCTTCAACCAGGGTTTTCCTCAACCCAGCTGACTCATTACCCCCTGGGTCCACTTTTGCCTAAATTAGGAAATATTACATTAGTATGCTCAGGATTGTCTCCTTACCTTCTTTCTCCATAATGGTTTCTAGGGATTGGGTTAGGATTCTTGCTTAGCTGATCCACATAGTACAGAGCTTTTGGTTCCCTTTAAACGGTTATGGCAATGAGATTGTGCCTTCTCTTCTTTTATTAGTTGCTGCCGGTGACCACTGAAAGAGCTAGGTTAATTGCTAACACACAACTACATGTTTTTGTTTATAAGTTATGGATTCTCTGGGCCTCAGAAACTGCTGGCCTCCTTCCATCTTGCATCTGTTCCCAAGGGACATGTGCTTAGATGTCTGTCTTGATGATGACGCCCAAGAAAGCAAGTTCTACAAAGAGATTGGGCTTCTTTCTATTACCTTTGTAGTGTCTACTTTTCTAGGTTCCACTTTTCTTTCTAAGTCTATTCTTATGATTAATGATTAATAGCAGACATGGTGACCATCTTTAGGAGAAATACTTCCCCTAAGTACCGTGACATGGTTTTACTGTGGCCTCAACAGGGCAACTGCATTAGGTCACAGAATCCACAAGAGTCATCTAATAGATAGATAGACAGACAGACAGACAGACAGATGTGATATTAGAATAAGATATTAGAAAGATGTTGAGAGTAACAGTGTAGTTTACCTGTAGTTTGGAAGGAGTCCATAGTTAATGTGCTAGCAGTTGAAGCTGATACTGTTTTTTTTATCCTTCTAGGTATCATGAACTGATCACAAAATATGGGAAGTTGGAGCCTTTGGCAGAAGTGGACCTAAGACCCCAGAGCAGTGCAAAAGTAGAAGTCCACTTTAACGATCAGGTGGAAGAAATGAGCATTCGTCTGGACCAAACAGTTGCAGAACTAAAGAAACAATTAAAAACTCTAGTGCAATTACCAACAAGCAACATGCTTCTCTACTATTTTGACCATGAAGCACCCTTTGGCCCAGAGGAAATGAAGTACAGCTCTCGGGCATTGCATTCCTTTGGTATTAGGGATGGAGATAAAATTTATGTGGAATCCAAAACAAAATAACCTCTACCAGCCTTGTAAAAAACATACAAATAAGGACTTCTTGCAGGGCATTTGTTTCCAATGTGGTTTTCTTTAGGAGGGAGAAGATTGTTTTTGTTTGTTTTGTTTTGTTCTATTTAGGTTTTGGAGGGGTTTTGTATATTTTTTCCCCTAGAATGGACAGGGGACCATTTTTGGTATTTTCTACCATAGATTTCTTTGGCGCAGCCAGCAGAATTGGCCACATCTCCAGTCCATGTGCCCTCTCTAAGGAAAGATGACAAAGAAATCACCGACTTCTTACTGTGTTCACTGGGGTTTGCCTGCCACTTGGTTGTCATCACCATTTATTATACGTGTGAAGATAGCATGAACAGAAGCCCCTCAGAAGGGTGTCTTATAGCATTGAAATCAGGAAGCAAGGAATCTTCACAGGAAGGGCCAGCACTTCTCTCTCCCGGTTCTTCCTTTACCCCCCTCTCCCTCCTTTCCTTTTCTGGTTCAGTTTTGCATTTTGACCTGCATCTGCACATGTTTACCCAATAGTTTTATTCTGTTTATAGTTAACTTCTTATTTCTCAATTTGGGTGATTTTTTTTTCGTTCTCATTTCTCCCTTTTGGAATAATTTAAAGTGTTTCAAGCATTTTTCAACATGTTTCTGATCTCAGGTACTCAGTAAGAACCCACTAGAATCTTGAAAGAGGAATGGATGGAGCGTTAAAACTCCAGGAAAACTCGCTGTTATTCTGGAAGCACAGGCAGAGCAGTCTGATCTCTTCGTATGTTACTAACTCACTTTTAATGTCCCTCATACGTTATATCAGCCATTACTTGCATAACATGAAATATGTCAGAGTCCAGAGTTCTTTTATTTTTGCTTATTGAATGTATTTCCTCGTATCTTTCTTTTTCTTTACTTTTAACTATTGGGAATAGAGGCCTGACTTTATATAGAATCCAGCAGAATACTGGATGTGTGTGCCAGGAGAGCTGAGAATTAGCTAATAAACTATCTGTGGTGCGTGTGAGGGAATGAAGTGGGAAATGTGGGGGGAAGGAGCTTTATGACTTTCCTGCCTGTGTCATTCATCCGTTTGAAGCCCTTGCTCTTGCACTTTGCATTAAAAGTGGGAAACTTAAATCAAAGGGAGCTTTGATTCCCAGATATTCCCTGGGAATTTGTGATGGCATAATTGAGCATTATTTTTGTTTTACATTTCAATTTAGTTGCTCCTATAGAAGAAACTCTGCCTAATCTACGAGTAAAGTATAAGTGTCAAAACTTCAGAATTGCCTCCAATTCATATTTTTTGCAGAAGCGCATTTAAAGCACTTTTCTTTAAAAGCTAGTTCTTACCTGCTCTAAAATCTTTTTGTTTGTTAATCAGATGTCATCCCTTTCTTTAATATGTATCTTTCTTGGTCCACCATGTTTACAGATGGGAGACTTGAGAAATACTTAGCCTAACTGGAGCACAAGTTGTGCAAGTGAAGTATTTTTCAAAGAATGCAATTATTATCTGATTGCATTTTACCTTTTGACCTTTGCTACATGATTCCACCCCTCCTACAAATTTAATTTTTTTATGAAATTTTTAGATGACTCTTGTAAATTCTTTACGTATGGGGTGTCGTGTTTATTATTGCTACTTTTAAAATTTTCCTATGCCATGCGGCAGATGTTTATTCTCTTAATGCACTTCAGGTTCAGGATCTGTAAAGCCTTTGACCCAGGCCTACTGAGTCGAATCTACAGTCAATATAACATTAAAGGTGGAAACCAAAGGGTTTGAGGAAGATGAATGAGGCCTATGCTCCTGCTGCTGCACACTTTATCTTTCAAAATCATAAAAATGAGCAATGGAGATCCAGGCTGGGCATAGACAAGAATAATTATTTTGTGAACACATTTTCCTGACAGATTTTTGGAAGTAGGAAAAAAGTGTGGCAACAATGTCATGAAGATTAAAACTGTGGGTGCTTTGTGTATGTATGCATGAGTGCAGACGAGTTTGAGAGAGAAGCAGTGTAATTGAGCCTGTTGCTTTTGTCAGCCTGGGAAACAGATGCACTCTTTATTTTTTGAAGTTGTATGACCCCGAACTGTCCCACAGCAGAAGGCAGAGCAAACACTTATGTTATGCTTTAATCATAAGTGGAATGGTCACAATTAATAAGATATTTTATATATAACAAAGTTTTATGAAATGCTTTTTTACTACTAGAGACTTGTTCCTTCTGTTATTACAGAACACAGTGTTTATCAACTGCAGGCATAATCCTTTTATTATACAGTTGCATGTAAAGGGAACTTCTCCTTTAATTCAGCAGATGTCGATATTTTTAGGACATTGTAATTGATGGTTTTAATAATTGCTGAATAATTTTTGATTAAGAAGATAATACAATTACTGGTCTTTTAGAGTTAACAAAACAGAAGTAAATGAGAAAAGCTATTTGAGCATGTGTACTTATAGATTCATTTGGGTGGCTGAGTAAAGATGCTGCTTTTGAAATAAAATTGGTGCTGCGTAGACAGTTGTAACCAAAATTATTTTTATAACAGGCCTAAAAGAAGGAGAGAAGAGACTGTGGACCTCTGAGTCTGCCAGTTATGCATAATTGATTATCTGCAGCTTATCTGTGTTTTAATACTGACTTCGTTCAGATTCAGTAAGAGCATATTATTGACATTTGTGAGGCAAAATGCTGTCATAGCCAGTATTACAGATATGTTGCTACAGGCACAGTGTATAGAACATATCTTTTCTAAAATAGAAGCTCTTCCCCGTTACGAAAAAGGAAAAAAGAAAGCCAAATCGAAACCGAGGGATCCTTTCTGCGTGTGGGTGCATAGCTGCTGAAGCCACAGTAGAAATCAATTTTTGAATCTGGATTGCTGAAATATCCCACATTGCTGTAAGGAAAAAAAAAAACGTCCAGAGTCATATGTCTTTTTTTACTTAAATTTTCTGTTGTTTCTGCAACCTTTTGCCACCATTGCCATAAATACATAAGAAAACAGCAGATAGTATACACCCCTTGTGTTTTTTAAGACCTTTTGGTGAAAAATTAAGCCCAAAACATGACTTGAACTATGTGTAACAATGCTATGTCTTAAAAAATTTTTATCTTCTAAGAAAGACAAAAATTCAATTCTAACCAGATGTTTCAGCTTTCTTGCTAAACCAGCAGCGTCAGGAGCAGAGAACACTTGTTGCACAAGGAGCTGCTTTCCATGCGAGGCACGCTGCCGATAGCTTTTGACTAATGCACACGTGAGTGTGGCTTGCTACACGGGAAACGCTAGGCTCTGGGGCATATAAAACATGAATACAGAATACTAGATTGTTCTAAGTAATGTCATTTCCGTTTATGAATTTGATTTTTCCCTTCATTTCATGTTAGATTGAAAATGCAAACAAACTGCTTTCAAGAACACCCAGAAGCTATCTGTATACCAGATGTGTTGTGAACACTCTACTATTTTTCATAGGTGCTTCCTTCAAATATATGTCCATTGTAGTGACGGAGAGGGACTGGACTCTCTCAGGCTCTTTACTTGCCAGTTGTCTCCTGCAGTTAATGGAAATATATATTTTATTTTAGAATATAATTTAAACATGAAGGTCTATTCTTTGCACTTTTTATTAATATATATATAGACAGAGATATCTTTAAAAAAATTAAAAATCCAAGTCCATTTTGTCTTTGTGTTCTGATTTTTTTTTCTGGAGTGTGGGGTCAAGGTATATCTTTATTTTTATATAGCTAAAAATGTACATCATTTCTATGGTTGATTTCTCTGGGGAATTGGCCTAAACTAGTAAGAGTCTGACCATTTAAAATTCCAAATTTAATTAGAATTTTGCCAAAGTTGAAAACTGCAAAACAAAGGTTCATAGGAAATGTGCACTGCTTTTCTGTTAGCAAAATTTTATATTCCTGCTATGCTCTCTATACTCCTATTTTATCCTTTGAGGATAAAACCTCTCTTTTGAGATATTTGGCATCACTTTTTTTAGTAATTGAAAATCTTATTTTGGTGAAATAAAAGTTTACCAGTTCTTATTCAAGGGCTACTTTTTTTGTTTGAAAAATAATTTTCTAGAAGTATTAGCATTTTGGACATTTGAACCCTACCTTCTTATCAGTAATTTCTTGGTAAGCTGTTATAAATTAACTTTGTACCAAGAATTAGGATCCAAAGACTGTACTTTATTTCTGTATTTAAGAGACCAGAGTCCATTAACCTCTCTTAATGCTTCCTAAGTACGTAGGTATCATGATATGTTTAAATTTGAGATTATTTCTACCTCCTATTCA
>CM052438.1:103161182-103187868 GCA_028533085.1 Varecia variegata | reverse complement strand
CCCGAATCTTTTCCTCTGACGGATGGAAGGGCCTTCATTGCCCCATTTTGGGCAGATGTGCACAATGGAATTCGAGGCGAGATCTATTACAGAGAGACCATGGACCCTGTCATCTTGAAAAGAGCCACCAAGGACATCAGGAAGTACTTCAAAGACATGGCAACCTTCTCTGCCACTTGGGTTTTCATTGTGACATGGGAGGAAGTCACGTTTTATGGAGGCAGCAGCACCACACCTGTAATAATTCAAATTTTCCACTTTCCACCTCATATCCTGACATCTAATTCTTGTCCATCTTCACTGCCGTGAAGGAGTGTAATTGTTAGAGCTGAGGAATGTCAGTTCCCTTGAGTTAAACTAATGAGTCTTGCTACCCACTTTCCAGAAAACAGAGGGAAATATCATAGCTAACCAGTCCAGTCAGCTGTAATATTTGAGAAGATGTGTCACTCTTATCACAAATCGTTATGAATGTCTAAAAAGAGCCCCTCAGCAATTTCCTTGCAGTCAGTATTCCTACTTCGCAGGAGAGTGATTAAGGCACCGAGACCTGTTTCAGGCCACATGATTAGGGACCCATCCAGGGACCCCAGAGGTCCTTTTCTCTTGCCAGAGGCACGAATGCTTCTCTCCACCCCTAATTTTTTCCCCCAGCCCCAATAAAACCTGGTCAGAAGAGAAAAATAGGGTCCCAGATTTGGACACAAATGATCTGGCTCATTTTATTACATTATGACTTTTTTTTTTATTGTGACCAGGGTTGAAAGTATTCATATTTGATGTTAATTAGAGTGGGCAGTTAAAGCGTTTCATGGATAAAGTTTCAACATCTGCTCTGAAATCCCAAATGAGCAGTCAAATAAAAGTCAAATAAGAAAGATTATCGCTGACATTATCGTAGAGATAATCAACTTTCTACATAAAAGGACAGAATGCAGTTTTCACGAAAGCCTGCAGCTTATTTGAGTGACTTTGGCAGTGGGGAGTTTTGAAGTAGCAGACGCATCTTCAACTGTATAATTTCTAGTAAGCAAAGACATGCAGAAATCTGCCCTCCACTTTCTTAAGATTATTTCCAATTCCATCTGTTTGCCAATTTCCTTGGCAATGAGTCAATTGTTTAGGGGTGGAACAGAAACTGCGGAGTTAGAGAGGTGAAAAAGTGCTGGGCTTGCAGTTCAGAGCTGTGTGACACTGTGAGCACGTTGTGTTTTAGCACCTTCTAGCCAGCGCATCAAGAAGCACTTTATCGCTAAGAAGTTCTGTGGGACAGAAAGACACAAGGTTTAAACAGTGGATGCATTGGCTAGAAATAACCTCTAAAGAAGCATACATTTCCCTCTGTCATGTTATAGATCGCTAACAACTCCTCGGGTGATGTTTTATGTCCTTTAAGCCTCATAGCTTACGGCGTTAGAATGCAGGATGTCAGCAATCGATAAATTTTAGTCAGTGGGAGAAAAAAAAAATAAAGAAATGCCCATCAAATGCTGACCACCTTTTTTTCAAAAAAAACTTCCATTGGCAATAAAAATGGCAAGATAATTTAGATACTTTCTGGTTTGTACTTTGGAGTAAATTTCTGAACTAGGTGAGAACTCTTTCTATTAGGATGAATGAGGTAACATCTAAGTGCTTTGAGCCCCTTGGAGAAAAAGGATTCTGTAGTCTTCCAGAGCTGCAAAAGTATCCATCCATCCCTGCTTTTCAAATTGGCCCCAGCTCTTCCATCCCATCTTCCAGGTTTCCCCTTCTATACTGGAACACATATCATCGGGCCAACTAAACGCTGGGCATGAGAGATCTTTTTTAAAGGCAAGAAGTCTTGTGGAAGTCCAAAGAAAGGGAAGTGATGAGGCAAGGGGACATGTTTGCTTCAAGGAAGGAAAACTAATATTTACTGATGGCTTATATGTGTCCGGTGCTGTAATAGGCTGTTTTTGCATAGCATTGAACCCTCACAAAATTGTTCCCTGACAAGTGCTGCCTCCACTTTCAAGGGCAGGGAACAGGCCCAAAGAGGTGAAGTGACTTTCCCGAGTGGCAGGAAAAGAGCTTCACCCCTCCTGGAGGCAGAGCAGCGGTTCAAACCAAAGTCTCCTGACTCCGAATGCTGAGCTCTTCTTTCCTCAGCTGTCTCCTCTAGTCCTCTGCGGCAAAAAAAGATTTAGCAAGAATTGAAAAACATGGTGTTACAAAAACAGAGCCAGAAGAGTCTTAGAATGAATGTTGAAGAGCCCTGTAGTGCAGGGGTGCATGCGGATGACAGTCAGCCCGGGGGTGGCATTAGGATGGCGAGTTGGTTTGGAGGTGACTTCTGGCCTTGGAAATGGGTTGTTCTCAAGACCTGCTTGGACCAAAGCTATTTCCAGCTTCATTTAGAGAGAAGGAATTCACTTCTGAAGGGGAATCCTGGTCTGAAGCAGGGTCCAGCTTTAGTCCTTGTGTGACCTTCACTTTGCACCTGTCCCTTGAACTTGACCCTGCTAGTGACCTTTAAGCAATTTTGAGCTGATTGCTCACAAATCTGTGTGTCCCACTTTCCTCTTCTGTTGAACAGAGCCAGAAAGTGAAGCATATACCTGAGCAACGCTATCATAAACGCCATCAGCTGTGGCCAGCACAGAGCTTGGGGAGAAAGTTCTTTACAAAAAGGGCTTTTCTTTACTCGCACCTTGCTTCCTTCTCTGGGACTGTCTGGAATGGGGAGATTTGGGACTTCCAAGATCCTCTACCCCAGTCTGATTACACAGGATAAGGATTTGGGCCTTCCTCTGCATCGGACAGAGTGTTCACCAGGAAGGTATCAAGCGCTAGGTTTGAATAGGAAAAGGTCAATGCAGCCTCTCCTTTTAACCCTTGTTTTTTTTTTTTTTGTTTTTTTTTTTTTAATTTCCTGGAAACATGTGACAAGGGGTATGGTTTAGCAAAGAGAAAATGTAAAGAACAGGGTTTGCTACAGCTTATTTCTGAAAACTGTTGCAGGGTTGGTTTGAATTTATACAACATCTCTGTCCTTAAAAGTTTACAATTAAGACACCGTGTAATGACAGTGCTCTAAAAGATAGGCTGGGAGCTCTGGCTCGAATCCTATTTTCTGTTGCTGTGCCACTGAGAAATTTCCCTTAGTCCTCAGTTTTCTTAGCTAGAAGATGGGAATTGGCAAAAAAAAAAAAAAAAAAAATCACCCATCTTAGCATCTTAGTGTTGGCCTGTGGTACATCTGAGTGTTGGCAATTTTGCAGATATAAAGTGATGCACAAATGCTTAGAGGAGCAATTTCTCCCCACAAAGTGCTTTTTAAAAATCACTTTCCAACTTCCATTTTAAAAAGGGGAGACATCATGGCAAGATTAGCATTGTTCTCCAGGAGGGGGGAGCGCAATCCCCATGACCACTGTAGTCTCACTGGCAGTATTGCTCCCTCGCCCCCCCACGCCCCACCCCTGCCATGGGAACAGGTGATCGAATCCTGTCCCTGGCTCTACTCTCTCTCCTGTAGTTTATTCTCATGCTGCCATCTATAGGTGCTCTCGTATTATCACAGGCTTAGCCAGGTCTCCGAATTTTCCGTCTGGTACAAATCAGAGATGGAAGCGGGTGCTGAGTCAGACTCTAGGTTTATCTCAGGCAATTTCTCTTTTAGATGCACAATCCCACATGCCTTGCTTTTCCCACAGGAGGTGAGAACAAATTCAGAGAGGAGGCAGAGCTTGAGGGGCTGGCTGCCTGGGGGCGGGAAGGGCACGGGGTGAGGGGAGGATCTCCTTGGGGCTCGAGGACCCCTTGGGGAGTGCCAGTCATGGACCACGCATTCCCATCCTGTAGGTGAACACCTTCCAGGCGGTTCTGGTGTCTGATGGCTCCTACACATTCACGCTCTTCAATTATTATGAAATCAACTGGACCACCGGCACAGCGAGTGGCGGAGACCCCCTCACGGGTCTTGGTGGAGTGATGGCACAGGTAGGTGGCTCTCCACTTCACCCTTCTGCATGTTTCAATTGCTGCACTCTCTGCTTAGGTAATTTAGCATTCTGGAGGGAATCCTGCAAATAGCTCTTAACTAGAGAAGCATATCTGATCTTGCAGGTGGACTAAGAGGCTGGTTGTGCCCATCTTGGATACCTGGCCCCGGGCGTGGGATGGATGAGGCAGGCCTTTCTCACCTGGAATGGTTGCCCCAGTGACTAGGAAAAGGGGTCCCTTGGTTTCAAGTGTGCTGGATTCTGCAAATAAGGCAGTTGGGCCAGTTAAGCAATGGGGCTGGTATATGTACTCAAAGGTCTTGTCTTCCTTTTGTGCTCCAGGCAGGATTTAACGGTGGAAACCTCACCAATTACTTCAGCCTCCCGGGGTCAAGAACCCCTGAGATTGTGAATATCCAAGAGACCACGAACGTCAATGTTCCAGGCCGCTGGGCCTTTAAAGTGGACGGGAAGGAAATTGACCCAGCCAATGGCTGCACCTCCAGGGGTAAAGATTTTCCTCTTGTCTGCAGCAAAGCAGGGTTTGTTTAGTTTAGATTGACAGCCAAGCTTTTAAGCCACGGGGGCGGACTCATTCCTGATGCCTTACTCTTTTGACATCCCTCAGCTGGGTAATGGAGATCAAGGTAATTTTAGCATGCACATTCATCACACCAGGGGCTGCAACCCTGCCTGCGCTACATTGTGGCTTTGGAAGTCCTTGCCTGAGGTGTGCACAGCTTTCAGTTTTGAGCAACTCCAAAAAGGAGCAGGATCTTGAGTGATTTCTCAGCCGGAGGGACAAACGGAAGCCCTCCAATTTAACATTTTTGTTGTTGTTGTTGCCACCCCCCACCCCACGCCACCTTTTTGTTTTTCTTCTCATCTTTACCCTCGCTCTGCCATCTACACTTTGTAGATCCACAGGAGTGGGCGCACTTGGAGTGTTGCCAAGTCCCTACAAGGGTAAGTCAGTATTTCCTAGCATGGCTAGAAAGAAAGAAAAAGGAGCACAGTCTTTAGGTTAACCACTCCTAAAATCCTTCCAGCAGCAGCAAGACATGCAGGAATTTGGGGAGATGGGTTTCCTTTACATTGGCATCCAAAGTTTGGAGCCTTCTCTGAACTATCAAAACCTCTTTGGGTGTGCAGAATAGCCCTGGACTCTCCCAGGAACATCCCAGTTTATGGTTTCCTGCTTCTTATGTGTCCAGAAGTATTCAGAAAACAGATTTCTGTTAACAGTTCTGCTTCCAGGAGTGGAGCCTATAGCAACTCGAAGCAGAAAATCATGCATCTATGTATCTGTTCATCCACCCACCCACTTATCCATCCATTAAGCCATCCACACATGTACACATCTATGCACCTGCACACCCACCCACCTACCCACCCACCCACCAAGCCATCCAGCCAGACATCACATCTTTCTGAAGAACATTTTAAGAGCCCCAGTGAGGTGCTGTCCACTCTATTAGGTGCTGGAGATGAAGGTGCTCGAGCCACCCATAACATTACCGTGGACAGGAGACAGCCACAGGAACAATGATGATGTGGCACGAGATGTATTATGATAGACATTAAGTGTAGGGCACTGTGGAAGCACAGAGAAAGGCCCTGGGGAAACTGTTCCCAGGTCTCTAAGAAGGTGTTGGGTAGGGATGCGGAGGTCTCTTCCCTCCTCGGGGAGAAAGCTCGGTCTGCATGTCTCGGCAGCCCTGGGAGGCCTCGGGCTTCCCTCCCAGCTCTGCTTCCGTTTGCTTACTATACGGAGGAGCAGTGTTCACATGATCTGCCACACCATGCCCTCTGCCCTGCTCCCTGAGCTGTGGTTAGGCTTATCAGACCTCTGCACTTGCTGTGAGTCCTCACAGGTCATGGGTGAAGACAGGCAGCCTAGGCATCCTTGCCTCTGTGGACTTTATAAAGTCCCACATGTTCAGAATAGCAAAAATAAATGCTTTGGAGCTAAGCTGGTATTAAACCGAATAGGAAAGAATCTCGTTCCAGAGCTCGTCAGGATTTCAGAGATGTGCTCTCCTCCCTCCCAGAGTGTAAATGCAGCATTACTTCAAGCCTGTGAGAGACACCGAGCCGATCCCACAGCATCTCTCTCCCCTGTATGCCTGGACCCGGGCCTGATCGGTTACAGACTGGTACCCAAACGCTTCTTCCCCTTTGTCCAAGCATCACACAGCCGACTGGCCGTGGCCATGCAACATGAGCGCCCGGTGACAGCCTCTCACCTGAGTCCTGGGAACGAAATGCTTTGATAATGGAAAACATTGGCTCGCAGAGCTGCGGAGTTGGTCAGATGCCAGCTGTGTACAGAGTCTTCCCTTTGACTTCATTCTTTTCCTCCTGAGTTATGGGTTTGGGTTGCATATACAGGACAAATTCAATATCCTTATACAGACTGCTGCGCATTTTTATGTGCCTCTGGGCATATATCAATCTAATGAGATTGGGCTTTGGCCTGGGTTATAGCAGGGAAAGTGTCCTCCAGAGCTGTTTTATTATATTATCATTTCACAAACAAAATTATCTCGAAGAGTCTACCTTTTGGTCCAAACCTCCTCTATTCAAAGGCATTTTCCTCTCATTTATTGGAAGCCTGGAAGAGCAGAGATGTGGTACTGAGCGGAGGTTGTTATAATATATGCAACCCTGAACTAGTGGCAACCCTGAACTAGTGCCAGAGAGCGTAGGGCTGATGCAGACGACCTACTGGGAATGAATAAATCTATTATCTCATTTTGGGGCCCTATTCTTACAGGTATAAAGCATGATTATTCCAGTTGGGCAGATATAGAAAAGAGTGTTACAGAGACAACCGTGCCTTCTGCTTGGGTTAACCTTGCAGCCTTGTGCTATTTACTAGATACTCGGTTTTATAAAATCTTGAGAAATCTTAGCCAACCGTTTCAATCTACAGTTGCTCCTGGTGTAGGACGTTATTTACATTTCTTAATGCTGTGTCTTCGATACTCTCCTTTTCAGACTTTCTCAATTTACAAATGCTTTTACCCCGTCAACGTGTGCTAGCTTTTTCATAGCATCACCGTTCCCTACAAGACAGGGATGAGAAAACAGCGTTATCCACATTTTACAGGTTAGGAAAACTGAGACATGTGGAAGTTAAGTCAGTAGTGTTGGAAATTGATTTCTTGACACCCACCTCCAACCAAGGATGAGATCAGAGCCCCCAGCCCAGAGACGTTTCCATTTCAATCGAAGGTTGAAGTTAGCAACTGGCATGTTACAAAGTTTTTTGGTGAGGGAGATTATTTATTAGGGAAATGGTTTTAAAGACTGAATAATTAATAGCGAATATTTTAAAAATTAGCACATTCTTTAAAACCAGTCCCCTCCCCCCACCTCCTTCTCCTCCTGACCTAGACTTTGTCAAGAAGTTCTGTCCACTGGACAAAGAGAGAGGAGGGCTGGACTTGGACAGGGCCTAACAGGGGGAGAGAAGACAACTTGTGCAGGTGTAAATGCTGCCTGAGCAGCGTCTGCAGGATTCACGAGCCTTTGAAAGTGCCAAGCAAGTGGTCAGCCCTTTCTAGAATCAGGGAGTTTGGGATTTATACTTGTGCGTCGGACTCCTGTTTTGTGCTATTGACCTTTTCTGGCACATACTGGGTCCCCAGCCAATAAATGTCTGTAGCATGAATGAACAAATTAGCAAATAAACAGCATTGCTGAGTTACCTGGGTAAATTGGGTCTTCTTTCCAAATACCCTTCCTCCTATTCCTGAAAGGAAGGACGTGACTCCCGAGTGTCCTAGCCTTTCCCGTGGATTAAGAGAATGGGTCTTTCCTTGAGTGTGGCTTTGCTCACCAGCCATGGAGATAATAATGCCAAGAGCGTAGACTGGATTCAGACAGACTCAGCTTGGAATCCTGGCTTCACCACTGAGTTTCTGAGTGGTCTTGGACGAATTACTCAACTTCTCTTAAGCCTCAGTTTCCTTCCTTGTGAAATGAGGATGACAATACCTACCTAGTGGGGTTCTTGCGTGGATTAAATGGTATAATGGAAGTAAAGCGTTTAGCCCGATGCCTGGGACAGAAGGTAAGTGCTCAATAAATGTTGGCTCTGGTGTCATTATTCCCCAGGACAGTTTCTTCGACGAGGGGAGGTGTTTTGGGATGACCTGAACTGCACCATCAAATGCCGCTGTCTGGATTTCAACAATGAGATCTACTGCCAGGAGGCCTCTTGTAGCCCCTACGAGGTGTGCGAACCCAAAGGCAAATTCTTCTACTGCAGCCCCGTGGAGACCAGCACGTGCGTGGTGTTTGGCGAGCCGCACTACCACACCTTTGATGGCTTCCTCTTCCACTTCCAAGGATCCTGTGCCTACCTGCTGGCCCGACAGTGTTTGCAAACTTCCAGCCTCCCCTTCTTCAGTGTGGAGGCCAAGAATGAGCACCGCGGGGGTTCAGCCGTCTCCTGGGTGAAGGAGCTCTCGGTGGAAGTCAATGGCTACAAGATTCTCATCCCCAAAGGAAGCTATGGAAAAGTCAAGGTGAGACCCTCTCCATCCTTCACGGGGAGGTGGAGAAGCTGGAGATCCCTCTGCCTGGGGAAGACTTCCTCAGCTCTGCTGGCTCTGCTGTTTGTCTCTTGACAGTACCAAAGAGACACGTGGTTCTCCCTGCCTTGCAAATAGCTTATAAAATGTTTTATGGGGCTAAATGTTATGGATACAAGAGCTACCCTAAGCTCTCTCCTCAACATGCCTATCTGCTTTTTAACTTAGAGTACATTTATATTCCTAATTCCCTCGTAAACACTATAGGCGCACACACACATATACATGCATAGCTCAGAAATGACTGAAAAGAGGTAAGTTTAGTTTCTCATGACCCTGGCTTGCTATAGCTTTAGCCACGTAGCCATGCCCTAGACATGATGCAAACACAGAGTACAAACCCTAATTCAGGACAGCATTTGATTAATAAGCCTCACCCTCCCCACCCCCCATTCTCTTTGCCCAAGAGCTGCTGCTTCATTTTCAGAGAAGCCTCCAAATTGGTTGATGTCTCCAGAGGCACCACCTGTGCAGGCACCTGGGGTGGCCTTGGTGACTTCCTTAGTGAAGCCCGGGTGGGAAGGTCCACAAAAGCTTTGCCTAGATACCCCTCTAACAGAACCCCCTACTCCTGCCTAGAATGACAGAGAAGAACACGGGTCTCTGCTGGCCTGTTTAGCATATGCAAATGAGTCCTGTCTCTGTCCACCTGGATTTCAAGCAGGGACATCGACAAAAGAGGGAGAGCAAAAAGCCATTAGCAATTACTCAATTTGTGGAGGCCCAAATTTTCATAATGTTAATGAAGGCCTTGTTGCAACCATGTATTTACTCGAGCAGTAATAACCGAGACCACGAGGGGTTGATTGCTGCAACCCCGTGCAATCCTTAATCCCCATGCATGGAGGTCATTACAGAGCTTACAACCAGAATGATGCCAATGCAAGGATTTCTTTCTTTTTTTAAAAAAAAAAAAAAGGCGTTGTAGTTTTAATTGATGGAGCATGTCCAACAAAAGGCAGGACCAGGGAACTAATTCCACTTTTTCTGGCTCTGCCTTTCCTGAGTCTGTGCAGTTTATCAGTCTCATAATGAGGAAAGTGAGCTATTACTGTGGTTGCAATGCCAATTTGCTTGTTATTTGGTTAGTTCTCTCTAGGGACAGCTCTGTAGATCAAATCAAAGCTAAGAGTTCGGGTACAGAAGCTTGGAGGTTTTCCCTTTTAAATTTATATTGTGCTGTTGAACACTATACGTATCCTTGTAGATAGATGCTGGCATCTCCAGCTAGAAAAATTTTCGCTAGCTTTCTCCCGATTGCCTGTATTGTGGGGATGTGTATGGTATCAGGAGTTGGAAAAGAAAGCTTCACGCTTTATTCCTACTTTCTGTTTTGATTAAAATTCTTTTCTGCTCATAGTCAGACTTTTCTTTAAGAAGGGAAGGGACATCGTCATTTCTTTCAGGCTCAGCAGCTCTGCTAATTTTGTGTGGCTCTGTTCCATCGTCCAAGCGTAGGGCACGCATTCCTCAATTTTCTGCAGTGACGGGGAGATGTGGATGTGAATGTAAATGTTTCAGAAAGAAAAGGTTGTGTGACTCCCACTGCAAGCTAACAACGGCTTCCTTTTCCTTTTGCCAAATGGTTTCCAAGCATCTCTGAATACACCTGCTCTGCTGGGGAAAGTGGCCTGGTGGACAGCAGAGCCCCAGCCCAGGGTGACGTGGGGACAGGCAGGGAGAGGGCTGGGGAGCAGGAAGGAGCCCGAGACACCTGGCAGGAGCTGACTTCTTCAGCCACGCGGTGCCAGGCCAGCCATGGCCACTGAGCTCTGTTCTTTCCAATCACAGAACCCCTTTCTCCAGCCCTGTTTCCATGTGCTGGGGTTAGAAACTATGTTCTGTGTATAGATTTTCCTCCGTTGAACTCTTTTCAAATAGCAAAATAAATAATTGACGATAATATAAGCTAAGGAAACCGGCATAACTAAAAATCCATGTATAACAAACATCACCTTCTGGCTAATACTTCACCTGTTCTCATGTTTCTCCCCAACATGAACCCAAGTAGTTTGGGGTGCTCCAGTGAAAAGGGAGCCACGGCCAACTAGCGCGTGGTGCTGAGCAACTAGCCGCTCAAATCCCTCTGCCTCCACTGCCAGCTGAGTGGCCTCTTTGAGTTTCCTTTTCTTTGTCTGTACAATTGGAGTCTAGGAGGTGGGCGCCTGGGCTGCAGCCTGACCTCAGCTGCCTCTACTCAGCGCCAGGATGGAGGCAGCAGGGAGCAGTGGCGAGAACCTGGCTTTGGAGCCTGGCCAGTGGGAAGTCAGGCCCTGTCACCCACAAGTCACGCCAGCCCTGATCCTCAATTTCCTCACCTGTAAAAGGGGAAGATGATAAGGCCTTTGCAAGGTTGTCTCGAGAATTAAATGGAATAGCCACACATGCGATTCTGGTACCAAACCTGGCGCACAGTAGGCACTCAGCTCATGCTGGTTCCACATTGCCATTCCCAAGGAAATTTCTTTCAGTTCTAAGACCTATGCTTCTGCTGTTCTACTTCTCTCTCCTCCCCTTGTCCCTGACCACATCCTGGGAGAGACACTGCCAAAGAGGGAAATGGCTAGAACACAGGGAGAAGAAGGGAAAGCAAAGAGGTGAGGTTCATCGGCCGCGGGCTAAGCCAGGGTTGAGGACCGAAACAAGAAATCCCGTGTCAGGACAAGGGTCCTCTAGGAGCTCCTGCTCTGAGCACTGCGGAGCACAAACACAATGACTGTAACTTGGGCCGAGAGTGAAAGTGGGTGCAAGGAACACTCAGGCCATAAACAAAGGTATCAACTGGGACCCACAGTCACCCAGGCGTAAGGCCAGCCTGAGTGGGACAAGCACAGATACATGGAAACCAGGGAGGACTGTTGAGATATACAGAGCCAGCCTACCCCATGGCTTCTGCTTTGGGACACATAAGACTTTGCCCCTTAAGTAAGAGCAGAGGAACGCACTCAGCAATTGATGTATTTGGCATTTATAACTATACCAACCTTGGGAAAGATATCCCTTTCTACATCCCAGCACAGAACAATGGATAGTAATTGTTCAGTACTCTTGCTTGCTGACCTTCCTTTTAGTATGGCTTTTCTCACCCTTGTTGGCTAATCCTCTACCTAGGAGATAAGGAAAAATGAATCAACTCCTCGCTTTTTCTTTCTACTTTTGGCTCTTGCAAGACGATTTATTTCTTAAGCTTATTTTTTCTTGTCCCCTTTCCCCCATTGCTTATGATTTGAATGTTTGTGTCCCCCAGAATTCATATGTTGAAATCCTAACTCCCAAAGGGAGGTGGGGCCTTGGGAAGGTGATTAGGTCATGAGGGTAGAGCCCCCATGAATAGGATTAGTACTTTTATCAAAAAGGCCAGAGGGAGCCCATTTGCTTCTTCTACCACGTGGGAACACAGCTAGATGGGGCCATTTATGAAGCAGATGTTTGGCCCTCACTAGACACTGAATGTGCCAGCACCTTGATCTTGGACTTCTCAGCCTCCAGAACTGTGAGAACTAAATTTCTGCTGTTTATAAGCCACCCAGTTGATGGCATTTTATTATAGCACCCCAAACAGACTAAAACAGAATATTGGTAACAGGCATGGGGTGCTATGGTAATAAATATCTAAGAATGTGGTAGCAGCTTTGGAACTGGGTAATGGGTAGAGGCTGGAAGAGTGTAGAGGTACATGCTGGCAAAAGCCTGGCACTGCCATGAATGGACCATTAAGTGTGATTCTGGTGAGGGCCAACCACTAATCTCTACAGATAGAGAGTTGCACATGGCATCTGCCACGGTAAATCCCGGGAGCAGTGCTTGGACAGTCTACTGTCTCATTTCCTAGACAACTCAGAAAGTAGCAACAGTGCTGGCAGGTAAGACCCCTGTTTTTTCCGTGTGCCAGAAACCAGTACGGGTCCGGGATAGCTTATGTGCCCTTACAGTCAAGCCCACCGAGGACTGTTCTGAGACTAGTCATTCCATCCTGGCCCACAAATGTGAGTGTCTATAGGTGTCAGGCATGGTAATTGTGAAAAAGAAAGTTAATTCTCTGTTAGAGGTGTATTAAGCCACTTACTCATGTGACCTAGGTACCTGGGACCCACTCTGGATTCTTCTACCATTTCTCATTCTCCACTGTAAAAACCACCAGGTCCCGCTGAGTGTGCTCCATGAAGATTGTCCTTCCCTTTTTGTGTCTGTGTCTCCTTTAGGCCCTCATCCTCATCGCCCCCCCAGACTCCTGCAGCAGTGTCCTGTCTGGTTTTTCTGCCTTTAACCTTGACTTACTTCAATAAATCTTTCATGCTGGACAAATGGAATTTCTAAAATGCAAAATCTGACTATGTCATTCCCATGCTTAAAAGCCTTCAGGGGCTTTCCCGACAGAATAGAAATCCAAGTTTTGTTTTGTTGTGTTTTGTTTTGAACATGGCTTAAAAAGCCCTCCAAGATCTGTTCGCAACACAGAAGCCGGAGCAATTCTTTCAAAGCAGAAGTCAGTTTGTGCCGATCCTTTGCTCTAAACGCTCTCTTGGCTCTCCCGCTCTCTTGCAGTCAAAGCCAAGGTCTTTACCATGGCCGACAGGCCCTTGCTCTGTTCTGGCTTCTGTTCTCCCTGGCATCACCTACCACTGCCCTCTCCTGCGCTCTGTGCTCCAGCCACACTCCCCCACCGCCCCGCGGTCCCAGGAGCACCACATGTTCTCCATCAGGGCCCTCTGTTCCCTCCTCCTGAGCCACTCTCACCCCAGATGACAGCGTGGCTTGGTCCTCAACTCAGATGTCCCCTTTCCAGGGAGGTCTTCCCTGACCATCCTATTGAAAGTTAGAAACCCTTTTCTTTCGTACTTTTTTTTTTAGCATTTACTATGTTAACACTTGGCTGCCATAAATACTTGATTCATTTATTTTGTTTGTTTTTGGTCTCCCCAGCTAAACTATAAGTTCCCCGAGGCAGGGATTTTTGTCCATTGCACTTGTTGCTAAATCCCCAACTTTTAGAACAGTGCTTGGCACACAGAAAGGCCTCCATAGATTTTGGTAGAATGAACAGAACCGTGCCTGTGTCTCCAGCTTCATTTCCAGCCACCCCTCCCTCTGAAGTCCATTAATACCCCGCTGACAGCTCCCCAACCCCATATTGCTGTTTCTAACCCCGCTGCCTTTATGTTCCTGTCCTGGAATTCTCTGCCACACCCCCACACTTCCTTTGGCCACTTCTGTTTATCTTTAAAGACCCAGATCACACTTAACCGCCTATAAAAATGTTATGTGAGTCCCCCAGGCTGGATTAAATGTTCGTTTTCTGTTCTCCCATTGTGTCATCTACCGATTCATGTTTTAAACAATATACCCTAAATATCTACGTGTGTCCTACTTCTTCAGTAGATCGAGATCTCCTTGAGGGGCAGGAGCAATTGTTTTTGTTAATCCTTAACTTCTCAGCTCCTGACATAGTGCTTGGTACCTGCCAGGTGTTCAAATTTGTTGTTGTTGAATGATTGCATGATTTAGTCCTGATATGAGGACGTTACAGGGTAAACACAGACAATAGTACAACAGGGCAGCCTCAAAGCTACTGTGTCCAACAGTGGACGTAGCACACCTTCCAGTTGGGAGGAGGGCCTGGGGGGTGTAAGGACCTTGAAGGGGTCATGGAAAATATGTGACTTAAGCTGAGACTTAAAGAATGGATTTTTTGAGGAATAAAGAGGGAAAAGGAGGTGACTAGTCTTTCAAGAAAAGACCCCAAGAAGGGCTGACAACCCCCTAGAGGAGTCTATAGTGGCACTAGAAATGCCACAGCTATCACAGCCCAAATGCACAGTGCTCAGGCTGGCCCACAACCAACTTGCTCTCCAGAACTTTCTCCCAGGCCTTTGCCTTAGTAAGAGGTAAGCCTACTGGAGCCCGGACATGTCAGGTGGCCTCCTCTCTGGAACACAGTTGCTTTGCCTTCCCTTCCTGACTTCTGCTGGAACCCATTGCCCGGGCACGTGCTTACCTGCCTTTTACTATTACTGTTGTTGGCAGGTTAATGACCTAGTGACTTCTTTGCCCGTCACCTTAGACTTGGGGGCGGTGAAAATCTACCAGAGTGGCATGTCTACTGCCGTGGAAACGGATTTTGGGCTCTTAGTGACTTTTGATGGCCAGCACTACGCCTCCATTTCCATCCCAGGCTCCTACATAAACTCCACCTGTGGGCTCTGTGGGAACTACAACAAAAACCCACTGGATGACTTCCTGCGCCCAGACGGCAGGCCGGCCATGTCCGTCCTAGACCTGGGAGAGAGCTGGCGTGTCTACCATGCGGACTGGAAGTGTGACTCCGGCTGCGTGGATAACTGCACCCAGTGCGATGCCACCACTGAAGCCCTCTACTTTGGCTCTGACTACTGTGGCTTCCTCAACAAGACAGACGGTCCTCTGTGGGAGTGTGGCACTGTCGTGGACCCCACAGCCTTTGTACACAGCTGCGTGTATGACCTGTGCAGTGTGCGGGACAATGGCACGCTCCTCTGTCAAGCCATCCAGGCCTACGCCCTTGTGTGCCAAGCCCTTGGCATTCCCATTGGAGACTGGCGAATCCAGACTGGGTGTGGTAAGCTGGCATCCCATCCCTGGGAAAGGCCTCTCCTGTGCAGGGGGCAGGGGTAGGCTTCCAGGGCTCCTCCAAATGTCCTTGTTAAAGCTCGTGGCCCAAGAGTGAGGGGGAGGTTGAAACATCACAAATTCTAAAGAATAAACTGTGACAAGATCTTTACTTTGCTCCCCACCCAATATCTTAGCAAGGAAACAAGAACCCACTGGTGAGCATCAGTGGTCTGGAAACATGGAATGCGTGGCAGGAAACGCTTGGCTGGAGGAAGTCCCCATAGCAGGGCACGGCAACCCCAGAGTTGAGCGAGGATGGGGGTTAACTGAGGTGGAGGTGGCTCTCTGTGGCTGCTGAGTAAATGCAGTCACTGGCCTGGTAATCAGAACCAGTCTTTGGGAAACAGTTCACCTCCCAAACGGAACCTGTAGCAATTGTCCCCTGGCTCTTTTTTCTCCACTTTCAGACCCCTTAGGGTGTGTGCTCCGCTGCTGCTGGTCAAAGAAAGGGCTACATACTATAGGATACCAGTAAAGAAGCCCTTTTTCTGAAATGCTAAGAATGGTTAGGAAAAGCCCCAACTCTGGGGGAAATCCAGGCTCTTTTGAATTACACTTTCGGATTAAGCATTTTTGTACCCCTTAGTTGTCTCTCTGTTTTCCTCTACCCCACTTAAATCTCTCTTTCTTTTCCTAATTATGTAAAATTTAAAATCAAATGAATTTTGTTTCCTTCCCAGTCCTTGGTTTTCTCCATATGAGTAAATAGAAAACTGTAATCCATGCATTTGAGTGCTATGGTGGTGAGAAGATTGAAAGTTTCTTTAAGTTCCAAGGCCAGAGGGACATTTCTTCCCAGAAGTATAGGTTGGATTCAGGTAAATCATCATGGATCAGATTCAATTCTTGGAGTACTGGCCAAACTACTAAGCAACAGTGGATTTTTCTTGCTATGTGACTGCCCAGCCTCTGTTATGGCCGGGGCATCCATATTTTGATTCAAATTGAGATTGAACAGGACTTCACTTTGCTCCTCATGCAATCCAAGAACATCCAAATTTCCTAACTAAAATTTTACCTATGAAGGCTATATTTTTTTTTTCTGATGATACCCCTTTCTCATCTTCCACATTTCTCTGTCCTCTCTCTCTCATTTTAGTGGGATGAATTACATTTAATTCAGAGAGCTAGTTTACTAGGCCCCTGACCCCCTGCCTGTTGGAGTCAACCAGAACTCATACCTTTAGTAGACTCAGATGTTCTTAAAATGAGAATTGAAGGTTTCTAAGGCAAGAAGGGCCTTCAGAAGACATCTTATTCCGATCCAGTCTTCTGGAGAAACAGGCATACAAATTCTTTGCAGATAGCCCGAGTTCGTTCTCTGTTTTAGTATGCCAGGGAATTCATTCTCACAGCCTTCCTTGGTCACGCTTAGGTATTTTAAGTACCTCCCTGTTAGGCATTTCATGTTTTCAAATTACCCCTCTAATGGTTACATTTTTCACTTCTCCTGGAAGTTGGATTTATTTCCTTCTAAAAACGGGCCATGTTCTTTAAGATCAGATCAATTTATATGTCCATCAGTTGAAGCTCTTAAAACATCTCGAGGGTTGTAGATCACCAAATAATAAACCTATATTGAGTAGTCAGTAGTCTAGGAAGGAGAGCAACCTGAAGTTTAATTTCAGCCAAGATGATCAAATTCGAATAAAAGTTCACAGTCCAATCACGTTGCTCAGTAGTTATCAGGAAGGTAGCTGAGCTGGATTTTACAGGTGCAACCTCAAGTCTCTCCTCCCTGAATGAGTGGCCGCGTGGCCCCGGCTGCAGGAGCTAAACGGTCCAGGAGTGCTCTTCCTTCGGGCCCCTGTGCTTGCTGGATTCTGGCCGCTTAGCGCTCGGGCTCCAGTCACCTTGTCGCGCTCTCTTCCCTTCCCCGCGTCAGTGTCCACGGTGCAGTGCCCGAGCTTCAGCCACTACTCGGTGTGCACGAGCAGCTGCCCCAACACGTGCTCGGACCTGACGGCCTCGCAGAACTGCGCCACGCCCTGCACCGAGGGCTGCGAGTGCAACGAGGGCTTCGTCCTCAGCACCAGCCAGTGCGTCCCGCTGCACAAGTGCGGCTGCGACTTCGACGGCCACTACTACACCATGGGGGAGTTCTTCTGGGCCACGGCCAACTGCACCGTGCAGTGCCTGTGCGAGGAAGGCGGGGACGTCTACTGCTTCAACAAGACGTGCCGCAGCGGGGAGGTGTGCGCCGTGGAGGACGGCTACCAGGGCTGCTTCCCCAGGCGCGAGACGGTGTGCCTGCTCAGCCAGAACCAGGTGCTGCACACGTTCGACGGCGCCGCCTACGCCTTCCCCGAGGAGTTCTCCTACACGCTCCTGAAGACCTGCCCCGAGCGCCCCGAGTACTTGGAAATCGACATCAACAAGAGGAAGCCCGATGCCGGGCCTGCTTGGCTACGGGGCATTCGGATCCTGGTGGCCGACCAGGAGGTCAAGATAGGAGGAGTCGAGGCTTCGGAAGTCAAGGTAAGACTCCTTGCTCCCTTGGAGGGTTTTGTGCCGACTCATGCCAAGGGAAGGAGCTTGCGTTTGCCTTTCCCTTCAGGCTGGCCTTTCTGCCTCCACCCATGAGTGGATTCTAAGAAGGAGGTGACTCTGACATGGGAGCATTTCCTAACGATCGGCACCCAGTTAGACTCTATCAGGTGGAGAAATGGAGTGAAGCTGGAATTTCTCCAGTTAGATAGAGCAGGACTAGCTCGCCATGATAGCAAATACTTACAGAACACTTGCTACGTGCCAAGCACTATTCTAAGCCCTTCATAAGCAGTATCAAGCTTAACCAAATGATCTTCATTTTACAGATGAGAAAACCGAGGCACAGAGAGGTTAAGTAACTTCCTCAGGGACACACAGCCATGCAGGCAGACTGGCTCCAGAATCTGTGCTCTGAACCCTTGTATTATACTAACTCTCATACCTGCAGATGGTAATCCATGTGGGGTGATACAGGGGTTCCTGCCATGGTGGCTCCCACTTCTCTGTCTGACATACTCTGAAAAATCCATCAATAGGCATCCAGACTCATAGATCATTAGTTCTAGAAGGAATCTTGGGAATCATCCAGTGCAACTCCCTGTTTTCACTTGAAGATCCCACAGGGCTTTGTGAGGGTCCCACAGGTAACTGTGGCAGAGCTGGGTTGCGGGACAGGGGAATCCCCGTCTCCCAGTCCAATGTGCATTTCATGAGATCACATGAGGTCTAGTGTAGAGAACAAAAGTCAACACATTACTGTCCAAGGAGATCATAAAAATACACATCCACAAACTGCAAGGACTGTTTTCATTCCCATGGCCACATTGGCAGAGATTAATTTATCGAAAGACTAGTAGGAGGTAAATAGGTGATGGACAGCTACATCATTAGCTCTACCCTCTATGCCCCCAAGGAGCTGGGACACAGGAAAAGTAAGAAGGAAAAAGAAAGAGCCAGAAAGTTGGGGAGAAGGGGATCCATTTGCCAAAGGTACCACACGGAGATGTCAGGTGGCAGGAGGAAGCCATGTATCTAAGACAATCTTTGCTCACATTTCATCCTGTTTGTTTGGGGCTAGCTTAGGGTCTAGAACACACACATAAGAGCAAACGGGTCGAATCAAGGTGTCCCCAAAGAAAGAAACAAAGAAGCCCGTGGAAAACAGTTGGGGTCTGTCTGGGTGGTTCCATAGACCATCAGCGTCGATACTTCCCAAAGGGCTAGTCGTGGGGCACAGCCATGTCTTCGCTCCACAGCCTAGGAAATGGTGGGTACTCTGTGTGTCTCTGCAATTGAGGAGGGTGATTTGATTTTTCAGGTGAATGGCCAGGAAGTGCAATTGCCTTTTTTCCATCCTTCGGGGAAGCTGGAAATTTATCGAAACAAAAACAGTACGACGGTGGAGTCCAAGGGCGTGGTGACCGTCCAGTACTCAGACGTGGGCCTGCTGTACATCCGGCTGTCCACTGTGTACTTCAATTGCACGGGGGGCCTGTGCGGCTTCTTCAACGCGAACGCCAGTGAGGAGTTCTGCCTGCCCACGGGCAAGTGCACGGACAACCTGGCAGTGTTCCTGGAAAGCTGGACGACTTTCGAGGAGATCTGCAACGGGGAGTGTGGGGACCTGCTGAAGGCCTGCAACAACGACTCGGAGCTGCTCAAGTTTTATCGGAGCCGCTCCAGGTGCGGCATCATCAACGACCCCTCCAACAGCTCCTTCCTGGAGTGCCACGGGGTGGTCAACGTCACCGCCTACTACCGTACCTGCCTCTTCCGCCTGTGCCAGAGTGGGGGCAACGAGTCAGAGCTCTGTGACGCTGTGGCCCGGTATGCAAGCGCTTGCAAGAATGCCGACGTGGAGGTGGGGCCCTGGCGGACCTACGACTTCTGCCGTAAGTTGGGGCTGCAGTATGGGGAAGGGCACGGCGGGGAATAGATGCCACACTGGACCCTTTTACTGCAACTGGGATGAGCACAAGGGCTATGTAATTACTGTGTAGACCTTCCCTAGTTAGACATGTCCTCCAGAATTGCCCTTCACCCCAATCCAGGCTGTTTCTCACCTTTATTTTTATTTCTAATTGCACAATATCTCTTCACTGGAGAACAATTAGCCATCGTGTTGACTCGTGGTTTCATCTAGCAGAGGGTACAGGCGCCATATCAAAGGACTTGAAGTCTTTGTGATGCCTTCTCCCTTGGCAAACAAGGGCCCATTCATGTTGATAGGAGGTGATTGGTTGGGGTGTCTTTCAGGGTGTAAGGATTAGTGCTGCTCCCTGGGGCAAACCTGACAATGAGTATGAAGAGAGTCCTGTGTCGCTGGTTTTTTATTTTGTCCCCAGAGTATCTGACCCCTCTCAGCAGGGCAGTGGCAGTACCAGTAGTAGTTAGAATAATTGCTGGGAATACCTGACATATAATACCCTTGGTTATTGGGAAGACCACGGGGAGGAGTTGTATGGAAAACCAGTGCCACTGTTAAGATTCTATCCCCTACCCCTGTTTATCTGTCTTCCATTGTATTTCTTCCATCTACATTTATTTTTTTTAACTTTTTATTTTGAAATAATTCCAAAATTACATAAAACAACACCTGTATACCCATTACCCAGATTGACCTATTGTTAACATTTTGTCCCATTTCTCTATCATTCCTCTTTCTCCTTCTCTCCCTCCCCTTCTCCCTCTCCACCTTCCATCTGAGAGTGAGTTGCAGACATTCTGCCCTTTATCCCTAAATATTTAGTGTGTATCCCCTAAGAATAAGGGCATTCACTTACATAACACAGTACAGTTATTGGCATTGGAAATTTAACATTGATACAATAATTTAATGTATTCCAATTTTGTCAGTTGACTCAGTGACATCCTTTATGACTTTTCTTAATTTTTATTTTTTTGGCCTAAGTACATATCTAGTCTAGGGTCACATGCTGCATTTCACTGTCACATCTCCTTAGTTTCTTTTAATCTGGAATAATTCCTTAGTTTTCTTTGTCTTTTATGACATTGACATTTTTGAAGAATACAGCCTCCCCCCTTTTAAAATAGAATGGCCCTCCCTTTGGGGTCGGTGTTTCCTCTCAGTGAGCTGCACATCTTCACTCAGCCACCTATGCAGGTGACACACGGTTCTCTCGTGGCATCACAGCACGTGCTCTGCCCAGCCTCCCTCATTGGCCATGTGCACGGTGATCCCCTGGGCAGGGTGTTGTTGAACGTCTCACTGTAGAGTCGCTGTGCTTTTCCCCGTGCAGCTGATAAGCAATCAGTGGGGAGATGGTTTAAGATCATGCAAATATCCTGCTTTTCATCAAAGTCCCCCTCCTTGATTTAGTGCCATTGTTGATTTTTTCTTGTATTCATCCGTAGTGCGGTGCTCACAGACTGGCAGTTGCCAGCTGTGGCACGCCCTCCACTTTTGCCAGTCAGCGGTGGTCATTCCGTGAGCAAGATCCCTCCTTTCCTTCTGTCTGTCCAGTGATCTGCCTGTCTGTCTGTGCATCTATCTCTCTGTCAATCATCTTATCAATACAGACATGGATCCTTATTTTTTCCAGTGGTTTATACTTCATATTACCTTTGTTAATTATTTTTGGTGTTAACATTATTCCGGATTTGGCCTGTGGGCGCCCCTTCAGGCTGCCTCCTGTGTCCTTTCAGCATGCCTCTGTCATTTTTTTAAGCACTTTCTTAGTTTTTGGCATAATAAGATGCTCCGCACTCATCTTTTAATCTTCCCACCCCGAGGCTGGAATCAGCCATTATTCCAGGAAGCCCTGATTCCTTTTGGTGAGGGATGCTATTAGAAACCAAGATCTGGGTGAGGGGTACCCACTGCTCTTGGGGTGTTTTTGCTTTGCCTCTAGGCCCTTTCAACAGACTGAGCTAAAAACTCACACACACACACACACACACACACGCACTTGTCTTTTTAAACCTCTGACTTCTGAGCTTGGGAAGTCTGAGGAGCAATTGGAGGGGTTGGTGGCTGTCATGTCGGAGAAGGGCAGTTGTGTCCCTGGTGAACCCTACCTACCCTGGAGAGGGACTAATAGCAGGTGCTGTGACCTCAAAGCTAGAATTCAAGAGCATGCCCTTTTTTTCATAAAGTCACCTATAGCTGGAGCACCTCCACGTTTTCTACTGACCACCACATCTATGGGACCTTATAATACTTTCCCAAAGCCTATTTTTTTAATCTACCTCTGGTATCCTCTTTTGTCCTGTCTCCAGCTTACCCAGAAGTACTTCTGTTCCTGCACCCACGCCACACGTTCTAGTTGTATTTCATTCATGGTACAGGATCACCAAGTCTCCCCCACACCAAATCTGTTCTGTTGCTAGGCCATGTCAGTGCCAGCCTTTTAGACTACTACCTGGCAGGGAGTGTTTCTGCAGTTTCTGTACTGCATGGAGCACAGTTTGGTGGCATTGTGCATGCCAAGTTAGCAGAGTATGACAGTGATGTTCCCTCTTTTCCTGCATGTGATGGCTACTGAGTGAGAAGAGCTTCTCACCATCCCTCCTCTGGGCCAGCAGAGCTGGAGGAAGCTCTTATAAGTGCCTTTTTTAGAGAGAGATGTGGGCAGAAGCAGCCACGTGGAACATGGCTTCCTTGGGCGGAGGGCCAGGGCTCCCACTGGAGATGTCCCCTAGGATGTCGTATGTAGACCTTGTGTACTGTGTCTGGTGAGAAGGACTGGAGCGTGCATACTTGATTAATCAAGTCTCCAGGTACTAAGAGATCCTTCTAGTTGGGATCTTGCAGAGTGCGGATTGGCTTGGGCAATAGCTGCAAACCAGGAACACAATCTTCTTTGAACCTAGAGAGAGACAACCACTGCTTCTGTGTTCAGATATTTCTAACCAGCCCTCCCGTTGGCAGAGCCAGGCTGCCCAATTAAGTAATTTCACGGAGGCATTTCAGGGCCTAGGGGAAGTTTTATTACTCCACGTCTGTATGTTCCAGACTTTGAGACAAATTCAGACAATACAATAAGTCATGTGGCGAGAGCCATTTAAATAACTCATGTTATTTGCTATCACCATAAATCTGCAGTCACTGCTATTACATTCATAATTTAGAGACAAATGTGAAAATTCCTCTATACGGACATATATAATCAGTGCTGAACTAGCCTTCAACTCCAAAGCCGTGTGGCACTGTAGTCAATGGGAGTGGAGATGGTCCTTTAGCCTGGGGGAAAAAGATTGGCTTCCAGTACACAGTGCAGAACTGTTGAGTTGGTACTTGTGGACAGAGCTATTATTGCCATGCAATTTATTTCTCTGTAGTGTCCTTCATGTCCTTGGGTTGTAAAACACCATTAAGAAATGATGGTATGCATAAAAGCCAAATAAAATTCTAGAGGCAAGATCTTATTCTCCCAGAAGATGGTGGGGACCTTCTCAGATCTCTAAATGGCACAGATTTTATACACTATGCTGTACAAAGAGTACACACACATGCACACAGACACGCACACTTCCGTCTCTGACTTCTGTGCACTTGGATTCTGTCCCTGTCTCTGTCAGATTGTGACCAAGCAAAGCAATAGAGAGAAATGGGAAGCTCACCCAGAACTCCACGGTGAGCAGCACATGCTGTGCTTTTTGACTCAGAAACTTAATCTACCCAGGAAGGATTCTGGGAGGATGAGCAATTGTAGATGACCCTTGAAGGGTGGGTAGGATTTGGCTTTGTAGGGGGCCGGCCAGACCGGGGAAAGAGTGAGGGGCGCAGGGTGAGCATGTGTGGAGGGTGGGGAGGAGGAGGAGCTGGCCAGAGGGCACCCGGAGCAGAGAAAGGAAAGACAAAGGGAAAGACGGGAGCCAGTGTGTGGAGTGCAGGTACCTCCCCAGGCCCATCTGTGTCATAGACAGAAGTGTAAGGAGGGAAAGGGCATACTTTTTGTTGAGACTCTACCATGGACTCCATGTCATAGGTCATTAATCCTCAGAACACGCCTGCTAGGTGACTATGGTTCTTAGTTAATAAAGGACGAAACTGAAGCTCAGAGACATTACGCAGCACGCCAGAGTTACGTTAGCGGCATCCCCGGGGCCTCTTTAGCCCCAGAGCACTTGTTTTTTCCAGCACACCACGCTCCCCATCCAGCGTCTTCAAGTCAGGAGGACTAGATTTGAATCCCTCACTGGTACTCACTAGTTATTTTAAGTTAAATCGTTGAACTTCAGTTTCCTCACCTGTAAGATAAGAATGGTAAGACTTCCCTTACTTTCCAGGTTGTTGAGATGAGGTACACAAAGTGCCTATGACAGTGCCTGGCATGCAGTAGGTGCTTAATACGGGCTCCATAGACTCAGAACCTTCTATAAGGAAAGCTCAGTGCACTAGCAGAGCATGTGAGTGAGGGGTTCACTGAGGCTTAAGCCACAGCATTCGAGTTCACTGTGCTATACAAAGAGTACACACACACGTACATGCACACACATATGTGCACACACATACGTGCACACACATGCACACACACTTCTGTCTCTGACTTCTATCTTTTTCTCAAGCCTGTCTTTTTTTTGACCACCCTCAGCTCTGGAGTGCCCGGAGAACAGCCATTTTGAGGAGTGTGTGACCTGTACGGAGACCTGTGAGACCCTGGCCCTGGGCCCCATCTGTGTGGATACCTGCTCTGAGGGGTGTCAGTGTGACGAGGGCTACGCCCTACTGGGCAGCCAGTGTGTCACCCGAAGCGAGTGTGGCTGCAACTTCGAGGGGCACCAACTTGCCACCAATGAGACCTTCTGGGTGGACCTGGACTGCCAGATCTTCTGCTACTGCAACGGCACAGACAACAGCGTCCACTGTGAGACCATTCCCTGCAAGGATGATGAATTCTGCATGGAGGAGGGTGGCCTGTACTACTGCCAGGCCCGCACCGACGCCTCCTGCATTGTCTCAGGCTATGGCCACTACCTCACCTTTGATGGCTACCCCTTTGACTTCCAGACCAGCTGCCCGCTCATCCTGTGCACCACAGGAAGCAGGCCGAGCTCAGACTCTTTCCCCAAGTTCATCATCACAGCCAAGAACGAGGACCGGGACCCATCCCTGGCCCTGTGGGTGAAGCAGGTGGACGTGACTGTGTTTGGCTACAGCATTGTGATTCACCGGGCCTACAAGCACACTGTGCTGGTGAGTAGTCACAGGCTAACCTGGGGACATCAGGACAGGGTCAGCAAGTCAGGCTGCAGCTGGATCAGACGGGTCTAGATCCAATATGTTACAGCACAGAGAGAGACCCTGGAGATTTTCTGTCACTTTAGCTTACGGATAAGGAAACTGAGGCCCAGAGAGATTAGACTCCCAGCCTGGCAACCGCTGTGCGGCTGACTCTGTGCAGTCACTTAACTGGCTCGCGTGGCCGCTCCATCTGTAATGAAGAACCTGTGCCTCGCACAGGCCAGGCCCCCTAAGTGGTGGTGTTGTCCCAATGCACTTCTCCCTTTCTTGAGATCAGAATGGTATTTGCCTGTACTGGCCTCCCCACGTCTCCCAGTCTCCCTGCTGGCGCCCACAGGGTCTGGGAGTTCATGAGTCTTATGTGCATTTGGAGCACTGGGCCGGCCTGCGATCCCTGTACTCAGCTGGGCTTCAGCTCCCTCTTTCCATAGCCTCCGCCCTTCTCACCCAAAGAGCACTTGCCCGTGCAGACAGGAGCAGTTGGAGTGAGGAGTTGCATACATTCCTCACCTGTCCTGTAGACATCAGGCCCCGGGCACAGGCCCAGCCACTCCTCCTCCAGTGCCTTGCTCTGAGCGTCACTTGAACAAGGCAAGCCAATGGCCTCTGCAGTTTAGAGAGCTGAGTTAGGGTGTCTGGCTTCTTGACATTATTCTCGCAGATCTGTGTCATAATTTTGCTATCTCTAAGGGGACTCCTTTTCATCTTGTATGCCTTCTCTTTACATTTCTGAGCTAAAACGAGCTAAACTAACTAAACTGAGCTAGAGTTCCCTGGGCACCCGTACTGATTTCTTGCCTTCCTTGAGAGTTTCTCAACTTCCTTCCCAAGCTTGTTGAATTATCTTCCCTTTCATGTTTACTGGGGAATCTGCCTTCTTAGCATCTAAGGCAGCAACCCCACTGTGCCCATTCTTCTTCCCTTTCTCAGCTATTACGACCCTAAATCCCAGTTGTTTTCCTCTACACTTCTCATAACAGCTTATTCCGGTGTCTATTATTGCATTAATCATACTGTATTTTTTTGTGATCTTCATGTCTAACTCCCTTGATTCCAATCATGGGCTTCTTAAGGGCAGGGACCGTACCTAATTCATCTTTCTGCTGAATGAATGCACAGCGCCCTGCACATTCCAGTGAATGGATGAGATGACAGAATGACCCCTTTCTTCCAAGGTGCCTGTGACTTTCCTCACAGTGGCAGTTACTGCTTTGGCAGCCTGAGAGATTAAATTGCCACTTAGGCAAGTTAGGAATGTACCAGGTGCTTTGCTTTTAGACACATAAGTTTTCCAGCAGATGCCTGGCTAGTTGAAGCTGCCCATTACCATAACTTCCCTCCACTCTATTTTCATGGTGTGTTAAAACAAGCATATCCATCATTTTGTCCACGTGGCTTGCGTCATAGTTGTCCTTTTCTCCTTGTCTCCTTATCTGAGATCTTTCCACCCGTAGATTTATAAGTTTTCATGTAGTTACTTATCTTTTTGACATTTAACACTCTTCCACCTTCCTACGTTTCAGGGTTTTTCTTTTCTTTTAAAATCTAATCAGTTCCTAGGTCCTGCCCCATCCAGTTTATTACAAATTGTATTTTCTGCCTTGTGTTACACGCTGTCTGCATTCAGGTATATACATATCTGAGGCTGCACATGTTGTTTTCCGACCTCTTCCCAGGTATTTTCACAGATAGACCGTTGGATCCTCATGAACACTAATTCTTTTTTCATGCTGTCCCTTCTCTCTGCTTCAGAGTAACGGATTCCCTACTCT
>CM052438.1:103121418-103160682 GCA_028533085.1 Varecia variegata | reverse complement strand
TCTTTTACAAGTTTTTAAACTTTGAGTCTTACATTTAAATTTCTAAGCTATTTTGAGTCGATTTTAGTACACGGTGAGAGATAGGGGTCTATTTCCAATCTTCTGCACATAGATACCTAGTTTTCTCAGTGCCATTTATTGAATAGGGTGTCCTTTCCCCAGTGTATGTTCTTATGTTATTGGTGCCTTTGTTGAAAATTATTTAGCTGTAAAAACCTGAATTTATTTCTGGGATTTCTATTCAGTTCCATTGGTATGTGTCTCTGTGTTTATATCAATACCATGCTGTTTGGGTTAGTATAGCTTTGTAGTATATTTTGAAGTCAGGTAGTGTGGTACCCCAGCTTTGTTCCTTTTGTTTGGTATTGCTTTGGCTATTCATGATCTTTTGTGGTTCCATATGCATTTTAGGATTTTTTTTATATTTCTGTGAAGAATATTGTTGGTATCTTAATAGGAATTGCATTGAATGTGTAGATTGCATTGTGTAGTGTGTCATTTTAACAATATTAATTCTTCTGATTCATGAGCATGGGATGTCTTCCCGTTGGTTTGTGTCTTCTTCAGTTTCCTTCATTGGTGTTTTATAGTTTTCCTTGTAGAGGACTTTCACATTCTTTGTTGAATTTATTCCTGGGTATTTTTTTTTTTGGTAGCTATTGTAAATGGGATTGGTTTCTTGATTTCTTTTCCAGCAAATTCATTATTGGTGTTTAGAAATGCTACTGATTTTTGAATGTTGATTTTGTATCCTGCAACTTTACTGAATTCACTTATCAGTTCTTAGAGGTTTTGGTAGATACTTTAGGTTTCTCTATTTATAAGATCATGTCATCTGTGAAGAGGGATAATGTGACTTCCTGTTCTCCAATTTGGATGCCTTTTATTTCTTTTTCTTGCCTGATTGCTCTGGCTAGGACTTCCAGTAGTATGTTGTGAAAGAGTGGTAAAAGTGGGCATCTCTGTCTTGATCCAGTTCTTAGAGGAAAGGCTTTCAGCTTTCCCCCATTCAGTATGATGTTAGCTGTGGGTCTATCACATATGGCCTTTATTATGTTGAGGTTTGTTCCTTCTATGCCTAATTTCTTGCAAATTTTTATCATGAAGAGATGTTGAATTTTATCAAATGCTTTTTCTACATCTATTGAGATGATCACATGGGTTTTGTCCTTCATTTTCTTGATATGATGTATCCCATTTATTGATTTACATATGTTGAACTATGCTTGCATCCCTGGTATAAATCCCACTCATGTATGGTGTATTATCATTTTAATGTGTTGTTGGACTCAGTTTGCTAGTATTTTGTTAAGGATTTTTGCATCTGTGTTCATCAGGGATATTGGCCTGTAGTTTTGGTTTTTTGTTGTTGTGTCTTTGTCTGGCTTTGGTAGTAGGTAATGCTGGCCTCCTAGAATGAGTTAGGAAGAATTCCCTCCTCTTCAATTTTTTGCAATAATTTGAGAAGAATTGGCATTAGTTCTTCTTTATAAGTTTGGTAGATTCAGTAGTAAAGCCATCCAGTCTTGGACTTTTCTTTGTTGGGAAACTTTTTATTACTGATGCTATCTTGTTATTCCTTATTGGTCTGCTCAGGTTTTCTATTTCTTCATGGTATAATCTTAGTAGATTGTATGTGTCCAGGAATTTATCCATTTTTTTTTTTTAGATTTTCTAGTTTGTTAGCATATAGTTGTTTATAGTAATCTCTAATGATCCTTTGTATTTCTCTAGTATCCACTGTAATATCTCCTTTTTAGTTTCTGATTTTATTTATTTGGGCCTTCTTTGTTTTTCTTGATTAGTCTAGTTAGCACTTTATCAATTTTTTTATCATTCCAAAAAACCAATTTTTCATTTTTTTGATCCTTTATTTTTGTTTGTAGTCCCAATTTTACTTAGTTCTTCTCTGATCTTTATTATTTCTTCCTTCCACTAAAGTTGGGTTGGTTTTGTTTTTGCTTTTCTAGTTCCTTGAGGTGCATCATTAGGTTATTTGAAATCTTTCCACTTTTTTTTATGTAGGTGTTTATTGCTATAAATGTCCCTTTTAGCACTGCTTTTTCCGTATCCCATAGGTTTTGGTATGTTTTTTCCATTTTCATTTGTTTTAGGAAATGTTTTTATTTCCTCCTTAATTTCTTCTTTGACCCAGTGATAGTTGAGGAGCATGTTGCTTAATTTCCATCTATTTGTACACTTTCCAAAGTTCCTCTTATTATTGGTTTCTAGTTTTCTTCCACTGTGCTCTAAGAAAATACTTTTCTTCCACTGTGCTCTAAGAAAATACTTGATATGATTACGATTTTTAAAAATTTGTTTTTAAACAAATTTGGCCACATGGCCTAACACGTGGTCTGTCTTAGAGAATGTTCCATATGCTGATGAGAAGAATGTGTATTCTGCAGCTGTTGGATAAAATGTTCTGTAAATGTTTATTAGGTCCATTGGATCTAATGTGCAATTTAAACCCAGTGTTTTTTCGTTGATTTTCTGTCTAGATGATCTGTCCAGTGCTAGATTGGTGTGTTGAAATCCCCAACTATTATTGTATTGGTGTCTATCTTGCCCTTTAGATCCAATGATATTTACTTTATATATCTGGATACTCCAGTGTTGGGTGCATGCATATTTATAATTGTTACATGCTCTTGCTGAATTGATCTCTTTGTCATTATATAATGACCTTCTTTGTCCCTTTTTACAGTTTTTGGCTTAAAATCTATTGTATCTGATATAAATATAGCTATTCTTCCTTGCTTTTGGTTTTTGTTTGTGTGGAATATTTTTTCTGTCCTTTCACTTTCAGTCTGTATATATCAGTACTGATCAAGTGAGTTTCTTGTAGGCAGCCTATAGTTAGGTCATGTTTTTTTAATGCATTTAGCCAGTCTATATCTTCTAAGTGGAGAATTTCATCTGTTTACATTCAAGGTTATTATTGATAGGTGATGACTTATTACCATCATTTTGTTAATCATTTCCTGGTTATTTTGCATATCCTTTGTTCATTTCTTCCTTTCCTATTGCGTATCATTGCCATTTAGCGGTTTTCTGTAGCAGTAACATTTGACTCCTTTTTCTTTCTCATTTGTGTGTCTGTTCTACCATTGAGTTTTATACTTTCATGTGTTTCCATGATGGTAGATATCCTTTTGCTTCTAGATGTGAGCATGTCTTTTAGGGTTGTCCTAATGATGATGAATTCCCTCTGTTTTTGCTTGTCTGGGAAAGACTTTATTTCTCCTTCATTTTTGAAGAATAGCTGTGCTGAGTATAGTATTATTGATTAGCAGGTTTTGTTCTTTCAGCACTTTGAATATATCATCCCATTCTTCTCTGGCCTTTGGCCTGTAAGGTTTCTGCTGAGATATCTGTTGTAAGTCTGAGGGAGATTCCTTTATATGTGACTTGACATTTTTCTCTTGCCATTTTTAGAATTTTCTCTGTCTTAGACTTTTGACAGTTTGACTATAATGTGCCTTGGAGAAGACCTTTGGGTTGAATCTTTTTGGGATCTTTGAGCTCCCTGTATCTGGATGTCAATATTTCTTGCAAGACTTGGGATGTTTTCAGTTATTATTTCATTAAATTGTTTTGCTATGCCTTTTGCTATCTCTTCTCCTTCTGGAAATTCCCGAATTCAAATATTTGGTCGCTTTATGTTATTCTGTATTTTACATAGGCTTTCTCTTTTCATTTTTATTCTTTCTTTCTTTCTTTTTCTTTTTGGAATGGGTTATTTCAAAAGCGCTGAATTCAGCTTCAGAAGTTCCTTCTCCTGCTATTTTTGAAGCTCTCAATTATATTTTTTCTTTCATTCATTTAATTATTCAGTTCTAGGATTTCTGTTTCTTTTTTTTAAAGGTATCTGGCTCTTTGTTGAATTTCTCATTCAGATCATGAATTGTTTTCCTTATTTCTTTGTATTATTTATCTTTGTTCTCTTGAATCTTACTGATCTTTAATATCATTATTTTGATTTTTTTTCAGGCATTTTATAGATTTCTTTTTTGTTGAAATTTGTTGCTGGAGAAACATTTCCTTGCCTTTTCATGTTTCTTGTGTGTTTACATTGATATCTGGGCATCTAATGTAATAGTCACTGCTTCTAATTTTATGGACTGGCTTTCATAGGGGAAGACTTTTTCCTATAGATATATCTATAGTGTTGATTGGGTAGGGTGCTTTGGCTTTGATTCCAAGTGGGCACAGTATTGTAGTCTCCATATTATTTTTTCAGCTGTAATCAGCATCACTGGTTCTGTGAGTTCCTCAGTGGCTTAGGCTGCAATTGTTAATTGACACTGTGGTGAAGCTTTGCTGGGGATGGGGATGCCAGGTGGCCTGGTCCTTGGACACCAGTGCTTGTGGTGGCAGGCCTTGCATGCTGGTCCTTGGGTCCCTGATCGCATATGCAGGTACTATTGGTAGCAGGTCTGGGTGGGCCTCCAGCTGGCTTGCTCAGGTGCTGGCAGTGGCAATGATAGGCCAGGTGGGTGGTGGGTCCTCAGATCCCTGGGAAGGTTCCATAGTGTTAGTGATGGCATTAGCAGTAGCAGGCCAGCTCTTGGGTCCCCAAATAGCACATGCAGGTGCCAGCAGTGGTGGTGGCAGGCTGGGTGGGCCAGTCCCCAGGCCTGTAGGTGGTGGGTATGGGTGGGTGCCAATGGTGGTGGCAGGTTGAGCAGGCCTGTTTTCGGGCTCCTAGAAGATGTGCACCATGACTAGCAGTGGCAGGCATGGCAGAGAAATCTCCAGGCCCCTGGATGACATGCATGGGCACTGGCAGTGGCAGGTTGGGCAGGCCTGTCCACAGGAGCCCAAATGGTGCACAGGGGCACAGGCTATAGAAGGCAGCACAGGCCTGTTGTCTGGCTCCCCAGTAGTATACACAGGCACCAGTGGTGGTGGCTGGGGTGGATTGATCCCTAGGCCCTCAGATGGCACTAGAAGCCACACTTTGATACCAGTGGCAGCCTGGATGGGCCTGTTCTCAGGCCCCTGGAAGGCATGTGTGGGTGCTGGTGGTGACAGGTGGAGTGAGTCAATTCCCAGGCCCCTGGATGACGTGTGTGGGTGCTGGCAACAGCAGGCAGGATGGACCTGTCCTCAGGCCCCAGGATGGCACCTGGGTGTGCTGGTCCCCAGGCCCCCTGAAGGGACATGCAAATGTGTTGTGGTCCTGCTGCTGGGGGGGATAGGGTTGCTCTCAGTGGTAGTGGCCCCAGGCAGGTTGTTCTCAGGCTCTGGAGAGCACGTGCTTCAGCTCCCTTTTTCCCAGGGGCAGCCTCCCCAGTGCACTGCATTTCCCATTCCCCAGGGCATGGGACACTACATGGGCTAGAGTGCTGGAGACCTGGCTGCACTTCTGGGTCCAGCTGGTGTCTTTACACTGCAGCCCTCTGGTTGGATGTGGGGGGGTGTCAGCAAGGCTCCGAGGATGGGAGATGGCAGGGCTGCTGGGCCCCAGGACAATATGTAGTCTGGTGGGGACTGGGCTGTCAAAATGGTACCACGCTGTAGCTGCTTGCATCACAGGGGGTGCGTGGGATCCAGTGTAAACTCTCTCTATGCAGCAATGCCATTATGTGGACCCAGGCAGCTCCGTACACTCACCTAAGGGCCTGCAAGGGTGTAGGGGGCTCTCCCATGGCTAGGATTGCCGGAATTCATGATGGAAACATGGCTTGCTGGGGATCCACTGCTTACCTTTTCTGCACGCCGGGGAGTTTCTGCTGGCTCCAAGCCGATCCCAGCTGGGCCAGCTGCTTCACTTCCTTCTCCTTCTCACCTCAGAGGTTTCCTGTCACTTCCCTGCTGAATTCCAGTGTTTTGTCTTAGATGCTCTATTCGACTTGTGATTATCTGCTCACTGTTTTGCTCCTTCTCTGTGGAGGAGACACGTGCTGGGTGCCTCTAGTGAGTCGTCTTGAAGCCTACTAAAGTAGGTGACTGTATTAATCATAATTCATCTTATTATAAGTGGTAGGGACCAATTCAAGCTAGCTTATACAAAAAACAAGGCATTTAGTGGTTGCAAAACCAAATCATAATTGGGAGGCAAGATGGCCGCTAGAGACATTGCTTGCTGGAGTGTCGTGGAGGGAAGGAAGAGTATCAGGGAAAGGAGGGCGGGGAACAGGCACAGCTCAGCTGTAGTTCAGAGGAGGAGGTGCCAGAGCCTGCCAGGGACCTCACAGAGGGAAACAGTGGAGCAGAGAAGGAAACAGAAAAAGAGAAGAGGTCGGCGAGGATCAAACCCAGAGAGGCTTGGAGCCCAGTGCAGGGGTGAGGGGGATTCTGTTTCCCCTCCCGACACACCTTTGGTAACCAGCAGGCTACTGATTTGTTTGGAAGCTTGCCCACCTTTGCGAGCCCAGGCGCTGCTGCAGCCACTGAATTGTGTGGAGATCTGGCGTGATCCTGGAGCTTGGACGTTCTGTGCAGGCTTCCTCCCAGGGGAGGGAAACGGAAGGAGCCGGGGTCCCCTTGGAGAAGAGGAGTGTGCTTCTGGGAAGGTAAACAATAGACAACCGCTATTTTGCAGGTGAAACAGGCTTAGAGAGGTTAGGCACAGAGCCCACCCTAGGCCACCCAGCTTTCAAGGAGCAGAGAAGGAATCCTTTTAGGTACCAGGACACCCTGACTCCCTAACTGAGCAGGTGTGGTGCGTGGCATGGGTTGCTGATGTATATTCAGCAAAGACCGCACTAAAGCATTTGTCTTTCTGAATTGGTGTTTCTCCTCCTTAGAGGCAGAGGAAGGGTCTTGGTGACCACTTGGTGTCTTGCAGGCCTAGCTTCATGGATCAACGTCACAGTTCTCCTTTTTTTCATGTTTCTTTCCTCCCCTTATCATATTCCTTTCCCAACATAAAAGGGCTCAGATCTGAGCCACTCTGCAAATGCACACCCTGATTACAGGGCTTGCTTCTCCTTTGAAGGACACGGCAGCGTTTAGCATTTTAAAAACAGTATTTAATTGATTTGACCCAGAGAGGGAGAAAGAGCCAGTGAGCATGTTAATAAATCTCAGCTTACCCCAGGGTCCGTCTGCATAAAGGCCTTCAAATTAAACTGTTGTGGGGCGGGAAGTGATTTCATCATGTGGGAGAATTTGAATCCATCAGTCCTCCTGACTTTTCTTGGAGGGATGTGATTATCTTTTTTCCCCCAATGAACAGTGCTTAATGAATGAGCAGCAAAATGGGTCCACTAGAGTATTTTGGGGGTCACTTGTTCCTCCCTAGCTGTGCGGAGGGCAGAGACAGCAGTAACTTCTACCGGTGGCTCAGAAGTCTGGGGGGCACACAGGCCACTTCTGTTCTCTACATGTGCCTAGACAGAGGGAAGACAAGTGTTGCTCTGTTAATGGACTGAAGATTCTAGTGCTTGACTTGGCTCACTCTAAGGGAGTGGGCAGTCGTCCTGCCCACCAAGACCTCACCCTCAAGTCTTCTCCCTGCTTAAGAGGGAAGGTGTGTGTGCGGATTGGAGAGCTGCTACCACTTTAGAACCCCTGAAAACAAGTTAGATTATCCAACCGAATAGCAGTGACAAGGAAAAGTATGGCATGTAAGTTTTTGTTTCAAAGCATCGAAGAGACGATTGCCTTGAAAAACAACTTGCATTTTGCCTAGAAGACTAATTACAAAACTTAATAGGTGTTGGAATGCTGAAGGACAACTTCAATTTTTAATTTTCCTTATCGCAAAGCTACTAACTCCTGTGGGCTACGGAAAGGAAACATAAGAAAAAGAGTCACCCTTTTTATCTTTATTATTTTAAATAGCTTATTGGCTCCTATGGGCCATCCTTGGCCATGGCAGCACAATTCATTCATTCATTCATTCATTCGTTCATTTGCCCAATAAAGATTTTCAAACACCTACTACATGCCTCACACAGTGAGGAAATACGACTTGGTTCCTACACTCGAGGAGCTCAACAGGGTGCTTTTGGCAAATCCAGGAAAGGCTACCTGTCCCCGCCTAGCCTGGGCATGATTAGGGGATATTGGCGGTGTCGGAAAAGCAGGAGTTAGGCACAGGAAGAAGAGCAGAAAGACCTTCCAGGTGGGAGAAACAATGCATGAAAAGACACTGGAGCATAAAAATCTGTGATTCGTTTGGGGAACTCTAAGTAGCTGAAGCAAGATATCTGTGCCCGAGGGATGTCTTGGCTGTGGCTGCCTGTTGGCTCAATACCACAAGAAGGAAGGGAGTTGAGAAAAGAGGCGGTCAGCTACATCAAAACAGCCTGCGGCTCATCCTTGACGGCTCTTCCTTCCCTTCCAGCTCCTACCTATTTTAACGTGTGGGAAGATTTCCCAGGAGGGTTTGAGTCAGGGGCCCCTGCCAACATAGATAATTAACTGAAGAAAGCACAGAGAAGTACGAGCTAATCTTGTGTTTATTAAACTGATATCAGTAAAACACAGCATTACGAGGGGGCGGAATGAGACACAAGCGTGGGGAGATCGAGTGTGGTCCCAACAGGCACTTTGGTTTAGTTGCAGTTCGGATACTAATTCGAGGTGGGATCCGATGTTTCAAAACAACCTATCAAAATACGAGGGAGTGATAATAAATGGCAAGCCCATGCAGTCCAGAGGTCACTTTCAAATGTAAAAGCATTTTTACCATTTACGATGGCTATATGTGAAATGTGAAATTTTGAAATGAAGATGAGGATTAAAGGGTACGAGGGAAAATGTGAAGCCAGGATTCCATTATTTTTTCTGAGTAGGTGTCAGAACATCAAGGACAACACCATCGGCATCGAGGAGAACGGGGTCTCCCTAACCTGTCGCTTTCACGTCACCGTCTTTAAATTCATTGGGGATTACGATGAAGTTCACCTTCACTGCGCGGTGTCACTCTGTGACTCAGAAAAGTACTCCTGTAAAATCGTGAGTGCGAGTGTAAACATGCAATGCTTAGACTTCCTTCTCACTGCCCCAGTGTCCCAGCACAGGGATCACAAATGCCAGGCAGCCGAACTGGAATCGTCCGCGGATGCTGAGGAGTGGACGGTCATCTTTGGTGGAACAATAAGAGGGAGAACACGTGGAAGGATGTCTGTTTACTCCTCTAGCTCTGAAAGGTCCACTGGTCATTGGCTTAACACTAGACCAGGGTTTCTCAAACCTTGACATTTTGAACCAAATCATTCTTTGTTGTGTGAGGGCTGTTCTGGGCATGGCAGCATCCCTGGCCTGTACACACTAGATGCTGGTAGCACATTCTCCCCAGTTGCGGCACCCAAAAGTGTCTCCAAACATGGCCAGCTGGCCTGGTTGAGAACCACTGCACTGGAGTCTCAGGGAGACAGTGAGCCAGGCAACCTGAATCTGGCGGCCACTCCACTGCAGAACCGAACTCCTGGGGTCAGGACACAGCTCAACCAGGTGTGCTACAGCCATCCCATCTACTCCAGGGGCTGAGGCTCTGGAGGGGCCACTGGGATGAGGTGACAAACCAATCATCTGTTCATGCCAGGCTTCCATCCCCACCACCTACGGCTATGTCCTTAAGATTTGACTGTCCTGGTAGGTGGCCCCTAACCTTTAACTTTCCAGCTTTAAGCTTACCCCATGTTTGCAGAATCAAGATGTGGGTAATGGTCAGAGCTACATACCGACGCTGCTGCATCCATTAGTGTCCTATGAGACATGGCAATCCTCATTCCCGGACAGGGAGCCTCTTTGAATCTAACTCCAGTGTGGAGAGGATATTTAATTCTGCTCGACATAAAGACTAGGGTCCCAGTGGACTCAGTGATCAAGAATGCATTGGTTCTAATTAATCTAAGCAGCAGTAGTGCTTGAGGCCAGAGCCACCGCCTCTTGTGGAGGTGGAAGTGTGGGGGAGAATAAGTTATCAGCTTAATTGTGTGAAATTTTCCCTCTGGTGTTCTGTCTTGCAGACTTGCCCACAGAATTCCAGGACTGCCACAGGTTACACAAAAGAACCTAAAGAGCAGATCATTTCAGTGGGACCTATTAGGAGAAAAAGTATGTATGTTTCCTAAAACATGCTATAAATTATTAAAACAATGGGATTGAAAGGCTCAGATGTGCTTCACCTATGACGTGAGCCCGGTGGATGAGGACGTTGGTGGTGGGGACGCCAGTTGGAGAGGACCGCCTGCTTCCTTGGAGAGATCTTTTCATTGACTTTAAAAAACTCAGTGACAATGGGCTGTTCTTTGTCCTCTTCCCTCGTTAAAGCTTTGCCCTGCAATACCAGTTGAAGGGTTGGACTGTGTAGTTCATGTGCCCAACTGCTCTTTTGCAGGGCTGGACTGGTGTGAGGACAACGGAGGGTGTGAGCAGATTTGCACGAGCCGGGTGGACGGGCCTCTGTGCAGCTGCGTGACGGGGACCCTGCAGGCGGATGGCAAGAGCTGCAGAGGTAGATGCCCCCCACTTTGGGGTCTGCACAGCGGGGCCTGCACTCTGGGAGAAATTCAGGTTCAAAGCCCACTGAGTCGGCAACTTTCCTATGAAAATTCCAGAAATGAAGAAGAGAAAGATGGGGGAAAGGCCCATGGAATTCTAGTGCCTCTTTTTTTTTTTTTTTTGTAATGTTTTGGTCCCCACTGTTTCATCTAAAAGATGAAGATAATTAAAAAAGAATAAATTATCCAACCATGTAAGGGTAATATATTGGCCCTAAATCTGCCTGCCATGTCTACTTGAGCTAGGGCTGGGGTTAGGATGTTTGCTCCAGCAAAGAAAACTTTAGCACCTGGTTTCCCTGATGCCCTGTGAGGTCAGCAGGACTCTCCTAAAGATTGGATTGATTCTGCCACTTTGCTACCTTAGTCAGGGCCATTTGGATAAAGTGAGTTCTTGGCATGGAAATTTCCTTTATTTAGACAAGTACTACAAAGACATCTGATCCCTAGTAAACAGATATTTTAGCCCCCGTGGGACTTACTATGTTTCTCTCTGTTCACAGCCTCTAATTCTTCCATTGAACTTCAAGTTTGGATGCTTCTTCTCATCATAACCCAGATTTCATTATGGCATTTTGTCTATAAATCAGGCACAACCTCATAATTAACTCAAGGTTGCTATATAAAGTACTGTAATTTACTTACTTCAACTCCCTGTAGGATAAAAAGTGTGTGCCCTTCAGTCAAAGCCTATTTGAAAGTGTCCAGCATCTCAAAGTGATGCCACCTGCCTCCGACGGTCACAGATCTGGAAATGAGTGACATCCCAAGCTCCTCTTTCGCAGTATGCAACGGGGCTTCTAAAAGCCAGTTGTGGAACGCCTGTATCTTGCCCAAATGTCCCAAACAGCTGTCACTAGAACCTTTGGTTCACACAAAAAGCCAGTAAAGGAAAAAATCCTGGTCAGAGAAGTCTGACCGGAAATCTGACCAGAGGACTTCGTCAAGCCTGTGCTTTTTCTGGATCACAGCTTTTGCAGAGACAGGGCCTGTTGGAACAATTTGGAAGTGATAACTGGAAGGTGTGACTCCCTCTAAGGAACTTTTCTGATGTTTGCAAATGTCTGACCCAAGATGTCCATGTGTGGCCCCCTTCTGTTTATGATAAGCCCCTTCCCCACCCACTGTGTCCTCCAACCTTGCCATGGCAGCTGTGGCCACTGGAGATATTGTTGACCTGGACGACCCCATCCCCCATCCTGCCCCCTCAAACCCAATCCTTCTCTTTTTACAAATCAACCAAATAATTTTTAATGTGTTTTATCTTTAAATAAACTTGTGTTCAAGTATTCTCATTGCTTGGTGGCTGGAATCATTCTTAAGGATGTCAAGCTTTGTGCACTAAATAGCATGCTATGGTTGAAAACAAAGTAGCAGTGGCAGCAGCAGTTGGGCCAGGTGGGCACCGCTGGCCAGAGCGTTAATGCACTCTTCTATTGCTGTCCCTGTGTGTGTGCAGAGTGTTAGCAGAGCATTAAGGTGCTGTGTACAAGAGAACCCACAGAGTCCTCTTTTGTAAGTGGTATACAAATACACATTTGCCATAATTAACTACAAAATGGAAGGCCTGCTAAATATATCCCTGGAGTGCCTCTCTTTTTAAGGTCAAAAACAAAATAAAACCCACTTCAAGTTTATTTTGAAGTTGTCTCGGATTTAAGCTGATAGCATTTTTGTATTTTTCTGGGAACTCTGAAAAGCTGAGCGGAAACACTTAGCGTCCTTGAACGTGGGTGTGGGTGCAACGGCTGTTGTCCCACATGTCAAAGGTGCCGGCATCATGCTGTCACTGGTCTGAAGAAGTGGGGTGTAGCTGAGTCTGCCCTGAGCTGCTCTGTTCTTCCAGTCCCCAGAGAGTCAACAAATTCTAGCTTTTCCCAGCAGCCACACACGCTATGCAGCTAAGAGGACAACTGGTATTGGTGGGGGAAAATGTGTGTCTGCTTCTGCCTGGACATCTTAAGATCTTTTGGGAAAATATTGAGCATTGAGATGCATCACGGAATCAAGTCATCTATTTTAGTTGAGACACAATACTTTGTGCTCACCAAGAGAGAAGCTGAAGTCATGTGTGTTTTTTTTTTTGTTTACATGAAAACCTCAACTCCACACTCCAAGATCAGAAGGTTCTGATGAGCTCACGTACCATTTCCATTGACACCATTGGAGGTTAGTTTTCAAAATCAAACAGATTGAGTTGAACACAGTAATGTCTCATTTGTTGTTTTGCTTGAGTTTCTCAGATGAATTGTAACTTGAAACATACCAGGAGGAAAGGATATGTCACTTATTCGATAACTCCTCTTCATTGATTCACATATCAAAGTCATTAGGAATTACTCAGTTCAAAACTACAGGTTTTTTTTTTTTTTAGCTTTGTAATTAAATCCCTTCTTGTCACACTTTTATTCTTGGCCTTTGGTTTTCTCACTTGGTTGGTATCCTGCCCTTGTCTTTCGTCAGGATAAGCCAGGTGGTGATGCCATCACAGAAAACCCCAGAATCTCAGTGGCTGAAGCAACAAAAGTTTCTTTCTTGTTCATACAAGTCGACTCTGCTCCTCACTGTCATCCTGGAATGGAGGTTGATAGAGGCTTTATTATCTTTTGATGCTGCCAGCTCAACATGTGGCTTCAAGGTTCACTCAGCTCGGGAAGAGAGCACGGAGAATCACGCCCCTGATCTTCCATGCTTCTGCCCAGAAGTGACACATAATCTCTTCTGTTCCCATTTCATTGCCCAGCGCAAGTCCCGTGGCTGCAATCAGCTTTCAGAGACGAGGAAGTGCAAACTTCCCCAGTGCTTTGAGGGGAGAAGAACTGGAAACCAGTGGGGACAGCTCTTACATTGTCTTTGTGTCACTCACTTCTATCTAGTTTAAAGACCAATGCTTCTGCAGAGCTAAAAACTAGTTTACTTCTGGAAGGCACCCTGACTTCCACTCATTCTCTGCTTCAAACCCAAATCATTCACTGCCTCAATACCTTAATTTTCATCTATAAAATGAGAATATGAATATTTTTTTCCAAATAGTCTTATGTTACAAATGACACTGGACAAATATAAGCCATATGATGGTATATATTAATTCCAGAACATTGTCTTTCCTTGCTGCTCAGAAAGATTTGTCTCTGGGAGGGGAGGGGGGAAACACACGCTTAGCAAAGGTTAAAAGGGAAGTTATTTGGGAACCTTGTTGACTTGGTATTTGTCTGATATCAAAAGAAACATCATCTTGCAGAATTTATGATATTTGGGATTTCTATAATCAGTTTCTTAACCAATAGTAGGTGTGTGCTCTACTCAAAATCCTAGTGGCAAAACTTGAGAGCACTAATTGTTTAACATTGTCTAATATTATAGCTATTTTTAGAACCATCTGACATTTAGCGAGAGCTTGCAATCTAATAAAATTTCTTTCAACCAAAGGAATTAAGTAATTATCAAAAGACGACAATCACGTAGGGCCGGGGTAATAAAGAATTACTTCTTTACTAATTCTGAATTAATTAAGCATCTAGCCCAGCCTGAACCTCCCAGCCTCTCTCCCAAAACTCAGGGGATTTCTATAGCTTATATTTCATCGCAATTGGTCCTGTCTAGGAGAACATGATGGTATTTTTTGTGCCCGGCACTGACATCTGCAGCACAAACCAGTGGAAAAAAAATCAAACAGCACCCTCTAGTGTCTGCTTTTTATTTTTGCATGAAACTCATGTACATACTGAACCTCACCAATCAAATTATGATTCCCACCCCCCCATCCCATCACCACCTCGAAACCTTAGATGCAGAAGATTACCAGAATATAGCTTTAGAAAACACATCAAATGCCAAGGATATTTTCTGGAGAACAGTATGAGATTTATTTTTATGCACACGGCAAGCGTCACTCCAGGAAATACCAGCTCTTGGCACCCCATGCAAATTTTGCCCTTAATATCTACTTCTATAACGTGTTAACAAAAATAGCTGTCAAGAAAAATTAAGTATCTCTTTAAAATGTTGAGAAATAAACAATTCGATCAAGAAAAGCCCATGAAATATTTAGCGGTTTTTTTTTCTCCCCCAGCAGAATGTGAAATACTTTTATATGCGTCTACAGCACAACAGCAATAACTCTGAGCTGACTAATGGAAGGCTCTGTTTGTGATGGTTTAATTATATTTGCTGAAATACGACTCTCATATAAGACAACATCTCCATGGCAGAGGGACAGATCTCTGTGTCTACAGATAGAAATAAAATACAAAAGACTCATCGTTCCATGAAGAACTCAGCCATCAAGTTCTATTTGCTAAGGAAACAAATGGAGGAAGAATTTTCACTGCACATTTTGGTGTGTGTTTCTGTTTGCACGTAGCTTCTAAGTTAGCTATTGTTTTATTCACTAGCATAAACTGTGAAATATTTTAAAAATTAAGATAGTCTACCATTAGATGAAATAACAATACCTTATGCTAATGCATCTTTCATAATTAATGCTTTACCACTGTATTTAATATTGTTCAATCCTAAATCATTCTGCATTTTGACAGAGAAATTAGAGGAAAAGTGTTAAGTTGAAGTCATATATGGCAAAAAGTACTAATTAAAGACAAACAGAAACCCACTCATCTATGCGTGCTTGTGTGTGTAGGTTTATTTAGTCATTTTCAACTTCTAATGAGACGTATTAGGATGATAGTGGCCTTTTGAGCCTTTTAAGAACAAAAAAAACTTTGAAACAGAATTCTTGATTTTTCTCCCCTAACTCTTGAATTTCCGTATGAAATTCTTTAGGGTACAAAAATTCACTGACATTTCCCTATTTTAGTTGGGCAAAAATATATTATTTTACTTAAAAAAGATAACATTTCATTACATTAAGGCTTGAAAATCTTTGCTTTGGAGCTACCCAGAATTAGTAGAATTTTTTAAATTTAAAGACTATATTCACATAGAAATTTGCTAATAAGTCAATTATATAATAATTCAAGGCTGAAGAGGCATGGTTTCTAGTATTTTTCTCTTACCTGCCACAAACATACTTAATTCAACACGTCACTCTAGTCCTTAACTGTGGTTTACATAACTACAGGGGCCATTCCAGTCAAGGAATCATAAGTGTGTATTTGTTTGCACTTTCCGTGAGTCTGCGTTGCTGACTGCAAAACACTGCTAAGGAAAATCTGCATCCATCAGGGGAAGGAGTCTGCTCTCCGGAAGAGTCATGATCAGAAAGCAATTTGGCAAACTAATTCGACAAGGGGAAAATGATTTAATATATAATGTGAAAGCATCTGGGTGTCGTACCAGAATATTCAAGGCATAAAATGAGAAAAAAGAGCTGTGGATAGCATATAACACATTTGTTTGCCCTTAAGAAGAAGCCCCGATCCTAAATGCTTACTTTTCAACCTCCAAGAGACAAAAAGTATTCTGAATATTAAGTTTAGCAGAAATGAGGTGAGTCTAAAGATGATCAGTCCCTAGAGATTTTATTCACATCTCCCATGTGTTAGCATGTTCTAATTGTATTTTTAACCTGGTCCTTTTCATAGACAATTACTTTCATTAGTTAACTTGAGCAGAACTTAAGAACTAAGCTGACAGGGTGAGAAATCTCACCACCTTTATCTTAAACATCCCCTGGGACCACAGTGAACAATTTACCCAATGATTGCAGCCCATCTAAATATACACTATGTAGGCAAATTGCCCCCAAAGCTCAGGCTGCCTACATCATAGGGACACATGTCTCCATCATGCTACTCTAAATATTTTTTATCATGAAAATATAGTTTCAGACAGTCACAACCCACAAGGACTTTCTAGTAATTCCAGGCATTATACTCTAGAAACACAAATTCAGCAAAAGTCAAGTTTCCTGGTAGACCTCCAAGACTCCTACAAACACGAGGCTTCACTGTGGCATCAGCATGAACTAATTCTGTTTCCTCTGCCTTAGGGTTTTTCGTGCTTTGTTGGGAGGATGAAACTATAGAACTTGAATACGGTGATTTGATACATTTCACAATAAGAGGGTGTCAGAGGTATGGTTGTGTTTCTAAATCTTCAACCAAAAAGTACCATTCTGGGGTGATCTAATATAGAAACAGCAACAACAAAACTCCTCATCTTTGGGTCTACTCTAGAAACGGGTTCTTTAAATGCCACCTCCAAAATGTGAACTTGAGTCACCACATCTTGCTCCTGTTGTTTTATTTGTGTAAACTGAAAGAGCAAGAATTTTCATCGGTTCCTACATTATTCATTCCAGCCCTATGCTGAGTCTTTCCATCTCTGCAGAAGAATGTAAATGCACATGGATGGGGAAAAAGGGAGCAGCAGAACGTTTTAGTTTTGCCAAAGTAGGACAAGAACATTTCATCCAAGTATGTAACGAAGTGCGGCTGAGGATGGTGGGAGAAGGCAGAGGGCGGGGGCGGTGGGTGACCAGACACCCTGGAAGGTATCTTCCCCTTCCAAAAATGACAAGAAAAAGGAAAGTTTACCTGTACTAAAACTCATAAGCAGATTTTTATGAAAAGATAGAGAAAATGATCTTAATTCTGAGATATTTGGAAATACTATAAGAAGGAGAACAAGGACTTTCTCAGATTTAATTCCGTGAGTAAAAATCTACTGGAACCAAGAACCAAGAAATGAAATATTAATAAAGACAGGATTGCCCTGAGGAAGAAAGTTTGAATTTAACAAAATAATTCCTTGTAGACACTAAACTAATGTTAAAGGAGGAAACAAAGTGCTTTGATGCTCTTACCTTCACATAAACACGATTTCATAATGAAAAAAACTAAAGTGATAATCTTGAAAAATGAGTAAATAAATATTAAATCAAATCCATAGGATACATAAAAACACCAATGATTTTCCACTAGGATGTTGTAAAACTATTTCTTTGGACATTCCATTTAGCCAAATTCCCAGCTATTAAGGGCAGCTAAGGTTCCATCTTATTTCCATAGCTGTGTGTGTGTGTGTGTGTGTGTATGTGTGTGTGTGTGTGTGTGTATAAACTTAGGGCTTTGGGGTGAGTTGCAAGGAAAGAACATCATCCTGATGAATCTTAAAATTTATTGTATATCGCTCTAAGATTTTATTCTCCAAAACATGTAAATATTTAGCAAAAGTTCTATTTTATTTCCCCCAAGTTAGAACTGCACCAGGAATTTATTATTCAAAACCCATTCATCTCCATCTATTAGGCTTTCAGATTTTTGAAGAACTTCTGTGGCTTCCTCTGCCAGCCTGTCTACTTTTGTCACAATAATAATCAAAACCTGAGAGACAGAAAAGAAATTCTGACTTTTTCATGAAAGAAATATGGTCCTCTCAAACTGATCTCAAAGAAAAACGGGACCCAAGACTTTCATTAAACCACATGAAATAGAGCACTTGGCAAATACTGGATAACTAAGTCCTCTGAGGCAAAGAAAGAAGGTAATTCTCATGACTAAAAATCAGTGTTTTTACTTTGTTGTTGTTGTTGGGTAGCCAGAATTGATTAACTGAATCAAACTTCTCTTTAAAAGTAATTTAGAAAAGAACATGTTGCTGCTATATGCCTCTTGAGAAAAGAAGTTATACCTTAGTGGGAAATGTAAATTCGTGAGCCAAATACAAATTCCAAGAATGGCACCAACTTCAGCGTGGGACTGTAGCTATCCTTTGCAATTGCCGTAAAGTGTAAACTAATGGAGATTTTGAGCCTTATTCGTCCAGATTTAGAGCCTGCCTGTGGGTTCCTAAGGTGCCCCTCAGAGGCAGCCCTCCTGCCCATTTCCCTCTGTTTCATTAGTCTTTGATGACTTTACATGCCAATCCATGCCATCTGGACTATGTGAGCATTTAGAAACAGTTAAAAAAAAAAGGAAACCAGGCTAGTTGAGCCTAAAGATGAGTCTTTCAGTCAATTCAAGAATTAAGAATTTTTTTTTTTTAAAAAAAAGAACTACAGGTATTATTGACTTACCATCTACTAAGCCCTGTGGTGAGGGCTTAGCATCTATTGTTTCCTTAAGTCCCCTGCAGTGATTCTAAAGTTATTTCCTGATTTTGCAGATGAAGAAACAGTGATTCAAAGAGGCTAAGTAACTTGCCTAAAGTCATTTCATTTGATTTCACAGAATTTTTGCCAAAGTTGAAGGAATCATTGCAAGGAATCTTGGTTTGGGCATCTGAGTAAACAAATTGCCAAATATAGTATATTGTCCAGCAACACTGCCAATTTGGACAAGAGCAGTCAATCAAGTACACTATCTCCAAGGGAGGGTTATCATAGGGATTACCAAATTTTAAAAGAATTTTAGGTTTTTATAAAATTCACTTCACACTAAAATTCCACCAAACAAGAATGAATTTGATGCATACCATAATTGTTCAGAGCACAGATTCTAGAGTCATATCTGGGCTAGTTTTATCACTTACCAGACAGATGTACTTTATTCATTCATTCATTAAATATTTATTGACTGTCTACCTAGTAGCAGGTGTTACGTCTACAGTGATAAATAAACCAGATATAGTTCCTGCCCTCATAGTATTTATAGTTTAGTGGGGCAGAGCAATAATAAATTGGTAAACAAAGCAATAAAGATGTCATTACCAATGGAGAAAAATCTCATGAAGAAAACAAACAGGAGGCTATGGGGGAAAACGTGAACGGAGAACTCACGTAGATAAAAATGGTCCGGAAGGCCTTCTGAGACACCTAGCAAAGATAAAGCCTGGGGCACCAGAGGAGACATTTCAAACAGAGGCCAGAGCAAGGACAAGGCCCAAAGTCTTGAGAGTGGCATGTTTGCGGGGATAAGAAGCTGCCAGTGTGGGTAGAATGCTCCAGGCTGCAAGAGTTGGGCTGGAGAGGTAGACAGGGACCTTGTCAGCCATGAAAAGGAGTCTGAACTTTATTTCAAAGGCAATAGTATGCTACAAAAGGATTGTAAGCAAGAGAGTGGCATCATTTGATTTACATTTAAAAAATAGCTCTGAACACTATATGGAGACTGGATTTGGAAAGAGAAAGAGGGACAGAAGGAGGAACAAATGTGTTAGTCCAGGGCTGGAGTATTGGCAAAAGCCCAGGGACATGGGACATGGGAAGAAATGGATGGCTTTGAGCCATACTTTGGAGGTAGAGGTTACGGGACTAAGTCATCGTGTCTTGGATTTGAAGAGAGGGGAAAGATAAGAATCAAAGATGCTTATGATTTATACAACTGGATGGATGATGATGTCATTTACTGAAATGGGAAAAATTCGGTGAGAAATAGTTTCAGGGAAAAAAATCAAGTATTGAGTTTTGTACATGTCGTGCATGAAATGTCTGTAAGAGATCCAAGTAGAGGTGTCAAGTAGGCAGTAAGCTCTATGACAGGAGCGCGTCAGATTAGTCTGGGGGTGATAAACCACATATAGAAATCATATACATTTAGATGGTATTTTAAACTTAGGACAGAATTTAGAGAGAGAGAATAGAAAAGCCCTCAATCTCAAAAGGGCTGAGAATCTATGGGATCAAAATGAGAGACTAGGAGAGAGGGAGAAATTAGCAAAGGAAACAGAGGCGTAATCAGAAAAAGTCAAGGAAAACTCAAGCAGAAGGTGTGGCTCACAGCAAGAAAAGTGAGTGTTTCAAGCAGGATAGGGTGGCTCATCATTTTGAGCACAAGATGAACTTAGGCAAGTTTCTGAGAACCTATACAATCTATAAAATAGATTAAACTGTAAATACTACTTGTCCTCTATGGTTGTTCAGAGTGTTGAGTGAAATGACAAATCTAAGTCACTTAACAAGGGGCTCTGTGTATAATAAGTGTACAATAGGTTTTTCATTATTTTTCATTATCTCAACATCATTAATTATTGCTGTATTGTAGATGTGCAGAAGATTGGCTATAGAGAGTTGTGTCTATAAGAATGCCAGTTAAACTACTTTTTATTATTATTCTTTCCTTACTGATATTACAAATCATTAAAAAATCATGAGAATAAATTTCTTCTCAGCGTCAGTGAAAGGGTGTACCGTTAATTACTTCTAAACCTGCCTTCCTTGTCCACCATTCCTTAATAATATTTGGCTTTCATGTAAAGTGTACGAGTGTTTGTTGTTGTTGTTTTTTCAATTAATTTTAACAGCAACCTAAGGGAAGACCAAATCAGCAAAGTTATTAGCATCTTAAAACACTAAGCCACTTACTGCAAAAGCTTTCCTACAGACATCCCTTATGGGAATAGTCTCCAAAAAGCTTGCTAGTTTTCTGAATGCTGAAGTGCTATTTAAAAAGGAAAATCATCAAGCATGTAGGCTTTCCAAAAAGGCAAAAGAAATTAAAAGCTGCTAAAAAACAGTGAAGCATTAATGAAAAGGAAATGAGCAGCTTTCATTTATTAAAAATTATGTAAACTCATCTCAGACCCATTATTACTGCCCTTGGACCTTTTTTGCTAAATATTATCAGCAGGTAGACATATAAACTGAAAATTTGTTCTCAACTCATGACAAAAACAGAAAACTCTTATCAAAATAGTGATTCTCACAAAGTCCTACTAAGCCTAGGTGGACTGATAACAACGACTTTAGCCTATGAAAATTTAGCCAGAGAAAATTTGAAGATTAAATAAATTTTCCAAGTTCACAAAATAAAATCCAAGCGAAATCGAGATAAGACTGCTCCTCTATCATTCTCTAGATTGAACATTTGGAAATTTTCCCCAATTAACTAAATAGATGCACCTCAACCCTTTTATGAGGCAATGGAGACCATTTTATAAACAAAAGTAACAGGTAATTCTCCGTAAAAGATCTTACTAATTTGTTAGTATTTACCCAGGGGATATAGAATGAGTGGATAAATATTATGAAAGACAAAGAAAAATGTCCATGGAACATGAATTGGATACTTGAACCCTAACTCTGATTGTTGCACTAGGGTGTGTGTGAGCTTGAGTTGAACAAGACACTTGGGTCTCTTCTTTCTACTTTCTTTTTTCTCCTCGAGTCCATGTTCCTACTCACATATCCTTTCTTCCCTCCATCTCCTGTATTCCAACAACTCTTTGAGACAACAACAAGAACATAGAAACAACAACAAAGAAGATATTATTTAGAAATAGTTGAGAGAAAACAGTAAGAATATAAAATAGTACACAAATGAGTTATGTTTTTGCATGCCACGAAATTCTACCTAAGTGTTCAGGATAAGTTACTAATTTGATTCTAAGTTCCCTGGCAAACAATCCAAAAGTCGCCCAACTGAGTTAACTATAGGATAAAAACAAACTGCTTAGGATAACTGGTAAATGATGTGGAAAAAATAGGTATCAAATATAATTATGTGACAAGCCCAACCAATGAGTCACTTCTTCTGTTGGGATCTACGTGTCTGTGGGAGGTACATTTTGTTAGCTATGACAGCCATTTACACCAAGTATCATAATAAATTGAACTAAGAACCAGACGGTCAACTTGCTGTATTGCAAAGAATAGTATAATTACTCCCTATATTAAGAACAGAAAGAACTAGCTCCTAAGTGTTCTCATAAGGAGGACCGAGCATTATAACAATAAGAAGGCACATGTATTGAGCACTGTCTGTGTACCTGGCTCTGTGATCTGCTCTCCTACATATATCATCAATTCCATCATCATTCTAGTTGCTTCCACGAGTTTAAAAGGGCCATTTCTTTCTAACAGAGCCCCTCCATGCAGGTCAATGGCATCGTGCCAATGTTGAATGGTTTCCTGCCTTTAAGAAGTTCCGCACAGTCTGGGGACACAGTATTCTAAAGATGTGGCTTAATTGTGGTCCGAACTTAGAGCAAAATTGTGGCCAGTAAACTACTTGCAGCAGAATTGTCTGGAGTATATATTAAAATGCATATTCCAGGACCCTCTCCAGACTAACTGAATCAGAATCCAGGAGTTATGTCTAGGAGACAGCATTTTTAACGTGAGCGCGGGTGAATCTTAGGCATCCTCATTTGGAGAACTGCTGCCTGAAAGTGTCTTGATCAATGGTCTCCAAATGTTTTGATTTCCCAGTAAGAAATTTTTTGAGCATACCTTCCCAATTTAGTATTTGTGTTTATGTACAAATTAGATATCAGTACTAGTTTACTAATATGTGATGTGTGTTATAAAGATACATACATTTTGAAAGGATTAGGTTTCAAATAATTATGATGTAATAATGTCTTAGTAGGAAAAAAATGATAGAATAAACTTCATTATTTTTGGAAATTTTAGATATTTACCTGGGAATCATTAGGTACACACTAGCAAACTAATAAGGTTTTCTAGTATTAATGTTATTTTCGCTTATGAATGTAATTTCTAATTTGTTAAAAAGCTTTGAGAAGCGTGTTTGTGACTAAACAAAGAAAATGTCCAAGCATTTACTTTGTAGAATTGTAAATTAGTTAAATATTTGTCGTACAATATTTCATATATGTAAAAGAATATATAAAGATAAATAGTTTAAAGAATTATAATAAACTGAACACTTATGTATAAAACACACAGGTTACGCAATAGGATATTCTTCATACCTTCAAGTCTCCTTGTGTGGCCCTCCCCAATCAAATCTAAGCACATATCCTCCGTAAGGCAATCATCATCTTATTTCATTCATTTGGTTTTCCTTGTAATTTTAACATATATACATATATATATCCCCTCCAAACAATGTGTTACTTCTTTTTCCTTTGTTCAAATTGTATTACATAAAAGAGATTATACTGTGTGTATTTATTGACTTGCTTTTTTCACTCAGCATCATCATTTTGAGATTCATCCATGCTAATGGGTATAATTCTAGTTCATTCCTTTTTACTTCTGTATAGTATTCCCTTATAGGAATAACCCACAATTTGTTTATCATTCTATTAATAGTATAAATGGCCATTTTAATTCCACCCATTTTTTTTACAGGCAGAGCTGCTATGCACATTTTGGTTCCTGTCTTCTGGTGCACAGATCTAAGAATTTCTCAAGCATACAATGAGGAGTGGATTTGCTGGGTCATAGGGAATGTTCAACTTTACTAAGTAATGCCTACAGTTTTTGAAAATGATTGTATCAGTGTATTGTCTTGACAACAATGTACCAAAGTTGCCATCGCTCTGCCTCTGCCTGAACTTGGTTTTGTAGGTTTTGTCCTCCAATTTCTGCCAATCTGTGGGATCTGAAACAGTATCTCATATTTTTTATTTTTATTTTATTTTATTTATTTTTGAGACAGAGTCTCACTCCGTTGCCCAGGCTAGAGTGCCATGGCGTCAACCTAGCTCACAGCAACCTCAAACTCCCGGGCTCAAGTGATCCTTCTGCCTCAGCATCCCAAGTAGCTGGGACTACAGGCATGCACCACCATGCCGGGCTAATTTTTTTAATATATATTTTTAGCTGTCCAGCTAATTTCATTCTATTTTTAGTAGAGATGAGGTCTCGCTCTTGCGCAGGCTGGTCTCGAAGTCCTGAACTCAAACGATCCACCCGCCTCAGCCTCCCAGAGTGCTAGGATTACAGGCGTGAGCCACTGTGCCCCGCCTGTACCTCATATTTTTTAATTTAAATTTTCTTAATTATTATTGAGGCTAAGTATCATTACATGAATTTATGAGCCATTTTCCCTCTTTTGTGCCATCTGTTTGCCTTTTGTTCATTTTTCTAATAAGTTGTTTGTCATTTTCTTATTGATTTATAGAATTCTTTTATATTCTGGACCTTAATCTTTATATTTACATGTACTGAAAATATATTCCACTGATTTGTGACCTATTTTTATCTTCTTTCTATTTTCTTTTAAAGGACATGGTTCTTAATTTTAATACAGTTGATTTATCAACCAATGGTTGGCACTGTCTAGGTTTTAAGAAATCTTTTTTTACCCCAAGTTCATGAAGCTATTCTCCTAAAATTTTTTCAATTTCAAATTTTACGTTTAAATATTTAACCTACTAGGATTGCTTTTTGTGTGAGATTGGGATACAATTTAATTTATCTTTCCATTTGGTAAGAAATAGCCTAAGCACTATTTATGTAATAGTCTATCCTTTCTCCATTGTTTTTCAATGCCTGCTTTGTATAAATGGATTTTTTCTCAGCTCTCTATTTTATTTATTGGTCTATTTATTTATCCCTGCCCTAAAAGTACAGTCTTTATTATAGCTTTGTAATAAATCGTGATACCTAGAGGGGCACATCTTTCTATTTTCTTCTTTATGTGAAGAGTGTCTTGGTTATCCTTAGGCATTCGGTCTTACATATAAATTTGAGAATCAGTCATCAGCTCCTCAAATTCCTCAAATCAAAACAACTACAAAAAAACCTGTTGAGATTTTTATTAGCATTGCATTGAATCCAAAGATCCATTTGAGAACTGACATCTTTACAACATTAACATTTCTTACCTGTGAATATAGTATTCTCTCTTTATTTAGGTTTTTAATATCTTTCAAAATATTTGCAGTTTTTTCATCCTGAGGTTTCATAAATCTCTTTAAAAAATTCTGGGGTATTTTATTTTTCTTGCTAGTGTAAATAATATTTGTTTCTTAATGCATTTTCTAACTGTTGCTAATGTTCAGATATGATTGCTTTTGTATATTAAATTTCTCTCTAGTAATCTTGATAAACTCTCTAATTCTAATGATTTATCTCTCAAATCTTTGGGTTTTCTACATACACAATACTATAATCTGAAAATAATAACAATTTTGTTTTTTTTTCCATCCCAATTCTTATACCTTTTACTGATTTTTCTTGTCTTACTGTGTTGGGCAGAATATCTAGGCAACTGTTTAATAGGAGTGATGGGAGGTGCTTTTGTCTGTTTCCTGATCACAAATGAAAACTTTCAGTGTTTCTCCAGTAAGTCTGACCTTTGCTTGCAATTTTTTTGCATTTCATTATGACTGGATGCTGAATTTTTTCAAATGCTTTTTCAGCATCTATCAAATTGATCATATGATTTTTCTCCTTTAACTCATTAATGCTGAAAATTGCTTAATTGATTTTCTCATATTATGCTAAGCTTGCATTCCTGGGATAAATACAACTTGCTTATGCAACATTAGCCTTTTGAACATTGTTGGATTGCTAATAATTAGTTTATATTGGCCTATACTTTTTCTTTCTCATATAGCCCTCGTTGGAATTTCATGCAAAAATTATGCTACCTTTATAAAATGAGTTCCAGAATATTTCCTATTTTATTTAATTCTCTGAAATTTTTTTTGGAGATTGGAATTATTTTTGATTTTTATGTTTTATAAAACCCATGTGGCCCTAGATTTTTCTTTATGGAACAATATTTAACCACTGATTCCATTTGTTTAATAGCTATAAGACACTTCCAGTTGTCTGTTTCTTCTTGAGTCAGTTTTGATGTTGTATTTTTCCAGGAATTTTTCCGTGTAAAAAAATTTTGAATATTACTGGCATAAAGTTTTTTTTTATATCTATTATATTTTTAACATCAGCCACCCTCTGTAGTAATGTCCTTTTTAAAATTCCTAATATTGATCTACTTTGGCCTTCTCCATTTTTGTCATAATCAGTCTTGGCAAAGGCTTGCTGGTTTTATTGCCTATCAGGAAATTAAATTTTAACTTTGTTAATCTTTGCTAATTTTACTTATGCTTTCTATGTCATTAATTAATGCTCTTGTTTTTATTATAAATTTTCCTTGAGTTAATTTTGCTATTTTTTTCTAACTTCTCAAAATGTAGGCTTAGCTAATTAATTAAAGTAATTCTTTGTTTTTCCTAACATAAGCATTTAAGGCTATAAATTTTCTTCTAAGAACTGAGTTAGCTCAATCTTAACATGATTCTCAAAAGGAGCGTATATTGCAATCTCTGAGAGGGGCAAGAGAGTTTTATGTCTATCATAGGAGGCCCTGGTATTAAAAAGCTTGAAAAAATATTTACATAGATTGGTATAGATCAAAGACTACACGTGCCAGCTTTACTCTGTAAAAGTGCTTTCCCTTCACAGAGCTAGTGACAGATACTGTGTGGTTGATACCTGGAGCTCAGCTAGGTTCTGCTGCCACACGTAAAGAGAGCCAGCGCTGTTTCAAACAGTTGAGAATAAGTCCTATAATATATATTCTGTATACACACCAATCATTATAATTCCCTTCTCCACCACAGTTCCCAAGTTTTCTGACCTCCTTTTTTTTTTTCCATCTAAATTAAAAATTGGGAAAGTTTGAGAGGAAGCCGGCGACGCTAAGACAAACAAGGGCCAGGAGGTACTGGGCAAGAAATGGCCTTCATTTCTCTATATCTCGTTCATCAAAGTGGATGTTATGTAAAATAATTTAAATCACTGGTTATGTTTATGAGATATGCAAAAATCCTCTTCTATGACAAATACCATACAGAGATACTTAAGTATATTTAAGTGATGCATGCTCCCACTTTTCTAATTCAGTGCCCACCATCTAAAATGATGCTTGAGTGATTCATTCCATTAAACACAGTCTCATGCATTTTAATCACTCTTACCAAGTGGTGCAGAAGAAACATATCAATAAGTTGTTTACCGGAAAATATTGTAACCTACACAATAGACCAGTCATACTAATTACACTTTAAAGGGAACAGAAATGAAAAACATTTACAGGAACTTCTCCCGTTACTGTTCTTGCTGCTCAAGCATAGAAAACAAGAATTCCCCTTTCCACATCTGCTTGTACAAAGGGGCATTCTTCCATGACTTGCCAGAAACTTGTCTTAGTTCTTGGAATAGTAAATTTAAAAAGACAGAACTTAATTTTAGACCCAATGACAAGATTACTTTGATAAATAAAAGTTAACCACAAGCAAATACAATCTAAAACCTAGCAAACATTTCTTAGGTTTTCTTCCAGGTGAGAGTATGTTCCTTATATGGCATATACATAGTATATATTCTTTTAAGAGTATATATTGGAGGGTACAGGTGTTGGGGGAGTTCTTGATCAAAGGATACAAAATTTCAGTGAGATAGGTGGAATAAGTTCAAAAGATCTATTGTACAGCGTGGTGACTAGAGCTAATAACAATGTATTCTTTTTTTTGATGTGTAAATTTATATCTTTATGATGAAGAGTAAAAGAATAAAAGTATTAAAAATAATAGTTTTAATAAATGTTATAAAGAGACACAAATATACAAAGATGTAAATGTGACATCAATAACATAAAAGGTGTGGAGAGGTGTGGAGTAAAATTATAATTTCTTTTTACACAATCAAAGTTAAGTTATCAGCTTAAAGTACTCTGATATAACAATAATATATTTTATGTTAACCTCAGGGAAATCACAAAACAAAAAGCTACAGTAGAAGAACAAAAGATGAAAAAGTAAAATATCAAAACACACCATTTGTGAAAATCACCTAATCACAAACGAAGGCAACAAGATAGAAAGAAGAAAATAAAGGACCTACAAAACATCAGAAAACAATTTAAAAACTTGCAGTAGTAAGCCCCTACCTATTAATAATTACCTTAAATGTAAATGGATTAAATATTCCAATCAAAAGGTATAAAATAACTGAATGTATTTTTTGAGGATATTTTTTATTTTTTTAATATTTTTTATTTCAGCTTATTATGGGGGTACAAATGTATTGTATTCTTGAAAATAGCTAAGAGAGCAGATTTTAAGTGTTCTTCTCATCACAAAAAAGTATGTGAGATAATGCATATGTTAATTAGCTCCAATTAGCTTCTCCATAATATATTTCAAAACATCATGTTGTACATGATAAATATATACCATTTTTATTTGTCAATTAAAATAAATAAAATAAAATTTTTAAAAAAGAGTAGATGTCATCTTACCAAGGAAGGCTTCCCTGAGCCCCAGAGGTGGTGTAGGTGCCCAGGTAGGTGTGTCCTAGCTTCTTGTACTTATTTCTGTTAGAGTACTTGTCATAGTCTATGGTAATTGTTGTTGACTTGTCTGGCTTCCACTAAAATATAATCTTCCCCAGCAGATATTAGTTCATCTCTTTTACTCTCAGTACTCAGCATAGTGCTTGCTTGGCTCATGGTAGGAACTCAATAAATACGTGTTAAATTAAATGAAATCTCAAAATGTCACAAGACTGCTGATTAATATAGCACTATATATAATTAATTATAGTATATAATTATTACAGTATGTATTAATTAAGTATAGGTAACTAATTATCTCAAATAAATCCCTGATGTTATGGACTAACCACTCCACTTACTCTCATCTCCTGTAACTGTGGTTTTCAAAGTCGTCTCCAGATCAGCAACATTAGCATCGCCTGGGAACTAGTTAGAAATGAATATTCTCAGACCCCACCCCAGACCTACTAGATCAGAAACTCTGACAGTAGAACCCAGCAATCTGTGGTTTAACAAGCCTTTCAGGTATTTCTAATGTATGTTAAAGTCTAAGAACCACTACCTTCTATAATTTTACTATCCAAACAGGTGTATTGTTTTCAAAGATGGATAATATCCTAAACACATACATTGAAGAAATCTCTAGCTGACCTTACAACCTTGCATAATGCAAAAGAGACACATTCTAGGCTGTATGTGGATTGCTGACTATATATAAAGGCCAGGTTGGACATTAGACTTAATTTTACATGTGCACAGGTTGCCAGGAAAGTAAGAAAATGTTGTCATTGAAAAGGGATGTCCAAATAGACTACAGATTTTCAAACCATGTTCCTTGGATCCCTAGGATTCCGCACTCTCTCTGCAGGTGCTGCTGCAGACCGGATAGATGGGGCTGCAGCCTTTCCACTCTCCACTGCAAATAGAGCATCTCCGTTTGTTTCTGTTTTCTACTTTGGGGTTAAATGTGAATAAAGGATTCAAGCTATGAAGTCAACAAAAGCTTCAAAACCCCTGACACATGTCTGGAAAATGTGGAAAATATTGCTCAACCATTAAAATGTTTTTAAAGTAACTCTAACACCTTTTAAGCAATCAACTGTGAGTCAGAGTGATCTATTCTGAACAAAACAGTACCCATTGTGAGAAGCAGAATTGGTTTTCTATACACATTGTCTCAAGTGTCTTTGCAACTGCCTTACGACAGAGGCACCATTACTCCCATTTGGTAGATGAGGGAATTGAAGCACAGAGGTTCAGTGACTTGCTGGAGGAGCACATAACTAGTACCGAGTGGAGCCAGATTCTCTCTTACTCAGTCTGGCTCCACAGACTACGCATCTAAGGCAATACATTAAGTTGCTTTCTAGCTAAAGTGCCAAAGTTTCCAAAATGCTATATATTTTTTTCAAAAGATTTTATATATGCACACACATTAGAATGGATTCCAAGAAATCCCTGTAATATCACCTTCACTGACTAGCATTCTGGGAGTCAGGGGAGTGACATTATAGCCAGAATGTTAAGAATTGTCCTCACACACAGCCCAAGTTCATCTCTGCAGTAGATCACGAAGAGTCCCCATTACGGACGGGTGGTTAACTGTTCTGATGATTACAAATGATCACAGTGCATGACCTCCATATCTGGGAGACGTCTGTCAGAATATGCATGGGCCCTTGACAGTGTTTCACACCCAAGAGAATCATTTATCAAGCATGTCACAGCAGCGAAAAAAGGCTGAGATATGACCGTGACTTTAGAAGCTATACATTGCAGTTGTGCTGATTTGAATTAATAACCAGCCAGAGGACAGAGTGACCCAATACAACTTTTTAAGATTCTAAAATGTTTGAAAGCTAGGAATCTTGAAAAGAGATAACAACGTACAAGAGGTTTTGTTGTGTGAATGGTAAGGTTGTTTGTTGGAAAAGATAATGCAAAAATAAAAAAGAGGTGGGCTTCAAGTACTTGAAGGAGTTGAATTTTCTACAGCAAAATATTCCTCAATCATCTTTAACATAGCCATCCAAGCCATATTCATTCATAATAGCATTTCTGATTTTTTGTTAATGATTCTTGAGGAACATGGATGTTTATTTGTACTTCACTTAATACCTAAGCCTGTCTCCAAGCTGATATTTACACACTGCTCCTTGCCACACAGATCACTTACACAATCATGATGTACATCAAACTCATCATTTCCTCCTTGCCTTTCCTTCAATATCCCATTATTCAATAAAATATTTGGCTATTGTAAGATCTACATCAATATCCTTTTTATACAATGGAAGCAATCATTTAAATATCTTTCTCCGTACTTAAAACACAGGACCATATATACATTTTAAACTGAAAATGAATTTTCACTTTAGAAATCTAAGCTTAGAAAAGACTATACGGGTGACATCAGTGAAAATGACAGAATAAGGACCTCCAAAAATTCTCTCCTCCATAAAGTCAATGAGCACACTGGCAAAATTGTCAGAGTAAACTTTTTCAGAAATCTGGTAATTAATTGAAGGCTTGAAGCAATCAGGCAGCATTTTTTCAACAAAAACAGTTGAATCTTTGTGAGGATGGTATGCTTTGTGGCACCATAATTGCCCTATTCTTCTCCCCTGTTTTTAACTATAGGGTAGTTATGAAAACCAAAGCCTCACAGTCGTGGTTAAAACCAGCAGTCTGTAGCCACTGGAGTAGGAGAAAGGGGCCGATGTTCCTTCAAAGCACAACACAAGAACCAAAAAGCTTGGGGTAGAAGAACAAGGTCTCTATGGGGTTTTAAAATGTTCTGACATATTCCTGGGCATCTAGAAGGCATAGGATTGTGTGCAAGCCCAGGGCTCTGCATGTACTCAGGAAAGACCTGAGAAGGCCCTAAGCTCTCACCTCTAGTTCTGTGCAAGCAGGAAGTGAAGGCTAAAGTAGAGTTGCCAACTACCTGGCTGAGTGTTGGAGGCATCCCCTGTCACCACATAGAGCCTTTTTGCAAAGACTGGGAGACCAAGCAGAAATGTCAGTAGCCACCCATGAAAGAGAATACTGACTTTACAGAATTAATTTGGAAAAGTCAGTAAACAAACAAATAGCAACAATAACAAATGCTGAGGAGTAGGGAGAATCTGCTTTCCAGAACTGCTACATTAAATTATTTAAAATATCCAGTGTCCAATGACAAAAAAATTATGTGCTACACAAAGAAATAAGTATGGCCTATACATGGTTAAAAAAGCAGTCAGTAGAAAACATCCCTGATGGAGCCCAGATGTTAGATGGACTTATTAGACAAAGACCTTAAATCAGCCATTGAAAATATGTTCAAATAAATAAAAAACAAATCACAGGTGTGGAGGCCGTGAGTCTGGAATCCAGGTGTCATCAGAAATGTGCTCCCTCCCAAGGCTTTAGAGGAGACCCCTCCCCTGCCTCTTCCATCTGCTGGTGGCTCCAGGGTTCCTTGGCTGGGCGCTGCCTGACTCCAGTCTCTGCCTCCATCTTCACATGTCCTTGTGTGTCTGAGTCTCAAATTTCCCTCGACCTTGCTCTTATAAAAGCAACTCTCATCAGAGTTAGGGCATTATCCTGAATTAGCCATGTGAGCCCAATGCAATCACAAGGGTCCTTATAAGAAGGAAGCAGAAGGGTCAGAGTCAGAGGAGATGTGAAGAAAGCAGCAGAGGTCAGATGGGCAGAGCGAGATTTGAAGACACTATACTGCAAACTTTGAGCACGGAGCGAGGGGCTGTGAGCCAAAGAATGCAGGTGGCCTCTAGAAGCTAGAAAAGACAAAGAAATGGATTCTTGCCTGGAAGCTCCAGAAAGAACTAGTCCTGCCATACCTTGACTTTATCCTAGAGAGACTAATTTTGGACTTCTGACCTCCAGAAATGTAAGAAAATAAAGGTGAGTTATTTTAAGCCACTAAGTTTGTAGTAATTGTTACAACAGCAATAAAAAATGAATACACAGTCTGTATTTATATTAAGCTAAACATGAGTTCATACTGATGCCTTCAACTCTAATCCATTTCCACATGGATCATTCTAGCCTCCTCTAGTTTATCTGTAACCTCCCACTCCAATAGCGAGAACCTAACTCCCATCATCTGCGACCCATTCACTTAATGGTTTGACTCTGGTGTACAAGTATAATGGTGTCAGAATTATTAACCATCACCTCCATGGAAAAACTTTATTAACTATAGCACTGTGCTTATATACAGTTTCTTTTGCCTTTATTCTTACATTCTCCACTCATTTCCAAAGCCACTTAGGTCATCAACTTTTACCCCACTCTTTTCAGTCATGTATACATTTGTAATATAGTTAGATTGTTTTGACATATTCTAAATTCCATTCTGGGATCTCCTGACCTCCTAAAAGCTTTTTAAAATTTTTCATACATTAAGGTTCATTCCTTGTGCTGTAAAGTTTTACGGGTTTTGACAAGTGCCTAGTGCTATATATCCACAGAATAGTTTTGTTCCTCTACCCCTGAGCCCTGGCAAGCACTGATTTTACTGTGTCTATTATTTTTGCCTTCTCCAGAATATCATATGATCGGCATCATACAGGACATAGCCTTTTTATATGGCTTCTTTTATTTAGCAGCATGCATTTAAGATTCATTCATGTCTTTTTGTGATTTCTTTTTATTGCTGAATAACATCCCATTGCGAGGATGTAGTGCAGTTTGTTTATCCGTTCACCTACTGAAGAACAGCTTGGTTGCTTCCAGTTTGGGGCAATTATGAATAAAGTCACTATAAACATTCTGCATGCAGGTTTTTGTGTGGACATGTTTTCTTATCATTTCAGTAATATTAGTTGGTCAAATGAACCTTAAAGAGTTTGTACAAATGATGATAGCAAAGTAAAGATATTTCATAAAATGTGTACAGAAAACATGTATGAAATTGTTTACTTGCCTTTTCTTTGTTTGTAGCTTATCAGTAAAAGTTTTCCCCAACTGCCAAAATATGTATTTATATGAATTAGTACTTTATTTCTCCATGTTTTCCATCTTTTCTTCCCTTATTGTATTGCAACAATCCAGAATCCTTTTTTGAGAAAATTGGTCAAGTAACCTGCTGCATGTGGCTTACTCTGAACATATCTAAGTCCTCTGTATATCTAAACTAGATGAAATTGGTCAAACAAGGGGGAACATCTCAGTTATGCCTTTTTCTTTTCTTTTTTTGAGACAGGGTCTCACCTATTGCCCAGGCTGGAGTGCAGTGGAATGATCATACCTCATTGTAGGTTTGAATTCCTAGGCTCAAGTAATTCTCCCACCTCAGCCTCTCAGGTAGCTGGGACTACAGGTGCACAACACCATGACTGGCTAATTTTTTAATTTTTTGTAGATATTGGGTTTCGTTATGTTGCCCAGGCTGGTTTTGAACTCATGACCTCAAGCAATCCTCCTGCCTTGGCCTCCCAAACTGCTGGGATTACAGGTGTGAGCCACTGCACCCAGCCCCCCATTTTTTGAGATGGGGTCTTGCTATATTGCCCAGGTCAGTCTCAAACTTCCTGGCCTCAAGCTATCCTCCCACCTTAGCCTCCCAAGTAACTGAAATTACAGACACAAGCCACTGTGTCTGGAAGTTATGCCTTTTTTTAAAAGTAGCTTTCGTTAGGACTTGCCGCTGTGCTGTTGTGAGAGTATGAAGTTGTAACCGCATGGACTAGGTTGCACTATTGCAAAATGGGTGTATTTTCCCAGGTATTTATGCATGTTTGTACTTCTACTGTTCCTGTACCAGAAACATTTTCTTTTATTGTTACTTTTGTTACTTGCTTTTTACACTTTGTTTAGCCACTTAAAGGAAATCTGCTATGGCACAATTTTCCTCAAATCCATTCCAAGTTGTATATTTGTTTTCCAATTTTAAAGTTATAATTTACCCACGGAAAGACTGTTTAGCTCTGTAAGAAATTGCTAAACTGTCTTCCAAAGTGGCTGTATCGTTTTGCATTCCCACCGACAATGGATAAGATCCCTGTTGCTCTGCAACCTTGCCAGCATTTGGTATTGTCAGGTTTTGTTTTTGTTTTGGATTTCAGACATTCTAATAGGTGTATAGTGGTATCTCATTGTTGTTTTAATTTGCAATTCCTTAATGACAAATGATATTGAGTATCTTTTGATATGTTTATTTGTCATACAGTATCTTCTTTGATGAGGGGGTCTGTTCAGATCTTTCCCCCATTTTTAAATTGCTTTGTTTGTTTTCCTATTGTTGGGTTTTAAGAGTTGGACCAGGTATTTTGAAATTCAAAATCCAAGCATTTGTCTCTCGGTTTTGCCTTATCATCCCTTTCCCAAGGCAGTAAAGTAGGAAAGCACTGATTATAGCCTGGAGGGGCAACCACAGGACAGAAGAAGTGGCCATGGGGTAGGGGTGCAGGGCACACTCTGGTTAATACTTATTATTATCCCACACACGTTTGGATCCCCCGGAGCTGTGGACGTACGTCTCCTGCTTCTTTCTCGCTGCCCCTACTGGCTTTTCTTCCTTTACCGTCCCCTTTAAGGGGTGATTCTGTTTAGGGCTCATTCTCCGGCTCCCTTTACCAGCCTCAGTGGCAACCTCCCCCTTTCCCACAGTGTCATCTGTCACTTCCATGTCATTGTCTCCAGGTCTGCATCTCTCACTGGGGCCGTAGACCTGTACCTCCAACTGAACACTTGAATTACCATCCCTTCAACACCCTTTGTCACCCCAGATTCAGCTTGTCCACGATAAAACTATTCTTCCTCTCTGGCCCTCTATTGCCACCCTCCAGTGGCCCCCATTTCCATTAATAGCATGACCCGCAGTAGCCAAATTCTGTCAATTCTTCCTTAAAAATTTAGCTCCCATTTCTCCTTTCCTTTTCCATTGCAATGTCTTTGTTTAAGTCTTTCTAGAGTCTCTCCCTTTCCAGACTGCCCTGAACATGGAATTCTTTTTCTAAATAATATTACTCCACTGTTCAAAATCTCCAATAACCTACGATTGATATACAATAACATCAATGTCCATAGACCCAGTGCTCAATGTCCTCCCCAGTCGGGTCATCGTACCTGCACATCCCTCGAAAGCCCTTCAGAAGGCCGGCTGGTCTCGGGGCACCTGTGTACGGTCAAGGGCGAGGCCGCGGCAGTGCTTGCCCCGTGGAAACTGGAGCACATAGGCTCCACCCCCATTGCCATTTCTTAAAACATTTTATTTTATCCTTTTTTTTTTTTATCATGGTAAAAGGTAATAGAAGAAACTATTACCTATTACGGTAATAAGAAAACATGCTCCAACTTCCCACCTTCCCGCTGCCCGTTGCTGGCTGTGACTCATGTTTTCAGCGGTATGCACCCAACCTAAATCAAACCCATCAAAGCCCCAACCCAAGGGTTTTTAGCATGGGAACTGAAGGAGAGTCAGGCCTCTTTTGTGCGAGAAAGCCAGCGATGTCAAACACAGGAGCTGCTGCTGGCCTGTCCCCTGCCATGTGGAGGAAGCCAGTGTGGGAAAGAAGGCTATGGACTCAGGAAGGAGGGCAGTTCCTACAAGTAGGAGGATGTTCGGGACAGAAATTCCCTTGCATGTTTACTATAGCGGGAGTCAGAATAATTTCATGAAGAAGAGTGGGAATTGAAAGGTAACCATGGATGTTTGGACGTCAGGATACATGCAAAATGCAACAAGGGCACATTTTTAGGCACAGGTGTTTTAGGAAGATGAACTCCAGGAGTGACATTCAGAGTGGTACAGAAGAAAGGCCTGGAGACAGGAGCTCACCAACTAAGAGGCCATCATTGCAGCTAGGCAGAGAGCCAAACAGCTCACTACAGAATATGTTTTCCTTGAAATGTCTCTCGAGTTCAGCACTTATTATCTTCTGCCCTAATCAGAGCTCTCGTCTTAGCACCCATCATGTGGGGTTTTTTTTTACCTGTTTGTTTACAGATCGACTTCCTTCTCCTGGGCGATAACCTTCACGAGGACCATTCATCTTTGTACGTATCAATAGTAAAGGGCACGGTAAAGGCAAATATAGTATAGTGTTAATGCATAAATCTCAGAGTCAACCAGACTTTTGAATCCCATCTGTATCCAGTTTTTAATAACTGTGAGATCTTAGCCAAGAAGTTCTGAGCCATAATCTCTTTATCTTAGCCTTAACCTTCATCAGGCTGCCGTGAAGAGTAAATTAGATTACACAATCAAAACCTAGGTGCCTGAACATAATAAGATGGAATCAATGTTAAGTATTAGAATTATAGCTAGTACAGTGTCTGGCACATGGTGGCTATTCAACAAATGGTAAATTATTATCATCTTTATTATTAATAATGTTTTTTATTTGAGTGATATGCTAATAGAAGTCAGGGAGCCAGGGATGATAGTCTTCTCCGTGCAGGTAAATGGGGTCTTGGTGTAACACCAAGTGAAAACAGTTAGGTCTTTGGACACACATAGCACAGTTAACAAGACTCAGCAAAGTTATTTTTATTCCTTCAGTAGCAATTTCATTCACAGTGTTACAAGTGGCTTCTTACATCAGGAAATCATGAAGAAAATCCTTCCAAACACCTCTAATCCCATCAGCAGAGAGTTCTCTCAAAATTGTACTAATCCAGCAAACCGTGAGTAGGTGTTTCAAGGTGGAAAATCAATAAAATATATAAGGAGGAAAAATGGACACGTTGAAAACATAGATAAAATCAATTTTGTTTTCCTTCCTTCTCTCCTCCTTCAACACTATATTGAGGGGGGATTAGTGGTTGGGAGCTGGTAGTTAGGAATAGGATGAGCAAACCATCAGACTTTACAATGGCTCCCGCTCCATGTGGGGTCACCTACTCACCTGGCCTCCTACTCACCTGGTCTCCTATCCTCATTTACTTATGCCTCTAGCCCCAGACGACCTTTCCTTTTCCTATGTACACACTTTCCCTCCATCAAAGATGAGTAGGTGTTAATTAGAACAAAACAGTGGGAGCAGAAGCAGGGAAATGGAAGGGATGGAGAGGGGAAAAGAGTAAAGTGTCTTAGAATGACCAGCATGTGCAGGATCCAGTAGCTAAGAGAGAACACGATGCATGGAAATGACTGGATATAGAATGTGAAGGAGGAAAAAGACAAGAGATAGTGCAGGGGAAAGTTCAAGAATAGTCTTGTAGGCCATGCCATGTTTGCACTTAAACCTACGGGCAATGGGAGAATTGTCAAAATCAGATGTGTGCGAATTAAATATTTAGTGGTTGTATATAATAAATAAGTATGCAGTCATCAAAATGAAGTTTATGAAGAATTTTTAGTCATTTCAAAAAATTCAAATTATGTATCATTTGAAAAATAAAATCTGTATGAACTATATAAAGTTTATATAGTAATAGCATTTAAAAAGACTGAAAGAAAAGTATATCAAATTATTAACAGTAGCTATTCTTGAGTGTTAAGATTGCAATGCCTTCATTTTCTTCCTTTTACTTTTCTATATTTTCACATTTTTTGCAATTAACCCACATTAAATCTGTAATAATACATTTTTTAAAGCATGCTAGAAAATGTGTCATTTTTAGAAGAGGTGCAAAATTACGCTGAAGAATAATTAAGCTAGGAATAAAAAACAAAAAAGAAAAAAGAAGAAAACAAAAAGTATGTATAAAAAATTAAAAAAAGAATAATTAAGCTGTAAGTTTCTTGTGTTACAACATTTGTGTCTTATGATTTTACTTTTAGTTTCAGGTTCATTGTTTGGTAGATCTTAGGCATAGTAGATGAAGAAATAAAAATTGATGTGATCTCAAACAATCAGCTGGTGAAAAGCCAAGTTTCTGGATCAAAAGAACTATTTTTGAATGTGTCTAGGGACATAGAAATCACAACACTCATGTCCGGTTTAAGCTAGTGTAGACTGCTGGGAATATTTCTTACAACATCATGCTTTTTAAATGATTTGTTTATACCTCCCAGGTTTTGATATTCTGGGAGAAATGAATGAGAATGTATTTTGAAATGATCTGATCACTGAATACCAGCATTCTAGTTACAGAAATACAAATTACTGTTATTGTTTTTTTCACCTCATGCTACAGTCTTGTGCCAGCTTTTGAAATTTCATATATAAATTTGCTCACAAACTGGGGAGCCAAATGGATACAGCAGAGGCAGTGAGCCGGGCACATTTGCATGTGGATTCTCATAGGGCTCGGGGAGAGCGCTGCCTTGCAGTTGCAGAGGCAAATTTATTTGCATAGTACAGATGGTTGCCTCAAGAACCATTTATCACACAAATTGCTAGGATAGTGTGCCATTCTCATTAACTTAGAACCAGATTAATTTCGCCCAAGTTACAAACGGATAAAAAGTCAGTTCATTTCAGACTTTCAATAATACATCTCTATATATCTTAAACTATATCTTAAAATATAACTACTTAAACTTAGGAAGAATTATTCAATAAGGATGTGTGAATGATTGTAACCCAGTGTCTGCCTCCCTCTCAAGAGAGTACGTGCCTCTAGCATCTTTAGGGGTTGGTACGACGTTGGCTCCTGAGTCAGTGCTCGCTGCAGCTGCTGCTTGGTCCTCTCGTCCTTTCCTGTTCATTCCATATCTGCGTGTTTCTTAGAGTCCTAAACTCTCTTCTTCTAAAGCTATTAATATTACAGTCAAGAGAGTCTCAGTGGAGTTGTGCTCAGGTGGATTTGATCTGATGGAGATCACAGAAAGCTTCTTAAAGGAAGCTTCTCTTGAGCCAAGTCTGGGAACATGCAAGGGAATGAGCTCGGTAAATGAAAATGCACCCTAGGGAGGGACAGCTCGGTGTGCTTACCAGCTCAGGCAATCGGGGAATATGCAACTGAGGCAATACGTTGATACCCGGCATAGTGTACTCGCACACACGTGCATTGTTTAGGTAGCT
>CM052438.1:103076607-103112336 GCA_028533085.1 Varecia variegata | reverse complement strand
CACCTCTTAGCGATTGTGAATTGTGCTGCTATAAACATTCGGGTGCAAGTATCTTTATTATAGAATGACTTTTGTTCTTCTGGGTAGATGCCCAATAATGGGATTGCTGGATCGTATGGAAGGTCTACTTGAATCTGTTTAAGGAATCTCCATATTGCTTTCCACAGGGGTTGTACTAGTTTACAGTCCCACCAGCAGTTACATTTTTTTGAATCTGTCAATTGCTACAGTAATGGAAAGCCTGTGCTCTTAACTGTTACGGTACAGCTGCCTCCATTCTTTAAATAATTCACCGGCCCAGGAAATTATCATAAGGGAAATCAGAATCTACTTTGAGCGGCGTGATGTTGAAAATACTTATCAAATCTGTGGAATGTATTTAAAATTGTACTCAATAGGAAATATATAGTCTAAATACTTATAATAGCAAAGGAAAAAAGTCAGGATAATATTAACGGTCATTGATACCTGCTAGGTGTCAAACTTAAGTAGTTTGAAAAAGAATAAAAGAGTAAAACAAAACTGTAGAAGAATTTTTTAAAAAATTGCAACGGTTAACAAAACAAAATGTTGATAAAATATAAAGACAACAGAAGCATAAGCTGGTTGTTTAGAAAGAATAATAAAATAAGAGAAAATAAAATTCCTGACAGACTTATAAAGACAGGGAAAATTTTTTTTAAATTTTGGAATAAAAAGGGGGACATACACCCAGTGGGGATTTTAAAATTAAAAGATATTTTGAACACCTTTCTGCCATCAAATTTGAAAACCTAAGACAAAATAGGCAATTTTCTGAAAATACAAGTGTTATTTACTAATATTGACTCAAGGAAAAATAAGAAACTCAATGTATCTAAAACCATAAAATAAATTGGATCAGGAGTTTAAAATCTACAATCAATAGAGTAGATAAATAGATGATAGATACATAGATTTAAAAAACAGCCAATTTATATAAGCTTCTGAATCACAGGGTTAGTTTCTTAGATTAAGCATCAGGATATACTGAACTTCTAAAACCTGATAGAAGACTGGCTTTATTAAAATTTGAAAAAGTCTGCAAGAGATTTCTAATTGTATTATAATAGTAATTCACATGTATAGGTCTCTTATTTTATCAGCATAAGCAAATTGTTTTTTCTAGCATTCAAACACCAACTTCAGTTAAATATTGAATATTAATCTTTACAGAAGTATTATGGAGGATTACTATATTCTATCTCACAAGTAGAGAAAATTCTAGAATATAACAAAGTTGGTAACATTCTCATAATTTTTATCTGCTAGGTCCTAATGAGAGATGAAGAATACCCACAGTATTGTCAAAAATATTTTGTTTTGCCTGCTGAAATACAGTCCTCTAAACAGTCTGAAATTTATCTGCAGGGCCTGGTAAGGCCAACTGATGACTCAAACATGACACAGTGACAAATAAAGAGCTCAAGGGGCAGTCACACACATCAGTGGATGAGTTGAAACACTAGCCATCCAACACCAGCTATGTCTACATCAAAGGAAGCTAAACTCTCATGCCACAAGAAAAAAACAAATGTAATATCTGATGCCACCTTCAAACTTTAGTCATTCACCATGCCAAAGAAAAAGCCTTTTTAACAACGCAGACTGAAATCAAATAAGGCAGATAAAGACGATCACAAGAAATACTATTAGACTCAAGCATGGCATTATGAGCTCTGTGGTGCACCTCTTACCTTGGTGCCCTAGGCATGTGCTTAGTTTGCTTAACGGTTAATCTAATCCCTTAACCTAGACTAATGTTTTATACTATACATATTATATTCTACCATCTTTAATATGAGAGATTATAAAATCTGATCCCTTTTGTGTATATTCTAGGCTCTGGAATATGTTTATAACTTTATAATTAAAATATCCATGAAATTCAACAGAAGGGTACTCAAGATCTAGTTTAGATATCGTGGAATTTATTTACTGAAAGTTTTTCTTACTGTTCTATTGCAATATGTATCAGTTAGGATGCTTTTCAGTTGGAAGTAATAGGTGATCCAAGTGAGCCTCTGAACCAACCCCATTTGGCTTAATAAAAAATTGACCAGTCGGTATTTACACAGAGTCCAGAGACAGGACAGGCTCTAGGGTTGCCTGGTTCAGAGGCTCACTCGGGTCATCAAGAACCTAGGTTCTTTCTATCGCTTGCTTTGTAACCACTTGGTCTATATATCATTTCAGACCTGGTTCCCCTCTGGGTCGTAGGACAACTTCCAGTTACAGTAAGGCCTGCTTGCTTCCTTACTCACATCCAGCAAAGAGAAATCGCCTCTCCCCAAGCCATCAGACAGCATCTCTATCTTCAGTCTTTGGAGGCCAGTTTGCATCCTGTTGCAAACAACAGCAGGGCTGGGTCCTTGAATATTAATCTTTACAGAAGTATTATGGAGGATTACTATATTCAATCTCATAAGTAGAGAAAATTCTGGAGTATAATAAGTTTGTAACATTGCTAACCAAGGCCCATCAAGTGAGCTGATGTCTGTTCCTCAAAGCTCCTTGCTGTAACACAGTAGGAAGGAGGAATCAGCTATCCACTATAAAAGATTTGCTCAAAAACACTCATGTTTTTGCTGAAGTGACACTTAACTGCACATTTATTTTGAAGTTCACTAAAATAAAATAAATTATAGTGTTTCTTCCAGTCAGTGTCTAAAGTAGATCTCTGCAAAGGTTTTGTGCCATCTGGGATTGCTGTTAGATTTCAGGCAAATTTATAAAATATCAAGATTCAAATATAAATAAGAAGTATATACTGATTTTTTTAACCTAATTGGGGAAAAAAAGTCAGTTGTCAGACAAATCATTTTAAACTAAACATAGTGGCTAAATATTAATGGCAACATGTATGTCCAAAGACATGCATAGAGAGATTCTGTCAATCCAGGGAAGACCATGACAGCTACGGTGCATAAACACTCGAACATAAAATCCATTAGAGGGCATCAAAGTAATCTGTAGAAAATGTATTGATTGATGTGATATCATCTACTTATATAGAATATGTGCATCCTTTTCTCTCTTTAAAATTTATGTGAGGATGTAATACATGCACATTGCAACAAAATTTAACCTGCATCAATACATAGTTTTTTTAAAGTCTCTTTCTCACTCAATTTCCCCAGAATCCTCCTTCCTAAAGGCTCAAGGTTATCACTTTCTTCTGTGTCCGTGTCCTTCTCCAAGTAGTCTATATGTGTAAAAAACAGATACAGCCTTTATAAAAATACAAATGGGAATGCATACTACATCCAGGTCAACACCTTGCTCATTTTCATCTAACAATACACTGTGTTCATACATACAGAGTGGCCTGAACCTGGCGTAGCTGCATGAGTATATCTCATGACCTTGAACTAGAGGGGAAGACAGAACTTGAGCTTAGAGGAGGGCTGGGGTAGGAAGGAGCTGTCCAATGCTCAGGCATGGGAGATGCAATGAAGAAGAGTTCTGAAGGAAAGTGCCACAGCACCTGAAGCGAGGGAAACATAAAACTGCCAACAAGAGGTTAACGCCATGGGGATAAAGAAGGCTGGGGCCTCACAATTTGCCTGCAGTTGACTTTTAATCTTTCAGCAAGTTACAGAGAAACTGAAGAACTTTACCATGCTCCCCAAAATAAAGAGGTCTTCACTTAATTAATGAAGATTTGTTTCTATTTGTATATATGGTTTCTGAATGGGCTATTTTTGAATAAAAAGCCTTTGATCCTAGTGCATTCCATTAGCTGGGCTTATTTCTGCAGTTGAGATTCTCGGCTTCACCACTAGATGGACCTATTTGATATTTTGTCTTCTAAGAAAGAGAGCAGTGTTACATTCAGTGAGGTCTTTCTGACAAAGATTTAGAACATTTGCCCTAAAACAGGATTTGTGTTTTTTTTTAAAATAACAAATAAAATTACTTATACAAAATAATGAATAAAAGGTACTTATATACTTAAATAATGTTAATAAAAATAGGCCAGGGGTGGTGGCTCACGCCTATAATCCTAGCACTTTGGGAGGCAGAGACGGGAGAGTTGCTTGAGGTTGGGAGTTTGAGACCAGTCTGAGCAAGAGGGAAATCCCGTCTCTACAAAAAATAGAAAAATTGACTGAGCGTGGTGGCTTATGCCTGTAATCCCAGCACTTTCAGAGGCTGAGCTGGGAGGATCACTTAAGCCCCAGAGTTTGAGATCAGCCTGGACAACATCTCTATGAAAAACAAAAAGAATTAGCTAGGTGCAGTGGCATTTGCCTGTACTCCTAGCTACTTGGGAGGCTGAGGCAGGAGGATTGCTTGAGCCCAGGAGTTTGAGGCTTCAGTGAGCTGTGTTTGCACCACTGCACTCCAGCCTGGGTGGCAGAGGGACACCCTGTCCCAAAAAACAAAACAAAACAAAAAATTGTGAATATATCTTTCTATGACGGACATTCTCTGGAAACAACGTTATGCTTTTGTTTTTATTCTCCATGCTATTATCTCCTTACTAAGCCACAAGGAGTTCTCTACTTCTCTTATCTAGAGATCATTTCACCTACTGCTCTGTTTGGCTAAGAGTCTTTGTCACTGTCCTCAGCAATGGTGAAGCAAGTACCCTTTCTCTGGGCAGGGAAATCCATGATCAGTTGTCTTCTCTGATGATGAATATGTTGCAAAGCCTAGTGGCAAAGCTATTGCCGTTGACATCTTTCATATGAGCCACATTAAAAGTGTCAGTTTGCCTCTCTCTGTGCTGGTGATCACACCAATCTGTCCCAGGTCAGCACTTTCAGTCAATATGCACCCGTTACCAGAACTTGATGAAATGGCTGATTGACTTGGCCGAGCACCAGATCAATCTGGAGGATCTCAATCTGTGTGGTGCCCACAAAGACCTTTCATATTTCTCAGAACTTATTTTTGGTCTCCTCAGGCATAACTTAATGAAAAGGATGGTGACCCTGGGGTCACAAATCAGATGGAAATTCTCACTGGTCTTGTCATGCAGATGACATGCACAGAACTTGCAGGGTAGCTTCTATGAGTGTGGAACCTACCACCAATCTTAACAAACCCACTCTATGCAGCTCAGCCTTACCTCCTCTTCCGTAAGAGCACACTCGAGCCTGTTTCTTAGGGAAGTGATGAGGGGAAGCAGCTTTCTGGGGCCAGTGGATGTACTAAGGGCAAACACACAGTCACGCAGAGTCATTTTCTCCAGCACCCAATGCTTTGGAGTACTACGTACTTTAAGACCATGAGTCATGGCTGTTCTAGGTACACAAAGAGCTGAAATCAATGTTTTAAATGAATTCCACAGGGAAGATTTGCTTAGCCTCTGCTAGGCATATAAAGGCAACACCAGCCTGAGGCTACTTTAAAATGAAATATTGGCATGTTGGTATTCAGATCATGTAGGTAGCATGAATGTTGTCATCAAACCAACATGAATGTGGACATGTCATTCAAGATTTATCCAAGGAAATTCTTTCTTTCTTTTTTTCGCCCCTATTTATCCTGGAGCCAAGCCCAAACAGATGAGTCTGCCTTTGAGTGGTTAGTTTCTACGTCAACCCTTTCTAGAGTCTGGCTTAGGCTGGAATCTTGGATTCTACTTCTCACCCTTCTTGGGATCCAGACCTTTTCCCCTATCTGTTAGAGGCCATCAAAACCCAAGTTCTGGGCCTTCCAATTTTGAGTCACATGAGACTGTTGCTGCTACCTTGACAACAACAATAAACCAGATAAGCTCCAAAATCATAGTTTTTAAAACCCACCAGAGACCTGAGGACAGAAACCTAATTAAACTATATAAAATCTAGAAAGCAAAGAGCCCTTCTTTTCAAAGAGGAGACCTGTAGCTATTTTTATCCTAGCAGAACAGCTGAAGAGGAAGGAATGTATCACTGGCCACAGGCCTTCACCAAGGGAACATAGTACACTGAAGACTGAAAGTGGAAGAGCTTAGAAAGATCTAATAATATAAAGTGCTCAGACCTTTCCCAAGTTAAGACATTGGCTTAACAAAGGGTAGGAACAGTGCAGAGAGAAGGGAGAAATCTCTCTGAGGCACTATGGGGTTTTCATTGAATACAAGGCAGCAATTGTATCTGTTCATACCAGATGAACACAAAAACACACAAACACACAATGGAATATTATTCAGCCTTAAAAAGGAATGAAATTCTGATACATGCTACATAACATAGACGAATCTTAAAAACATCATGCTAAGTGAAATAATCCAAACACAAAAGGACAAAAATTATATGATTCCACTTATATGAGGCACCTAAAATAGCAAATTCATAGAGACAGAAAGTAAAACAGAGGTTATCAGAGGCGGGGAGCATGGGGGAATGGGTAGTTATTGTTTAACGAGTACAGAGTTTCCATCCGGATGACTAAATGGTTCTGTAAATGGATAGGTGTGGGTGATGGCTGCACAACATTGTGACAATACAGAGATCTAATTACCATTTAAATTTTTTTTAACCTAAATTCCTTTCTTGCACGTACCAGCATACATAAACATATTCCCTTTATCACTCCTTCCTTCCTTCTCTCTCCCTCCTGATTTCTCTCTCTCTTTCTCTCCTCTAACCAACTAACTCTTCTTGCCTTTCAGGCATTCCTCAACACACTCTCATCTCACTTCTGCCATTGCACTCACCTTCCTCTTTAGCCATTAATAACTCGCTTTTCAGGCCTTATATTAATTTACTTCACCACACTTGGCATTGTGTTTAAACACTGTCCAGCCTTGCTTTGTGTGAAACCACACTATCCTGTCCTTCCTACCTCCGATTTCTCCTTCCAAGTCTCCTTCACTGGATCCTTCTCCTCAGCTCAACCCTTAGATTTCCAAACCTCCTAAATTTCTATTAAAAAATATCTTTTCTTTTTACTCTAGGTGCTCTCCTGAAATATTCCATCTACTTTTTTGTTTTTAGCCATCAGTTTTATCAGAACTCATGAACAGTTGGCTATGGGCCAAATGCAGTACCCAGAAAGAAGGGCATTTTGTTTGTTTTTAATTTAATGCCTTAAATAGGATTTGTAATTTCTAGTTTGTCACAGTCTCTACCACTCCATATATATTTATGGTCCATAAATTTACATGTCTGGTCCTGATACCATCTTTTCTCAGCCTTAGACCTATAAATCCAATTGGTTAGTAGATTTTTTGACCTGGATGCCTTTAAGAACATGCCCAGAGTTAAGCTCATTATCCTCCCTGACAAACCTGCTCTTCCTGCTGTTGTCCCTTTGTAGAGTGATGACCTCACTATTAATCCAAGCAACAAAACCTAAACGTGGGAGTCATTCTTGACACTAGATATAAAATGGAAAAGGAAGAATAATAAATTACTCAATCTTGTCAAACATATTAATATATCTGCAATAACTCCTGGCATAGATCCTTATCTGAAATGCTCTTGTGCCTGATAATTTATTATTCAAAAACTTGTTCAGGTGTAACCTCCTTGTTGCATTTTACCTGAGATCTTCTTCCCTATAGAATTATCATTCACTCCATGTAACACATCTGTACTTTGGATATATTTTTGTTATTACATGTATCACATGTGCTATATGGTTGGAATTTTTCACATATTTTATGTTGAGGTATAATGCACTTGTCATAAAATTAACCTTTTTAAAGTGTACACTTCAGTAGTTTTCACTTTATTCACAGAGTTATGCAACCATTACCACTATCTAATTTTGGAACGCTTCATCACCCCCAAAAGAGACTCTATACACATTGGCAAACCCTCTCTAACCTCCCTTCCCTCCAGCCCCTGGCAAACACTGTCTACTTTCTGTCTCTATAGGTTTTCCTATTCTGGGCATTTCATAAAAACGGAATCCTATGATATGTGGCCTTTTATGCCTAGCTTCATAATGTTTTCAGAATTCATCCATATTGTAGAATGGATCCATACTTCATTCCTTTTTATGGTCAAATAATATTCCATTATATGGATGGATATCCCTCAGTTTGTTTATCCAGTCATCAGTTGATTGACATTTGAGTTACTTCTACTTTTTGGATATTATAAATAATATTGCTGTGAACATTCATGTACAAGTTTGTTTGTGGAGCTATATTTTCAATTCTCTTGGACATATCCTAGGAGTAGAATTACAAGGTAACATAGTAATTCTGTGTTTACCATTTTAAGAAACTACCACTATGTTCCAAAGCAGATACACCATTTTGCAACCCCATCAGCAATGTATGATAGTTCCAATTTTTCCACATCCTTGTCAATACTTGCTGCTATGTCTTTTTGATTATAGCCCACCTAGTGGGTGTGAAGCAGTATCTCATTGTGCTTTTGTTTAGCATTTCTCTGCTGACTCAGGTGAAGCATCTTTTCATGTGCTTATTGTCCTATGCATATCTTCTTTAAAGAAATGTTGATTCAAATCATTTGCCTATTTTTTAAAATGGATTATTTTTCCTTTTTTATTGAGTTGTAAGAATTCTTTGTATATTCTTGATATAAAACCCTTATCAGATACATAATTTTCACTATTTCCTCCCATTCTATGGGTTATCTTTTCACCTTCTTGATGGTGCCCCCTGAATATTGATGGAGCCAAATTTATCTATTTTTTTTCCTTATGATGCTTGTGCTTTTGGTGTCACATCCAAGACACTATTGCCTAATCCAAGATAACAAAGATTTATGCCTATGTTTTCTTCTAAAATTTGTACAGTTTTAGCTCTTACATTTAGGTCTATTATCCATTTCAAGTTAATTTTTGTATCTGGTATGAGGTAGGAGTCTAACTTCATTTATTTGCATGAGGATATCCAGTTGTTCCAGCACCACTTGTTTAAAAGACTATTTTTTCCTAATTGAATCCATTGCCTTGGCACACTTATTGAAAATCAATTGGCCATAAATGCGTAAGTTTATTTTTCGACACTCAATTCTATTCCATTGATCCATATATCTGTCTTTATGTCTAACAAGACCATGCAGTCTTTATTATTGTAGCTTTATAGTAAATGCTGAAATTTGAAAAACCAAGGTCTTCAACTTCATTTTTTTAAAGTTTGTTTTGGCTACTCTGGGGTCCCTTGCTTTTCCATGTAAATTTTAGCTTCAGCTTGTCAATTTCTGCAAAACATTCAGCTAGAATATATCAATATTGCATTGAATCTATAGATCAATTTTTTGTATACTGCCATCTTAATATTAAGTCTTCCAATCCAAGAACACAGATTTTTCCATTTATATAGGTCTTCTTGAATTTTTCTCAATGATGTTTTGTACGTTTTTTTTTTTTTTTTTTTTTTTTTTTTTTTTTTTGAGACAGAGTCTCACTCTGTTGCCCAGGCTAGAGTGCCGTGGCGTCAGCCTAGCTCACAGGAACCTCAAACTCCTGGGCTCAAGCAATTCTTCTGCCTCAGCCTCCCGAGTAGCTGGGACTACAGGCATGCGCCACCATGCCTGGCTAATTTTTTCTATATATATTTTTAGCTGTCCAGATAATTTCTTTCTATTTTTAGTAGAGACGGGGTCTCGCTCTTGCTCAGGCTGGTCTCGAACTCCTGAGCTCAAACGATCTGCCCGCCTCGGCCTCCCAGAGTGCTAGGATTACAGGCATGAGCCACGGCGCCCGGCCGATGTTTTGTAGTTTTAAGTATGTAAATCTTGCTCTTCTTCTGTTAAATTTATTCCTAAGTATTTTATTGTTTTGATGTCATTATAAATGAAATTGTTTTCTGAATTCTATTTTTTGGATTGCTAGTATATAGAAATGCAATTGAGTTTTGAATATTGGTCTTGTATCCTGTAGCTTTGCTATACTTGTTTATTAGTTCTAATAGTATTTTTGCAGATTCCTTAGGCTTTTCTATTTACCAGATAATATTATCTGAGTCTAAAGACAGTTTTAGTTCTTTCTTTTCAATTTAGATGCCTTTTATTTCTTCTTGCTTAATTATCCTGGCTAGAACCTCCAGTCTAATATTGAATACAAGTGGTTAGAGCAAATATCCTTATCTTGTTTCTGATCTTAAAGTAAAAACATTCAGTCTTTCAAAATTAAGTGTGAAGTTAGCTGTGGGTTTTTCATAGATGCCTTTTATCAGGTTGAGGCAGTGTCCTTTTATTCCTCATGTGTTGATTAATTTTATCATGAAAGGGGTTTTGTTTTTTTTTAATGCTTTCTCTTTTTCTATTGAGATGATCATGTGTTTTTTTGTTCTTTTTTCATATAAAAAAAGGCACATTTCATTTATTATCAGTTTTATACCAATCTTGTATTCTTGGAATAAACCCCACCTGGTCATGATCTTTTTATATGTTGTTGAATTTAATTTACTGCTATTTTGTTGAGGATTTTTGCTTTCATAATCATAAGGGATATTGCTCTGTAGTTTTATTTTTTTGTGAAGTCTTTGTTTTGGTAACAGGATAACATCGGCCTAAAAAAATGAGTTGCAAAGTGTTCTCTTCTATTTTTCTGGAAGAGTTTGTGAAGAATTGGTGTTAATTCTTTAAAATTTGAAAAAATTCAGCAGTGAAGTCATCTGCCTGGCCTTTTTTTTTTTTTTTAGAAGTTTTAAAATTACTAATTCAGTCTCTTTATTTGTTATAGCTCTATTCAGATTTTCTATTTCCTGAAGATTCAGTTTTAATAGTTTTTATATTTCCAGGAATTTGTCCATTTCATCTAGGTTATCAAGTTTGTACAATTATTGAGAATGTTTCTTTGTAATCCACTCTATTTCAGTAAGGTTGGTGATAATGTCTGTCCCCTCTTTCATTCCTGATTTCAGTAGTTTGAGTTTTCTATCTTTCTTTCCTTAATTTGTCTAGCTAAAGTTTTCTCAATTTGTTGAACTTTTCAAAGACCCAACTTTTTGTTTCAGTGATTTTTCTCTATTATTTTTCCATTCTCTATTTCACATATTTCTGCTCTAATCTTGGTTATTTTCTCCATTTTGCTTATCTGTGGATGATTTTGCTCATCTTTTTTTTAGTTTAAGGTGGAAGACAAAGTTATTGATACAAGATCTTTCTTTTACAGTTTAGACATTTATAGCTATAATTTTCCTCAAAGTACTGCTTTAGCTTGATCCCATTAAGTTTTGGTATGCTGTATTTTTTCCCCCACTTATCTCAAGGTATTTTATAATTTCTTTTCTGATTTCTTCCTTAACTTGTTTGTTATTTAGGAGTGTGTTAATTTTCACATATTTGTAAGTTTCCCAAATTTCCTTCTGTTGTTGATGTCTAAATTCATTCATTCATATAAAGTGTGTAGTAGAACACACTTTATATGATATAAAGTGTGTAGTAGAACACACTTTATATGATTCAAATCTTTTAAAACTTACTGAGGATTGTTGTATGCCCTATCATATAGTCTAGGCTATAAAACATTCTGTGTGCATTTGAGAATAATGTATATTCTGCCATATTGTGTGGAGTGATATATCTATATCTGTTAGGTCTGTTTGTTTATAGTGTTGTCTTCTATTTCCTTGTTTATCTTCTGCCTAGTTGTTCTAACTATTATTGAAAGTAAGATATTGAAGTCTCCAACTATGATTGTTGAATAGTCTGTTCCTCTCTTCAATTGTCAGTTTTTGTTTCATGTGTGCTGGAGCTCTATTGTTAGATGCATATACGTTTACAATTGTTATATCTTTCAAGGGACTGACTTTTTTCATCATTATAAGTTGTCCTTCTTTGTTCTTTTTTTAGACAGCATATAGTTGTGTCATGTTTGAAAAAATACATTCTTTTAATTTCTGTCTTTGAATAGAGTGTTTAATCCATTTATATTTAATGTAATTACTAATAAGGCAGGATTTACACCTGTCATTTTGCTATTTATTTTCTACATGTCTTATGTCTTTTTGTTCCTTTATTTTTCCATTACTGCCTTATTTTGTATTAAATAGATATTTTATAGTATGCTATTTTATCATTTATTTCTTTTTTACTTTTTTTAGATGGCACTGGGGATCATAATTAGCATCTTAATTTATAAAAATCAAGTTCAGATTAATAACAAATTAATTTCAATAGTATAAAAAATTTTGCTCCAGTATAGCTCTCTTCCTTACTCCTCCCTTTGTGCTCTTCTTATAATATAAATGACACTTTTTTACAACAACTGCTCAAGAGATTTTGCAATTTTTGGTATTTTGCAATTGTCGGTTTTTTGCAATTGTCTTTTAAATCATATAGGAGGAAAAAAAGAGTTAAAACAAAAAATAAATTTATTCTGTCTTCTATATTTACCTATGTGGTTATCTTTACTGGTATTCTATGTTTCTTCATGTGGATTTGAATTGCTTTCTAGCGTCTTTTCATTTCTTCCTGAAGGACTCCCTTTAGAATGACTTGTAGGATATGTCTGCTAGCAAGAACTTTTCTCAGTTTTTGTTGATCTGGGAATGTCTTAATTTCTTCCTCATTTTGGAAGGATGGTTTTGCTGGAGATAGAATTCTTGGTTGATGTTCTTTTTGCTTTAAGCACTTTGACTATGTCCTCCTACTGTTTTCAGGCTACTGTGTTTTCTGATGAAAAATCAGTTGTTAATCTTATTGATGATCCTTCAATAAATGATGAGTTCTTTCTCTTTTGCTATTTTCAAGATTCTCTGTCTTTGGCACTTGACAGTTTGGTTATGACATGTCCTGCTGTGAATCTCTTTGCATTAACCCTATGTGGAGTTCATTTAGCCTCTTGGATATGTAGATTAATGTTTTTAATCAAATTGGGGCAGTTTTGAGCACTAATTTTTTCAAATATTCTTTCTTCCCCTTTCTTTCTCTCTCCAACCCTTCTTTTTTTTTTTTTTTTTTTTGAGACAGAGTCTCACTCTGTTGCCCAGGCTAGAGTGCCATGGCATCAGCCTAGCTCACAGCAACCTCAAACTCCTGGGCTCAAGCAATCCTTCTGCCTCAGCCTCCCAGGTAGCTGGGACTACAGGTGCTCACCACAAACCCAGCTGGGTTTGTTTTTTTTTTTTTTTTTTTGTCTTTAGTAGAGACAGGGTCTCACTCTTGCTCAGGCTGGTCTGGAACTCCTGAGCTCAAGCTATCCTTCCGCCTCAGCCTCCCAGAGAGCTAGGATTACAGGCGTGAGCCACCGTGCCTCGCCTGTGTGGCTTCTTTCATGTAGTTAGTTCTATATTTTAAGGTCATTGTCAACACTCCATTTTGGGCATTAATTTTGTATTAATTAAAACTTTTTTTTTCTTTTTTGTTTTTTTTAAAGCTTTATTTATTTATTTATTTTTTTTTTTTGAGACAGAGTCTCGCTTTGTTGCCTGGGCTAGAGTGAGTGCCATGGTGTCAGCCTAGCTCACGGCAACCTCAAACTCCTGGGCTTAAGCAATCCTACTGCCTCAGCCCACCAAGTAACTGGGACTACAGGCATGCACCACCATGCCCGGCTAATTTTTTCTATATATATTTTTAGTTGTCCATATAATTTCTTTCTATTTTTAGTAGAGATGGGGTCTTGCTCTTGCTCAGGCTGGTCTTGAACTCCTGAGCTCAAACAATAGGCCCACCTCGGCCTCCCAAGTGCTAGGATTACAGGCGTGAGCCACCGTGCCTGGCCTAATTAAAACTTTTTGGTAGCAAGTAGTGAATGACAACTTGAACTAGCACCTATCCCTAGATCAGAAGAAGAGTCACATTGTGTATAATCAGAAATAGTTCCAGGAGGAACACTTCAGATAAACTCAGTTTTGTACTACATGCTTTGTCTGCAGAATGCCAGTGTGGTGTGCCACTATGTTTCCCATGCCTCAGTCAATGTAATGAGAAAAGCTCCTCAGCTTTTGCTTGCAGACAGACTGGAACACATTACACAGCTAGTCCTGGATACAGTTTAGGTTCAGGATAGAAACCATCCTCCCCCCATATTCCTTCACATGCACAATTTAAATAAATAATTATTTATATTGCAATATAAATAACTATTGAAAGCTAGATGCTTTCAATATTGCTTCAGGCCAACTATCTCAAATATGTTGGCTTGGGATTTCTGCATTTGCAATTTCTTATTTCACTCTTTTTAACACTCCTAGTCAATTGTGATCTAACACAATCCCACAAAACGAACGAGTGAAATAGTTCATTGTTGGCATTTCCTTAAGTGTGTTCTTTAGGATGCTCTTCAGACACTGGGGCAGCCAGGGGTCGGGGAATAAGAGTAGTTAACAGCGTCGGGGAACTGCTGTGTGAAGAAACATCACGGTTTCTTTTATGGCAGGTTTTCTCAGACCCTTTAATATAACTATATGTACTATAATTCTCAAAGAATGGGCTCGAGTGTTCAGCTTTTCTCAAATGTATAATATTTGGCTGTAGAATCCTTTATTGACAAATCACATCATAGCACCAGTATCCCACAGACTACTTGGGGAAATATTTATTTATTCAGTGTGTTGGACTGTTGTCAGCTGAATACCACGTCCTTCATCCTTTTATGCTCTCAGCTGAGAGGCCTATGGGCATGATTTGGGAGCTTTCTTCTCTGTATGTCATTCAGTGTTGCCTCTACTATTCCCTAATAGCATCCCAATCAAATGTGCTTTATTTATAGAGGAATTATCGCTGTCCCATGAAATTTAGAAGCATGTACATTATATTTCCAAGAAGCCCTTGTCAGCGATGGGGGTTAGTTTAGAATCTGCCAATGAAAGGCACTTGTATGCTATTTGAGGAATAGAAGAGATGCGGAAGTCATTACTCACTAGCAGTGGTAGGTAGATTCTTGGGCAGAAGGTGGATAGAAAGTCTATAGCAGCTTCCAGGCAAGCTTCAGGGACTGCTTTGTTACTGCAGGTAGCTCATATCTATGGCGGCTTACTGTGATTCCTACATTCTTCACTTTTCTGGAAGCTCACAGCAGTTCTCCGTGACCTTCACTCCCTCCAGGTTTTCCAGTAGTTTTAAAAGCATCTAAGTGCATATATTAAATCTCTTCTGAATAAATACCTACCGTACTTTCTGATTTCCTGTCTGAACTCTAACTGATAAAGAATTTATTATGGTATCAGTACTGGTTCTAGAAACAGATCCTGAAGAAATCTATGATTGGTTGTATTGCCTGGTTACATATGTAATCAGCGATGACCTCATCACTAGTAGAAAACAGAACACTAGTAATCCACAGCATTCAGTGAAAAAGAATTACTTAAAGATTATTACCCACAGTTGAAGCAATAGCACTTCAGGGAGGAAATGAGGACTGCGATGACTGTGACGGGGGGAATTATCTGCCTCAGACTGTCCTGGGGATCTCACAGAAGAAAAATAATAAGCTTAGGGCTTTAAAATCTTGGTTCAGGCCGGGCGCGGTGGCTCACGCCTGTAATCCTAGCACTCTGGGAGGCCGAGGTGGGTGGATCGCTCGAGGTCAGGAGTTCGAGACCAGCCTGAGCAAGAGCGAGACCCCGTCTCTACTAAAAATAGAAAGAAATGATCTGGCCAACTAAAAATATATATAGAAAAAATTAGCCGAACATGGTGGTGCATGCCTGTAGTCCCAGCTACTTGGGAGGCTGAGGCAGTAGGATCGTTTGAGCCCAGGAGTTTGAGGTTGCTGTGAGCTAGGGTGACGCCATGGCACTCTAGCCTGGGCAACAGAGTGAGACTCAGTCTCAAAAAAAAAAAAAAAAATCTTGGTTCAAAGTACCTTTAGAAAACCAGAGAACTATTGGTTCCCTGTGGAGTCCCTCAAAAAAAATCTCTTATCTCTTATAGTCTCAGGGGTTGATATGTCTGAAAAAAAAAACCAGATTTAAAATGTGTTACTGAGGGCTACAGAATTACAGCATAAACGGTGTTTATAGCCTTGTCAAGTCTCTTATTAAAAATTAGGACAGTCATAAAAAAAGAGTAGGATCCTGATACTGAGATGATGACATTTATGTGAATTCCAATGAAACTGAGAAAGCTGAACATCTGAATTCCTCCCTTCCGGCAGGAGGAGCCAATCCCTCCCATCTGAGGTTACCCTCCCGTGCTTGAAGGCCACATAAGGTTCTCAGTCGAAGTGCTCACCCAATGCACTCTCACCATCTCTCATAGCATCTCAACCTATAACCAGAGCAGGGGGGTGGCAAATTTTTTCTTACAGAAACACATTATAAATGTTTTAGGGTTCCAAGCCACATAGTCTCTGTCATAAATACTCGAAAATATTGTTACAGTGCAAAAGCAGATAGAAGCAATATGTAAACAAGTGGGCATGGTTGATTTCTGATAAAATTTCATTTATGAAAACAGGTAGTTAGCTCAGGAGCCATTGTTTGCCAACCCCTTCTCTAGGGGGATGTATACAATAACTAACCTAGGAAGAGATAACTTATATACCAAAAGGATTGCAATATTTTGCCAATTTATATGGAGAGAAATCTGGGAATGAATTATAAGAGCACTAGACTGGGTAGGAATTTATTGATAAGTAATCTCTTATACATACCAGAGATTCCGTTTTCAGTATTTAGCTTGAGCAGCTGAAAGTGGCAACTACTCCTGATGAACTCACCTCTCCTTCATCTCAGCCCTATCTCCAGTTGACTGAGGAAGAAAAAACTGGGGACTAGTCTACAGATTATTCTGCATAACAATCTGCCATCAGCCGTGGATGGCTATCACATTATAGCTATACTCAGGGTGGCCCTGAATGGCAATGACAAAAGGAACTAGCATAAGTTGTTCATTTGCCCAGAAAGAGGGATGGAAAGATACATACATATCTATTTAGATTCACAGGCAAGGGCTAATGCTTTGGCCATATGGTCAGGAATTTGGAAGGAATAAGATTGGAGAGCTGGTAACAAGGAGGTCTAAGGGTAAACTCAGAGTGAACGTGTGAATTGACACATCATTCATTGCTGAGGCAGCTTCAATAATTAGGTGATCAAAATGTCCTATTCTGTAGGTCATTAGTCAGCCTCTTTCCAGATACTTCTTATCAATCTATAAACTCAAGACAATCACAGTCAAAATGCCTGAAGGATTTTCTTGTGGAAACTGACAATCTGATTATAAAATTTATATGGAAATGGAAAGAGCCAGAAGAGCCAAGATGATCTTTAAAGAGAAGAGCAAAGTTGAAGGGCTGATTCTATTGCATATCGAGTCTTGTTATAAAGCTTCTGGAATGAAGACAATGTGGTACTGGTACAAGACTGGCTAGAAAAAGCAATGAAATAGATTCTAAAAACAGACCTCATATATATATGGACACTTGGATTGTTGACAAAGATGTCACTGCAAAGCAATGAATAACAGTTGTTCAGTAAATGGTGTCGGGTTGATTGGATAGGCAAGGAGGAAAAATGGATCTTGATCCTTACCTCACGCTGTCCATAAAAATCAACTCCAGGTGGATTGTAGACATAAATGCAAAACTAAGACAAAGTTTTTTATAATAGAATGTCTTTGTGACTTTAGGGTATGCAAAGATTTCTTAAGTAGGATTCAAAAAGAACCAAATATAAAAGAAAAGATTGAAAATTTGACTACATTAAAATTAAGAATCTTATTTAAAATAAACATTAAAAATCAAATAACTAGAAATAAATCTAACAAAAGATATTATTAAAAGATGCCATTAAGACAAACAAAATTCAAACTACAGTTGGGGAGAACATATCAGCAATATATAAAATTGATAAACTATTTATCCAGAATACATAAAGAATGCCTCTGGCCCCAGGAGACTATGAAACTAACTAACTAACTAACTAAGCTCAAATATTGGTGTTAAGCAAAGGGAGGAAATCACTGACAAGAATTTAAACTGAAAACCAGCCTTTATACGTGTTAGAGGCCAAATTCTTGCCATCTTGTGGTATTAGAAACTTCAAAACAAGAATTTAAATTACAGTGACCTTGGATTTGACGTATCCCCAGAGGGCTAGCTGAAGCAAACTAAATTTCCCTGTGGAGAAATTCATCTCAGGTCTCAGAGAATTCCAGCAAATACAAATCATTCATTCTTATGCCTCATTTATAAAACGATCCTTAGTTTTATAGTACTCTTCTCACACTGTAGAACATCCTCTTCTCTTTCATTTTTGTCATCCATTACAAAGGCAATTCCCATCACCTTCTATTCTTATCACCTGACCCTGTGAACTCCCTTTTCTCCTTCAAGTCTTAGCTTGAGCTGTGAGATTTGTTTGACTCCCTTAAAGAGAGTAAGTCAATGTCCTCTCTGTGTTCCTGTCCTGCTTTGGCACATATTTTGCATTTATAACCCAAATTTCCCCAGGCCCCACCAGCCCATGGTTATGAATGGCAACACATCAACACTAATAGCTCAGGTGTCACAGATGAATTGCTCCTTTACCCATCAGTCCCACACAAAGCCTCCCTCAGTTATTTTAGAGATTTCTGGGTGTGTCCCACATGCACACGTGAACAATCCTGTGCTCTGCTGTTGCTAAGGCAGTCACATCACCAGCTTTCTGTAAGAGCATTGTTCCTGGCCCAGACTCCCAATCCCAGGGCTCCAAAATGAAAAAGCATAGAAATACCCAAACAGCACAGCAAACATGATTATTTTTTGTTTGTTTTAGTAGAAGTAAATAGCAGAATATATAGCTAGAATTGTAAAAAATAGTTGCCTCTGCAGAGTGGGTTTAGGAGGTAGGCACTGCTTTTATTTCCTTTATGAGCCATTATGTACTATTTGTATTGTTAAATGATATACGTCTTTGATAAAAATAGACTAAAATTTTTTTTAAGTGGCCCAGCATGCCTGTCAGTCCTCAATGCACTGCAGTCAGACTGTGTTCCATGAAGAAATGAGGAGACTGCCTCACTTCTCACCATGTGTCTCATTTTGTCACCACATGGCCCTGAAGCCACAGTGCTTCTACTTCTGTCATTCAGAGGTCTTTATGAAAACTTCCTCTGTTTCTGCCTGCAACCCCATAACATGCGATCAGAGCCCCAAGAAGGCAATAAAGAGGGCCATATTTCTTGAAATATATATGTAGTTTTTTTATATACTGTAGAAGATAGTATAGGAAAGTGCTTAGAGTATGAATTCTGACTTCTGTAGTTGGACAAGATGGAATAACAGGGATGAGATTTACCCTCCTGCCCAAAACAACAACAACAGAAACAACCAAAATACAGTTAAAAAATAGCTTTCAAGATATTGGACATCAGACAACGAAGGACAGCATTATCTAAGAAAGGAGAAACAAATGAGCCCCCATATTTTTACTACGGTTTATTGCTCTGATGGAGTTTCTAGACTACAATGCAGGGAAAGAGAACTAAGGTGGATGGAGCCCAATAGACTCTCTGAATTGAGGAGACAAAGCTGAGTATATGGAGAAACCAAGGCAGCTAAAGTTCATTGGCAGAGTACTGGAGAGGAGAGAGCTGCAAAGAGAGAGAATCCCAGAGATCTGCAGAGGGTCCTCCTTTAGTATTGGTAAACCCTAAGGCTGGGGGCCGGGGTGGAGACCATCCAAAAGAATGAGAGGGAATGGGGCCCAACACTCACACAAGGCCAATATACCCACCAGCTAGATAGAAAAAATTCATGTTTCTGGCTCTCTTAGTCCTTTCAGGCTGCTAAAAATACCATAGATGAAATAGCTCATAAACAACACAGATTTGTTTCTCACAGTTCTGGAGGCCGGGACGTCCAAGATCAAGGGGCTGGCAGATTTGATGTCTGGTGAGGGCTTGCTTCCTGCTCATGGATGGTTGTCTTTTTGTTGTGTCTCACATGGTAGAAGGGGCAAGGCAGCTCTCTGGGGCCTCTTTTAGAGGGGCACTAATCCCATTCATAAGGATTCTGCCCTCATAATCTATCACCTATCAAAGGCCCTACCTCCTAATATCATCACATTGGTGATTAGGCTTCAACAAATAGTATTCATTTTTTGAAATTATTAAGTACATAGTAGTCAGATTTTTATAAAATAATGTACATTTTTAAGTACATCTAATTGAACTTTCTTTAATGCTCCCTTATTTGATTACAGCTAAATTAATGTGGCCATCCAACATGAAAAGATTCCCCACCTCTGCACTATCCTATGTACATTTGAAGTTTAACTACCAGAAATGCCTTGGTAAAGGCAGATTGGATTGTGATATACTTTCCCCTTAAAAATCCTTCATTTCTATAATTTGTTATTTATGTCTATTATTTATTTAATAGGTAAAGTGGCTTTTCTCTCCAAATATCAAGATGCTAGGTCAGAAAGCACACACTCAAACACCTGCAGTAACAAGGGAAATAGCATGACTTAGCTAGCGTGGGAAGACCATAAAGAGCTGTGGTGGTTCTACCAAACTGAAAGGCACATGAGCTATTTAAAAGGGGAAGCCAACTTGGCTGCAGGCACCTACTCCCATGCAGAATACTAGGCTCAATGTTGTCATATTTTCCAGTGTTTCAAGAGAACTCTGCTAGTTTTTTAATATGAAATTAATTCAAGGTAAAGAGGATATGAAAAGACAAAATTAAAGATCTAATTGGCTTTTATTTGCATTTGTAGCATCAGGCAGCATTTCATTTTGTAAAACAGAATTCCTGCTCTGCCAGCCATGACAGAATGCTTTGTTTTTGTAAGGTCGTAACGATAATAACAAAAAAACAGAATAGAAAAAAGCAAATTGCCTAACATCAGGTTACTCCAGTTACTGTTTTTGCAAGGGTTAGAGCAGAAGAGACTTCCTTATTTTGATGACTCAGATTGACTGAGCTCTTTTGGATTGGTCAGTGTGAATCTCCCGTATCTAGGAAACATTGGTCTGTTTGGGCATCTACCTATTTCTTTAAAGTTTCAGTGTAATTATGACTTCGCATGAGTGGTTTGGTCTGGTCTGGTGGAGTCCAGGAAAGGAGATCAGTCTACAACAATGGCCTCCCATAAAATTTAACCTGTGTGAACTAAAATAAAATCTTAAGCCTCCCAGCCAACTGAATGGCCCCCCCTCTTGGCCAAGGGGACCCTAGAAAAACCTTAAAGCTGAGTTACTGACCATGAGGAGAAGGGAGGTCAGCCCTGCCTAGTAATACCCCCTCCCTTTTGGAGTTATTCTTTATAACAATAAGATGCTAAATCATTAACAGGCCTAAAGCCATGCAAGACAAAGCTTAAACCACACCTGCAGGTCATCTATTTACTTAACAGATCACTTGAGTTTTAGTAAATGTCCGGTGACTTGATTCTGATTAACAGACATCTTTATCATAACTTAAAACCTTCCAAGCCTTAAGACAAAGCTTCATTTCTTTAATCAGTTATAAATCAAACAATCTTTAAACCCACCTATAACCTGTAATACCCGTCCCACTCAACCTCCCAGATCTCCTGCTTTTTCAGGCCGAACCAATGTATGCCTTCCATGTATTGATTTATGATTTTACACACAATTCCTGTCTCCCTAAAATGTATAAAACCAAACTGTAACCCAACCACAGCGGGACCACTTGCTCAAGGTTTCTTGGGTGTGGCTCTCCAGACCATGGTCACACACATTCGGCTCAGAATCAGCCTCTTTAAATTAATTTATAATTTGGGTCCTTTTCCATTGACACAGGGGAAAAAAATAGTTGTGGACTAAACAAACCACACAAGCAAGCTTTATCCTACAGCAGCCACAAATGTGGAACCCTTATACTAGGTAAATATCTTTTAAGTCACGTTTTTATTTTCCCTAGAAATGAATGTAAAAATCTTAGTCTCAAAAATTATGGGATGAAATAACAATGGAAACAAAAGAGAAAAAATGTGATTTAAAAAGTAGGACACAAGCAACAGATATTTAAAACAATACTCATATAGATCGCTCTAATGATTGGAATCTAATAATTTCTCTCCCCATATTGTAGCACTTCTGATAGTTCTACAAGGAAATAGAAATTATCTTTCTCAAACTTAGTCATCTCTCACTTTCTGGTATTTTCTATTTATCACTTTGGAAGGAGCAAAAGTGAATGACTAGTCAGATTTTCTTCTTATTGGCTCAGTTTACTAGAGCAGTGGCTCTCACTCCAGGGCTTGTTAAAACATTGATACTGGGGCCTTCCAGTATTTCTGATCTGGAATGTCTAAGGTGGATCCAGAGAATTTTCATTTCCGGTAAATTCCCAGATGATGCTGACACTGCTGGCCGGAAGACACCACTTTGAGAACCACTACAGTTGAGGCTCCCAGGAAGGTTGAATTACAAGTGTGATCATCATAGTGCATGTTTGCAAAAGCTAACTACCATAAAAAATAAAAATACACACCCGCACACCAAAGCAAATCTCTAGGAACCTACAGATATTCCTGTTTACTCTGCATAGATTTGGTTTACCTTGTTCAATGAAATTTATGGCAAGCCATTGTTTTTGAACTAGGCTACTGTGTTAGGTAAGCCCCAGCAGACTAAACCAAAGTATAACAGCACGGGGTCATTAGTGCTAAATGCCGCCTAAGGAAGCTATACTTTGAAATGAGCCAGTTTCCAAAAAAACAGGAGATTCACAGCAACCAAACAAAGGGGCCCAGTTTACCTGGGCTGGCATGAGGAGTCAGTCCCATCTGTTTCAACCCTGTAAGGAAAGTAACTTTGAAACAACTATTTCTGTTTTCTTCAGCCCTTCTCTGCCTATAAAGCCAGCTGCCTCTGCTCAGGTCATGGGAGCTCTTATTCTATTTCATGGAATAGGATGCTGCCCTGATTCATGAATCGCAAACAAAAGCCAATTAGAGCTTTAAACTAAATTTGTGGTAAGTTCTTTTTTTTAAACAACTATCACTATGAAAAGGTCTCTGTCCACTTTTATCTTCATTTTGTGACCATTTAATAATCTCAGTAAACCTGTTCATCCAGATTCCAGCCAGTGAATGCTATAGAAGCTGCAGCCTGTGGGTTGAAAAGTATTAGCAACTGTCCCAGGGACGCTGGAACATCCCCCAGCTGAACCGGAGAATGCCTCCGACATTTGCGGAGGAAATGTCAGCTATTTCTCCCGAGATTGCACCATTTTAGGACTGTTTGCATAAATCCTGTACCTGCTTCGTACAACTCTGAGCTACAGACACCAGTGCCAGTTAAGAAATACACACACACACAACCTGAAACCGCCCCCTCCGCCGCCTCAGCACCCTAATCGCGTTCCCGCCCCTCACCTTCGGGCTGGGAGGCGGAGGGGGCGTGGCCGAGCGCGCGGCGCCCACGTGACCGCGGAGAGCCGCGCACCGCCGGGTCGCGCGATCCGCCGTCATATCAGCTTATGCCGCCGGCCCCTGATTGGCTGGCCGCTCCTGCCGCCCTGCGCGCAGCCTGTGGCTCCGCCCCTCTCGGCCCAGCCCGCCTGCCGACTGCTAACCCTCGCTGGCAGACTGGCCAGCCGCCGCGTCTGGGGCGACTGCGGACCGCACCAGGTGGGCACTGCGGCTGGGAGGGGGAAGGAGGCGGACTACCCCTGAGCGGGCCAGGGGAGGAGCGGAAGAACAGGGATGGAGAGAAATTAGCAAGATGCGGCCCAGGTAGGGAAGGCTGAGGGCGCGCCCGGAGCTTTCGTTTCGCCGTACCGCAAGGCGTTATTGCATGCCTCCCAGGTGCCAGGCACTAGGCAGGTGTCGCGGACGCTGAGGGCAAACCGACCCTGCGGTGGCGGGTAGGAGAGATTGGCAGGTAGCCAGGCATCCTTAGAACAGGTGCGAGGGCTGTGCCAGGGCGAGTGCGGAGCGTGGGGGACGCACGCTGGCCTGGGCTGGCACAGGGTTGAGGCCGAACTGAGACCTCCGGCTGAGGGGTCTTCCATTGGCAAGAGGAGGGATTTCTGGATCGACGTGTCATCCAGACACAGACATGGAAGGGCTTGAGGAAAATGCAGTGTTTGATGCTGGCTATTGCGGATCTGTTATCCAAGGGAAGTCTGGCTGCTAAACACTAATGCTTTACTCTTTCCTTCGTTCTTGGTTTGCTTTTGTTTTTGTTTTTTTTTTTAAGGGCAAAGGAGTTAGTCGGTGTCTGAACTCTTGACCATTGCAGTGCAAGCCTCAGTTACTCTAATTAGGATGGAGGGACAATTTAGGGTTTGAGCAGAGTAGAAGAGAATAGGAAATAATCTATTGCTTTAGCATTGTAAAAGGAAAACTCATGTATACTGCCATCCCTGTGTTGTAGCAGAGCAGATTTGGAGGTGGTATGGGTGAAGAAAACATTACCTCAATAGATAAAGTTTCCAAACTGGAAAGTTTGGAAAGCTTTGTGGTAGCCTGGTATTTTTAGCCGAAACCTTCTGTGGGGTTACTTGTGTTTATGTCACTATCATTTTAAAGTTTTAATGATAAATACCTAATGGATAATAAATACATGACCCCTGATCATTTGTAGAGTGCTTTTCCATTCATTATGTAATGTAATTAGGATGGAGTGATACTCAGAATTCCCCCATCTGCACATAAAACATCTTGAGAGATAACATTATGTAGTAGCAAAGAGAACAGGCTCTGGAATGTACATCACAGCTGTTACTTGTTACTGAAAAATTATTTAAATACCCTGACCTCAATTTCCCTATCTATAAAGTGGGGATTATAGAAGTAGCCACCTCATACAGTTGTGAGAGTTAGGTTATACAAGAAGTGCTTAAAATAATACCTGGTTCTCAGTAAATGTTAGCTATTATCTATACTTTTTAAGTTAAGCAAAAAGTTAATAATAGACTCAGTCGTTCTAAGCCCAATATTCTATTGATAACTGTATTTTAAGAAAAGTTTTCTTTATTTCTGCTTCTGTTTGAAGCAGTTGTACTTAGTGTCTGTGGAGTCCCTTAATTGAGGAGTTATAACCCCTTAAAATTATATGCAAAATTACATGAGCTTTTAGAATTTTTAAAAATTAAGTTAAGGTAGTGGTGCAGAGACAGTAGAAGTTGGTGAAAGTCCATGGACTTTGCAACCAGCCTATGTGTGTTTGAATCCTAACTCCAGCATTTATTTACTACATGACTCTGGGCAAGTTACTTGAATTTTCTGTACCCAGCTTCTTCTGTAAAGTAAGAATAATACTAGTACCCTAACTCTTGAGGTTTCTTGAAAGGGCTAAATGAGTTAATATATGAAAAATATTTATAGTACCTAGTATATAGTAAATATTAATATTAGCTACTATCAATTATTTTTCAAAGCAAAGTCAAATGGGACCTTTTTTGACTTACATTAATTTTGACCCATTTTTGGCTCCCATAATGGTAATAATAATAGCTCTTATTTATTGAGGACTTCCTGTCTGTCAGATAGTGTCAAAAGACTACTTAGTTATCTCCATTTTACAGATGTGGGTCTGAATATAAACTTACCTGGAAATTTAATTGCAGTGTTGAGATCTTATTATTATTGATTTCAGAAGCTTTTATGTTAGATGTCAGAAATTACAGCAATATATTAATGAATACCTAATTACTACCTTCAACAAATAGAATTAATGGAAACTAAAAATTCTACATTTAGAACAGGTTTAATTTCAGTGTCTATGCTGCCTATAGATTGACTAACGTACTATTCCTCCTCCCTTCCAGGCACTGTTTTACTGTTGCGGCAATAATGTGTAGGGAATATACAAATTAACACAATTAGCATGGTCTTCAGGTAAAAGCAGCATTAAAGAGTTTTTTTAAGTTAGGGACTGATGAAGGTTTTTACTTATACCTGATATTTAAGATTGAATGAAGAAGATTCCTTGCTAATGTTTAAGTTCTTTTTGGCTGTATCTGGGTACTGTGTTGAATTAGGGCTATGTGGCACCATAGGTAACATGTAGATTAGTCTGTCAACTCTTAGCAACCTTCAGTGGTGTACAATCTCCTTTTCAATTATTAAATGTTTAGATTCCCTGGTATTACTTACTTGGTGCACTTCTGCTACACTACCTCCTTTGACAATCTTCATCTTTATGACTTCAACTCCTACCTGTATACAAGCCTTGCTTTTGAATGTCAGATTCGTATTTACATGTGGGCTACTTCTTATATCTAGGAGCCCAGATGAACCACAGGTAATTGGATTTTAAGATCCAAATTGAAATCATTACTTACCCACTCCCAATCCTACCCCACCAGCATCTACTAACTCTGCCAATATTCTTTATTTCAGTTTTAATGACACCACCATCCACTCAGACAAGCCAAAATCTCACAGTCATCCTAGATTTTCCACTTTTTCACATTCCGGTATCTGAGTTATCCAAGTCCTGTGGATTTTTTTACTTGATAAATCTCTGATGAATGTGGCTATTCTCACTGCTACTGCCTGAGATCAGGCTGTCATTTTCTCTGGGTTAGTCTACCACAGGAGCAACCAGACTATTCTCCCTGCTTCTCATCATTATTGCATATTTCTAATGAGATGGATTTTATGAAATATGGGTCTAATTATATCTTTTTCCTGCTCAAAACTCTTCAGTGTCTCCCCATTGTGTGTGAGAGAAAGTCCAAATTCCTTAGCAGGGCAGAGATCCCTTCATAGTCTAACACCAATATCCTCTTAACCTGGTTCATCCCTTAACATGTTTTTCCCTCTGCCTCACACTTACCACACTGTGTGGCACTCCCCAACCACACCTAGTAAGCCATGAATGTACCATGACCCATGCTTTGCAGTTGCTACTTCTATTTAAAATATTATCCCCAACCTTTTCTTTTCTTCTTTTCTTATTTCAGAATATTACAGGGGTACAAATGTTTTGATTACATGAATTGCTTTTGTATCATTTGAGTCAGAGTTGTAAGTGTGCCCATCGCTCAGTTAGTGTGCACTGTACCTACCCATTGGTGTGAATTTACCCCTCCTCTCCTTCCCCCTCCTACCTGATTGATTTCTGATGAATGTTATTTCCATATGTGTACATAGGTGTTGATCAGTTAGTTCCAATTTAATTGTGAGTATGTGTGTTTGTTTTTCCATTCTTATGATACTTCACTTAGAAGAATGGTCTCCAGTTCTATCCAGGTTAATACATACCAGAGGTATTAGATCACCAATACATGAGGAGATTAATAAAATATGGTATATGTTTACCATGTAGGACTACTCAGTCATTAAAAAAATGGTGAACTAATACCTTTTGTATTATCCCTAATCTTTTCTTTCTGATGATGTCCTTCAAAGCCCAAATCTAATGTCATATTCATTAGGAAGCCTTTTATTGTAAGCTGAGGTAGTTGTGTTGTCTTCTCTGATTTCGTAGAATTTGCATACACATTTTTATTACAGCACTTGTCATATCAATGTAATTATTTGTTTCTGTAGTTGCCCTAGCTTTAAAACTGATTTAGACTGTGTCTTTTTAAATTTTGTATGCTCATTACCTAGTGTAGTGCTTAACACTTAATAAATTATTATTTGAATGAATTAACAATGGCATATATGATGAGGGATATATGTTACTCTCTGGCTTTCAGTGTTAATTAAATTTTTCTTTCCCCGATAGTGAGAAAATGTTCATAATTCATATCATAAGCAAAGGGCTAAACTCCCTAATAAGTAGGGAGCTCCTAGAATTTGACTTTTATGAAGAAAGTAAAAACCCAGTGAGAAAATGGGCAATGGATAAAAACAAATAAACACAGAAAAAAATATAAATTATCCTAAACATATGAAATGATGCTCAACTTCATTCACAATAAAGTAAATGTAAATTGAATATACGCCAGGATATCCCTGCTTTCCTATTAGATTGATGCATATGCAAAAGCTTGATGGTATCACTTTACTGGTAAGATTGTAGAGAAATAGGTACTATCCTGTGTTGTTTGAGGACTTTCAAAGTAGTATAACCCCTATGGAGAGCATTTTAGCAATACCTACCAAAGTTAACTCTGACTTAGCTCTTCTACTTATAGAAAGTTACTCAATTCAGGGTTAGTCATTGTAGCATTATTTGTAATAGCAAAAGATTGGAACCTATCCAAATATTTATGTATGTGTTAAATAAACAACAGTGAAGTTACACAAAGGAAGACAGGTTCATAGTCCCTTAGCCACAATTTGGAAGTCTGGAAGGCCTTGAAAACCAAAAGGTGGCTTTGTTTTTGTTTTAAGTTCAGCACTCAAACTCATTTGATGACAAATCCTGACTCAAGCTGACTGAGGCACCCATGGTGTCTTGGTGCACCTACCAGGTATTCCTGCCTGTTGTTTGCTGGTACTGTTGTTGTTTTGTTACTTAGGGCTTAAGTGCATGTGAAAATAGCAAAAATAGTTTAAGATAGCCTACTGGATAAAGACATGCAAGAATGGCAACATCTGTCATTAGTAACAGCACAGAACACGGAGTTGTTGTAGGAGCTTGTGCATGGTTTGTCTGTGTAGTATCCTACTAAAGGAAGACAGTATGGGAACTACCACCATACATGAGACCATTTGACCTTTCCGGCAATTCTCATGGCTTGTGTTTATTTGACTGTGGAGCTTGCTCAATGTGAATAGTTCTGTCCCCAGGGTGTGTGAAGAAGAATCATTGTTCAATATCACAGCTCCTGGAGGCACTGTTACCAGTTGGCACTAACAAGAGCCTGACTAAAAATAATTAAAAGTGAATACTGAAGACTGAGATGTCCCTAGGAGGCTTTGAAAAGTTCTGACATTTTCCTGGGATTCTAGAATGATCCCCATAAGCAGGGCTGTGCACATATCCAAGAAATATGGGAAAAGGCCCTAATCTCTTCTCTTTGGCTGACCTTGAGAGTTTGTGCAAGAAGGAAGTGAAGGCTAGTTAGAGTTGTAGACTGCCCACAGAAGTGTTGCAAGCTTGGCCCAACACACAGCACCTCCACAAAGGATTGGAGACATATTGGTTCAAGACATTTAAGAAAATCTATCCAGTCATTAGTAAGAGACTTCAATAGCTGCACATAACAAAGGATACAGGGGTTATACACTTAGTCCAGGAAAGTCACTTAAATGCACAGCAAGAACAACTGCAAAGTGAAGCCCTGGGGCAGGGGAGAGTATACACAACATCTGATTTCCAGAGTTGCACATCATATTATTTAAAGTGTTCCATTTTCTACACAAAAAAATTATAAAACATAAAGTATGGCCCATACACACAAAAAAGGCAATCAATAGGAACTGTCCCTGAGAAAGTCCATGTTGGACTTACTGGGCAAAGACCCTAAGTCATCTACTATAAATATATTAAAAGAACTAAAGAAAGAACAGCATGTATAAATAACTAAAAGAAAGTATGAGAACAATTTCCCACCAAGTAGAGACTATCAGTAAAGTGACAGAAATTATTTTTTAAAGAACCAAATGGAAATTCAGAAGTTGAAAACTATAGTAACTGAAATTTAAAATTAAGTGTATAGCTTAATAGCAGATTTGAGCTGACAGAACACAGAATCAAAGAACTTGAATATAGGTCAGTTGAGATTATATAGTCAGGAATAGAAAGAAAAAAGAATGATAAATGAACACAGCCTCAGAGACTTGGGGCCACCATCAAGCATACCACCATAAGCACAATGAGAGTCCCAGAAGGAGACGAGAAAAATGTATAAAAAGATTATTTTAACAAATAGTGGCCCCAAACTGTCCAAATTTGATCAAAAACTTGAAACTGCACATTGAAGAAGCTCAACAGTATAGGGGATGTGTTTATTTTTGGGATGATGAAAAATTTCTGAAACTAAATAGTGGTAATGATTGCATAGCTCTGAGAATATGCTAAAAAACTAGTGAATCGTATACTTTAAAACAGTGAATTTTATGGCATGTGAATTGTATCTTAATAAAGCTGTTCAATTAAAAACAAAAAAGAAGGAGGATATTCTTTATATAGAGATGGAAAGATCTCCAAGATACATATTACGTACATGAAGAAAGGAACTTCACAATGTATACAGTGTGCCACTTTTGGAAGGAAAGAGGGAAAGAAAAATTTGTAGGTGTTTGATCTTACATTAAAAAAACACTGTAAGGATTCAGTAGATTTTGTTAGAGTCACAGGAAACTAACATATGGTCACCCAGAGAGCTGAAGTGAGATGACGATTGCAATTTACAGAGACATGGGTGGAAACGACACTTCTCATTGTATGTCTTTTCATATGGATTTCTCATTTTGAGAAATTTTCAATTTTTCAATTGCTCACTATATGATAAATTTTTAAGTAACTTTCTAAATCCCTATGGGGATTTAGAGGGGTAAACTCATGGGGAATCTGGTGGGGGAAATAGGCTACAAATAAGTAAATATTTTCAGAATTTTCCTTTCCTATAGGCTATTTTATTTCATAAATTGATGTTTACTTACATAGCCCAAAATGTAGGAGATAAAGGCCATTTGAATAGCTGAAATCTATTATGAATAGGCAGTTTGCAGACTGGTTTTTTTGTTATTGGTGTTTAAAAATCTTCCTTATAAATGAGAGGTGTTTTAGATGCTGAGCACATTTTCTTCTGCAAACAATGCAATGAAGAATGAGTGAGTAGAACATAAATGATAGATTCCATGGTCAGATCACAAAAGCTGACCATAATGTCACTGGACTGTATTGTAATAGGACCATGAATATGGAATAGACTTAAATATTTTTTGAATTGACTAAACTTTTTTAAAGTTTGAGCATCTGGAACAGGACTTGGTGAACTTTTTCTGTAAAGGACCAGATAGTAAATATTTGTGGGTTTGTTGGCCGTACTGTCACTGTTGCAACCACACAACCCTGCCTTTGTAGTAGAAAAGCCAGCCATGGACAATAGGTAAACATCTGGGTACATCTGTGTTCCAGTAAAGCTTATTTACAAAAACAGGCTCAGGGTTTGGCCCGTGGACTGCAGTTTGCCAACTCCTGACCTAGAATATTGATTAGGGGGAGAGAAATAGACATGTTCTGGTTCTTAACACAAAGAATACTTCTTGGCCGGCCACATTGGCTCACACCTGTAATTCTAGCACTTTGGGAGGCTCAGGCAGTAGGATCGCTTGAAGTCAGGAGCTTGAGACCAGCCTGAGCAGGAGAGAGACCCCATCTCTACAAAAAATAGAAAAATCAGCCAGGTGTGGTGGCACACACCTGTAGTTCCAGCTACTTGGGAGGCTGAGGCAGGAGGATTGCTTGAGCCCAGGAGTTTGGGGTTGCAATGAGCTATGATGATGCCACTGCACTCTAGCCCAGGCAACAGAGCCAGACCCTGCCTTCTTTTTTTAAAAAAGAAAAACACTTCTCCCTTTGTTCTGTCAATGAGTGTGTCACCAGAACAGGTAGTCCCTGGTTTCCATGGTTGTATTTGCAGCATAGGTACCTTTTAGAGAATTTATCTTAGGTCTCAGCGCTGAAACAAAAATCTCTGAAATATGAATCCTTGAAGAAGAGCAATGCAGCTGAAACTTGTAGCTGACAGAGTAAACCCTGTATTCCCATCTTTACTACTTGTCATATTGCCACAGGATGCAGTAGGAAAGAACACTAAAATGGAATTGCACTTGGGCATAATAGCTTGATGACCTCAGAGAAAAACTTCCTGTCCCCGTATATGATGTGAAGAAGTTAGACTAGACATGATATTTAAGTCCCCTCCAGCTTTAAAGATGGCATTCAAAGGATTCTGGTAGCAGAAGACTTGTACCACATGTGATTGTTCTTAAATTGGGAACTTTAGATATTGTTTCTGAAAAATTTTTGCTTAGACATGGTAAGTAATTGTTACATGTGTTTATCTTTTAGGGGCTAAGATGGATCTTGTACTCAATGTTGCAGATTATTATTTTTTTACACCGTACATATATCCAGCCACATGGCCAGAGGATGATATCTTCCGACAAACTATTAGTCTCCTGATTGTAACAAATATTGGTGCTTATATCCTTTATTTCTTCTGTGCAACACTGAGCTATTATTTTGTCTATGATCATGCATTAATGAAACATCCACAATTTTTAAAGGTAAGAGAGTTTCTTACCTATTTTCTAACTGCCGTTACAGTAAAAATAATATGATGAACTTGTGAGATTTTCAGATGAAACTGATTATATGTAACTTTAACAATTAAACTTTTGATACCAGTCACAAATGAGTTAGATATTTTTGTGAGGGCTGATCTCTTCTCTCCTTTCCTTAATTTAAACAAATCTAGCTTTTTTAAAAAAGCCATAAGTCTGATATCTTATCTTGCTAGATACATAGAGGAGAAATTCTATGCTGAGATTGAAGAATAAATAAATGCACACATTTATGTAATTCTTTTAATATATGACTTTCACAAATTGAAATATATTTTTTTTATCTAGATAGAGGATTCAATCTCACTAGTTTTAGAGTTGTTTAGAAATCATCTTTCCATTTCAGTTATCTGTATTTGTTACTCCAAGGACTGACCAACAACAAAAAAGTAGGATGGGGATAGAGTTAATTATGAAAGAAATGATTATTCCATAATAGAAGTTTAGAATATAGATTTTGTAGGAAGGAGACAGATTTCATAATCTAAAATATTTATTGTATTTGCTTAGTACAAAAGGAATGGCTTTCTTACATACCCATTCCCACATATTAAAATTTTAATAGAAACAGTTTGGAGGTAAGCCCCTTCATATAAAAGGAATTTTAAAAATTCAATCCAAAATAATTTTATCCTAAGTATGTGTCATAGATTTTGTGATTTATAAGTATTGGAAATTTCATTTTCAGAATCAAGTCTCTCGAGAGATTAAGTTTACTGTCCAGGCATTGCCATGGATGAGTGTTCCTACTGTTGCATTGTTCCTGCTAGAGCTGAGAGGTTACAGCAAATTGTATGATGACATAGGAGAGTTTCCAAGTGGTAAGTAACTAACATGAATATTTGTCAGGAGGAAAGTGGGCTGAGCATGGGTTGGTCTCTTTATAGAACCAAATCTGCCTCTTTTTTTCTTCTTTTAAAATAATTACAAATTATTCATTTGTTTTTAATGTTTTATTTCCTGCATTCGTGTCTTGCCACTTATATGCATTTCTTTAGTTTTGTCTGCCAATTTTAAAGTCTGTTGTAGATGAGATTGTGCCTGGGAGAAGACTGGAGTGATCAGCGATAGATCCCTGCATTTGTTTTCTATTATTGTTATTGAATTCAGACTTCAAAAAAAAATAACTTGAGTTGTACAGATAATTGTTGAAAATCAGAAAATATAGATTTTTAAAAATCCATTCTCTTGCTTCTTAGAAACTGATAATTTTTTGGTATATATCCTTACACTTTTCTGTGCCGGTAGACTTCATTATTTACACAGATGAAGTCCTACTGTGCATACTGGTTTGGACCCTGATTTTTTTTTCTGTTAGCAATACATATGCCCATATTTTCATTTCAATAAATATTGACATTATATAGTATATTAGTCATAGCATTTTATTGTATGGATAGCCGTAATTTATGTGAAGGATTCCTAAATGTTAGACCTTCAGATCGTTACTCTTTTTTCCATGATAAACAGTCCTGCAGTGACAAAACTCTTGTGAAATTCTGAAATTATTTTAAGATACATTTTTAGTATATGTAGTATATAGAAAGTAAGAGTAATAGTATTTATTCAGTGTTAATATGTGCTAGTGACAGTTCTGAAGTCTTCCCATGTATCAATCCATTTTTTCCTACAGCAATTCTATGAGGTAGGTACTATCACTGTGCTCCTTTGATAGGTGAGTAAATGAGGTGTAGAGAGTTTCAGTAACAAATAGGTGGGGGATTTGAGACTTGAATGCAGGTTTGCTGGCACCAACACCCACGAGGGAACAAAAAATTGTATATTAGCGTGATGAATTAGGTGGGCCTTGAAAAATAAATAGGATATGAGTAAAAATATGGGGAGGGAGGGCATTCCAGATTCTTGGAACAGTATGAGGAAAGGTACAGAGGTAAGACTGCAACACGTGGGGAGGACATTGAGAAAACCAGCCTGGTTAGAGCAGAAGTCCAGGAGTGAGGCTGGAAAGATCAGAATGGGTTGGAATAAATGCTAGGTTTAAGGTATTTAGTGGAAAATAAAGTTTAAAGCAGGGAGATAATATGTAAAGATATGTTTTAGGAAGAGTAATATGAAGGAAATGACTATTATCAGAGATTTAAATAGTAAAGATGTCTGAGTAGTGTCCTCTTGTGTTTTATAAATATCTTTATAGTTTAATTAAGAAACACTTTAGGTGGGACATTTCCAGTACATATGAGAAGGAAATGAGTAAATGACCAGATTCCAGGGAGTCGAGGGAGATCAGTTTACAGTGTTTGAGTCTAGAATCCCATTTTTCACTTACACGGACATGTAAAAAGTAAACTCTTATCCTAGGAGCCGACTTTTGACTATTCTGTTTCCTGTTGTCTCTTCTAGGCTGGTTTCAACTCATTGTTAGTGTAATATCATTCCTCTTTTTCACTGACATGCTGATCTACTGGATTCACAGAGGCCTTCATCATAGACTTGTATATAAGGTAGAGTCATTTGTAGGGGAAAGAAAAAAAAAATTACACATTTCAGCAATGTACAATTATGAATTCTGTTCTGTTTCCAAGAATTTCCTCTATGTATATTAAATGCCTAAGTAGCCATAGTCATGACAGCTATTAATGAGGCACATTTTGTTTTGAGGTACATTTTTGTTTATGGGTCTGCAGGAGCTGTCTTAGAATTTTACTGTTTTACGATAAAGGGGAAGGGCATTTTATAAAGTGATTTTGCTAATTTCAAAAGGATTTTCTAGTTAGGTCATTCCCACAACATGAGAATGGAAAGCTAAGTTGAATGTTACACTGGGTAATGTTTTTGGTGCTGACTGTGTCCTTTTTTTCTATAGCACATACATAAACCTCATCATATTTGGAAGATTCCTACTCCATTTGCAAGTCATGCTTTTCACCCTGTGGATGGCTTCCTTCAGAGTCTACCTTACCATATATACCCTTTTATTTTTCCATTACATAAGGTGGTTTATTTAGGTTTGTACATCCTGGTTAATATCTGGACGATTTCCATTCATGATGGTGATTTTCGTGTCCCTGAAATCTTAAAGCCATTTATTAATGGCTCAGCTCATCATACAGACCACCACGTGTTCTTTGACTACAACTATGGACAGTATTTCACATTGTGGGATAGAATTGGAGGCTCATTCAAAAATCCCTCCTCCTTTGAGGGGAAGGGACCACTTAGTTATGTGAAGAAGATGACAGAAGAAAAGTGCAACAGCCATGCAGAAAATGGTTGTAAAAATGAAAAATTATTCAATGGAGAGCTTACAAAGACTGAGTAGATTATTGCCCAATTATTCTTAAATATTTTTAATAAGGCAAACTATCTGTGTACAGCCAAGATACATAGCATTGGTATCATTTGAAAATCAGTGTTGTGAGTTCTGCTGAGGAATGATCATAATGGTAATCAAGAGAAGACAAGGTGAACACCAAGATTTTAATGTCATACTTAAAAGACCAGATGTTGATCCACGGGACAACTTGTGTCTTTCTAGCCAGCAGATCTGTAGTTTGTATAGCCTCAACAACAATTTTAAATAAAATAGAGAATAAGTGATTAAGGGGACTAGGCTATATCCTTTTGTCTTAATCCATCCATATTCATTAAGGAAAATTCATTGTGCTTAATAACATCAAGACTAAGCACCATAACCAAGAAATGCTAATATAAAGATTGGTCCTTGTTTCAGCAATGGTTAATTCTTCAGTATTGGTATGACAATGACTACTGGTATTACTTT
>CM052438.1:102915192-103076107 GCA_028533085.1 Varecia variegata | reverse complement strand
TTCACAAGAGTGAGTGGTGAGGCAGAGGCCAGACTGCAGAGTGAATGCAATGGCTGGTTGGGGGGGTGGGGTAGGGAGTGGAGACAGCTCTTGCAGAAGCACAGCTCCAAGTGTGGGCAGAGAGAACTGGTACTGGATGACAGGGGACTGGGCCAAGGAGGGGGGTGTTTTGTAAAAATGGGAAATTCAGAGGATATTTATTAAAACCACTGAAGGCTGTAACAAATGAGTCCAAGAGGCTGGAGGACGTCCAGATGGAGGTTCTCAGAGGGCGGGGGAGGCTGAGATTCCGAGCACAAGCCGAGCTTAGCTGTGAATGGGAGGAGGAATGGGCTCCTGCTGTCAGGGGAGGCAAGGAGGAAAGAATGGGCACGGACCCCAGAACATTTGTGGGTTCAGTGGCAATGGTTTGAGAGCGTTCCTGTCTGGTGACTCTTATTTTTTCCGTGAGCGTAAAAGGTCCTAGGGGCACCTTTTCCTACATACTCATTGCGAAAGTCTAAAATCCTTGTCAAAGAGGAAGTTTTTAAAAAGTATTCATGAATTTGAGAAAGGGATAGATAATTCTCAAAATGTTGTATTTTAAAAAACAAATTTAGGCCAGGTGCAGTGGCTCACACCTGTCATCCTAGCACTTTGGGAGGCTGAGGTGGGGGGATAGCTTGTGGCCAGGAGTTTGAGACCAGCCTGAGCAAGAGTGAGACCCGGTATCTACAGAAAAAATAGAAAAATTAGCTGGGCGTGGGCTCACACCTGTAGTCCCACCTACTCGGGAGGCTGAGGCAAGATGCTCACTTGGGCCCAGGAGTTTGAGGCTGCAGTGAGCTGTGATGATGCCACCGCACTCCAGCCTGGGCGACAGAGGGAGACCCTGTCTCAAAAAAACCCAAAACACAACAACAAAAAACACCAAAAACCAAATGTAGCCAAAGGTAATTCATGGCCAAAAGAGGGTATGAAAGGAAGACATTCGTTGTGAAAATTGTGCCTACAACCTATAACAATTGATGGTGGGTGCACGGAAGATATGAATTCAAACCAAAACTGTACATTTTGCTCTAATAAACATTTATGACCAAATGTAATGGTTAGGTGAATTGAAACAATTCACCTCACATATCCAGATTTAATGATTTTTGTCTGAACAGTTGAATGAATATGTAACCACTAATAGCAGTAGGATTGTATTAGAATCAGATAGCTTAATCAACTTTATAGATCTGGATGATAATTAACACAATAACCTGAACTTAATTAGATACTCATATTAAGTGCTGGCAATAAGCAAATGCTTTCTCTGATACCCACTTTAAGTGCATACTAAATATCACAGCATGGTCCAGTAAGAATATACACAAATAGAGTCAATGACGTTTGACGAAATTTGTTAGAATAAATAAATCATACTCATATACATACTACCCCAGGGGGATGGGGGAGGGCACAGGGAAGCGTTTTGCTTCCTTATCGTAACATCATCATGCAGAATCCGATGTTCCGAACTATAGTTAATCCTCTTGCTGAAGCTATCTGTTTTATGGTATTGTTTTTGACAGGAGGAAGCACTTGTCCGCTAGCAAAGTGCCTGTAAAGCATCAGGAGGGCTCCTCCACCGCAGGAACCAACGTTCTCTTTGTTATAACTCAACCTGCAATTTTCTCTCTTTCCAACGCAGGTACATAGGCTGAAAAATGGAAATGTGCCACCCAGGATTCTACGGAAGAATCCCACAAGTAATCATGACAGCACTCCTCAGCTCGGAGTTCTTGGGGACCTTCCCTGCCAAATTTCCCTATTATTAATTGTCCTCTATGGCAAAGTTGGATGTTAACTTGAAATTCACAAATGTATAAGGGTACAGAAGCTCCCCCACCCCATTCTGTTTTTTAATGGTATTCAATTATGTTTGTTTGTTTGTTTATTTTAAACTGCTTTGTTAGGGTATCACTGATATACAAAAAACGGCACATATTTAATGTGTCCACTGTGGTGAGATTGGACATAGGCACACACACCTGTGAAACCATCGCCACAACCAAGGTAATGGACATATCCATCACCTCCAAGTTTCCTTGTATCCCTTTGTCTTGTTTTTCTTTTTTTTGTGGTAATTCTAAATAAAGGACAGGACTTCAGATTTGGTACAGCTGTCCTGGAAGCCATACTCACATGAGTTCTATTCCAGGGGATGTGTCAGGAACTAGTGACATCAGCTCCCTGTCCCTTTGCACAATGGAGCAAATTGTTCACAATAGCAGGGAGGAAATGCAGATCTACTCTTTTCTGGAGGTCACCACCTGGTTCCTCAGGAATTGTGGGTGCCTTGAATCTCATAGGCCAACATTGGCTGTCCTACAGCCTGTGTTACCTTGGCCAACCCCCTCACCCTTCCTGGCCCTATTTCAGACCAAGACCCCAAGGCTGTACAGCTGCTACTGGATATTGTTGGAGGGACCAGGAGGGACCACTGGGGAAGCCATGCTCGTGCACGTCCTTCCTCCCTCGCTCATTCTCTTGTGAAAACCCAGCTACCTCATTCTTCTTGACCTTCGTGTATTTAATTATTCAGAAATGTCAGGCTTGTCCTTGCACGGTGCACGTTAGGGATGTTCTGTATGTGTTTGATGATGTATTCCAAGGAAAGATAAAGATTCCTGGGGAGCCCTCTCTTTTCTTTACTTCTTTGCTACGTGTCCATTCCTGGCTCTGCATAGTGTAGCCTCAGACGATGCTATTCGACATGGAGATGTTTATTGTAACAAGGGCTAAATACCTGAGTTTGGGCATTCATTAGACAGATCTGGCTTTGATCCTGCCTGTTGTCACTTGCTAAGTTTGAAGATTTGGGAAAGATATTTAACTTCTATGGACCTCATCTTCATCATTAATAAAATGAGGACATAATGCCACGTATTATTGTAGCACTATCGTAGTGCCTGGCAGACAGTGGGTTTTCAATCCAGCTGTTGGAAAGTGTCTGAGATTTGATCTTTACCTTTTACAGCTTTATAAGGAAGCAGGCCATGATTTTTTTAACCCCATGCTGTATAAGACATGGCTTTGTAGATATTAAGGGTCCAAGGTGAAAGGCATTTTTATTTCTCTTTTAAACAGTAAGAAGAACACTGTCCCTAACTACCCACATGGAGATGGGCCTTAAATCAAACTGTATTTACTTGAGTTAACACATTTTGACAATCTTGAATTCTGGATCTTGACTATCCCGAGGCCAAATGCCACCCATATTTAGTTAAGTAAGTTGCATGAATCTCCTACATAGATGAAAAAACACAGCCAAGAAAGGACGAGTGCTCTAGGCATTAGTATTTTCCACAAGCGTGCCATAAATTAAAAGGAAATATCAAACTTTCACTCCTCTTGTTTCACCAATACTCATTAAGCCACTACTAGGTGACAGCCACTGCGCTAAACGCTGAGACTGTCGTGAGAAATGAGACAAGCGTGGGCTCTGCTTTGGTGGAGCTTAGAGTCTAGTAAGGAGAACCCATTGCCAAGAAACAAACAAACCAAATAAACTGACGTGGACCATGAAACAAACTGCTCACTGCAAGCCGAACAGCGGTAGGGAGACCTGCTTTAGACGGTGTGGTCAGTAACGGCCTCTCTCAAGAGGTGATTTAGAGGATAGGAAAATGACAACCAAGGGAAGAGGGAGAGAGAAATTGCTGCATCAAAAGGAAACTACCGGTGGGAGAGATTGAGGTTGGGAAGCTCTGTGAGCTGACTGAATGAAGGAGGAACAGAGCAACAAGAACTTGGGAGCGGGAGAGTCTTTCCTAGGAAACAAGATCCTATTTCTCCTATTGCCTCCCAGGGTATGGCAGGAGCCCATTCAAAAAAATGCTCCCAGAAAGCCCCTACATGCATATTTAACAATTTAGAAATAGATGTGTTATTAAAGCAAATTGGGAGTTTCAATAGAGTGTATCAATTTGGGAAGGTCATTTCAGGTTTGGCAACCTGAATCGGTAACCGGAATTGCTCTTTTCTTTTTAAATGGTCCATTGCCATCTTTTAGTATAGAAACCTGCTACCCCTCAGATCCCTTTGTGTTAGGAACCATCTGGAGGCACCTTTAATATGTAGCAGGGTTTCTCTTTTATGATGAATTGCAATACAGTCGTAGTCGCTGACATTTTCCCTTGCTCCATTGTCTTTAGTGTTTTTGAAAACAGTAATTCTAAGTTCTTGGCAATTTGAAAAAAATTGTCCACAGGCTAAATGAAAATGTTTTTGGAGCACTTTGATAACACTGTCAGCTTCATTGTTTGGTTCATATCAAGCTTCTTATTGGACTAGGTCAGTTTGACCTGCTCTGGCTTTTTTTGCAAATTAAAATCACATACCCTCTCCTCCCTCCTACCTGCATACACTTCTGGAGAGATATATACTCACAAACTGTAGAAACTGAGCAACACTGCCCCGAAAGTTCCATGCCCTTTCCTTGGCACCCTGACCCTGTTCTAATCACCAGTCCCGCTGTGGTGGTGAGGGGCAGCCTGCTGTTTCCAACCCCAGAAAGGAGCTGTGGTACCCAGCACTGACCCAGGAAGGAACAGCCTTGGTGCTTGGGGGTAGCGGGCGGGCTCCTGCTACCAATTGCTCTTTCTGTTTGTTCCTCTCTGAGCCCTCCTTCCTCACTCACATCTACTTATATATAGAATTTTCAAGTGACCTCAGTGACTTCAGCAACAAATGAATAGGTATTTTGAGAGGAATGAACTCATTGTCACTGTCCTTCATGAGTCTTTAAAACATGGTAATAGTAATGATAATGAAAGCAATGACTTCCTCCATCATTTACTGTTAATGAGTTAATATAAGTAAGGCACTTCTTAATGCCTGATGTATATTAAATGGGCAATACATATTAAATATTAGCTAGTATATTATCATTGTTATCATGTAGTAAGCACATACTAAGTCCCATTTAATCATTGCAAGAACCCCACAGGGTAGCAGATATTTTACACCCATTTAAAAGAGACGAAATGAATACTCCAAGAACTCAAGTGTCCCAGTTCACATACCTGATGCATTTTGGAGCTGAGATTCAAATCCAATCTCAATAGCCTAAGTGTCTACCCCCTAAGTTGACTGTGTTTATCTTCAGGTAGGAATGATTTGGGGATAGTCCTTGTCAAAGTTTGGGATATCATCAAGCGGAAAGATTCTTTTGGACTTGAAAATTCTATAATGAAGACTTAGATGACTCATTAAACACGAAATGCATCTGGGTGGGGTGGGGGAGGAACAGAAAAAAGGAAGAAGAGAAGAAACATTGATTGAGTATATATTTAAACCTTTATATTTATTGATTATACACATTTATTATTTACATACATTATATATGTGTATATAAACATGCATATAAAGTCCTTAGGAGTTTTCTTCTTCTTTTTTTATTATGTGTTTTTCTTAGAAATTAATTTGCACGAAGTCACCCCATTAGCCAGTGATCAACTCAAAACTCAAACCCAGGTTGGCCTGGCCTCAGAGCCCAGTCTCCTGCCTACGACTCCAGGGTTGTGCATTTATGCTCCAATTCCATAACCCTACCACACTGCAAGTGCTTTAATAATAATTTCATATTTTCTACAAAGATACTAAAATGGTGCCTCAAAGAGGGCCGGGAAGATAGCTTCCGTAGAGAACAGTCAGAGAAACAGCCAGACAATTGTGTTTGGGGGATGGATTTTCAACACAGAACTGCCCAGAGGTGTGAAGATGGATGCGCTGACCTCTTGGGTCCTTCCCAGTAACAGAGCTCCAGGATTTATTTGCCAATGAAAATGTCAGGCTTTTTCTTCCATAAAATGATATATGATGGTCTGAGTACATTCCCCACTTCTACCCCCAACTCCTTATACCTGATTAAAAAGCAAAGATTAAATCAGCAGGAAGAATTTCTCCGGGAATAATGAGGTTTTCCTGAGACAAGGAAACAGGGGCTTTCGGGGGAGTGAAAAGGGAAACACAGTCTGGGAAAGACGAGTTGATCGAGTCTAAAGTGACAGGACAAAGGACAGGTGCAGTTGAGCTGTGACGGCCATCACTTTGCATTAATCAACAGGCATGAAGTGAAACCAGGTCTCTGCTTTTACAAAATATATACTCTCATTAAACAAAATGAATGCACCTGAAACGATTTGAGAAGCATGCATTTTTAACCAGGAGGTAAGAGGCCAGCCTCGAATCAGAATTCATTCAACGAATATTCATTGAGTGCCTAATCTGTGCCAGACGCTGCTCTGGGCACGAGGGATACAGAAATGAGCAAAACAGATCGAAATCTCTGCCCTGCTGGGGCAGGCAGAAAACACACGGGGTAAGTGAGTAAGACATGTAGGAGTCTAGTCAGCATCAAGTGCTGTGTGGAAAACAAAGCAGAGACACGGGCAGGAAAATTCACTGGCAGGGTAGGAAGCGGTAGCATTTGGCAGGGCGATCAGGGACGCCTCACCGTGAAGGAGACACCTGAGTAAAAGGGCTGAGGGCAGAAGAGAGTGAGCAATAACGACATCTGGTGGAGGAGAATTCTAGGCGAGGGAACTCAGTACAAGCTCCTGAGGTGGGCGTGGGCCTGGTGCCTGAAGAAGGGGTGAGGATGGCTCACACCTGTAACCCTAGCACTCTGGGAGGCCAAGTCAGGAGGATCCCTTGAGGCCAGGAGTTCGAGACCAGCCTGAGCAAGAGCAAGACACTGTCTCTACTAAAAACAGAAAAATTAGTTGGACAAAAAATATACAGAAAAAATTATCTGGGCATGGTGGCGCATGCCTGTAGTCCCAGCTACTTGGAGGCTGAGGCTGCAGAATCATTTGAGCCCAGGAGTTTGAGGTTGCTGTGAGCTATGATAATGCCACTGCACTGTGCCCAGGGTGACAGAGCGAGACCCTGTCTCCAAAAAAAAAAAAAAACCACAAACAAACAGAAAAAGAAAGGGCGAGGATGGCGATGTAACTGAGCAGAGGGTGGAGTCAGAGGTAAGAGAGCCCAGACCGTACAGAGCACTGAAAGGATTTCAAAGGATTTGGGCTTTCACGTGGAACGAGACGGGACCCATCGCAGGTTACTGAGCAGAGGAGAGACGTGATCTGACTTTGTGACAATGCTGCAGGATCAGGGTTCCAGGTACAGGGAACAGTCTGTACCCTGGAGAAGGTAAAGCAGGGAGGCCACTGTTAGGATTATTTCATAAAACACCGAGTTCCTTGCCCTTCCATTTCCCCCAGCCTGCAGGATCCTCCTGCCCGTTTTCTGCTTCTCTAACCAGGCCGACTGGAGCACCGATCACCATTTCCTTGGCTGGCATCTCCTCTCCCAGTCTGCCTACTCATGTCAAACCCTCTCAAGCCCCAGAAGGCGCCCAGCCTCCTATTTATTCAAGAAAACTGAGGTCACCAGTGTGAACTTGTTCTACTTCCTCCCTCTCCTCCTACCTCCATCAAAAAGAACATGAACAGCCAAGCAACCCCTATCTCATCTGTAAACACACTTCCCTCCTCTTCAGGGCCTCAGGGAATAGGGCATCGCTTCTCCTATTCAAGATACCCCCCATTTCTCTCTCTCTCTCGCTCTCTCTCTCTCTCATACACACACACACACACACACACACACACACACACACCCTCCTGCCCGCCCCCATACCAGCTTTCATTCATTACCTCCTTTCCCCTTTGAGACCTTGCTCCATCCATAATCTCCTTCTATAAATGCGCTCTCATGCTTTCTATTAGCTCACTGCCCTCAGCCTATAAATATATCAAGATGCACATACTGAGGAGCAAGTCTCTCTTGACCTCTCCTTTACTTCTCAGCAAAGCATCTTGAAAATAGTACCTATACTTGTAGTCTTTACTTCCTCACTTGTAAACCCACTGCCACCTGGCTTCTGACCCTACCACTCAACCCAAACTGCTTTCAAAAGCATCACTTCCCAATTTTCAAAGCCAGTGGATACTCCCAGCCATACTGTAACTGGGACTTTCATTTCACACTTTTTTCTTTTGGAGACAGAGTCATGCTCTGGCTCCCAGGCTAGAGTGCCGTGGTGCAATCACAGCTCACGACAACCTCAAACTCCTGGGCTCAAGCAACCCTCCAGCCTCAGCCTACTGTGTAGCTGGGACTACAGGTGCACACCACCATGCCCGGCTAATTTTTTCTATTTTTTTGTAGAGACTGGGTCTCACTCTTTCTCAGGCTGGTCTCAAACTCCTCCCAAAGTGCTGGGATTACAGGCGGGAACCACCATGCCTGGCCTCATTTGACACTTTTTTATCCATTTTTTTCTAAATTCTCTGCTTTCTTGACATCTCTCATGCTTCTTCCATATCTCTGATCATTGCTTTTTGTCCTGTTTCACAGGGTCTTTCTCCTCTGCCAACTTCTTAAATCTTTGCATTCCCCCAAGGGTTTCCTTCTGGTCCACTGATTTGCTTTCCTACACTGTCCAACACAGTCACAATTTTAATGCTCACCTCCCTATGCTGATGGCTCCCAAATCTAAATCTCCAAGACTGACGTTGCTGGTGGACTTTAGACTCCTACCCAACCGCAGTCTGCTAGACACCTGCCCTGGAGATCCACACATGGAGAGCAACACAGCCAGACTAAATGCATCATTGCTTCGCATCTCCCGTTTGGGTCCTTGTCCTTTGGTTCCTCTCTCTGCAATGGGCATTATAATCCACTTAGTTACCAAAGTCAGAAAACTGGGACTCATCCCAGATTATTCTCTCTAACTCACACCACCACAACTAGTCAATCGTCAAACCTTCTTTATGTAGTTTCCTAAGCACAGACTTGATCAGGCTGCCCTCTGTGCTTCCTCCCTGCAGTAGCTCAGGCCTCAACCTCCCTGGTGCACACTACTGCAGTCACTTTTAGCTTGCCTTTCCTCTGATTTCTGCCCCACTCCCTACCTCGCTGTTGCCAGAGAAGTAATCTAGAATGCAATTCTGAGTGGGTTACCTCCAAGCTTAAAACCCCATTCAGAGGCCCATACATGGCCTTTAAGATCAAGGCCTTCCTTGACCGGGCTCTTCCAAACCTGCAAGCCACATCTCCTGCCCTCCCCACTCCACACCTTATATTTATTCCCTTTGTGTTGGGATTCTAGGAGGTCCACTGCACTGCACCTCTCTTCCCTGTTGGGGTTTCGAAGCAGTTAAGTAACAAGACAGGAGCCCTCACATGAGAAAGCAGCATGCCCCCTTTCGCTGATTAAGTCAATACTGCAGAATATGACTTCTCTCTGCAGAAAGGGCGCTTCCTCACTGTGAACCCGGGAGTGAGATAAGCATGTGTTCCCTGTCAACAGCTCACTCCCATCAGGAAGAGAAGAATCAGGCACCCTCCCAGTATCCTTCTCGCATTTACTAATCAGAATTCACCCTGCCCTCCGCACCATGAGGAGAGGTGAAGAAAGGGCCAGAGCGGATAGCGGAGCTCCCGCCATTTGGGAGTGAGCCACAGGAGTGGGGGAGAGGCATCCAGTGAGACACCCTTCACGCAATCCCTTTCTGCACCTGGTAACTCCAAGACTCAGTTCGGATTTGACCTCCTTGAGTCCCCAGCATGTGCCCCTTCTCTGCGCTCAGGTTTCCATCAGAGCATTTACCTTAGTGTAGCTAATGTCTGTTAATTTGCATATTTTCTTTAAGCATCATATCATTCTCTTTTCATTCCCAGTGCTCAGACAGGACTGGCGTAGAGGCCGTACTTAAGAAATGCGCAGGGAACTGATTAGAGATTACCCAGACGAGACTCTTCATTTGATAAGTGACCTTTAAAAGCCACCTATTCTTGGAGTCAGGCAAATTTGGGTTCGAATTCTAGGTCTACCACTTATTAACTGTGGGACTTGCTCAAAGTACTTTGTCCTTTCTAAATCCCAGTTTTCTAATCTGTAACTTGAGGAAAATACGCCCTTCCTTAGGTGATTGTTATGATAATGAAATAAGATACAATAAATAAATAATCTCGCTCACTTGTGCTTGGCACAGCACACACACTAAATAAATAGTAGCTATTTTTATTTTATTGCTGTTCTTATTAGTAAGTTATATTTTATTTGAAATAAAAGTTTAGTTGAAATAATACAGCAGTAAATAATAGGATAATTCCTACCCTCAAGGAACTTGGAGGGAAAGAACTTAAAAGGGGTGATTTTATATTTCCAGGATTCTACCCAGGATTTATATATCTCTGGATAAGACTTTATATTATTAAAAGATAATCTTTATCATCCGCGAGACTCTAGGCTCTGTGTGGGTGGAGCTGTGTCTCTATTTATTGATTTATAGCAAGTCTTTATTTTACTCATTATTATTATATATCTCCCCTGTATAAAACAGGGCCTGCCAGACATTAGAAGCTCAATAAATGTATTTAATGAATAAATAAAGGAATGAGAACCAGGCCCTCAATCATTACTCCTACAATGCGTGGATCAGATGTTGATCATTACCTGCACAGTTCAATTCACAATTTCACCTCATTTCCTATAGCTCCTCACCCTCAGCCCCACCTGTTCACTCTGTTCCATACTGTCCCCTTGCTGCTCCTCAGTTATGGTGGCATGCCCCCCTCCCTGCCCTCAGGGTCTCTGGACTCAGCTGCGCTGGACTCCTGTGCCCAGAACATTCTTCTTTCAAGTATAACCATGGATTTCTACTTTACCTCCATCAAGCCTGTGCTCAAAGGCCACCTTTGAGGTCAGGCCATTCCCACCTATCTACCCTCCACTCCTACACTCCCTATGGGGTGTGCGCAGAAGCAATGGGTACAACTTCAAATTCATCTCTAATTTAAAAGGTAAGTGGCTGTCCAGTTGGGATGTAAGAAGCTTCAACCACCCTCCACCCTAACAACAAATAAAAAGCTGAACAGGCAACATCAGAAAAGTGAGGTCACAGGGCTGCCCCCAAAATTGGAGAGATGTGAATACACAGAATCACAACTTACCAAAGCAGACCCATAAGCAGAAACCTCCGCAGGAACCATTGCTGGGGTAGGAAAACCTAAAGTGGAAATGAGAAACCGCTGGAGACTCAGTGTGGACAAGCCTGAGAGACAAAGACCCCAGGAAGACTCACTCACAGGGGAGCCCCCACACTTTTCAAAACATAAATACATAATGGAGAAATAAAGACTTTCTCAAACAAAAATTGAGGGAACTTGCTGTCAGGAGACTTGACTTGCAAAAAATGTTAAAAGAAGTTAGTTCTTCAGAGAGAAGGAAAATGATACAGTCACAAACTCAGATCTATGTTAAGAAAGGAAGAGCATCAGAGAATGAACAAGTGAAGACAAAATAAAAACTTTTATTTTTTTATTCTTAATTGACCTAACAGATAATTTGTTAAAAACAAACAATAATAGACAATATTTACTCACTTATGCATGCTTATGTGTATATATACATGCTTATGAGTAAGTGAAGTGAATGACAACAATGACACAAGGGATGAGAGAAAGGAATTAAAAATATTGTGTTATTATAAAGTACCTGTACTACTCATGAAGTGGTATAATATTATTTGAAAGTGGACATGGATTAGTTGTAAAGGACAACCACTAAAAAATGTAAATATATAGATATATATATGATATGCTAAGAAAAGAGAGAAAATGGAATCATAAAATAATTAAAACCATGAAAGGCAGAAAATATGGGAAGACAAAAATAACAAACAACAAGGGAAACAGATAGAAAATAGTAATAACTTAAAAATGGTAAAGATAATAATTATATATGTATATTTTAGCTTAATAAAAATTTTTTAAAAAATAAAATAGTAACAAACATGGTAGATATTAATCCAACTGTATTGAAAACCACCTTAAGCATCAATGGGATCATTAATGTTATACCAGTTAAAAGACAGAGATTTAATACACCAATAAAAAGACAGATATTGTCAGAGTGGATCACAAAAATAAGACCTAACTATGTATTGTCTAAAAGAAATCCACTTTAACTATAAAGACATACACAGATGAAAAAGTAAAGAGATGGAGAAAAATATATCATGCTTACACTAATAAAAGAAAGTGGGAGTAACTATATTAATTCTGGAAGGAGCAGACTTCAGAGCAAGGAAAGTTATCAGAGACAAAGAGAGCATTACATAATGATAAAGTGGTCAGTACTCCAATAACACAATAATCCTTAATGTGTATGCACCTAACAAAAAAGTGTCAAAATGCATGAGGCAAAAACTGGTGGAACTAGAAGAAGAAATATTGTAGTTGGAGACTTCAACCTCCCTCTATTAGAAATGGACAGATTCAGCAGTAAGAAAATCAGTAAAGACAAAGTGAATAGCACCATCAATCAACTAGATATAATTGACATCCTTCATGTACTTCATCTAACAACAGCACAGTCTTTCCAAGCTCACATGGAACATTTACCAAGACAGACCACATTCTGGGCCATAAAACACACCTCAACAAATTTAGAAAATAGAAATCCTATAATGTCTGACTTAGATCACAATAAAATTAGACTAGAAATCAATGAGGAAAAGATAGCTGGAAAATCTCCAAATTCTTGGAGACTAAACAACACACTTCTAAAGTGCATTTGGGTTAAAGACAAAATCTCAAGAGAAATTTAAAAAATCTTTTTAACTAAATGAAAATAAAAATACAATGTATCAAAATTTGTGGGATGCAGTAAAAGTAGTGCTTAGAGGGAAATTTATAGCATTGAATACATATGTTAGAAAAGAAGAAAGATCTAAACTTAATAATCTACGCTTCCACCTTCAGAAACTAGAAAAAGAAGACCAAATTAAATTCAAAGTAAACAGAAGAAAAGAATAATAAAAATTACGGCAGAAATCAATGAAATTGAAAATAGGAAATCAATATAGAAAATCAACAAAACTGAAAGATGATCCTTTGAAAAGATTAATAAAAATCAATAAGGCTCTAGCCAGGCTAAGAAAAAAAAAGTGAGAAGATACAAATTACTAATATCAGAAATAAAAGAGGAAACATCTCTACAGATCTCATGGACATTAAAAGGATAATAAAGGAATATTATGAACAACTCTATTTCCACAACTTGATAGCCCAGATGAAATGGACTAATTCCTTGAAAGACACAATCTGTCAAAACTTACACAGAAAGGAAATAGACAATGTGAATAGGCCTATATCTATTAAAGAAATTGAATCAATAACTAATAACCTTCCAAAACAGAAAGCACAAGGCCCGGATGGGTTCACTGGTGAATTCTACCAAACATTTAAGGAAGATATTACACCATGTCTCTACAATCGCTTCCAGAAGACAGAAGCAGAGGGAATACTTCCTAACTCATTCTGTGAGGCCAGCATTACCTGAATATCAATGCCAGACAAAGACATTACAAGAAGAGAAAACTATAGACCAATATCTCTCATAAATATAGATGTAAAAATCTTCAACAACATATTAGCAAATCCAGCAATTAGTTTTAGCCAATTAGTAAATCCAAAAATTAAAATCCAACAATGTATAAAAGGAATCATACACCATGACCAAGTGAGATTTATCCCAGGTATGCAGGCTGGTTCAACATTTGAAAATCAATTAATGTAATCTATTATATCAACAGATTAAAGACGAAAAACCACATGATCATATCAATAGATGCAGAAAAGTACTTGACAAAATACAAAATCCATTCATGATAAAAAGTCTCAGCAAGCTAGGAATACAGGGGAACTTCCATAACTTGATAAGGAATATCTACAACCTACAATTAACATCGTACTTAATGGTGAAAAACTTGAAGGCTTCTCACTAACAAGGCAAAGATATCTCCTCTCACCATAGCTTTTCAACATCATACTAGAAGTCCTAGATAATAAATTAAAGGCACATAGATTGAGAAGAAAGAAATAAAACTGTCCATATCATTTGTCCAACAAATGATATGATCATCTATGTAGAAAATTGAAAAGAATTGACAAAAAAACTAGAATTAATAAGTGGTTATGGCAAGCTTGCCAGACACAAGGTTAATGTACAAAAGTCAGTTGCTTCCTAGGTAGCAACAATGAATAAGTGGAATTAGAAATTTAAAAACACACTACCACCTATGTTGACACGCAAAAAATTGAAATATAATACTTAGATATAAATCTAACAAAACATGTACAACATCTATATGAGGAAAACTACAAACTTAGAAATAAAAGAAGACCTAAATAAATGGAGAAATAGTTCATGTTCATGGACATGAAGACTCAATATTGTTAAGATGTAAGTTCTTCCCAACTCGGTCTGTAGATTCAATGCAATCCCAGCCAAAATCCCAGGAAGTTATTTTGTGAATATTAACAAACTGATTCTAAAGTTTATATAGAGAGGCGAAAAATGTAGAATAGCCAATTCAATATTGAAATAGAAGAACAAAGTTGGAGGGCTGACAGTACCTGATTTAAGACTTACTATAAAGCTACACTAATCAAGACAGTGTAGTATTCAAATAGATCAATGGAACAGAATAGAGAGCTCAGAAATAGACCCACACAAATAGAGTCAACTAATCTTTGACAAAGAAACAAATTCAATGCAGTGGAGCAAAGACAGTATTTTTAACAAATATTGCTAGAACAACTGGACATCTACACACACACACACACACACACACACACACAAATCCAGGCACAAAGGGGTGGGGAACCTGTGGCCTTCTAGGTCCTTGAGTGCAGCCTTTTGACTGAATCTAAATTTTACAGAACGAATCCTTTTATTAAAAGGGGTGCAGCAGAGAAAGATGAAGCTTTTCTTGTCTCCTTTGATGCTTGGAAAAGAACAATCTTGAAATGAGAAGCCTGCAGGTTCCACCCTGTAAGAAGACAAGCCACAGACTAGGAGAAAATGTTTTCAAAAGACACATCTGATAAAGACATCACCCAAAATATACAAAGAACCATTAAAACTCAACAATAAGAAAACAAACAACCTGATTAAAAAATGGGCAAAAGACCTGAACAGACACCTCACCAAAGAGGCTCTATAGACGGCAAGCAAGCATATGAAAAAATGTTCAACATCATATGTCATTAGGGAATTGCAAATTAAAATAAATTACCACTACACAACTATCAGATGGTCAAAATCCAAAACACTGGCAACATCAAATGCTGGCGAGGATGTGGAGCAACCAGAACTCTTATTTGTTGCTAATGAGGATGCAAAATGGTACAGCCACTTTGGAAGACATTTTGCCAGTTTCTTCCAAAACTAAACATACTCTTACCATATGATCCAGCAATCATGCTCCTTGGTTATTTACCTAAATGAATTGAAAACTTATGTCTACACAAAAACCTGCACACAGATGTTTAGAGCAATTTGATTCATAATTGCCAAAACCTGGAAGCAACTGAGATGTCCTTTAGTAAATAAGTGGATAGATAAACTGTGGTATATCCAACAATGAAATATTTAGTACTAAAGAGAAATGAGCTATCAAGCTGTAAAAAGACATGGGGAAAACTTCAACGAATATTACTAAGTGAAAGAAGCCCATCTCAAAGGGCTACTGCATGAAAACTGTGTGGCATTCTGGAAAAGGCAGAACTATGGAGACAGCAAAAGATCGGTGATTGCCGGGGTTAGCAGGAAGGGACAGATGAATAGGCAGAGCACAGAGGATCTGGGGGGCAGTGGAGCCATTCTGCACAGTACTACATTGGCGGATACATGTCATACATTTGTCAAAACCCACAGAATGTATGACAAGAGTGAACCCAAATATAAACTATGAACTTTGGGTAGTAACGACCTGTCAACGTAGGTTCTTTGATTATAACAAGCATCCCACTCTGGTGTGGGATGTTGATAGTGGGGGAGACTGTGATATTTGGGGGCAGGGGGTATACAGGCACTCTCTGTACTTTCTGCTCAATTTTATCGTGAACCTAAAGCTGTCCTAAAAAATAAAATTTATTAATTAAAAAAAGAAGATGAGCAGCTTGCCTTGGATTTCCTCCCTCTCACCTTCCCACAAGCTGAAACTCAGACATGCTCTCAGACCACATTGGACCAGGCAGTGACATCACCCTATTGGATGGCAGGGCAACACTACTTGGGAACCTGGATCCCCGAAGGAATTCACGGGGCACAGACCCTTGCTCAGCCACCAGCCAGGGCCACTCACGTTGGGAGCGTATTGAAGAAAGAAAGGGCCTACGCTTTTTGTTACAGCAGCTTAGCCCTTACCCAGCCCTTGAATAAATGAAGAATGGGGGAATTTATACCACGCTCTAGCTCAAAGGGGCATTTAGGTGAATTACAATAGTTTGTGAGGCAGATCACAACACAAGACCACATGAAGAAGAACCAGGTAAATAAAACATACACACCAGGACCAGGGTGAGTATGCAAAGGCATCTGGGGTTGGTTACTGAAGTTAAGCAGTGAGTTTAATTCAGAAACGCCTGGCAATTAAGGCAAAGTGAGAAACACATGTTCTAACGTATGTCTGATGAGAAGCATTACACACCTTCTTCTATACGATCTCAGATATGTATTTCCTGAGATTATGTATTTATAGCCATAGGATCCTACAGGCACTGGTGGAGGGGTGCGGGGGAGGTGGAAGGAAGAAAATTTTCAAGTGGTAAAAAAAGCATCAGGTTAATTAGAAACCTCTCCAGGACAGAGGCTGTGGTTTCTCCCTTTTTTGAGCGCTCCTCCCCGCCCTCTCCTATTTCCACCCCCACCCCTAGACCCTCCCACACTTCCCCTTAGTACCTGGTCTCACCTGGTACATTGCAACTCTGCCATTCCTCCCTGGCACTGGGATTTCTGACCACTGCTCCCTGGAGGCAGGAGATAGGCCAGCACTTGGGAGAATATGAATTGAAGCCTGTAAAGCTGTGAGGAAATTCTGTTAATCATCGAATTGTAACTTCTCGGTAGAGGAAGTCACTTGATCTTTTCAGCCAACTCTGGGAAAAGCAACACATCTATTTAATGCACTGACCTGAGATCACCTCTCCATTCAGTACAATCGTTCCCCGCACCTCCCCAAAGAGATTTGCTTGCTTGGAGAAAATCAGCAGATTGCCGGGAGCTTTGTGAGTTTTTCTTTCCCCTCTACAACCTGCCTGGATCTTCAAGGTAAAATAAAAATTACAGCCCTGGGAGGAAAGGAGGGCACATAAATAAGGTGGCTGCGGCTGATGAAAGAGATTCTATAAATAAGGTGACATTTTATTTGCCAAGTCACCATAAGATGACACAGGTTTCAAAGTATTTACCTGTTAATTATTTTAATAAAATGTTTCGAATATGTGTGCATTATAAAATTTTTGGAAAGTACAAACACAAGAAAGAAAAAACTTACCACCACCCTATGAAAACCACTATTAATATTTCAGGGTTTCGTCTTCCCCACCGCTCTGATGGTCTCTAGATCTCTTGCTGTCTCTCCCTACCTCTTTTTCTGTCTTGCTCCTTCTAGCTTGCAGAACTGGAATCATAAAGTACATAATGTTCTGTAACTTGATTTTTTTTGTTTAATCATTTATAAGAAATACTGCTTCCGTTTTGAAACACACTGAACCAGGAGAGGATGATTCAGCTCAAAGCTCTTAATATAGGGCATGTTTACGTGTAGCTGCCATCCTTCCATTCACAAATACTTACTGGGTGCCTGTTGGGTACTAGGTTCTGTGCTCGGCCCTCGTGTGATGAGAAAGACCAGGTCTCATGGAGCTTACAGCCTAATGGGGAGGATGGATGCTAAATGACATCGAGCATGAGAAGACACCTCTTATGCCAGGGTAGTGCTGCCTTGGGACCAGCAGCTTGAGGGCTGCCTGCTGAAGGTCCCCAAAACTGAGGTTTACTATCATTGGGTGTGCCGGTGAGACACACACACGGAGTTTGCACAGCCACCCGCCTGTTGGGTGGATTATGGTTAGCCAAGGGTTCATTTTATGGATGACAGCTGTAGTGAAGTTGCAGAATGACCTTCAATCTCCTTGATTTGTGATGGGAGACCTGATTCCAACAAACAGTCCCTCCGTCAGCCCCCATCACAAATGCCCTGTCATAAGGAGATGGTCACTGTCTCCAGGCACTGGCCTAGAAGAGAAGAAGATGAACATTTTTCAGTCTGCCCGGCGATATCCCCTAGAGCAGGGGCCAGAGGAGACCACAAGAGTGAATTCTAACCATGAGCCCGCCTGATGCCCACCTCTGATCGCTAATGGAGGAGAACACACCATACCTACAGCATCTTCTCATGTGTGCACCTCGCCCCACTCCCCCTTTTTGCTTGGCTAGGGGCTCAGCACAGTACCATACACAACTTCAACAATCAAACCTTCATGAGGTCATTTTTATCTTAAAGGAAATCTCTGAGGGGTAAAGATTCTGGGCCTTGTAAAGATTAAATAAAAAATGTAACATTCTGACACTCAGAACTAAAGGGGTCATTATAGAGATATACCTGGGGCTAGACTTAATAAAACCTGCTTTGAAATTTTGTTAGATAGATACTGAGTCTCCCTTTTGTCTAAAGCTGCTTTTTTGCGGGATTAACCAGGTGGTGCATAAGCAACAGATGTCCACACTCTACGGCAATCAGTGTCAGTTATTTGAACTAAGTTGTACTGCTGACTGTTCTCAAGCTTGTGGTCCACCATAGCATCTGATCCTTTTCACCTATGCACCCAGCTCTCTTCCTTCATTTGTGCAATTGAGTTACTCTACCTGCATATGTCCCAACTGAACAACAAAGTGGTGGTTTCTGACTTACTCACTTCTCCAGTCCAGCGCACCAGTTGAGCCACAGAGAAAGCCCAAACAGCAGCTGCTCTAGATTTATGGTTGTGTGGGGGTGCTATCCCTCAAAATAATGAGAGCTCACGTCCGCGGGGGCTCTGTAGTCAGAGCAATAATTTCAAAGCTGGATATCAGCAGAAAAACTAATGAGACCATTTAAAGTGTGTGTTAATGTGGTATGTGTGTAAAATTAACAACCCTTTGATAGCCGAGCCACAAACACCCTCCTGAGGTCAATCTGGAAGTCACGGAGAAGACTGCCTCTGTGGGCCAGTGTGCCAGATGTGAGTGGGAAGGCACCAGAGCCTGGGGATGACCCAGCTGCATCTTAAAATTAATATCATGTTAAATTAGCCCCCATGTAAATGCCATTTCGTAACAGCTGCCTGGCCTGTTTGTGGGAGCAACAGCAGGTGGGAACACGTGGGTCCCCACCTCGGGACCATTCTCCCCCCTTTGGTTAATTAGTGTCAAACACGAATGGCAAAACCACCACCTTAATAATAATTGGAGCCACCATTTATTGAGTGCTTAGTGTATACCAAGCTCTGCACTAAACCCTGTACATGCATTACCCTGTCTAGTCCTAGGATCACAGTGAGGTTGGATATTGCTAGTGTCCTTTTTAGCAGATATGGAAACCGATGCTCTGGATGTGACTCACCCTGTCCCACAGGCAAGTGGGTGAGCTGGGATTTATTACCTAGATCTGCCTGACTCAAACAGATGTTCTCTTGCGGAGCCTACTTCCTTCTTGCAAAGACTCAGTGGTGGGCTTCCTTCACAGAGGGGTGTGTGTGTTGGCGGGTAGGGGGTTCTCTGGTATATTGCAACCAAAATCAAAGCTCAGGAATATTTCCAGCCAACAGATCAGTGTCTGTTCTTCTGATGGCCTGGGTTAGAGGTATCTGCATTTTGGTTTAAAGGTCTCTTCCTAACCCTACCACCAGCAGCAGAATCCTAAGGGAAAAAATTAGGGGCAGGCTCTTGTTGGAACGCAGCCGAGGAGTAGGAAAAAGTCTTACAGAAATGAAGCCTCCCCACAGGACATCTGGGCATCTGTTCATTGCCCAGCACTTTCTGAACTAGTCTGGGCTAGAGAAGAGGCATCTGTGACTTCATCCGAATGGCCTGGTGTCCTGGGCAATGGGAAGCCGCCCAAATTGGCCACACCTCCCACCTTACCCAAGTGTACCCTAACTCCACTACCCCTCACTTTGTTCCCCTCTCCGGAGACCCCAGAGGGCACAGCAGGGGCTGCCTTGCTGAAGCGTGTTTCCCAGGGCACCTTGGGGTAGAGTCCCGACACACATACTGCGCCGTGTTGCACAAGTCACACTGCAGCCAGCCTCTGCCAAGACAAGTGAAAGCCTTTCAGAAACGACCAGAAATACAGCCAAGAAATCCATCCCTTCCCTTTGAGAGGGGAAGAAAGAAAGGCAGTCAGTTGACAGGGAAGGAGAGCTCCTGGCAAGAGGCACAACCCAAGTCCCAGTCCCAGGGTAGAAGGGAGAGAGAAAGAATTAAGAAAGAAATAGTCAGCAACTTATGCTCCTTTCTATTTTCACAAACAAGATCCCCTGGCTGACCTTTCGGGCCAGCTGGGAAATTATACCACGCAGGGAGCATGCAAATAGGGCTGTATCTCTCTGCCACTCTGTCCCCCGCCTGCTCCAAGGCCCTGCGTAGCCCCCTGGGGCCGCCTCCGTTTGGCCACCAGGAAATCCAAAGGACACAGCCTGAATGGGGGGCAAAGATGGGGCCAGGAAGGATTCAGTATCAGGGCGGCTCTAAGGCTGTGTGCTAGAATCTGTTCTAGGGCATGAGTCTTGGTTGCTAAGGTGACAGGCCCGACCTCTCTGCTGAGGGCAGGGGAATGCCCCCTGCACAGCAGTCGGGAAGGGGCTTGCCACGCCGGACCCCGGGAACGCAGGCCACCCATCTCCTCCCCCTCTAAAAAGCCTATAAAGTGCAAATAGCCCTCCAGACCATCAGATAATGTTTGCTTGTCCTCGGGATTTTACTTCTTTTTCAACAACCTGAAAACATCTCCACATCTCCATTATCTTCAAAATCCAATGCTGTTCAATACCCTCTACCATCCAGCCTAAACTTAGCTTTACAATCCACCCTATGGAACAGCCAATCCAAACAATTTTGCTATTCTCTGCCCACATCTCTGTTTGTGCTATTCGCTTTGCCAGGCTTGCTCACCTCCTCACCGCCTCTTAGCCAGTAAAACCTACCGATCTTTCCGAGGCTGGCTCAAATGCCACCTTGCTCATGACACTGTCTCTCATCTTTCCAGCCACAAGCTAGCTGTGCAACGTGGCCAGTGCCGCGCCTGCGGCTCCTGCATGCTGGTATATGTGGTAGACAGCTGTGGGCTTCTCTCCCGTTACTGTATCGCAAGCTCTTTGTGTTCAGGGAACATCTCTTGCAACGCCTGGTGTTCCTCTCATCGGCTAGTCCAGTACAAGGTAGCCCCTCCTTCTCATTGTTCTATGGTCTTCCAGTCCCCTTCCTTTAAATACTGTATTTCTCTACCCCCTCCGAAGGAGAATCTTTCTGACTTTCTTTGGCTCTGGTGGCCTCTGCAGATCCTGGCCCGCTGGGGGCATCACAAGGGAGGGAGCGGCACTGGGGAGAGAGTCAAGTCACGGTGTCACACAGCACATCCATAGAGACTTTCACATAAATTGTGCAACATGGCTGTGCTAAAGACAGCAGGCGATGTAAGACCAGAGAAGGGGCTTTTTCAACAACCGAGGCAAAAATCAAATGTAACTCAGCTAAGGCAGAGGCAGGGGAATGGGAAGAAGAAAACAAATACGAGTGACACTGTAAAGGGAGAAGTAGTAAGACACGAGCCTGTCAGGGTCCTTTGCTATTTTGTACTTATCTGTTATCTGTCTATCCCCACTTCCTTTTTTTATTAGTTTTCTTTTTCTTTTTGAAGGGTGGGGAGTGTGGAGGGGGGTGGAGTTCAGTTTCCTTTTTCTTTTCTTTTTTTTTTTTTTTTGAGACAGAGTTTCATTCTGTTGCCCTGGCTAGAGTGCAGTGGCGTCATGATAGCTCACTGCAACCACCAGCTCCTGGGCTCAAGCAATCCTCCTGCCTCAGCCTCCCGAGTAGCTGGGACTATCTGATGGGCCACAACACCCGGCTACTTTTTCTATTTTTAGTAGAGACGGGGTCTCACTCTTGCTCAGGCTGGTCTGGAATGCCTGGGCTCACGTGATCCTCCCACCTTGGCCTCTCAGAGTGCTAGGATTACAGGCGTGAGCCACCTCACCCGGCCCTCACTTCTTGTCATACAGAACTTTGATTGATCTTCCTTTGAAGAACCACCTTTACCATTCATAGGCCACGTGGCTCAAGTGGTGCGTGTCCCGTGCTTGGCCGATGAGAACACATTCCCCTGAGGACTGATTTGGGGTAGGCATGTGACCTAAGCCTGGCCAAGAAAAGCCTTATCTTGGACTTTTGCTAGCACTATCAGGAAAAAGACTCTTTTTTTTTTTTTTCTTTTTTGGCTGGTGTGGCCAAGCTAGAGAGCCTTTTATAAATGAAAACAAAAGGAAAAAAACAAAGCAAAAGTCAGAGACAGAGCCCTGTTAACATCTGTAAGACTTTAGATCCTACTGTGCTAGAAATTAGTGAACTTCCCAACCATGTGAACCAATCCGGTTTCTTTTGGCTTAAATCAGTTGGGTTGGATTTCTGTGACATTCAACTGAGAGTCATGACTAACATAAGGACTGGCCAATATTGGGCATAGGGAAATTAAAGAGTCAAAAATGTCCTGATGTTGGGGGATCTGGGAATAAGATGATTCACCATCAATTGTCCAAAAAACAAAAGACAAAGAGATAATAAAAACACTAATATTTAGAAAGCAAAATACTTTATGGTTTTTATTTTCCAAGACAGAGTCTTGCTCTGTCACCTGGGCTAGAGTGCAGTGGCACAATCATAGCTCACTGCAACCTCAAACTCCTGCGCTCAAGCAATCCTCCTGACTTGGCCTCCCAAAGGGCTGGAATTATAGGCGTGAGGCACTGCACCCAACCTAATATTTAGAAAGCAATATACTTTGTATCAGCCAAAACTCATGTAAAATACACACCAAGATTGGTAAATTCAAAGCAAAAATGAGAAGGTAGGGAAAATCATGTAATTTTAACAACTAGTAGAAAGAGAAATTACTTCAGTTGCTATGGCATTTCTGCTTTCTCCATCAAGTGATATCCTCAAACTGAAAAGAATAGTACAAATACCATAAAAAGGGAAATGAAGGTGACAATATGTGACGATCTAGTAAAAAAGAATTTACTCACTGAAAATGTGTTCACATCTCCAGGCCTATTTGGACAACATCCTCAAGCACTGGAGGAACTTGCAGGTGTGGACTCAGTATCACTCCAGGTGATCTTTAAAAAATCATGGGAAAGAGGAGAGATGCCAAAAGAAAATGTCCTAACTTTCAGCAAGGGAAAAGAGGGCGACTTTTGAAAACCTCACACTGAAAATCTGAACATCCATCTTCAGCAAAACTCCAGAGTTAATTATTAAACAAGTGCATGTGAATACTTCAAAAATGAATGCAGTGGTCACCAGAAACTTGTGTGATTTCATGTAAAAACAAGACATATAACCAACATCATTTCTCAAATCTTTACAGAGCCCACAGGGCGCTTCACTGTCTGGTGCTTGCCTACCTCTCCTTCCTGGTGCCCTCCCACCCCCCCTACCCTGGCCCTCATCCCCACCCCCACCCAAGGCGCACACTTAACACACTCACTCTGCTGAAGTGACACCCATCTTCATGCTGTTCCTGAAATGCTCCAAATTCATTCCTACCACAGGGACTTTGCTCTCACTACTCCTGCAACCTGGAGGCCTCTTCCATCCCATTTTAGCATAGCAAGCCACTTCTCATCCATTAGATCTCATCTCAGTATTACCTTCGCAAAAAAGACTATTACAATGCAGCTTTTCAAAAGAAGGAAATCCTGCAATATGCAACAAGCTGGATGAACCTCGAGGACATTATGCTAGGTGAAATAAACCAGTCACAAGGACAAATGCTGCATGATTCCACTGATATGAGGTATCTGAAATAGTCAAGTTTATAGAATTAAAGAGTGGAATGCTGGTTGCCAGGGGCTGGGAGGAGGAGGAAATGGGGAGTTTACTACTCAACAGGCACAAAGTTTCAGTTCAGCAAGTTGAGCAACTTCTAGGGATCTGTTTACAGCATTGTACCTAAGGGCAACAATAATGTATTGTACATCTGATTTGTTAGGAGGATAAATCTCTGTTATTCTTACTGCAATAAAATAAAATAAAATAATGGAAAGGCTTTCTTAAAATAACCCCCATTCAGTCACTCTTGATCCCATGATCTTATTTTATTTTCTTCATAGATCATATCCCCATCTAAAATGATCTTATTTGTTTGTTTAATTCTGTATTCTCTCTCTCCACGCCACAGAACTGTGCCACTAATACAGTAGCCACTAGCCACATGTGACTATTGAGTACTTGAAATGCGGCTAGTCCTAATTGAGATGTGCCGTAAATGAAGATACACAGCGGATTTTGAAGAATAGGTATGAAAAAAGTGCCAATTGCCTCATTATATTATTAAGATTAATTTCACCTGTTTCCTTTTTCTTTTTGTAATGTGGCCACTCAAAAAAATAGAATTACATATGCAGCTTCCATTATGTTTCTACTGGACAGCAATGCCCTAGAAAAAAAGGCTTCCTAAGAACATAGACCGTACCTGTGTTGTTTTATATATGTGTTCACATTTAGAACTATCGTTGGTACATACTAAGTATTCAGTTAAAAAGTTGCTGATTGAGTTAATGAACTGCCTTTAAAAAAAAAAAAAAAAAAGGAGGGTGACTACATTGGTAGATCTTAGAAATGCTATATCTTTTCTTTCATCCATCCAGGCATTTGACAAAAGCTGTCATTTTTTCATAGCAAATCCAAAGTTAATTGAAGAGTTATGACCCTAGGCTGTTGATATGAGGTCACTGGGATAAACTACTTTCAGAAAGAGGAAAAACAAGTTCAAATTATTGGGCTTCACTGAATCTAAGTCTTCACCTATTATAAATACACTACTATTTTATATACAATTAAGAAAAAGTTCCCAAATAAACTAAGACACACCATTGATTGTAACCTGCCATCCAATTTCAGAGATGTTAAAATGTGGGGAAAATGTGTGTCTTAGAATGTGTTAATTCCCCCTAACTCTCCAGCCAGACTCCATTTGGACCACAAATGTGGAGGCTGAGATTTTTGTTCTCTCATCTTCTTTATTCCATCCTTCATTTCACCCTGGTGGGAAGAGAGTCTTTTTTAAGACATAGTAAAAAAAAAAGCCAATGTTTTTATCACAGTAACTTTTTGAAAATATGATATGGGAGATGGTCCAAAGGTGGTACTGGAATTGTTCCATTCTAAAGCATCTGGAACACTTAAACGTACTCCTATGACAATAGATGGAATTTCATCCTTCCTTCCAAGGAGGCTCCAGGAAATATTGGGCACAGAGTGGAGAGGTCAGGACACCAGACAGAGAAGGGACTCCATGAGGCCTTCAAGGAATGAAATGAATGAAAGGAATGCTCTAGCACATCTTTTGGGCTCTGTGTGGTTGTGGTGAAATGTCAGTAAATTGTTTTCTTTCTTGTCATGGGTTATGCCTTCACTCTTCCATTCACTGCTGGGCATATGAACCATTTTTGCTGCTACAGATTAAAAGAGATGTTGACAAATGGGAAAGCATCCAGACCAATAACTCTCAAGCAATGGCTGTGGGCACGCTTAGGTGGGGGCAGGGGACACCTGAGCAGGCGGGCCTCGGAGCTCCGTTCCACCTCCTCTTTTATGAGCTTTCTCTGTTCAGCTTCCACACAGGTCTTCTAAGAGCCCAGTGATGCCTGGACTATTTTTAGATTTTAAGACACTTTACTCATAGGTCTATTTTCCCATCTTTAGAGTTAGCTATTAGAAGTTGGCAGGTTATAGTTAGAACTAACTCTTATGATCAGACCTCGTCCTTATCAGTGGACAATAACCTACATTTGAGGATTCCTTGAATTCAGAGCTCCAGCCTAACGGCCCTCCTAGTCTCTACCCTTCCCTGAAGGTCCTACTTCCGTGTAAGATTTTGTTCTCTATCTACACGCTACTTGGCTAAAATAATTTTGAAAACCACTAATTTGAAACAGTGCTTCTAAAACATGGTCAAACATTGTTATAACTTGATAATACAACATCATTGATATTACAACTCAGATTCTTGGGTCTCATCCCAGACCTAGTAACTCAGAATCTCAGGCCGTTGTCCAATAATAAAGCTGATTGCCTGGAAAACAGATGACCTCTCACTGGAAGTGTTCTAGTAGTGGCTAGATGATCGGATTTCACCAAAGTCAGTGGAAGTTCCTTTCCTGGGAGTAACTTTGAATTAGAAAAACTCTCTAATGTTACTTTCAAAGCTATGAGTCTCTGATTTTATTATTCGAATAGACATCAGGATTTCTCACCCAAATTCTCTGCCTTTAGCACTAGTGAACTGTAACAATAGAGGTCCAGACACTCAATGGGGTGTTAAGTATCCCAGGAGTATTTCTGGTACTTTAACAGGAATAAGACTTCTTCATGATAATTGTGCATTGGTTCTGGTATATTTCCCAGACAGAAGAAATTAATATAGCCAATTAAAGAATGGAGAGAAACAATGCAAGGATAATGCCAATTCATCTTCCAGTTGAGAAGATAATAAATTCTTACGTTTGAATATGGAATAGCTACTGATACATTACAAACCTAATAATGAAACTTAATTAGCAAGAGCCAACTCAGCGGGAGTTATAATGCTTTCCAGCGTCCTTCTTCCCTCTCTCCACTTCATGCTTTCTTCCTCCTTACCCCATGCCAGGGATAGGTAACATAAACTCTAAGACTGAACATGTTAGTCCCTGTACCTTTGTCTCTTTCAATTGTAGGATCTAATTATATAAGTCTGGTCCTGCCCTGTGTCTGAGCCAACCCTGACCAAGTTGTGCACGCTTGTGTTCCTTCATCCAGCAAATATTCAGAAAGCCTTTGGTTTAAAATATGTCCCATATTATGCGATGGGAATAGAAATGTGAAGGACATAATCCCTCCTCCTTTCAGTGGAGAGGCAAATGGGGAATTCTAGCAATCAAGCTTCCATAAATTCAGTGTCTAATTATGAGTCTTCCTTTGCATCAGCCTTGCCTTAATCCCAACCACAAGACATTTGCTGGGATTTCGGCCTCCATCTGCCAATCATACTCCAGTTCCCATGCTGGGATAGAAGACCTGCCTCAAGCCTTATCTGCTTTGGTTGAAATCCTACCAACAGATCCCACTTCATTCTCTTGGGACCAAACCATATACTAGGATCCAACAGAGAGGCCTTTTGCCATCTTCTCCTCCCTACTGCATGGAGGCCACCTGTCTGATTTTGATGTAAGTAAGATCCTTACACTGATCTCAGGGTATAAATAAGAATAAGAGTAACTGTAATAACTCATTTTTGGTATTTTTGACTGGAATGGGTATGGATTCCAGTATATTTTATGGAGTCTTTAACATTTTCAATTTTCACTCTTGGATCTCCTACATGCTAATGATTGCTGGACCTGGAGGCAGCCTAAGAAACTGACCAGAGGCTGTTCTTGAAATTGCTCCTCTTCCTTTTGAGCAAGACTTTTTCTCAGGGTCACATGCCTGCTTATTTCCTCTGTTAAGATAAATTTGCAATCTTGGCTCCACATGAAAATTGTCTTCTCATAACCAACTAATTGACCAAATATGCTGAGCTCATCAGGTACCTTAACACACCCATTGCATCAGACCCCGTGGGACATTTGTATGGCTTCAAGTCAGGCCCAAATTTGCCAAACCTCCATGGGTGCTGTCATGGTTTGAATTATGCCCCCAACCCCAAAAAGATATGCTGAAGTCCTAACCCTCAGGATCTCAGAATGTGACCTTGTTTGAAAATAGACTCATTGCAGATACAATTAGTTAAGAGGAAGTCATCTTGGAGTGGGGCGGGCCCCTAATCCAATACAACTGGTGTTCTTACAAGAGGAGGGAAATTTGGACACAAACACGTCCAGGTGGAAGACAATGTGAAGACACAGGGGGGAGAACATCATGTGAGGACGAAGGCAGAGACTGGAGTTATGCAGCTGCAAACCATGGAGCTCCTGGGGCTACCAGAAGCTAAGAAGAGACAAGGAAGGATTCTCCCCGCAGCTTTCAGAGGGAGCAGGACTCTGCCAACACCTTGATTTTGGCTTTCCAGCTTCCAGAACTGTAAGTCAATACCTATCTGCTATTTGAAGCCACCCAGTTTGTGGTTCTTTGTTATGGCAGCTCTAGAATACAGGTGCCACCTTGCCCTCCTGGCTATCTCTAGGGGACCTGAAGGAAGGAGACTGCATTCCTGCTTTATCCTGAAACTTTACAACAGACTTTAGTCCTTTTGACCCGACATCTGGGTTACTTACGCCCAGAGCCACCTGTCTCTCACTCCTGCTTGCTGCCTTTCCCATGGCCAGCGGCTAAGACCCTTGCAGGCTTCTCAGTTTATCTATTTGATTTGTGACAACAGCAAAGACTTTCAGTCTTCCTGGCTCACATCTTCCTAGGGACATAAAGAAAAGTAACTGCTTTTGTGTACAAGATTTGTTCTGCTAGCATCCTCAAGGTTGTAGGCTGCATGACGAAGGGGAAAAAAATCCCAGTTAGGTAATACACCATCAATCATATTGAAGATAATAGATGTTCACTATGAAAAGTACATTTGCTTTTAAGCTGTTTATCTACCAGTGGTGCTGATCCATACCCCTTTCCCCACCTTGTGAAAACAGATAAAGAGATAAACTGTTGCTTCAGGACTGATGGAAATTAATTTATCTACTGGGGAAATGGACCTACCACCATGGCTTCAATGAACACATTATATGGTGTTCTAACTCATAAAACTCAGAAAAGTTAGAATTTCTCTGTTGCAAGTTTAGAAACTATCTCAAGCTGGCTTAACAAAAAGAGAAATTTATTGTTATTATTTTTTTTAGTGTGTGTCCAGAGCCAAGGGCCAGAAGAAGGGAGCTGGAGAAAGAGACAGGAAAGCTATCTGTATTTGCTCCCCACCTTTGTCTCTGCTCCTCTCTCTGCAAAGGAATTATTTTTTTTTTCTATCTCAAGACCAGCTTTCTTGGTGTAGCCATCTACTTGGTGGAAAGGGCTCTCAGGTTAATGTGTAAAAGGTCTCGCCATTTACCTTGTCTCGGTGCCAATTCCGAATTTCTAGGTAGTGTTGTGATTGGCTGAACTTCAGGCACGTGCCCAGCTCTGCAACAATAGGTTCAGCGGGGTGGGGTGAGGTGAGGAGTGTACAGCACCACAAGACTGGATCGGGGCTGCCAAGAGTCACCCCATGGCTGTAAATGGCAGTGTCAAGGAAATGGGCTAGCAAGGCAAACAACCCTACAAGTGTCTTCTACCAAGATGCTCCAATTAGCTTCTCTAATGAGCCACATGGACACAATAGTAATGTCAAGAAAAGAATGGAAATAGACCAGATAATCAGCTCGTTCCTGGTTCTCTGTAGGACTCATATATGGCCTTAGGGGACAAATCCTAGTGACTGACAGCATGCTGTACTTGGAATTGCCTTCTCTTGGCTGCTTTCTCCCTTTAGGATACGTTCTCTGGCATTAGACCTTTCAGTCCTTTAAGCAAGTAGGCTCCTATTAATACCAATAACCCACTGTGTAAAGAGAGTGAAGATCATGTAGACCACTAAGTATAGGCCTTGTAGCTGGAGTTGAGGAAGGAGTTGGGGTGAACAGTTCTTCTCTCTCAGAGGATAATTTCTAAAGAGAATGGGTTAATTGCCAAATGCCTCCTCCCTACTGCCTTCTAGAGAATACAGGGTTGGGTATAAAAAACACAAGTTATTGTATAGAACAATCTGGGTTCAAATCCTGACCCCATATTAACATTAAGACATGGGCAAGTTACTTAACCTTTCTAAAGCACAGTTTCCCCATCTGTGATGTGGTCATAATGGTAGATCTTTACAGAGCTGCCAAGAATTAAATGAGACAATGCATGACAAGTGCTTAGCACAGTGCTCAACACTCAGCAGCAGCTGTGAGTGTTGCCGCCAGATCTGACATAGCACCTCTTACTGGCCTCTCTGGAGCCCTGGCACTCTTTTCTTCTGTGATTTCATTTTCTGTAGTAGAGAAGGTACCCCACAACAGAAATTCTCAAGTCTCAGGTACAGATCTGTTTTAACAGAAGATGTTCCCCATCCCCAGCATTAGGATTAGGAGGAAAACCACCAGCCTATAAGTCAGCCTTCCCCATAGACCTATAAATACCGCGGACTCCTACAGTCTGTGACTTTGGCTTCTGTACAGCTGAGTGGGGTATGTAGGACCGGGGAAGAAGTTTAGGATGCTTTGGAAAGAAAACAGAGGAAAGCAAAATAATATTAGCACTCTAGTAAATCAATCACAGATGGCCTTCAAAAATTAACCCAAAAGCAGAATGCTCATTTTCAGAAAGTGCCTGCCTTCTTGAAATAATCTGGAAAAGTCCCAAGAACATCTCCCATGCAAAAGTAATTCAATAGTCACTGCTTCCGCTGGAAGTGTTGGGGAAAAACAGTCTTTGTTCTTTCAGTCTTTGCTGTTCCCATTTTCTCTGACAATAGATAGGGGAACAGTACATAATGATTTCATCAGCTGTGTGGACCAGAGGTTCCATCTCCCACCCTGCAAAAGGGGCTGGTCCTCTCAGAGCCGAGATTCTCTGCAAGGTGCAGAGGGGAGGCTTTGTCTCCCTGGCTGCAGGATGTGACTATCACCCAAAGGGCGCCTGACTGCCTTCCCTGTCCTGCCTCCTGTAACCAGTGGCCCTTTTCCACTGAAGAGTTGTTTATTGTGTAATTAATGAAAGGTAATGGCCCTTGCAGATACTTCACCAGGGAGCCCAAAATTTAAACTCATGCCGCTGATTAAGATAGACTCTTCTCCCCCACTCTTAATTATCCAGCTCTGTAAAACAGCTTTAAAGCTCATGGAGCCTCAGAGGGTATCCTGGGTTATTAATCTCAGCATCGACACACTCTTCTCTCAATGAATGTTCCTGCAAAAACAAAACCAAACAAAACATGAAAGGGCCTAAGAGGGGAGGAGAGGCAGTAATTTTTCCCTTTAGGCCTATTATCTACTTTCCTCCAGGGGACAAAACCCAGCCAGGAGCTCCTGGCTGGCTGACCAGCGCCCAAGCATTGCTTCTGCTCAGCACTTCCAATACATGGTTAAAAATCATAGCTATTGCTTCATGGCAATAAATATTTCAAAACCACTTGCTTTGTGGCCTGCCAGATGGCTGCATTTCACACTTCCAACTGTGGCAGACTCCAAAAAACTCAGCGACTCAAATTTTGTGGTGGGGTTTATGATCCTGGAATAGGGGTTGGGGTGGTGGAGGGGTAATATAGAAAGGGTTTTTCTAAATTAAAAAAAAATCTAATGGAGTGAGTCCCGCTTGCTTTGCTTGAGTGGCACAGCCCAGTTGTAGGAATATTGTTCACAGGTCATTCAGCAGCAAAGATGCCAGTTCCCAACATAGTCAGCGAAAGTTCTTCTCATGTTTTATTCACGTTGCCCGCTCTGCCTCCACCCCCACCCCAAATCCTGCGTCAGCTTCGTCACCCTTAGCTTCTCTTGCTCCCTGCGTGGACAGACTCAGTGAACAGATCTTCAAGATGGGTCAACAAACTTAGAATTCCTTGCATGTTAGACACAGACGTAAAAAGAAGCCAAGTAGGGCTGAGAGGCAGGGTGCTCCGAATCCTTTTGGATTCATCGTCTTGATTTCTTGTAGGTCCATCCTGACTGTTTTTCAGGCTTTGTGCTGAAAGGGATCAGGATAGTAGGTCATTTTAGTCTCTTGTCACCTTATGTTTTTTATTAGTAGTATCGTTATCATATATTCATTGAATATGTATATCATATGAATATATGATATCATATGAATATATGATAAATTGAATATATGAAAAATTAGAAAATAAGAATAAAGAAGCCAAAATTCAAAACCTACACACACACACACACACACACACACACACACACACACACAAACCACCCTCAACCTTATAATACAGGTAAAATTACTACTAACATTTTAGCACATATTCTTCTAGACTTTCTCTTTATATAACTACGACACAAATATGTATTCATAATGTCTTTTGTGATGCCAGGTTCATACTATATCTACTATTTTGAAACTTGCTTTTTTCATTTAACAATGTACTGTGGACACTTTCCAAGACCCTACGAAGCCTTCTACACTCATGCGGGCACACACATGCACACAGCATCAGGATCACTTGCAAACAGGAAGAGTTTCTTCCCCAAAAGATGCCCACAGAGGTCAAAAAGTTTAGCGTCATGAGTGAGTTTCACTAATGAGGGCAAGAGGATGATTTTTTCTCATGGCTCCTGTGGGTGCTCACAATCTCAGCTCTGGTCCGCTCTGGTTACAAGGATGGGCTAGGAAGAGGGGGATTGTGACCCCATTAGGGGCAGCACGAGAAGAGGCTGAGCTCTGCCTCTATCCATGTGTCTGCAGGAGGACAGGGAAGATTGACAGCAAAGCTCTGGGAGTGATTCCAAAGCAGAGGTCCTTGTTCTCACCTATCCTTAGATAAGGCCTAATGTCCAGCATCAAAACATAAATCAGTGGAGCTGTGGATGCTGCCTCCCTTCCCACTCAGCATGAGAAATGTCATGTCCTTGGCAGCCCCCGCTGCCTCTCTCTCGGTCCATGAAGCCAGCTGAGAGAGTTTTAGCAGCTGGGAGCCTCCGTAGCCCTGCCAACTCGCCTTTCCCCAAACCCGAGGGAGCTGCCACCATCCTTGTGCTCTTTGCCAACAAGCCTGGCAAGGAAGCTGCTCTCCAGAAACCACTGCCTCTGAACAGCCTTCTCTAGGACAACTCCTCACCTGACAGGCAACCTGAAACACAAGGGGCCCTCCTCGTCCTCAGTGCTCCAACAAACCCCCTAAAGCTCTAGCAATCAGCAGTAGCCTTTCCACAGAAATCGTAAGGTACATGAGCTACGCAAGCATCCTACACACAACATGTAAACTGCTGCACATATCATATGCTCTGCTCAAGCGATCCTCCTGCCCTGGTCTCCCAAATTGTTGGGATTACAGGCATAAGCCACCATGCCTGGCCCCCATTCTCACTTTTAATCATTACCTCTTTTGTCCTTTCTGTGCCCCTACACACTGTCACCACCTCATCCTCTACATGCCAGCTTTGCACACATTCTTGTCATTTCTTTACCTTGCCTTGCTGCTCACACATGCTTTCCTCCTGTCATTGCTTCTTGTCTGCCGGTGAACTCAGACCCATGCTTCATAACCCAGCTCAAGAGATGCTGACTTCTTCAGGTAGAGTTGGCCATTCTCTCTTCTGTGCCCCACCATATGCTATACATACTTTTATTATAGTATACACAGTTGCTTATTTACATGACGGTCTCAACCACTGGACTAAAAGCTTATTTGGGGTCAAGGTTATGTCTTACTTGACTTTGAGCTCACAGCATTCAGCTGAGGGCTTGGTATATAGCAAGCACACAGTAAATGTTTGATAAATGAAGAACTGAACAAATGAAGAAATAAAAGCCAGCTAATGAGTGTACCCTAAGGATGGCATGGCTCCGAGAGGTGATGTCGACACTCATACAAATAAACATATCTGGGACAAGCAGGACCCTAGTTACCTGCTTCTCCCTCTCCTTCCCCATCCCTAGCTCCATCTTGCCACTGTGCTGTCCCAAACTGGAGGGCATTGGAGGGGATAACTGATGAAGCAAAATTAAAGTTTATCTCCCTGTGATATTGTGAAAAATATATTTGGTCTTCCTCCTTCTTTCTTGGCATACAACTCCTAAAATCCTCAGAATCTCCAAAGTGATTTTCTTGTATGCTAATGAGTTGACTGAGGGCTGGCAGCCCCTAAGTGTCTTCAGGATGGAGACTGGTCACAGGAGAGACCAAGGTGTGATTAAAGGGTTGGGACTTTTGGTCTCATCTCCCAGCCTCTGGGGAGGGGAGAGGGGCTGAAGGTTAAATTGATCACCAGTGGTCAATAATTGAATAAATCATGCCTATGTAATGAAGCCTCCATGAAAACCCAAAAGAGCAGGGTTCAGTGAGCTCTGGATAGCCGAACGCATGGGGGATTCTGGAGGGTGCCCCCAGGGAGGGCATGGAAGCTCCACGCTCTTCCCACACGCCTTGTCCTATGCATCTCCTCCATCTCTTCATCTGCTTCCTTTGTAATATCTTTTATAATAAACCAGTAAATGTAAGTAAAGTTCTGTAAGATCCCCCGTGAAGGGGATAGTGAGAACCCCAATTTATAGCCCATGAGTCAGAAGTGTAGGTGACAACCTATTACTTGTGATCGGTGTCTGAAGTGGTTTTAGTCTTGTGCAGCTGAGCCCTCAACCTGTGGGATGTGATGCTATCTCTAGGCAGATAGTGTCAGAGCTGAATTGAATTAGAGGACTCCCAGCTGGTGTCGGCTGCAGAAATGATTGCTTGTTTGGTGTGTAGGGGAAAAGCCCCCATACATCTGGTGTCAGAAGTGTTCTGTGTTATGAGAATACAGGAGAATAAACTGAATTTGTTTTTCCTATATCCTCAGACTCATAGATACTCAAAACATTTTATAAAAAGTCACTTATTTGGCTTTTTCTCATTCAACATCATTCTCAACAGGCAAGAACGGCACAGAGATAGTTGGCATTCACTGACGATTGGCTCCATGAAGACCAGGACCCCATATGTCTTCTTCATGCTGATGGCTGCAGGCACTTAGAAGACACCTACTAAATATTTACTACATGACTGAATGACTGACTGGTCACATATCAAAGGCAGAGCAGCAACAATGTCAGTGCCTTGACTGCACCAATATGTCATCTCCCCCTGTGCAGACATATAATTCTATTTCTAAAACCTGTTGACAACTATTGACTCCTCTTGGCATCTCATTGTCATTTCTAAGCACAGCTAGAGCTGAGTCCTCAGCCTCTGACTTCAGCCTAATCAAGCCAGTCGGAATCTTGTGGGTCGGGCTGCACCGCCATGTGTGAGGCTGCCTCTCTTTACCTTTTTGTGACAACACCTAAAGATTGATCTAGGGAGGAAGTTGGCATTCAGGTCAGTCTGACACTCTCTCAAAAAAGAGTAAATGGGACAGAATCTGTCCCTAAGCAGACCACAGGAGACTCACCCTGCTAGGGGAGTATCAGAGTGCACCAGCCCAGTCAGGGACTCTAACTGAGTGCAGTGGAGACGGTCAGTTTTGAGATGAACAATATATTTATATTATTCACTGGCCCTGAAGGTCCTGAAGGAACTGTGCAAAGTTAGAGGAGGCGGGGAGGGAAAGAGAGTGTTTTATATTACAGCAAATGCAAGTAAGTGAAATAGTTGGGACAGGGAGGCATTATAAGAAGCTAACTTCACAAGGTCAATAAATTGAGAATTAATAAAAAGTTAAACTCAGTGAAAAGATGGTCCTTTTCCCTTCTCGGTTACTCACGGTTGGTGCCTGTGGCACTGGAGAAAACCAGGAGGAAAACAGAGCAGTGAAGTGAGCCAAGCTTTAGTCACCACCGAGCTCCCTTGGCCAACACCTCCTCGGGACCACCAGGCGGGGGGACGATGGGGGCACCAGGGACCCCGAGAAGGAAGGAGAGGAACTAGACGGTCAGGATGGGGGCACAGGGCTGAGAGTCCAGGGGTGACACGTTGGGGAGGACACCAAGCTGGACCTACAATGATTGTGAAGGGGGCTGGGAAAGGAGGGCTCCCAAGAGACAGCCCTGGAGATATTCCCAGCTAGTAGCTATCCAGATGGAAACAGCCTCCTATCTGGAGGGAGGGAGAAAAGGAAAAGCCTTTGCCACTCGCTGATCTTGACAGCTGAGTGGGGCTCTCCCACTTTTTAGCTTTCACACTGAACGAGAGAAACCATTGCCTCTCTAAACCCGGGCTTCCTCATCTGTGAAATGTCAATCACAGTGCCTTCCTCACAGAGTTGTTGCGGGGATTAAGTGAGATGATTCAGGAAAAGCACCGAGCACCATGACTGGCAAATAGTATGTTTTTCATATTACTCTTTTCTTCCTTTGCAATACCAAGTAGGTACTGGCACTCACTGGGCAGGCTCAATACATTAGCAGAGGCCATAGCCAAATACAAAGAACAACTATTCTTTGTTCAATGAACATTTTTGAGCACTTTCCAGGCACTACTGCCAGGAACTTGGACAAACAGGATGGCAGAACAGTTGGTCACAAATCCAGTCCTACCCTCCCATGGGAATCACCTTCAGGGGCATGCTTGGCCATCTGAGCCCAAGAACAGCTCTGCAGAACTGGCAGGGACCCACCAGCTCTCGGGGAGCTGAGTTCAGTTTTCCAGGCACGTGTCACAGAGAGGTATAACCACAGGAGGGTGTGGAGGGTGTGTTAGAGGGATGGCTGATCATGCATCTTAATGATGCATTATTTATTTGGGTTTTTTTTTGTTTGTTTGTTTTTTGAGACAAAGTCTCACTCTGTCACCCTGGGTAGAGTGCAGTGGTGTCATCGTAGCTCACTGCAACCTCAAAACTCCACTGCAGGAGGGCTCAAGCGATCCTCCTGCCTCAGCCTCCCTAGTAGCTAGGACTACAGGCACACACCACGATGGCCTGCTAATTTTTCTATTTTTTGTGGAGATGGGATCTTGCTCTTGCTCAGGCTGGTCTTGAACTCCTGAGCCCAAATGATCCTCCTGCCTTGGCCTCCCAGAGTGCTAGGATTACAGGTGTGAGCCACTATGCTTGGCCAAAGATGCGTTTTTGTGTCAGATTCTAGTGAGTGAGTGTCTGGGTTTTATTATACATTCCACTGACATAATGATCGTGATGGCGCTCATCTACTAAGGGAAACTAACAAGCTTTCAGAACACACAGACCTTTGTAAGATTCCTCTGAAAACATGAAAGGCAGACATCTAGGCTGCCTCCCTTTGAGGACGTCAAGGTCTGTGCTGAGGGAACCACCCAGCTCCATAACCACGTGCGGGGCGGAATGGCACACAAATGGGGCTGAGCTGGGAGAGGCACAGGGTGGAGTGTAGGGTGGGTGGTGCTAAGATGTCGGGCAGTTCCCAGGTAAGGAACCGAATACGGTTTGGGATCCACGTGTAGCTGGCAAATCCCTTTCACTCATCTGCACCATCTTCCTTAACAGAGGCTTCTGTGGACCTCATCACCGTTTCCACACTTGGCCAACCATGAGAACCATCTGAGGGGCTCATTGAAGATGGAATCTTCTGTGTCCCACCCTCAGAGATGCTGATTAAATAGGTCTGTGAGTGTGTATTATTAAAAGGCTCCCTGGGGAATTCTAGTGCACAGCTAAGTTGGGTATCACTGGTAGACAAAGATGCAGACAGTGCATGATCAGGCCCCAGAAAGGGGAGGAAACAGGCCCCCTGGCAAGGACAGAACCAAAGCCACTTGTCCAGGGCATCAGTGATCCCGACTCTTCATCCCCAGCAGGAACAAACCCAACTGACTCTTGGTTTTACCATGGACTCCCCTTTGCAGAGACATTACAGAGGAAATTCACATATCTGACGCCAGCCCAGAGATTTTAGAATTCTGAGACTATGAATATGGAGTGTTATAATGTTAAAGATAGGATCATTCAAAGATAAAGCCAAATAATCTGCAACGTTTTATTATAAAGAAGCTTCCTAGCTGGTAGAAAAGCAGTAGAATAAGGAGATAGATTGATTTTCTTTCTATCTCCTCTCACTCAGATATAGGAGGGACACTGAGCACAGCTGCCCAGGGCCCCAGCTGCTCTGTTCTGTAATCCAGTGACACAGAGAGGACAAGCCTCCCACGAGCTGCCCCCAGCTAATGACTAAGGGAGGTGGCGGATAATGAGATAGACCCTTCCTGGGAGACACAGATAGTCTTGTGACAATGTTGGCTCAAGGACTCCCTGACAGCCTTTCCAAAGCTTCCTTAGACTGTGTGGTTGTCTAGGATGCTCCCCTCAACCCTCCCACCTCTAGCCAGACTTGTGTCACGACCTGCCAGCTCTCTAGTCCTTCCCAGCTCCCTCTCCCTTTTCTGGCCAGACGTTTCCCTTAATATAATAAAATGCTTGCATGCTTAACCCCATCTTGGAACCTGGTCCTCGGAAACCCTGGACTAGCTCAGGAACTTTGGAACTGCAGCAGATCTGAGGCTTCGGTGGTCCTCCGAGACTCTCAGGAGCTTTCAGACCTGTGGCCTTTGAGGATTGGAGACTTAGGTTTCCAGGGACCTTCAGGCTTTTGGAGCCCAGGTAAGGTCCAGGAGAAAGAATCAGAAACTAGATATTTAGGGATGAATTTCCATGGCCAACTCAAGAGTCAGCGATAAGAGATCCTTTGTCTTCCTTCCTGTTTGCTCATTACTCAGTTAGGAGCCATATCTGTTTTACAGATCATGAAACTGAGACAGAGAAATTGAGTAACCTGTTCAAGGTCACTCAGTTAATAAGTGCCAAAGCCAGGACATTTCCAGCCCCAAGGACATTTTCTTCCCACTATACTACGATGAGCGTTCAAGAGAACAGCAGCATAACATGATGGTAAGAGCATGAATCTTGGAACCAGACTGCCTCAGTTTCCTCGTCTATAAAGTAAGAATAATGTATCTACCTCAGAAGATTGTTATGGAGACCAAATGGGTTCATATTGGTAGGTAAATATCAGCCGATAGTCATGGTGGTAGTAGCAGTGTAACAGTAATAACAGCAGTAGGCTGGGTTTTCCTTTGTGTGCACTGACTGGGAAGCTGAGGCTGGTAGATGGCAGTTAGGAGGGTCATGGATTCCAGCTGCAAGCGTGTGGGGTAATAAGTAGTTTATTTGACTGAGGTGATGGGCACCTGGTGAGAGAAGTGAGAAGAGGAAAGATTGTGTTGGGCGCCAGGCCAAGAAGCTTGAGCTGCTACGACCAGACCTGCCCATCACTGTCTCCCTTGAAGGGCTGGCAGGAGGGCGTGGGGCAGAATGAGGTGCCGAGCGTGTCCTGGTGGCTACTGAACACGGGGGATTCTCCAGTGATGGGGGATCCCCTAAGTGGGGAGTCCAGCAAAGGTGTAATAACAGGAGCTAAGACGAGATCTGGCCCTCACTGACGCAGGAGCGTGGGCAGCTGGCTGGACCTAACGCAGCCTTTCTCTAGACTTCCTTAGGGCCATCTAAAGCCAAGGAGAACCTGAGGGGAGAACAGACTTTTATAAGTTAGTTAGTAAGCACCGTCTGAAAGTACCAGGCCTTTCTGGGCGAAAACAATTAGATAGTGAATTACACTCGTGGGAAACAGGACCTTATAATCCGATGGCCTACAAAATTCTTTTTGACAAGGAAGGGAAGAGAGCAGGTTTTAATGCTGAGACCCTCCCACCTTGTCTTAAGAGTTTTGCACGAATGAACTTTCAAGCTACAAAAATCTGCATTATTGGTGTGTCAACATGCTCAGAGGTGTTCTCGCTGCTTTGGGGAGGTCCACGAGTCGCAGATGCTGCTGGCTTCTCACGCAGCAAGAGCTCTGCTATAACTCAGGCACACGAGCTGAGAACGAGAGCGCTGGGAAAAGACAAGCATCGGACAAGGCCAGCCAGGATCACTGGCTCCACATAGTTCAGTGCAGCAAGCATTTATTGAGCACTTACTGTGTACTAGCTCCGGGGCTGGCCTCTGAGAGTATGAAGATAAAAAGACAGACATGGATTTCACAGAGCTCTTGGGCTGGTGGGTGAAGAGAGATAGCTGGGTACTCACATCATAATGGGATGCATGTGTTAATGAAAGCAATATACTACGCATGCTCAACACTCTAGCCCTACTAAACCTCTCCTAATTTCTTCCGCAGGCCACCCCTCACCTTACATTCAGTCATCACACATACTCTTCTCCATCCCTGGAATCTTCTTTCTCCCCATCTCTGTCTGGCTAAGCCATCCTTTAGGTCCCAGCTTGAATACCCTTCTGATGCCTGAGGCTAGGTGTCCCTGTCATCTGTTCTAGCAGTTTATACTCGAAGTGCCAGGGACGTGGCTCTGTTATATTCATTCTATTCCCAGGTCCTAGCTGACTGCCGGTGGAGCACGGTACGCATAAGAAAGAGCTCAATAAATATGTGCAAATGAACGAATGAGGAGCTAAACATAATTTGGGATTGTCTCTCGATAGTCAATAGCCCTGTCTATACTATTTATAGAACCTTGACCAGGCTGGGGTTGACTTGGGCAAGATTGTATCCCAAGAGTTCAAACTGAGCGGGTAGGGGACAGCAGCAGGAAGTTCCATGAAACACTAAATTTCAACCTGAAAGAGCAATGTCATTAAGTCTACATGTGATTAATCTATGAAAACTGCAGTGGTAGGGAGCCCAGCTCCCAGCGGGGAGGGCTGGCGGGAATAAGGCACCACCTCAGGGGTCCGGCCACATCTGTGAAGGTCTGAGACAGGGCGTCCCGTCATGGGCAGCTAGTCCCAGGATATAGACTAGGTAGGGACAGTTAATAGGCTTCACCTTGGTGCCAACTGCCTCCAGTTGCTAGGAGTGAGATAGGTTCAGAGGCAGATGGGGCTGTGCGGTGAAGAGTTCTGAGATTGAAGAGCAATGTCTTTCTATGAAAACCAGACGCCAAGTAAAGAGATTCTCCAGGTGTGTTCACTGTCTCTGCTATTTGGGAGCTGAGAGGACAGTGCTTGCTCAGCTCCTTGCTGTGATGATCTCTGAACACAGTCCTGAACAGGTGGTCACTTCTTTCCCTCCATCCTTAGGAGCAGGATGGGCTGAACCAGTTTACAGTGCGGGATGGGTCTGGGAAAACAAAGGACTCCAGGTGACAGGGGGCCCGATCTCCAGCCAGAGCTTTTTTCCAAAGATGTCCACTCTTGCCCCTCACACCCAACCTCACCCCTACTCCGTAAGACTCAGGGATGTAATGTCACCTGCCTGCTTCCTTGGATGAGGTACTTGAAACTCGATGTCCTCATTTGTAAGGGAGGAATAGCAATGCCTTTTTGTTGCCCGACTGTTGTGAAGATCACATTGGTGTTAAAATATTTGGCACAGGGCCTGTCACCCAGTAGGGACTCTGGACACGGAAGTTTAAAGGCTGTGTCTCGCCGGCTTAAAAAGCACTTTGTCTTTGGAATCCTCACTCCTTTCATTCTGGGCCCTTCTTCTCCTCCTGGTGTACTCTCCCTTTGCCTGCCTCCCGTACAGCATCTTCCTTCATGTCGCCAAGAACTCCCTCTCCCCAGTCCTTGGCCAGGTCTGCTGTTCCTGCATCACCCCGTCCCCGAATCACCTCCTGCCCTTCTCCTTCTGCAGAACGCTGCACACTTGTTGAATTGGGTCTTAAGTGCTAGGACTCTATGATGTCACATTAAGGCCCGCGTGTATTTTAAAAGAGGCCACTTGTTAGCTGAAACAAATGTCTGCTTGGTGAACTGCAGGACTGATGCTCTCTGGCAGTGAAACAGAGGCCACGAGCAGGCTCAGGAAGAGACACTTTCAACCCCTTTCAATTCTACTGAGCAGATCTCACCATGGTTCTCAAACCTGCTAAGTCATCCTGGGAACTCTTAAGAAAATACAGCCTCCTTGGCTCCACCCCAGACTTTCTTACTCAGAATCTTCAGGGATGATGAAGAGGACAGAGAGAGACCCAGGTGATGATGTCACTTGCTATAAAAGTTAAGCAGACCAGGGGCTGCACAGTGTGGGGTTGGGAGGCGCCCTCCTTCCCTACCGAGCATGGGGGCTGCGAAGGACCAGCGACTGGGAACCTTGACTTTGAGAGAAGCTTGTTGGCACCAGCCTGGTATCCTGGTGAACACCTCTCCCTCCTCCTCCTCCTCCTCCTGCATGGCCAATGCCACTGCCCTGGTGAGAGGAAACCCTGCTCCCGGCTCCCACCCGTCATCACAGACTCCACTGCAGCACCTGCCCCAACAACACAAATGCAGGCGCGTACTGAATGCATTTTATTAGGTGTCACCTGCATTATTTCACTGAATCATCACAACTAGATGAGGTAGTTACTATTATTATCCACATTTTACAGATAAATACACTGAAACCAAAAGGCATCAAGTAAGATGCCTGAGGTCATGTAGCTAGCAAGTGGCAGGATGTGAACCGAGGGTGGTTCAAGTCCAGATTTCTAATTCTTAACCTAGCACCTTGTTGGCCTTACATCCTCAGCCATGAGGACTCCACACATGACCGCGCCATCTTTGTACCACACACGGCCATTCCATTGTGTTTTGGAATTCCTGCACATTCTGCCCTCTGAGGACTGGAGATGGATCAGCAGGTTGGAGACCCTCCCCGGAGCAGTGGAATCAGAGCTCCCCTTCTCTGCAGAGAGCCTTCGAGACACAGCTGTGAGGGGCCTGGGTTCTGCCTTCCCTGGGCTCCTGACACGAGGCCATTCCAGTGGTCTCTCCAGGCTCACAGCCAGCCAGCCGGCCACTTGCTTTCATAACATGACAGCTGGGACTCTAGTCCCCCAACACAGCCGTCGAATGGCAGTAGGCTGGAACAGCTCGCATGAGTAGACATTGTGTACTTCGCTTCCCTTGATCCAGCCAAACGGAACTACCAAAAGATCCCAGAGAGGACAGAGCATATCAACTATACTTGGACAGGACTTCTCAATCCTGGAAGCATTTTCAAATCACCTGGGAAACTTTAAAAAACTTGCCAATGCCTGGGCCCTACAACTCAGACTTTCTGACTTCATGGGACAGGAATGGGACCCAAAGTCCCTGGTGATTCTGAGAACTCAGCTTTAGGATTTTGCCGCTGGCCCGGTGCTAAGAAGGTCTTCTAAACTTTGTGAGGTGGTTTTCTGTTCCCCTTGAGAAATTTAAGCAGCTTTTTTTCCTGTAAGGGGCAGGTAATTGCTCATTTTGAAAGAAGGTTGCTTCTCTTTCCCTTTTCCACGTGAAACAGAGAATCCCTGTGGACTGGTGTCTCAGGAGAGCAGAAACTCTCTAGCCCGAGACAAAAACTGTCTGCCTCAGCAGTCGTGGCAGAGAGACCTGCCCCGAGGACGTGAAGCGGAACCCCCTTTATGAGCCAGAAGAATGAGTATAGAGATGGTAGCTCCGAGAGCTGCGTTCTGGTAATTGGTCCAATTGGAAGGACTATTTTTGCACATTCCAGAAAGAGAGCCATCTCTAAAACCTCAGCAAAAAGACTTTGCCACGCTCCCTGTAACTCATTCCTTTGTCTCGCGATACTTGGAGTCCAGCAATGTTTTCTCACATTTAATCCAAATCCCTCCTACTGCAATTAAACTTCAGTTTTCTTGCTCGTCCTTGTCTGAAACAAAGGACAGCTGTTGTCACTCGTGCAAAGCTCTTGAGGACTGTGGCAGGATGGTGGTGGAGGGTAAATATAGGATTGTCTGACCTTGGTTTTGAGTAAACCCTCAGGTAAAATCCTCTTCCCCGGGCTCCTGATGAGCTAAACAAAAGGGCATCTGAGTTGAAGGTCCTGGTGTTAATTCCTGGAATGAATAACAATGATTTGGGGTTATTTGTCACTGTTGTTTATCTCCAATATCTTCATTTATAAAGTCAGATAAAATTGTGCTGGGGAAAGGCCACATTCAATGAAAAGATCACCCGCATCCATTCACTTTCACTGTTCCTCCTCCCACCTCCCACCACCAATGGCTTCACCTGAATTTCATGAACCAAAAGGAAGGAAAGTGAAAGCCAGAGTGTGAACTGGCTACTTTCTGTAACCTGCAGAAACTAGGCCAATGTGAGCAGCACAAGCCCGCTGCACTTAAGGTCTGGGGATTTGTGCCAAGGGACAAGTTTGGATTGTTTATGGGTTGTTAAACCGAACAGAGGTAGTCATCTGAGTATCTTAGGGGACCTAGCTCAAGTGTCACGTTTCTGTTTGTTTGTGACTGTGCAGGCTGCATTCACTGCTTTGCAGTCACTCCCAGGACTTGGAGGGGGAAAAAACTCCAACCTACTTGGTGACTAATCAGTTGAAGACAAGTCTGCAATCTGCTGGGCAGAATGTCTCACTTCTTCCCCCCTGCCTGACTGCCATCCTGTTTAGTTATGTGCGTCTTTTTCCAGTTTTGCCCATTGGGATAGCTATGTTCTCAGTGTTGTCTTCGGCAAATTACCAAAATAGAATTTATGATTCATTGACCCAAATTATGTTCCCACTGACAATATCTGCAGAAATTCTGTTCAGCAGTGGCTTGCTGACTTTACAGAAAACATATATCACTCCCTGGAATTCATGCACCCCAACGAGGCCAACGAAACAGCAAATTAAACCTTATCTCCTCGGAAGTCCTTGATGAAGAACATCCTGGTCTTGGCAGTTCACTGCATGTTTTCATAAAGCATTGAGAAAGCAAGATTGTTGGGGTTTTTCTGCAAATTGCAGTTAAATCCCAGGGCAAATGTGGGAGACCACTGTGTATAAACAGTGACCTTTTTTGCCTAAGCCACAGTCCTGAGTTTAAGATGCAATGCTCAGTTTACGTTCTGAGCACCTTAAGGCATCACAGACATTTTTCTCAGCAGGTAACGTATGGTGCACAGTAACCAGGCTCTGTCTTTGATCTCTCTTGCCCATGATCTTAAAGAGAAAGCAAAGTAATGTGAAAAGCTAAGAAACCAAACACATTTTACTTCCCTTGAGCGATAAACTTCTCCCTTAGCAATACTTGCTTTTTTGAATTTGTCTCAGAATGAAACAAAGTGAGAGTTAAAAACCTAGTTCATCAGTGTTGGGGCTCAGAAACCAATACCACAAAGACTGGTGTTAATACTTTGACATGACAGTCTTAGAAGCTGCCTCAGAATCAAAGTCCCTCGAACCTCCCTCTCTCCCTCTCTCTCTCTCTCTCTCACACACACACACACACACACACACATACACACACATACACACCTGTACTCCCTCCCTGCACCCACCCTCACCAAGTGCAGGGAGAGACTCTGTCTCTCTGTCTCTCTTTCTCTCTGGTACTTCCTCATCTGACTAAGAAAGCTTCTTTCCACAAGAAATGCAATTGTTTTAAGATCCCCTCCCTAGGAATCTCATCAAATAATCAGGAAAGATCAACCGCCAGAGAAGAAAAGAGACTGGGAGTCCTCACCATGCCCAGGCAGACTTTTCATCATTCTTCTGAGGACAGGTCAGAGAGATTACCTGGGGAACTTCACCTGCATAAGACGACCTTTGTTCCTGTGCAGCTCCGCCCCTCACCTTCCCAAAGAGAATCACTTACTAACCATTGTCTCTCATATCGCTTTCCCCTATGAAGAGGGCATTTAAACTCAGCCATCTAGCCCTGCTTTGAGTTCATATTTTGTATGATTCCCACTCATATGTCTGCATGTAATAAACGTGTTATGCTTTTCTTTTATTAATCAGCTTTTTGTTATAGGAGTGCTGGCCATGACATTTTATGATGGGGAGACAAGAGATCACTCACTTTCTGCCCCTGCATCAGTTTACAGTCTGTTTGCTAGGGGTGGATGGAATCATTGCAAAGCAAAATAGAAGCATAGAGGATGGAGTGAGCAGACACCACCCTTCCCCCCTCACCGAATGCAGCTATAAACATGGAAAAGAATGCATGGAGTAGCTATTTGAGGACTCTGAAAAGTAAATGATAGCAGGTGCATTGGGAAAGAAGACCACAATTTGAAGTACCCCAGAACCAGCAGTGAGTTGCTACTCCTCCTTTTCTCTTTGGTATTCCCCGGCCTGGACTCAAGGTAGCCTGAAAACTGGAAGTGAAAACCAGACATGGGCAGAGAGAGTTCCAGGAGAAATCCACTACATTTGGCTGGATAGGGCAGAAAGGGGAACTCCTAACACTAAGGGGAAGTGGGGGCAATGATCCATTTTTCTTTTTGTTTTCCTCCTCCATTCTGTTGTGCCCCAGTCCCCATACAGTCCTGAGGTGGTTGTGGCAATGGCAGCTGTAGGGCCCACAGGCACCTGAGACTCAGAGTAAAGGGAGCCTCCCTCTCTGGTTGGAGCAGCTTTGGTCCCAAGATGGCGGGTACACCCCTGTTGCATGTCTCTCTCTGTCCTCCCGCCACTTGGCCCCAGATGCAGGTGCACTCATGAAAGTATGCAGCAGAGTTGGGTAACCAAAGCCCCAGCTTTCTGACTGAAGGAGCAAAGAGTGGAACCCCAGAAAGCTAAAAGGTACTGGGAGATCACAGAGAAGGAGGAATTTGAGAAAGTTGTTTCTGGATTCCTGAGCTCACACACAAGCTGCACATGTGTGGATCTGTCCCTAAACAGAATACCCAAACTGAACTATGGGATGAGTCCACTGCTCCATCCAGACTGGTCTCTGTGCGGTGTACATGTGAGGGCAGATCTGAATAGCACTGCCAAGGCTTTTGAAAAGGAACTGACATTGGAACCACACATACACAAGTGTGGTTGGAACATATGACTTGAACCCAACCAGGCTGACTGTCTACTAAACAAGAATGTCAACACTCTCCATAGGGTTTCAACAAGACCTAGGCTCACAATATTGAAAATGTCCAGAATATAATTTAAAATTATCTGGCATACAATGAACAAACCTCAACTTGCACAGGAAAGGATAATCAGCAGATGTCAACAATAAAATGATGCAGATGTTGGAATTATCAAAGACTTTAAAGCAGCTTTTTTTCTTTTTCTTTCTTTTTTTTTTTTTTTTGAGACAGGGTCTCCCTCTGTTGCCTCGGATAGAGTGCCGTGGCGTTAGCCTAGCTCACAGCAACCTCAAACTCCTGGGCTCAAGCGATCCTCCTGCCTCAGCCTCCCAAGTAGCTGGGACTACAGGCGCATCCCACTGCATCTGGATAATTTTCCTATTTTTTGTAGAGACAAGGTCTAAAGTGGCTCTTATAAAAATCTCCCAAGAAGTAAGGTTGAACACTCTTGACCTGAATAGAAAGATATAACATCTTAGTAAAGAAATAAAAGATATAAAAAAGAACCAAATGCAAATTTTACAATTAAATAATATAATAATTAAAATTTTTTAAAAAACACATTGGATGGGCTCAATAGAATGGAGATGACAGAGGAAAGAATCAATGAATTTGAAAATAGATCAATAGAAAATATCCAATCAAGGTGGGAAAAAAATGAATAGAGCCTCAGGAACATATGGGACAATACGAAAAGTCTAACATTTATGTCATTACAGTCCCAGAAAAATTGTAGAAAGAATGAAGTACAGAAAAAAATTTGAAGAAATAATGGCTGAAATGTCCCAAATTTGGTGAAAGACATTAACGCATAGATTCAAGAAGTTCAGCAATTCCAAAGAGTATAAATCTGAAGAAATCCATAACATGACACATTATGATCAAATTGCTAAAAACTAAAGAAAAAAAAAAACCTTGGAAGTAGCAAGAGAGAGGGAGTACGGTGGGGGGAACAATATGAAATAATAAAGAAAGAGCAAAAGTCAACAAAATTGAAAACAGAAAATTAATAGAGAAAAAATGTTTCTCTGGAAGGGTAATAAAATTGGTAAACTTCTAATATTGATAAAGAAAAAACAGGAAAGATATGTTATTAATATCAAGAATTGAAGAGGAGATATTAGTATAGGATCAAAGAGACATTAAAAATAAATAGAAGGAATGTTGTAAACAACACTATGCACATACATCTAAAAACTGCCAAAACTCACCCAAAATAAGAAAGACCAAAAAAAAAAAAAAAAAAGAAAGATCATTCCAGGACAACCGGTATAGTCTCTTCAACACATCAAGGTCATGACAAAAAGGCTGGGGGAAGAGACCGTTCCAGATTCAAAGATACTTAAAAATAACAATTCCCAAAGCAATGGTTGAAACTTGATTGGATGCTGATTTGGGGAACAAAATCAGTTGTAAAATATTTTGAGGGAAAATTAGGGGAAAACTTTGATTATGGACTAATTATTCTCTGATTTTAAAGAATTATTGTTAATTTTGTTAGGCATGATAACAGAATTGGGGTAATGCACAAAAATGTCCTTGATTTTTTGAAGGTGCATACTGAAGTATTTAATTGTGAAATGTTAGGATGTTTGTAATTTAAAATAATATTTCAGCAAAAGCAAAGGATTTGAATGAACACTTCTCCAAAATGACCAACAAGCATATGAAGAGATATTCAACTTCACTACTTCTTAGAGAAATAGACATAAAAAACCATGAGATAACACCTCACCCCCATTAAGATGGCCACTACAAAAAAAAATCTTGAACTAAATATTACAAAATAATAATAATACAAAAGTAAATAAGTGTTGATGAGGATATAAAGAAATTGGAATTCTTGTGCACTGTTGGTGGGAATGTAAACTAGTGTAGCTGCTATGGAAAATAGTATAGGGTTCCTCAAAAAATTAAAAATAAATTACCATATGATCCAGCAACCCCACTTCTGTGTATATATCCAAAAAAACTGAAAGTAGGGACTCAGGGAGATATTTGCAAACCCATCTTCATTGCAGCATTATTCATAACAGCCAAGAGGTAGAAACAACCCAAATGTCCATCGACAGATGCATAGATAAACAAAATGTAGGATATGAATGCTATGGAATATTATTCGGCCTTAAAAAGGAACAAAATCATGCTACAACATGGATGAAACTTGAGGACATCGTGCTAAGTGAAATAAGCCAGACAGAAAAAGTCAAATACAACGTGATTCATGATTCTATCCAGAGTAGTCAAATTCAGAAACAGAAAGTAGAATGGTGGTTTCCAGGGACTTTGAGGAGGGGAGAAAAGGAAGTTTTTCAATGAGTATGGAGTTTTAGTTGTGAAAGATAAAAACTTTCTGGAGATCTATTGCACAACAATGTGAATATACATGACACTACTCAACTGTACACTTAAAAATGGTTAAGATGGTACATTTTACAGTTTTTTTAAACACAATGAAAATTTTTTACAACTCAGCAAATAGAAGAAAGCAAACATGGGGATGTATTAGCAATTATTCCACCTAGATGATGAATAAAGGGGTATTCGTTATATTAGTGTCTATTTTCTTTATTTTGTTTTTGTAGTAATTTTTTAAAATTAAAAGTATAAGCATACAGTATTGTCCAGTATATCCTGAATGTAACTAGATGTCCTTGGGCCAATTATTCCCTTGCTCTGTGTTTACCTGGAGGTCTCATGTGGAAAACACAAATTCAACTCTGAGGGTGCTGATGAATGATAGGGATATTACTGGAGGTTTTGTATGGAGGCAGAGAAGGTAATTATATCACACCCAAAACTTCTTTAAAATTTCTCCCTGCCTCTGTGTCCCTACACCCACTTCTTCCTCCCACCTGCCCAGCCCGTCAAAGCCCCGTTCCCTAGAGCAGTTACTAAGTCCCTCTCTTTCCCCACGTATAGGATCTCTCCTCTCTCTAGGCTGCCTTTGTCTTGTCTGTCCTCTCCCCTCTTCCACATCTCCCCAAATCCTGTTCCCATCCATTCCCAACTCAGTAAGACAAACACCTGTGGTGAGTCTGCTCAGGTGTCCGTGTGGGAGCCTGGGTTCGTCCAGCCCTAAGTACCAACTGTCAGGAGCTGCAGGGTAATGTTGAATTTAATCAAGGACTGACACTTAGAGAAAGAGGGTTCAGAGCAGTGTTCTCTTGTTCTCTCTGAAGTGTTTATCTGAAATTCCTTAATCCGTGAAGACATTTCCATGTGCATCTTTTATTCACTTATCCCTTTATAGAAGTGGCATACTTTCAAAGCACAAAAGATTATTGCAAGTCATTGTCGGCAAATAGTGTAGTGTACATTCAGGACTCTAGGAAATACAAGAACATTACCATGCCCACACATCACAGGAGAGGCTATCTTTTTATATCTAGATATCACTTACTTTTGGGGTGATAATTGATTTATTGTCATAAGTCTACCACATATTTATTGACAACCATGTGCAAAGCACTATTAGGACTTCGAGAAACTGCTTTTGACTTTTAAAAGAGGATTTATTTGCACAGCTACATCCGGAAATAGCCAAGTGTTATCGCCTGCTTCTCTAGCATCCTGGTTGGAGCTTGGAAATGAAAACTTCAGTGCATTTACATAGAAGTAGGAAAATCTGTCTTCCCTATATGAAGGGTCAAGTTAGGTCTAGGAGAGGGTGGCCACCTCTGACCACCCACCTCCAGGGCTATTTCCATCTACACTCTGGACACAGGCCTACCCGAGCCCCACCCGAGCCCCACCTGACTTTGATTGGGTGAGGAGACCTAGTTTCCCCCAGGGAAAGCAGAGCTCCCAAAATTGATCCTGGACTTTAAGACCAGACATCCTCCCTGAGTCTCCTACCCCCTTTTCCCCTACCACTGTCCAATGACCTAAGTCTGCACAACTTCCTTGAGGAAGCAGCTGTTCTTCCTTGGGCAGGGCCATCTCCTAGGAGCAATCCCTGCCCATCTAGGCACTGTGGCCCAGCCTTGGGTGTAGTATCCCTCTTCAGGCCAGCTTCCTTGCCAGTGGGACTGATCTCTGTGTCTAATCTAACCTCCCACCTACCATTGATTGCTCACCCTGAGGACTTGTGTCTATGACTATAAGGCAGAAGGGGGAGATTTAGACTGGTCCTCCCATCAGCATCGCCCTGCCACATGTTTCTCTGGACACCACCATTTCAGAGTCCTATGCAGGGCTCCAGTCAGAAACCTGAGTGGCAAGAAACTGGCATAAGACAGAGCTTCTTCCCATTTGAACCTTGGGAAGCCAGAGAACACTAAGTCTTTTCCATGCTTGAGCATCAGCCTGGTAGAGCTCAGAACATTTGGCGTGTCCCATATATAGAGTCTGTAAGAGCTGAGCTTCCTGGTTTCTAAATGCAGTAATGTTTATCTACACTGTTGCCTTGGTAGAGTTCCCAGTCCTGATGATGCTTCCGAGTCACCTAGGGAGCTTATTATAGATTCCGGAGAGGCTGAGTCCGTGGCTTTGATAAGTTGGGGCCCAGGAATTTGTTTTTAAACAATGAATCTGCAGTAATTCTGAGGCAGCAGGTGCATGATCTAGCATTTGGAAACAGTTTGCGTGCGCCGTGGCCCTGGGTAAATTAAGAGCCCAGTTGATTTGGTCTCCCTGGGTCTTAGATGGTGACTGTCATTTAGGCTATTCTGAGGTGCTCTGGGACCCCTAAGAATCCAGTTTTCATGGCCGCAGCATAGTTTTTTCAGAACGCCACTTCTGCACACTTCCAACTCACCCTGCAGAACAGAAAGTGCCAAGAGGAGCAAGGCAGAGCTGGCTGATGTAGTAAAGCTGTAAACACGAAGAGACACTTGGACAAACTGGCATTTCCCCTGGGCGGTTCTCCGCGGCCATTTAAAAATGCAACAAGGCTGATCACATTTTTAATGATATCATTCTGCTCCTTTCTCGTCTCCCTGTTATCCCAAATGGCTTCTCTAGAAGACACTTAGCACAGAAAGTTCCAAAAATACTGGGTGCAGGCCAAGATCATCTTCATGGAATTTTCTGTTTGTTTGTAATGGTGCAAGGTTCGAAACTAAGACAAAGACTCCAATCAGAAGATAATAGAGCCGTCATTGTCATCAAGCCGCTCACAAGGCCAAATTTTGGAATTCATCGCTGTGTTACCACAAGTCCTGTCTAGATTTAATTGTACAATCGCAAAAGAATGAAAACAAATTAAATGGCTATCAATGGAGTACAGATTAATTGGGTTATGATGCAACCATACAATGGAAAATTATGCAGCCCTAAAAAAGAATGAGAAAGCTTTTATGCCCTGATTTGAAAAGATCTTTACAGATAAAATGTTAATTGAAAAAAATAAAAGCAAAATGCAGAAGCAAGGAGAGAACATATGTATTTATTTGTATCTAACTATATGTACATTTCTGGAAGGATACATTAAAAAATAACATTATTTGCCTCTGAGGAGAAGTAAGTGGCTGGAGGAGAGGGTATGAGGGAAGATTCACATATAATCTTTTAAGCTTTAGCTACTGGATTATCTATTCAAATCATTAAATTAAAAATATATGTGCACATTAACAAACTCAAGTATCTATGTTGATTGTGGGAGCACAGGTAATCTGAATGGAGCTAAACTTAAAAGTATTTCTATTTAGTTTTAGTTCACCTCTCTAATCATGTTTGGCTCACCCTAATTTTAGACCAAGTCTGAATTATATGAACACATACCAGCTGGACAGCAGGAAGAAGCAGCTAAGAAGTCAGTCTGGGAAAGAACATTCGCTTGGGTGACTGATGTGCAAATAGTGAAGAGTGGCCATCGTTTGCTGCCCACTCACCTCCTGAAAGTGACCGCATTAGAGTTAAGACCCATTATAGGGGTGCCCTGGCATTTGCATTCTCTCTTACTAACAGGTTGCAAAATTATGGCAGTTGATTGCAAAAATGGCCCCAGTTATTCCCCTCCTTGTAGCCTCCTTCTTACCATTTGATTTGTAGCTCTTCTTTTTGGGAGGCAGAGTCTCCTCCCCTGCCTCTTGACTCTGGGTTGGCCTTTTGACTTGCCTTGGCCAATAAAATGAAGCAAAAGTAATGGTGTACCATATCCAAGCCTGGGCATCAAAAGGTCTTGAACGCTTCATTCCCTCTCTTGGAACCTTGTCTTGGACATGAGTCCAAGCCTGGACTAGGATGTCCCCTATTAGGATGAGAGACTACATGGACCCAGGCTAGGGCCCTGCACATGTGACAGAGCCCAGCCAAGATTTGCAAAGCTAACCTGCAGCTGACTGCCAACTGAGTGCAGGGACATGAGAGTGTCTATCTGGGATCAGAACTACCCAGCTGACTCACACAGGCATGACTTAAATAAAAGCTTACTGTTTTAAGCCACTGGGTTTCATGGTTGTTTCTCACATAGCACGACTGTGGCCATAGATGACTGGTATAGAACTGCTTTGCTATCCCAGCTTCTTTCCTTCCTGCCTTGGTACTGTACAGTTGCCTTCTTACTGACATGCCACCTCAAAATGCTGCTCTGGCATATTGACTAGTTTGAATTAAAGGGACATTAAAAACAGCAGGTGCAAGAAGATCACTCTGAACTTCCTTCTATTTCTTAAAAGCAGGAGATGATATTCCCATGTGAAAGATGTCTTCCCTGCACCAGAAGGAAAGTATTATTCTCATCATCAAAGACAGAAAGTTGAGGTGGGGGGAAATCTGTACAAACCTTTTTAGACTAAATTTATCTTCCTAGCCACTTCTCCTTCCAATTAACTACTCTAGCCCAAGTCCCTTTGCCTTGTCACATTTTCGTAACTTATTATTCTTTGCCTAATCCAATATGTAAGTGTTCAACTCTGTCTTCATTTCCTTAGGAAGCCTCCTGTTCCATGTAAACCTGGTATTAAATACATTTGTATGTTTTTCTCCTGTTGATCTACCTTACGTCAATTTAATACTCAGGCCCAGCCAAAAAACTCTAAGAGGGTAGAGGTAAAGTGTTACCTACCCTACACTACCTCTCAGTCCTTGTCGTAAGCTCAGCTTATTAAAGAACACCCATCATGTGCGAGATCATTAATATACAGTCCCTGACTCAAGGAATGGACAATCACGTGGAGAAGCAGACGGACAGAACTGAAGTGTGCACTGACCATCATGACCGTATAGGACAGGAGCACCCAGCCCAACCTGGAGGTTCAGCAAAGTTTACTGACAGTGACTTCTGAGCTGTCCTAAAGGATGAATGCAAGTTTGTCAGGCAAAACAATGTGCAAAGGATTTCTAGGCAAGGGTACAAAATAGGGCAAGGCATGCAGGTCTGTGCGCCAAAGACCAGCAAGCAGTGAAATGTTCTGCCCTATTTCCTCCCATTTCTGATCACTTCTGGCCTCTAATCTCCATAACCACCCTCCTGCATCTTTTTCTTCCAGGTTGCCCCAGTGATACAGTTTACAGTATAGTCTCTCGTGGCCTTGCTATGCAAAGTGTGGCCAGCAGACCAGCGGCCGTAGCATCACTTGGGAAGTTGGTAGAAATGCATATCCTTGCGTACCCTAGACCTGCATCAGAGTCTTCATTGCGGGCAAGATCCCCAGGTGGTTCATATGCATATTAAAGATTAAGAAGTGCTTCCTTATACCACTGGTATAAGTGGGAGGGCTAACAACTTGCCTTATTATCTAACCAGGCTATAGGAACCTTTTAATAGTAACTTTTGCAGACTGTGAGTTCACCAGTAGAAGGTATATTGTTTGCACCAACTACACTTTTAGACTGCCTTCTGATATAGCTACCTTTGTTGGCAACATGTCTTATCTCCCTAATTAGATTGTGATCAAGGACTATGTTTCCTTGATTCATTACTCTTGAGCATCTAAGGGCAGAAAGAAAATGCTGAGATGGCAGAGACAGAATCTTTCCTTTAGGAGTCTGCAATCTAGTAAGAGGATAAAGTTCACTGAGCTTCAAGTCTTGCTCCTCTCCTTGCCAAGTGGTATCTTGGATAAGTTTCTCAATGTCACTGAACCTCAGTTTTCTAGTCTACAAAAGGGGGATAACATCTAAGTTGCAAGCACATTGTTAAGATCAGAGATATGTATAAGTGCTCAGGATGGCTCCTGGGAGAGCCAGCACTCCACAAGTTGTAGCTATAATGGTAAATAATCATAGGAGGCATAAAAGGGATAAACATACTTGGACATTGCAGAAACGAGAGAGGTTACATTTAATTAAGGGAATCAGAACAGGTCTTGAGAAAGAGCGAGTATTAGCAATGGAAGTTTAACATTAGACAGGCAGAAATGGCAAAGAGTTTTGTAAGTGAAGGAAATTAAAGGAGTAAACCCATTCTCAGAGATGAGATTGCATAAGGGAATATTTGGGAGACCAAGAACTCATCTGATTTTCTTCCCCTGATTCATAAATTTATTGATAGGAGCAGTCTTTTTAAAGGTAAAACAATGAGATCACTTTTTAAAAAAATATTTATGCATTTTATGCATTTAACAAGTTGCCTTTACAGTAAAGATGAAAATGACAGGAAATAAGATCTCCCAGAAAATCTGGGCCATATGTTGCTTCCAATTGTGGTTGTACATGCAGATTCAGCCATTGTGTTGGCTGCCTGCTGCCCAGACGTAGCAGGGTGAGCTCAGGACAGAGCCCTGCTCCAGCACGAATGCCTCTGCCTTCTCTTGCTAACGCACATTCCCTCCGCCGCTTAAGAATGCACAGAGCATTTGCCAGGTCAGGAATGCCTGGGTATGACAGCACCGTTTGCAAAGTAAAGAGTCTATTTATGAAGATAGTGGCAGTATCCAGGCCAAGCCCACCGTGGGAGAACCTTGGCTCCTAATTAGCAAGAGCAGCGCATTTTAATGAGGACGGCTCGGTAGGCAGTTGGTTCCTGCCTTGACTGCCAACGAATCTGGGGCAGAGGAAGTTTTGGCAGAGAGAACACAGAGCAGGTGAGGAGAACAAAACAAAAAAAATATATACTCATCTCTTGGGAACTTTAAGCCTTAGAATTACTCCATTTCCCCATTATCCTGGCTGTCATCCCACAGGCTGTTCCTCTGACAGCGAACGCTCTTGGAAGGAGTGGTGGTCTTGGGTGAACTAAACTGAGCAGATGCATCAGTCTTAGCAACCCTGAAACTATTGCTGGTATGGGGAGCAGAGGCCTAAGGGGCATGGAGGCTCAGAAATGGGGTGTGTGATCTCTCTAGGAAGGCAATTAGACAGTTACAACGAGGCCTGTGGAGGAGTCTGAATTCCTTGCATTTTTCTGGGTGGGCAAGAGAGAATAGCAATGGCTCCCATCTCCAGCAATCCTATGGAAGTGATCTAGTATCATCAAAGGCAGTTTAAGCCAGAACTTCAAAGTCTGTTGCTGGATGCTGATGGTATACTCCTGATGGATCACACAAAGCAGGCAGAACTCCAGCATCTATGTTGTTTCTGAATTCTATCTCGAGAAGAATGATCATCCCTCATGCCTATAATCCTAGCACTCTGGGAGGCTGAGGCGGGAGGATTGCTTGAGCTCAGGAGTTCGAGACCAGCCTGAGCAAGAGTGAGACCCCATCTCTACTAAAAATAGAAAGAAATTAGCCAAACAACTAAAAATAGAAAAAATTAGCCGGGCATGGTGGCATGTGCCTGTAGTCCCAGCTACCCGGGAGGCTGAGGCAAGAGGATCATCCTACAGAAAAGGGTGAATGAACAACCATTCACAGGTGAGGATACGTGTTCCAAGATGCATGAAGGAACTGCGAGAACACCCCAGTGCTTTAATGACTGAAGTCTTTGAGTCCATGCAAGGTTCACCCCCAAGTGCCAAGAGAATGTGTAACTCAGATGTTTGGAGTCCAGCTGGTTGTCTCTGATGCATCAGGAACAATAACAGCACTGGAAAGCTCAAATTATTTTCAGAAATATTAATAGAAAGAATTCCTAAAATTACAGACCCGTGAGTTTGGCAATGAGCCCCAACAAGGTAAACGGTGGGATTTTAGAAGGAATGTTTCTGGGTAACTTGAGAAGAAAGAGGTGATCTTTAGGAATAGCCATAACATCACTACCAACAAAAAAAAAAGTCGTGGTAGAAACAATTATCCCCCAATATCTATTCTCTGTCTTCTCCAAAGTAACAGAAATTTTAGCAGAACAAATAGACGCTGTATTAGTTTCCTCTTGCTGTTGTAAAAAACTTAACACAAATTTTATGGCTTCATGATTGGCTTCCATCAACACAAATTAATTCCTTTATGATTCCAGAGGCCAGAGGTCTAAAATGAATCAGCAGTGCTGCCTTTCTGCTGGACGCCAGAGATCTGTTTCCTTGGCTTTTCTAGAAAGAGGTCACCTGTCTTCTTTGGTTTATGGCCCCTTCTTCCATCTTCAAAGTCGGCAACACAGCATCTTCAAACCCCTCTTTCTCTCTCTCTCTCCCCCCCACCACTCTCATTGTTTGCCTTCTCTCGCTCTGACCTGCCTGCGTCCCTCTGAGAAGAACCCTTGTGATTACGCTGGGCCCACCCAGACAATCCAGGATAATATCCCCATCCCAAAATCCTTAATTTAATCGCATCTGCAAAGTCCCTCTGTCATGTAATGTAACATATTCACAGGTTCCTGGGATTAGGACACGAACATCCATTTCATCCAAAGTGAAAGCTCGGTTTCCCAGCCTTGCTTCCAGCTAAGTTTTGAACGTGTGACGGAGTTCTTGCAGTGGGTATGGGCATAAGTGAACTATTCTCCTTCTGAGTCTTGCTCTTAAAGGCAAGCGCATGCTGTTTGTTGAAAAGTGAACCAGGGAGCCCTTTTGGACCTCGCAGATGAGGCCAGTACCTGGGTGTGCTCCAGCAACAAGAGCTTACACCCCGGATAATTTCTTGGAGCAAACTCACCACACCAGCTTGGACTTTTACATGAGGAAAAAAGAAACTTCTACCTTGTTTAAGCTACGCAGACAGAATTATAGCCTACTTAACATATTTTTCAGTTAGACCAGAGAACTATACTTGACAGAATGTTTTGAGACTTCAACAGTATTTATTAAGCTCTCTTCTGATATTCTTGTGCTCGACATGGAAAAATATGGGTTAAAGCCAAGAATAATTAGGTGGGGTTATAACTGCTCAAGTGACCAGAAGAGTACAGATTAATGTGTTGGTATTAATCTCTATGCAGAGGTTTTAATGTGATGGTCTTGCGATAGTCCATGCGCTGGACAGGTCAGATCACAGCTGAAATATTTAATTTTCTTCCTACCTCCAAGAACCATCTGCATTCCTCCTCCTGCCTGGAAAGTCCTCGGTTTCCTTCCTGTCTCCTGGGTGTTGCTGCCCCTTCCCCTGGTGGGGGTGGGCTGCAGCCTGCTTGAAAGATGGGCATTAAACGATGCTGTACGCCAATTTGGTTGAGGATAAATACCAATTAGAGACCATTAAAAAGTACTTCCCAGGTAGAAAGAGTATTGACCCCCTCTTGGTTCCCAGCTGATGGAGGTGTTCACTTGATCAGTTGATAGAACTCTGGGGACAGATGATTAAATAGGACATGACTTCCGATCGGCAATGACTACACAGAGGCCCCTGCCAGAAATCTGGGCTGAGTCTAAGTTGCTCAGGAGCAAGAGCTCACCAACAGAGTTAGGAAAATGATCAGAAAAAAAATTTTCCAGTGATCTTGATGACATTTTCCCTGTGTATAAGTTTTGCATTGAATCCTGCTGGTGTTCCACAAACACAAATTTCATAGCTCCCATGGAGTGGACACTGGCTGCGTTTCAGGAGCTTTATATGCAGCACATTAGGTAGATGCATGTCTGTTTCATAGACGGTGAAACTGCAGCTCACAGCCCTTAAGTGATCCGTGCAGTGTCATTTGGGTTAAGGTGGGAAGCTGAGGTTTGAACTCAGGTTCTTCTGGTTCCAAAGTGTGTATTCTTTCCACAAGGCTTCCCTAGTATCATGGTAATAACAGCAAAAAGAAAGGGATCTGAAAAGGAGTTACTTTAAATTTTCCATGTTATTCCATGCATTCTTGTCCATATCACCATTTGTGCCTCCCTGTCACTGCTCTGTACTTAAATGACAGGAGGTTTGACATCAGGCAGCTGGTCCTGGCCCATTCACATGCACACACAGAGAGCCACAAAGATCCCAGGGGCACACATGGACCTTCACGTGTCTGGTACTTTGTGCAAAACCCTCTTCTTCCCACACAAACTCCAGCAATTTTGCTTCAGATGAAGGGGAGTCCACCTGGGGAACAGTCCTCCATTGCTCTTCTGAGGAGTTGCTCTGCTCCGCGGGGGATGGCGGACAGGTACAGATTGCTGTGAACGCCTCAACCTTTTCCTGGGCACACGCAGTACTCTGCACAGGGCAGCAAGGCAGGCGGGAGTCCCAGGTCTTATAGAAACTCCTAGGTTTTCTTTCCCGAAATGGAGAATTGGGCTTCCTATTCAATCCACTGTCTTGCACACACTAGAGAAACCAATAAATATTTGCTGAATGAATAAATATTAATTAGGTGCCCAAAGCATATGAGAGCAAACCACAGGAGGGTTTCCAGTTTCTCTTACAACCTGAGCCAAAATCCAAGGCAGCAAAATAGGATAGGGAGTTAGAAAATTGGATCATTGGGTCACTGAGAGAACTGCTGGTTACTTTAGATGCTGTATCTAAAGTAACAATACTGATATAATCCTAACCTTGCTTAGTGCCTCAGTTTACTGGGTGTCAAATGAAGAGGTTGGATTGGGTGATCACTAAGGGTTCTATCACCTGGGTTTTATAAAGTAATATATCACTTTTTAGGAGAAATAAATGACAAATTTTCTCACCAAGGAAAACTTTACTCCCCCACCCCCCTGGAACTAAAACAATTTAAGGAATTAGATCTGAACGTCTCATTCAATTCCTGATTTTTTAAAGCAAACTGGCAAAAATGGTGATTTTAGAACCAGGAACAAAAATTAAGTCATTTCGTAAAATTAGAGATTTATTCTGAGTGACACATTAATAATGGAGCAAGAGTACTGAATAAATTGCATTAACTTTGTCGCTTCATAACAATAGGACACCAAAGGGGTGATTAAATTTATCTCCCTGACACAAGTGATAACTCCATACCAAATGCAGTGTTAAATTGCATAGAAAATGCCATCTTTCCTCTTCCTATCTTAAAAATATTAGCTAATGACACATAAGAAGTAATTAACAGATTCTGGGGCTTATTGAGCAGCTCAAATTAAACTGAGCTTCTTTGTTAAATTCATATTTATTTTCACAAAGTAATAAATGCACATAGTAAAAAAGAGAGAACTGAGAAAGACAAAAAAGCTGTTGTCCCCTGCTCGTGTGCCTCCTGTCCCTGGCCGCACTCCCCAGATCCATTCACCTTCCATTTTTAAGCTGTTTCTTCTGGTGTTTATTTCTGTACTTGTAAATAATTTGCTTATACAAATGATATCTGGGTTCATCAACTTTAGGTATCTATTCATCTTTCTATTTTGGAAGATGAGAGTTTCATGCTCTTATGCTCCTCTCTTTTTATCTCTTTCATTACTGTTCATCTCGACTTTTGCTAGTTTGTATTTAGTACTTTCATTGTTATAGCTACATAAATAACACTCATTACTATTCATTAATAGTAGTATACCAGTAGCACACTACTAGTGAATTAAGAGTAGTATACTCTTAATTAAGTAGTAACAGTATTATTAGTAGTACTGAGTAGTGTATACCCTTAAAGGAATTAAGAACAATAGTATACTATTATTGTTTCCTTTGTTGTACCACTTTTCATTTTTCCTAGAGTTGATAATTATTTGGTCTTTTAATTTTCGTCTTCTTTTTTTTAATCTATGCTGAAAGCTATAGGCAATAGATTAGGCGATAAAATCCTGTTGACATCCTAGAAACTTAAGCTAAAAGTAATACAATAAAAACTAAAAGAGCCAGGCGCAGTGGCTCATACCTGTGATCCCGCTACTTGGAAGGGTGAGGCGGGAGTATTGCTTGAGCCCAGGAGTTCGAGGCCAGCCTGTGCCACATAGTGAGACATGGTCTCTTAAAAACAAAAAGAGGTAAAAGTGTTAAATGTACACATGTTGGATTTAACCTTATAAAAGAATTGCATACATGCCAGATGGAGACCTAACTTGAACTAGAGAGAGAAATAGCTGAGAGAAAGAAAGCTGTTCTTTGATTTCAAATTCCACATGGGTGAATAGTATGATTCAGGCATTAACATACAGTCTTAGGCTATATTAGTTGAAGTATATGCTCCCAAACAGGAAAGATCATAGTCCTAATTTATTCATGTTGCCTAATGTATCCTACTATGGTTCCACTTTTTAAGTAAAACAAACCAGACTATACAGAATACATCGGCTGAGATCATGAGAATCTAAAAAACATGTTCATGAGAAATAATTGAAGGAAATTGAAATGTTTAGCCTGGAAAAGTCCTAGGGGGAAGCTACAAATGTCTTCAAATATTTGAAGGGCTTTTGCATAGAAAATGAGATAGATTTATGTTGTTTGACTCCAGAGGCAGATGTAGGACCAACCGCTGAGTGTCAGGGTTGAGGAAGACTGAGGAAGACTGAGGAAGACTCAGTCCAGTGAACCCAGAACTTTCTACTAACTGGGTCTATGTAACAGTTGTGGTTGACACTGCTCCTGTCTCTCCAGCATCTATTCTCTTTTTGGTAATAAAAGAGACACTGCTCCTGTCTCTCCCATCTCATTTAAGTTAACGGTGTGGTAGGAAGAATAATGCCCTCCTCCCCCAAAGATATCTACATCCCAATTCCCAGAATCTGTGAATAGGTTACCTTACTTGGAAAATGGGACCTTGCAAATGTGGACTAAATTAAGGGTCTGGAGATAGAAAGATCATCCTGGATTATCCCAGTGGGCTCAGCGTAATCGCAAAAGTCCTTTTAAGAGGGAGGCAGGATGGTGGGAGTCAGAAAAAGAGATGGAAGTAGAGGTTGGAGTGATGTGCCGTGAAAATGGAGGAAGATGCCACAAGCCAAGGAACGCAGACAGCATCTCCCAAACTTGGGAGAGGCAAGAATAGTGTTTTCCTCTGGAGCCTCCGGAAGGAACATGGCCTCACCAATGCCTTCATTTTAGCCTTATAAGTCTCATGTTGGGCTTTTGACCTTCAGGACAGTGAAGATAACAAATTTGTGTTATTTTAAGCCACTAAATTTGTGGTAATTTGTTATAGCAGCAATAGGAAACAAATACAGATAGATTTTATCATCTGGCCTTTGTTCATGTCCCTTGCCCCATCTCTCCTCAATTCCCTGCTTTCACACTCTTACGTTCCAGCCTTTTTTCAATGATTTGTAGTTCCCAGCAAACAGGGGAATTTGTTTATGCTTTTTCTTTATAACAATTTTTCTTGTCTCCTTGCCTCCTTTCCTTTGTTTTACTAATTTTTAAAATCCGGACTTTAACATGAGTTCCTCTGGGAAGCCTCCACTAACCACACAGTGGCTTTGGTGCTCTTTTTTGAATAGACCTCCCCTTGGCATTTGTACATATCACTATCATAGCACCTAGCTCACTGCATTCCCGAATTGCTTTGTTTACAGTAATTTCAGAGCCTAGCATATATGTCAATAAATATTTGTGGAAGGATGACTCACTGGAAGTAGTCAAGTAGAGGTTAAGATAACTAGTAGAGATACTATAAAATGGGCTTCTATAGTAGCTGGGAAAGGGCATCCTTTCATTTGTAATGCCTTATATGGAACACTGCTGCTATAATTTGGATGTTTGCCTCCTCCAAATCTAATGTTAAAATTTGATCCCCAGGGCTGGAGGTGGGGCCTAATGGGAGGTGTTTGGGTCATGGGGGCAGAGCCTTCATGAGTAGATTAATCGCTTCCTAGGGAAGGGGGTGAGTTCCCTCTCTATCAAAGCCTGGCACCTCCTCCACTCTTCTTGCTTCCTTTCACTATGTGATCTCTGCACTTGTGAGCTCCCCTTCACCCTCCGCAGTGAGTAGAAGCAGCCTGAGGCTCTCATCAGAGCTGAGCAGGTGCTGCCACCGTGCTTCCTGTACAGCTGCAGACCTGTGAGCCAAATGAACCCCTCTTCTCTATAAATTACCCAGCCTTGGGTCTTCCTTTAGAGCAACACAAAGGAACTAAGACAACTACTCATCCCTTCCTTGCAGCCACTTTGGCCTAGTCAACTCCTACTCATCCTCGAAGTCCTTCTAAAAACACATATGACATCTTTATTGAGATATAATTCATATGTAAAGCTCACCCATTTAAACTGCAATTCAATCGTTTTTAATATATTCACAGAGTTGTGCAACCATCACCACAATACATTTTAGAACATTTTCATCACCCCCAGAAGAAATTCTGTACTTATTGCAGTCATTTCCCATTCCCTCACAAGTCCCCCAGCCCTACAAAACCATTAACTACTTTCTGTCTCTATAGAGTGTCCTGTTCTGGACATTTCATATAAATGGAATCATATAATCTATGGTCTTTTGTGACTGGCTTCTTTCACTTGGCATAAGGTTTTCAAGGTTTATCCATGTTACAGCATGAATTAGTACTGCATCCCATTTTATAGCTGAATAATATTCCATTGTATGGATATACCAAATTTTTAAATCCATTTATCAGTTGATGGAAATTAGGTTGTTTGAACTTTTTAGCTATTACAAGTAATGCTTCTATGAGCATTTGTATACACATTTTTGTATAGATATATGTTTTCATATCTCTTGAGTATGTATCTAGGAGTGGAATTGCTGGGTCTTATGGTAACTCTCAACGTTTCATGAAACTTCAGACTGTTTTCCAAAGTGGTTTCACCATTTTGCCTTCCCACTAACAGTTCATGAGTGTTCCCATTTTTCCACAATCCTTGTCAACACATCTTATTATTGTCTTTTTTATTATAGCCATTCTAGTGGATGTGAAGTGGTATCTCATTGAAGTTTTGCTTTGTAATTCCCCGATGGGGAACCACATGAGCATCTTTTCATGTACTTACAGGTTATTCGCATACATTTTTTGGAGGAATATCCATCAAGATCCTTTGCCTATTTTGTAACTGTGTTATTTGACTTTTTATTATTGATTTGTAAGATTTATATCCTACATACAAGTCCCTTATCAGATATACGATTTGCAAGTGTTTCTTCCATCCCGTGTGTTGCTTTTCACTTTCCTGATGATATCCTTTGAGGCACAAAAGTTTTTTATTTTCAGAAAGTCAAATTTATCTATTTTTTCCCTCTGTGGTTTGTGCTTTTGGTGTCATACCTAAAAAGGCTTTGTCTGATCCAAGGTCATCAAGATTTATACCTATATTTTCTTCTAAGAGATTTGTGGTTTTAGCTCTTACAATTAAGTATATGGTACATTTGAGTTAATTTTTGTGTATTATGTGAGGAAGGGAACCAGCTTTATTCTTTTGCATGTGGATAGCTAATTGTCCCAGCACTGTTTATTGAAAAGATTATTCTTTCTTAACTAAATTATGTAAAGGTTTATTTCTGGACCCTAATTCTTTCCATTGATCTATATGACTATCCTTATTTCAGTACCACACCGTCTTGATTACTGTAGCTTTGTAGTAAGTTTCGAAATTGGGAAGTGTGAGTCCTCCAACTTTGTTCTTCTTTTTTTCTTTTTCTAAATAAAGACAAGGTCTTGCCATATTGCCCAGGCTGGAGTGCAGCAGCTAATCACAGCTGTGATGATAGTGCACTGTGGCCTTGAACTCCTGTACTCAAGGAATCCTCCCACCTCAACCTCCTAAGCAGCTGGGATTACAGGCATGTACCACTGCACCTGGTGATTGTTTTTATTTTTTAAGATTGTATTGGCTATTCTGAGTCCCTTGCATTTCCATATGAATTTTAGGTTCAGTTTGGCAATTTCTGTAAAGAAGCCAGCTGGGATTATGATAGGAATTGTGTTGAATCTATAAATCAATTAGGGGAATATTGTCATCTTAATAATACTGTCTCCCAGTTCCTAAAATGGGATGTCTTTCCATTTATTTAGATTTTCTTTAATTTATTTTCAACGGTTTTATAATTTTCAGTGTACAAGTCTTGCTTTTCTTTTGTTAAATTTTTTCTTAAGAGGTTTATTCTTTACAATGGTATTGTAAATGGGATTGTTTTCTTAGTTTTTTTTTAATTGCTCTTTGCTAGTGTATAGAAACACAATTAATTTTGGTATATTGACTTTGTGTCCTGCAACACAGCTAAACTCTTTTATTAGTACTAATAGTTTTTTTGGTGTGTATTTTGATTCTTTAGGATTCCCTATATACAAGATCATGCTATCTGCTCAAAGAGATAGTTTTACTTCTTTCTACCCAATCTAGATGCTTTTAAATTTTTATTTTTTGCCTAATTTCCTTGGCTAGAACTTCCAGTACAATGCTGAAAAGAAGTAGAGAGTGCACATATCCTTCTCTTTTTCCTGATCTGAGGAGAAAATCTTTTACTCTTTTATCATTAAATATGATATTAATTTGGAGTTTTCATAGATGCCCTTGTCAGGTTGAAGAAGTATTCTTTGATTCCTAATTCACTGATTTTTTTTTTTATCATGTGAAAGTGTTGCAGTTTGTTGATAATTTTTTTAGTGTCAGTTGAGATAATCATGTGGTTTTTGTCCTTTATTCTATTGGTGTGGTATATTATTGCATCAATGAATTTTTATATGTTAAACCAACATTGCATTCCTGAGACAAATCTCACTTGGCCCTGGTTTGTAACTTTCTTTATATAATAGTGGATTTGGTTTGCTAGTATTCTGTTGAGGGTTTTTGCATCATATTCATAACAGATATGGTTCTGTGGTTTTTGTTTCTTGTAAAGTCTTTGTCTGGTTTTGATATCAGGGTAAAACTGGCCTCACAGAACATGTTAGGAAGAGTTTCTTCCTCTTCTGTATTTTGCAAGACTTTGTAAAGTGTTATTATTAATTAGTCTTAAAATGTTTGGTAGAATTCACCAGTGAATCCATTTGGACCTGGACTTCTCTTTTGGGGAAGTTTTTCTCTTTTATTACTGGTTCAAGCTCTTAACTTCTTATAGGTCTGTGCAGACTTTCTATTTATCTTATAGTTATTGTTGGTGGTTTGTATCTTCCTAGGAATTTGTCTATTTTATTTAAGTTTTCCAATTTGTTGTTCACAGTATTCCTTATAATCATTCTTATTTCTGTAAGATAAGTAATAATTCTCCTCTTTCATTCCAGTTTTTAGTATTTTGAACTCTTCCATCATCACCCCTGGTCAGTCTAGCTAAAGTTGTCTAAAATCTAACTAAACTGTCAATTTTGTTGATCTTTTCAACAAACCAACTTTGGGTGTTTTGTTATGTTTTCTCTATTGTTTTTCTATTCTCTATTAATTTCTTCTATAATCTTGATTATTTCCTTTCTTCTGCTTGCCTTAAGATTAGTTTGTTCTTTTTCTTCAGTGTCTTAAGGTGGAAAAAAGTTATTGATTTGAGATAATTCTTCTATGTTAATATAGGTATTTTACAGCTATAAATTTCCTTCTAAGCATTGATTTAGCTGCATCCCATAAGTTTTGTAATATTGTGGGTTGTTTTCATTCACCTCAAAGTATTTTCTAATTTCCCTTGAGATTTCTTCTTTGACCCATTGGTTATTTGGAGTGTGTGGTTTAATGTCCATATTTTTGTGGCTTTCCCAAATTTTTTTCTGTCATTGGTTACTAATTTTATCCCATTGTGGTCAGAGAATACACTTTTTATGATTACTACTTTAATTCTTTAAAATCTATTGATGCTTATTTTATGTCCTGTGGCTTATCCTGGATTATATTTCACTGCACTTCAAGAAGAATTTGTATTCTGCTATTGCCAGGTGGAGCATTTTATAGATATCCATTAGTTCTGCTTGGTTGACAGCATTGCTCAAGTCTTCTATTCCCTTGTTGATCTTCTATTTAGTTCATCTGTCCATTTTTGAAAGTAGAATATAGAAGTCTACAGTTACTATTATTAAATTGTCTTTTTTCCCTTTCAATTCTGTGAGTTTTTACTGCATGTACTTTGGGGCTCTGTTGTCAGGCAATTATAATTGTTACATCTTCATGATGGATTGACACTTATCATTATAAAATGTGCTTCTTTATCTCTAGTAACATGTTTTGTTTTGAAATCTATTTTGTCTGATATGAATATAGCCACTTCAGCTTTCTTATGGTTGCTGTTTGTATGATATATATTTTTTTCATTCTTTTATTTTCAACCTGCTTATATCTTTGAATCTCGTGTCTGTCCTGTAGACAGCATACAGTGGATATTGTTGTTTGAATCCAGTCTGACAATCTCCGCCTTTTGGTTGGATTGTTTAATCCATTAATATTTAATATTATTATGTAGTTGGATTTATATCTGCACTTTTACCTTTTTTTCTATACACCTCATGTCTTTTTTATCCCCCATTTCTCCTTTACTGCTTTATTTGCATTCAGTGAATGTATTCTAGTATAATGTTTTAGTTCCTTTAATGATTATTTTCACTATATTGTTTGAGTTATTTTCTTAGTGGTTGTGTATGTATGGCCATATATCATATACATCAGAACTTATCCAAACTACTCCAGACTTGCACTAACTTAATTCCAGTGAGATACAGAAATCTTACTCTCATATAACCCTATTTCTTCTTCCTCCTTTTTGTGCTATTATCATTATACATATTACATCTATGTATGTTACAGGCCCAGTAACACACTGTTATAATTATTACTTTACATAATTTTATGTAGATTAAAAAAATCTAAAAATGAAGATCAGGTATACACTCATAGAGTTTGTTATATTAACCTTATTTCCAATTTCTGGTTCTCTTCTTTTATTCCTGTGGATCTGGATACCATCTGGTGTCATTTACTTACTCTGATACAGCTTTGCTTCCATCCACCCCCTTTATATTATTACTGTCAAATATATTACATCTCTAGACGCTATAGGCCCAACAATACAATTATATGCATATCATTTTATACAATTGCTTTTAAGTCACTGAAAAGCAAAAAGAAGACAGAGATAGGTACACTGCCTTTTAAAAGCACATAATTAACTTTACTGGTGCTCTTTTTTTTTGTTTTGTTTTGTATGTACTTGAATTACTCTTTGGGTAATTCAAGTACTCTTGAATTACTTACTTTCATCCTGAAAAAGTTCCTTTATTATTTCTTGAATCCACAGGGTAAGGGAACCTGACAGGGAAAAAAGTGGTTTCCTGCAAAAGTGAACAGCAAAGAGAAAAATAGAGAAATGGAGAAATGGCATGAACTCAAACAGGCAAATGACCAGCCACCTACCTTACAGAGGTTATGTAGTTACTTCACTGGAAATTTGAGTAGGCCTGCTTTACTAATTTATTGAATTTCTACTATTTGCCAATCTTGGGTCTTATGTTTTTCAAATGTAAATCCATTCAGTCTTTATGAGATTACATTATTATATAATGATTAAGAGTTTGGAATCTTCAAACAGATAGATATGAATGCAAATCTTGAATATTTCACTTACAGAGTCTGTGACCTTGGGAAAAGTACTTAACATCTCCAATTTCATTTACCCATCTAAAACAGGGAGAGAAATATAGTACATGTCAAATATGATTACATGACAGTTACATGAGAAAAATGCACGTAAAATGTTTAGTCTCCCATACAAATATTCAGTAAATGGCAGGCATTAAAACATTAGTAATATTGGACTTCTGATTTTGACCATGACGAAATAACAGATAGTGAATTTATTCTTATATTACAATTATAAAGCTGGGCAAAATACATGAAACAACACTTCATGCTTTGGACCACAAATATAGGAGGGATTTCATCCTTTAAAGAATAGAAACATACAAGGTGGGCTCCACATTTACCACCTGTGTGTGTTTTCTGCCTGTGTGTGCTTCCCAAATTGTGGCACAAAAAAGAGAAAAGAAAGACAAAAGAAACAGAGATTAAAGGTGGGGGCCACTGACTGAGTTTTATAGGGCAAAGCATTGGAGGGTAGAGAGCCTCACAGAGAAGGAACTCCAGAAATTGGCCCAGGGTAACCTTGAGTCTTTGGCCAAATACCAAGTTAGAAATGTACAATGTAAGACTCATATAGGCCTGACAGAAAATAGGTACTAGTGGATCAGTGAGATCCTCAGATAATCTGTAGGTCACACAGTGTTGGGAGATGTTGGAATTTCAACCAGCTAGAGTAAAGAGACCTTGTTGGACAGCCCTTGCATTCATTTGCAATCATAAGAGTAAGACTACTTGCCCTAAAGTAAGAACTACTCTAGATGCATTCTAAGAAAGTCCCAAAACAAGTCTTATTAAGAAGAAGTGATTTCAACAGATGAACTGTCAGAACAGAACTCAAGAATATTTACAAGATGAGAGCAAAATCTAACTTATAAAAAATGTAGCATTGACAGTGTCCAACAGACCATCAAAAATTACTAGATATATGAAAAAGAAGAAAAATATAACTCATAGCTTTAAGGGAAAAAAAGGTTAATAGAAAAAGACTCAGATGTTGAAATCAGCAGGCAATGACCTAAAAAGTTCTTATAAATATTTTAGAAAATTTAGAAGAAAAAAATGGATATAGTGAGTATAATAGACTAAAAAATGCCCCCCCCCAAAGATATGTTCATCCTAATCCTAGAAGCTGTGCATGTTATCTTACATGGTGAAGTCTTTGTGGATGTGATTAAGGATCTTGGGATGGGGAGTTTATTCTAGATGGTCTGAGTGGGCCCTAAATGCAATCAGATATATCCTTAAAAGAGGAAGGCAGAGAGAAGTTACATACACACACACACAAACACACACACACACACACACACACACACACACACACGAGAACGCCACATGAAGACAGAGCAGAGAGAGATTTAAAGATGCTGGCCTTGAAGATCGGATTGATGCAGCCACAAGCCAAGGAATTCTGGCAGGCACCAGAAGCTAGAAAAAGCACAGAACAGCTTCTCACCTAGAGCCTCTGGAGAAAGCGCAGCCCTGCTGACACCTTGATTTCAATCCAGTGATACTGATTTCAAACTTTTGACCTCCCGGACAATGAAAGGATAATTTCCTGCTGTTTTTAGCCACTCAGTTTGTGGGAATATGTTGCAGCAGCTTCAGGAAACTGGAGGAAACAAAGAAAGAAGCTCAACAGAGAAATGAGAACTAGTAAAAAAATAAATAAATGGAAATAATAACTACCAACATACTTGGTAAAGGACCAAATGTTTCCCCTAAGATTGGAAACAAGGCAAGATGTCTGCTCTTACATTTCTATTGGTACCAGCCCGTGCAGTAAGGCAAGGAAAAGAAAAAGCTTACAGATTAGAAAGGAAGGTACAAAAGTACTTTACTCATGGACAATGTGATAGTGCATTTAGAGAATGAGTTTTCAAAAATCTACCCCCAAATCCTAAACTTACTAGAAATAAATAAATTTAACAAAGTCACGGGATATAATTTTAACCTAAAGATCAATTCTATTTCTATATACTAGCAATAAACAATTATAAATTATTTTTTAAAGTATTACTAATAACAGGGTGAAGAAAAATCTATGGGGATGAATTTAATGAATGATGTGCAACATCTCCACACCGGGGCCGGGCGCGGTGGCTCACGCCTGTAATCCTAGCACTTGGGAGGCCGAGGCAGGTGGATCGTTTGAGCTCAGGAGTTCAAGACCAGCCTGAGCAAGAGCGAGACCCCGTCTCTTTTTAAAAAAAAAAAAAAAAAAAACATCTCCACACCGAGAAATCAAAGAAGGCCTAAATAAACAGAGAGGTAGACCATGAGAGTTGATAATTCTCCATACTGGGGAGGCTATGGGAAAATGGCATTGTTGTATGTTGTTTGTGGTTACTTTTGCTAAATAAACAAATAATGTTTAAACTATTACATAATAACATGATAATTATAATTGCTACCACTTTTTAGGGCTGGGTATGACCAACAAATTAAATTCCTAAAGGGACAGCTCTGATCTTGGCACTTCTCTGTTCAAAAACTCCTTCTTGTTTATAGAGCCAGGGGGAAACAACTCTGGCATTCACAGGCCTTCCTCTATTGGTCTCCAAGCTCTCTTTCCACATTCGCCTCCTTCATGCTTCTGAATGTACACCCTATACTCTAGCCACACTGGATTCCTTGCCATTTCCCAATGTGAGATTTTGACCTTTACGCCTGGGCTCATGACATTCCCTGCCTTTAGCTGACTCTTTACCTCACCCCACCTGCCATCCTTAGCTGGGGCCTGGCTCCTGGTGCCTCTCAGTGCAGTGTGGTGCACTCAACACACATGAGGGGTGGTAAGTAGTTGCTGAACGAAGGGGAGAAGAAAAGTAGTTCATTGACACCAGTCCCAGAGGACAGGGAAAGTGGATGCATTTGATTCCGAGTAAAGACAAATGGGGTTAAAATTGTATGTTTAAACAGTGCAGGCAAATCTCCTTAATTAGTAGGCCTCTTTGGAAACAGATTGTCATAGTGAATTAAAGCCATAATCATGGCAATTCTGGGGGATTGAGAGACATTTAGTAATTGTTGGGCATTTATTTGTTTCTTCTACTGTTTACTTATAGAATCACAAAATTTTTTAGTATACAGATGATCAGTGAAGATTTGGATTGATTTATTGATTCAAGCATCCTCTATTACAGTCCAAGGAGAGTTTTGAAATCATCTAGACAAGGAGCCTCAAATCCATTGTTTTAAATTGTTTGAACTGATACAGGGTATATAGCTAGCTGGCTTCATGAGGGTATGACCAGTGCAGTTGCCTGGGGCTCCACACTTAGAAGGGCCCGTGCTTTCTTCCATACTGTACTGTTGCAGTCTTGAAATGCTTATTAATTTCGAAAAAGGAGCCCTGCATTTTTATTTTGCCCTGAGCCCTACAAATTATGACATGTAACCAGTCCTGCATATATGCCATCATGCTCCATCATTCCCTCCCTCTGTGCACCTCTCCTGCCGTAAGACAATTCCACTGGCTGAGGACAGCTAGAAAGCATTGCACTGGAGATTGCATCTTCTTACCTCTCCATCCTTTATGATTCCTTCTCCATCCTCCCACCAGGATCCCTATTAGGAAAATCCGGAGACTTCTAAGATAGTCCAAGCTCCCCATTTTACATACAAGAAAATCAAGATCTGGAGAGGAAAGGTCCTCCAGCTATGACTTAAATACAATGTAAGTATCCTTTTCCAGGTATCTTACCTTTCTATTATACCAAGTAAAAATTATTACAGGCAGCACAGAAAGAATCCTATCAGGGGAGTTAATGACCAGTCACTCGACATGGTAGGATACAGGATCTGGACCTGTTTCTAGCTCGGATAGAGCCTGATTCTAGTCCTAGGCAGAGTTCCAGTTTCCTCAGCTCTCCACCAGAAATATTTCCACCTTCGTCTCCATTTCAACATCCTAGGCTCTGAAGAATTAAATCTTTGAGGTTGTATCTGTCACCCAGGAGTCCTTAAAAAAATACTCTCTAATTCCCCAAGAATCTTACTTTTTGAGTGGAGGCCCTTTTCATTTTTGGTACACCTTGGTTATTAGAAAGTATATTCTCTTTATAAAGGACAGAAATCAGCCTCTCTACAAATTCCAGCCAGGCGGGGTGCCATGGCTCATGCCTGTAATCCTAGCACTCTGGGAAGCTGAGGTGGGAGGATCGCTTGAGGCCACGAGTTTAAGACCAGCCTGAGCAAGAGCAAGACCCCCTCTCTACACAAAATAAAAAAATTAGCTAGGTGCGGTGGTGTGAGCCTCTAGTCCCAGCTACTGGAGAGGCTGAGGCAGGAGGGTTGCATGAGCCTGGGAGTTTGAGGTTCCTGTGAGCTGTGATCGTGTCACTGTACTCTAGCCTGGATGACAGAGCAAGACCTTGTCTCAAAAAAAAAAAAATAATAATTCCAACCATGGGAATTAATGGCCCTCCAAGATGACAAACAATAACTCTCTCCACATAAAAGCTTTACAAATAATCGCAAACAGCTTTACAGCTACCACCCCCTCCCCTAGGCTGTTCTTGTTTTTCTCTTAGTAAACACCCAATTGTTTGCAATGTTCCATACTGACACAGTTTCTAAATACCTTCCTATTCTCATCCTTTCTTTCTGTTGACCCTCAGCACCGCCAAATGATTATTACAGGAAAGAAATAGGATGAAGCAAAAGTATCATGGCATTTAAAAAATTTTGTTAATTAAAAAGTTAGTAATAAAGTTCTAGGACTGGAAAGACTGCGGCCAAGATTATAGGGAAAAGGTAGGTACATAAGTCAAGGCTGTTGGTTGCAAGTGACAAAACCCATCTGGGTCTTGCTTAATTAAGCAAGTAAGATAATATCTTCATCAGAGAACAAAAAGCCCTCTTCCTCTTCAGTTCCAGGTGGAAAAACATACAGGAAAGGGCTCGGATTGGTCACGTTTGCATCACTGCCTATTGGTGGGCCAGGAAATCATACTTGGGAGAGAAGAGGAAAGTGCCACGTGGATCTCACGGATGGAGGAGGAAGGTGAGTGCTCCTCCCAGAAGTGAAGGGTGCTGGGCAAACAAAAATAAAGGTGCCCTACAGTGGGTGAGCCAAACATTCAAAGAAAGACACTAGGGATTATTATTTAAAGGAAAAGGAAAGTAGAAAGCACTACAATATTCTAAGAATAGAGTTGATAAGACAGCAGCAATGCTAGAAAAAAGTTCTTTAATTGGCTAATGAATAATAACATACATGTTTTTTTAAAAGAAGGATAAATGAGTAATGTGGACATGAAATGTTGAGTATGTTGATTTTTTTTCATTGATATCTACTAAGAATGAAATTTAATATCTCATGGTGGAAAAGAATTATAATTATTATAATTCATTTTATAGTAAGTTCTAAAACCTGTGCTAACAATGTGAGCTGGTATGTGTATGAAAAGGTGCTTTGCAATTTAAAACAGAAACCACATATGACCACGTGATAGGGGGAAAGAGCTGACTATTGAGGCAATAGAAACTGGCTGAAAGGTTCTACTGCCCTTGGTGCTGTTGTTCTATTGCCCTGGGCAGCCATCCCAGGGAAAAAGCATGCACATCACAGAGCATGTGCAGTGGGCAGACACATAGGCTGCCTTTCTGATCCACTATTTTCTTGAGCACCGGGAAAACCCAGAGGAGGACACTTCATTTGTTCAATTAAAGATGGGATTTCATTGAGTACTGCCTCAGAGCCCGCAGACCACAAGTCTAGATGCATTAGTGGCTGCCCAGGGCCAACAAGGTGGCTAAAATGTCAGCGAGCATGGCCACCAGACGGTTCTAGTTTCCTTGCGGTTGGAATCCATTGAGTTAACAGCCCAAATCTGACCACACAGGCTTGAACAGCGTGCAAGGGAGCGACTGAGAGGAAGTTAGCCAGTGTTGAATCCGGGCCAACCAACCTTCTAAGAAAATGTGCCAGCAAGGGGCGGGGTCTTTGCAGAGAGAAGCTGGCCTCCCCTGACTGTTTCTCATGGAGGCATAATGCAGTGGCAGACAAAACGCTCCCACTGGCCCACAACAAATGCTTCCTGCCCCTCCAAGCCTACAGCGAAATTGCTTTGACTGAGGCCTCTTGAGCTGAAGGAAGATCAATACAGCTGCCCAATAGATAATTGTGACTCGGGGCTCTTCGGATAGTTTGCCGTGTTCTCTCAGAGGGCTTTGGCTGTCTACACAAAATGGAAAAATGCTGTTACACATTGAAACTTTTGATATTTTACTTTCCAAGGGGAACCACTATGGGCGTTTGAAAAATCAATTAGCAAATATTTATCAAGCAGCTCTAACCTGCAAAATACTGTGCTAAACAGTTGCAGATTCACTGGAGTGGTGTAATTAAGGTGTACACATGACATTAACTATTTTGTAACCAATACATCTAAGTTTATATGTTAAATGACTATTGTATTCTTCAGAACAATTACTTCAAGAGACAATACTCTTAGTCCAATAGTGTTATCGGTGTAGAAAGTATTTTTTAGAAAATCTTCTTTTTAGGCATCACCCTCAGAGTCTATGATTCCTTCTTTTTAATATACTCAATGTTCCAAAGCTACTGAGAGTAGAGACAAGATAAAAATGAGGAATATATTTAATATATATATTTAATAATTTCTTACTTAAAAAAATGAAGTCCACACAAAAACATCTGTAGATTTTCATCATAGCCCCAAACTACCTGAATATCCTTCAATACACAATATACAATATACAATATCCCCCTATACAAAATGTGGTATATCCATACAATGGAATATTATTCAGCCCTAAAAAGGAACGTAGTACTGATACCTGCTACAACATGAATGAACCTTGGAAACATTATGCCAAGTGAGATAAGCTCATCATGAAAGCCACAGGATTCCATTTAAATGAAATATCCAAAAAAGGCAAATCTATGCAGACAGAAAGCAGACTAATGGTTGCCTAGGGCAAAGGGTAGGAACAGGTGATGAAGATACTCTAAGATTGGATTGTGGTGATGGTTGCACAACTATGACTTTACTAAAAATCATTGAATTGTATACTTAAAATGGGTGAATTTTATTACATGTAAATTATATATCAATAAAGCTTTCTTAAAAAAAAGTGTGATGATTATGAAGTATAAAAAACTGATTTTGGGGTGGCTTATGAACCAATTCTAAAGTAAATTTAGTAAACGGAGAGAGCCAGAAAATTTTCCCCTCTCAAAGTTCCAAAAATCAGTTGAGCAATGGTGGCAACTTGAGAATGAATGTATCATTTCCTGGGGTGACCGATGGCCAATCCTCATTTGCATATAGTCTGATGGGCACTTCTTCAGTGATACTCTAACTATTACAGAGCTATTGCCTTTCCCCAGGCTTATAAAATGCTAGGGAGATAAGACATATATAAAGGTACTGACATCTATCAATAAATAAAGTAAAATAAATTAGTTAATGTCAAACTAGTTTCTTTTTCTAATATCTTTTAATTTCAGAATATTATGGGGGTACAAACACTGTGATTACATATAGTGCCTTTGCACTGCCCAAATCAGAGCTACAAGCATGCCCATCCGCCAGACAGCATGCACTGCACCTATTAGGTGTGAATATACCCACCCTCTCCTCCCCGCCATCTGCCTGACACTGATGAATGTTTCTACTGTATGCACATAAGTATCGATCAATTAGTACCAATTTGATGATGAGTGTATGTGGTGCTTGTTTTTCCATTCTTGTGATACTGCACTTAGGAGAATGGACTCCAGCTCTGTACAGAATAAAACAAGAGGTGTTAGTTCACCACTGTCAAACTAGTTTTTAAAACACTTTTTTCTCTTTTTACAGTATGAGTTGATGGCAGATTAAGAGATAGCAAGGCTTCCTTTTTCATAGCCAGTTTGTGAAACCCCTACATACAGGATTTTAAAAGATCAGTTATGAGAAGGAGAGAAAAATCTCCAAACAGGGGACATGTTTGTCTCCCTCCCTCCCACCTCCCTCTCTCCCTTGAAGATTGCTATAGTAATGGGCAACGTTCCACTTGAGTTCTTTTGCCCCAAGTCCAAGAGAAATAACACCATGATTGAAACTGCATTTTCAAAGTCACCGATACATAAAAATAACTCCCAAGCTGTTGTCCAGAGGAACGACTGCATTTAGATTTCAGCTGACATAGGTTTGAAATCCCTCTCTTTGGTTTCAGTCCCCATTTCCCTGCAGAGCTGATGTTGGCAGCTTGAGGTTTTTCTTTAGGGGATGCCTCAATGACATCTCTCTCTCTCCCTGCCTCTGTTTTTTGTCTTGTGCTTTGTTCCCTGAAATGCAGAATGATTTTCCTTTTGCACTCTGAAGGATAAACCCATGCAATGTGACTACAACACCAAGCTCCATGCCAGGATGTGGAAGTGGGATTAGGAATTTACAGGTGAAGCTTTGTGTGATTTTGAAAGGTTTAGCACAGCAGGAAACTAGCCTTGTTAATTACTCAGATAAATGCTAGTTGACCTATAAAATGCAGGATTCAGTTATTAAAATCTGCTCCCCCAGGCCATATGGAAAGATGGAGGGACTCGGGTTGTGGTTACAGCTCTCCTGAGGAATGGACAGATGCATGCTGTAGAGCCACATTGCCTTTCTATGTCATTGAGGGGCCCCTTACGGGATGTCTGATAAATCAGATAAATGTACATTGTGAAGAAGACGGAGTTAACACATTATATAGCCAGTTGAAGACTAATATTGAATCAAACACCAAGCTACCAGTCACTAAGAAAGGGAGTCCAGAGTAGAAGCATTTAGAGAATTAAGTCCAAGATTTAGGAAGTTGCCACTGAATGTTCTCATGGTTATTGGGATCTGTGGCTGAGCACCTGGCAATTCCAGTGTATTTCAGTGGGTCTGGTAAGAGGGAATGCCCAATACAGTTTCTAAAAGTTAGTGAGTACTAAGTGAAGTATCCCAAGAATGGAAAAATAAGCACCACATGTACTCACCATCAAATTGGTTTCACTGATCATCACCTAAGAGCACGTTTAGGAATAACATCAATGGGGTGTCAGGCAGATGTGGGGGAGAAGGGGATGGGTGTATACATACATAATGAGTGCGATGCGCACCGTCTAGGGGATGGACACGCTTGAAGCTCTGATTTGGGGGAGGGGCAAGGGCAATATGCATAACCTAAACTTTTGTACCCCTATAATATGGTGAAATAAAAAAATAAATAAATGAAAGTTAGTGAGTGAGCAATTGTGAATTAGTCATTATAACCTGGGAGCATCCAATATTTCACGGTATGGTACCGAACTATTTTGTGGCTATGTCAGCTTTGGGACACAAATATTCAGAGAACACCAACTGTATCCACTTGAACTCAATTGCTAGTGTTTAGTGTAGATTCTACAAGGATACTTAAACAATATTATCAGATTTTGCTGACTTTACACAGGTCAGTAAGCTCAACTGAAGAGTTAGAAAAAACACACCCTCTAAACCCAATAAAACAAATTATGCTAGCCAACAGTGCTTCACAGATTTGTCATATAAGATAGCAATAAAAAATATATCTGCCCAACAACTAAGCCATGGAATCAAATCCCCATGTCGGTCACCTCTTTTCTAATTATCACTAGAGCATGCCTTAGCTGGATGAACCAAAGCTCAGGAGGGAGCATTAAGGCTCAGACATTGACTGTGATAACTGGAGTGGAAATATCTCTCTAAAATTGGGCAATGGCCTGAAGATATTCAAGGTTTTCTTTGAGAATTACCAGGGCCAAGGAAAATTAAAGCAGTGCCCAAAGGCAAATGAAGGGGGAGCCTACAGCTTACTAGTAATGGTGCCAAGGGACAATGAACCTCAAGAAAAGCAAATGGTTCTACCAAGAACTGACCAATGTCCCATATTCCAGGGCTCAGAGGCTCAGAGACTTGGATCAAGACTGCTTGAACAAAGAAACCATACCTTAGGCACGGCAAAGAGAAAAGGGAAGAAAGAGATTTTTGAATCAGAGAAAGAGTGAGGGAGAAAGTGTGTTCTGGGGGAATCTTACCATTTGTATATGTTCATGGTACCTAAGATATTGCTGTACATATAGTCAAGAATCAATAAATACTGTTTGGTTGGATGGATGAATGGATGGATAGATGGATAAATGAAATTTTTGGTAGTTGAGAAACCCTGAGAGAATGATAGGCACGTTCCTATTTTCCCTAAATCATGCCCCCCATAGCAGACTTTGCCATTTGCTGGGATATCTTAAGCTGCTCAGTGGTGAAAGGGCTTGGGTGAGAGATATTTTGATATTTCTTGATTTAGGCAGTTTTTGCCAGTCTGTATACACACCCATGTCATCACTTTATTCTTGATCTGTTTCCTTTTTCTTTTTTATTAAATAGTATTTGGGTTACATGCTATTGAGAGAATCTTGATTTAGGAAAGTCAGTAGTTTCAAATAATATATTTTTTGAATTGTGGTAAAATATACATAACATAAAATTTACAAGTGGTTAAGATGGTATGTCAAGTATATTCACATTGTTGTGCAACCATCTCCAAAACTTATTCATCTTGCAAAACTGAAACTCTATACCTATTAAATAATAGCTCCATTCCCTCCACCCCCAGACTGTGGCAATCATCATTCTGTCAATACTTTGTCTTTATGAATTTGACTACTTTAGATATCTCATATAAGTGCAATCATATAGTATTTGTTTTTTGTGACTGGCTTATTTCACTTAACATAATACCGTCAAGATTCATCTATGTTGTAGCATGTGATAGAATTTCCTTTTTTGTAAGACTGAATACTATTCCATTATTTGTAAGTATTATATTTTGTCTATCCATTCACCCATCAATGGATATTTGATTTGCTTCCACCTATTAGCTATTGTGAATAATGCTACTATGAACATGGGTGTGCAAATATCTCTTCAAGATCCTGTTTTCAATTCTTTTGAAATGTATACCCAGAAGCAGGATTCCTGGATTGTATGGTCATTTTATTTTTAACACATTGACTGCCATACTAGTAAAAAAAATTTTTTCCTTGGGGCCACGGTGTTTTATTATTAAAATAGGATAAAAGCTTCGAAAACAAAACGATCCTATTTAATTTAATGAAAAATTTGTTATTTTTTATTATTTCCTGTGTGTGAGCTTCTGTATATGCAACTTGAAAAATAGTTCCCGTGGCTCCCAAAGTGAAGAGACGTGTAAGTTACATATGCTTCATGAGGCCCGGGGCTCAAAACAAGTCTGAGTTAAATACAACTCACATGGAAGTTAATGTGTTAAGTTTCTGAGGAACCTCCGTACTGTTTTCCATAGCAGCTGCACCACTGGAAATTCCCACCAACAGTGCACACATGTTCCAATTTCTCCATGTCCTTGCCAACACTTATTTTCTGCTTTTTTGATAGTAGCCATCCCATCCTGATTTTTTTTTTTTTTTTTTTTTTTGAGACAGAGTCTCAGTCTGTTGCCCGGGCTAGAGTGCCGTGGCGTCAGCCTAGCTCACAGCAACCTCAAACTCCTGGGCTCAAGCAATCCTCCTACCTCAGCCTCCCGAGTAGCTGGGACTACAGGCATGCGCCACTATGCCCGGCTAATTTTGTCTGTATATATTTTTAGTTGTCCATATAATTTCTTTCTATTTTTAGTAGAGATGGGGTCTCACTCTTGCTCAGGCTGGTCTCAAACTCCTGAGCTCAAATGATCCACCCGCCTCGGCCTCCCAGAGTGCTAGGCTAACAGGCATGAGCCATCGCGCCCGGCCCATCCCATCCTGATAGTGTGAGGTGTCGATATGTTTCTTAAGCTTCACTGCAAACTGGCCAGGGATGAAACCACTCTTCATTTAATAAGAACAAGGACTGCAAATAGGATGCTTTGGTGGGTCCTCAATAAAGTTAGAAACATTCCAGTGTCTCTCCATTTCACTCACAGTCCAATACCAATTTCTTACATGGACCACCTAAGGCCCTACAAGACTTAGCCCCCACTACCTCTCTGATCTCACCTCCCACGGTGCGCCCCTCCACCTCTCTGCTCCAGCCACACAGGCCTCCTTGCAGTTCCTGGAACACAACAAGCAGGGCCTTTGCTTCACTGTTCCTTTGCCTGAAATGCCCCTAGGTATGCAGATGGCTTGCTGTCTCACCTCCTTTAGCTTTCCAGTGAAATGTCACCTTACCAGAGAGGCTTTAACTAACCACCATACATGAAATAGCATACCACTCCCTTCTCTCTCTCTCTCTCTCTCAATTTGTTGCCCCTTACATTGCTTCGTTTTGTCCATAGCACTCATCACTATGTGTATATTACATACTGATTTTTGCACACATATGCCCCATCAAGTCGAATATAAATTCCATGAGAGCAAGAGCTTTGGTCACTCCTGGACCTAGCAGAGGATCTGGCACATGACTGGTATCCACATATATCTGTTGAATGAATGAATGAATCCAATAAAAGCACACATTCCTCCTTGTTCTCTGTCTTTTTTTTTTTTTTTCCTCACTTCATGCCCAGAATTCACACTGGATAAAAGAAACTGGCCACTGAAAGACACATAGACCTTTTCTGCAAGAAATTATATGTCCCTGTCCCCGGCGTTTCTCCTCCTGTTAGCCCTCATCTGGGTAAATGGCACCCTCATCCAGAAGCCTGGAGTCAGGCATGATTCCTTTCCTCTCTGATCCAGCACTCTCAGTGCATCTGCAAGTCCTAGTGTCAACCTCCACAATATACAGTGCTGTCCACTTCTCCAGGCTGTGTTCCCTCAGCCACTATTCTCTCTCGTTTAGTCTCCCAACTGGTCTCTTTTCTTCTATTTTTCACCTCCCGCCACCCAATTTGCACACAGTGGCCAGAGAGGCATTTAAAAAACTAAGATCATACAACTACCCTGCTAAAAGCCCTTCAATGGCCACGCAAATTTCCCATCACAGGCCCCAGAATTCTGTGGGATCCAGCCCTGGCCACCTCTTGAAACTCATTTTTGTCACTTTCCCTTGCTTCCTGGCTCCAGCACCACTGGTTTTTGTACAACGTCTTAGGAGCCCAAATTCATTTTGGCCTGAAACCTTCCTACTTACTTCCTCTTGCCCCTCTTTGTGTGGCTGGTTCCTAAAGATCATTGTTCAGGTGTCAGCTCCAAATGTCACCTTCCTACAGAAGGCATTACACAGCCCTGTCTGTCCAAAGTAGCTTGCTTCATGTTTTCCCTTTCTTTCCTTTTTCTTTTCTAGTCTTTGTGTGTGTGTATGTTCACAAAAATTTATTTAATTCGCTTTCATTGGACATTTTCTTTTACTAATATTTAGACATTGTAAACAATGCCTCAGGAGGTATCTTTGTACCTGTATCTCTGATATAATTATTTCCTTACGATAAAATCCTAGAAATGGAATTGCAAGTTCTAAGAGATTATTAACATTTTCAAGATTTTAAAATGCTGTCTTTAAGGTGTATCTGTAACATCTTGCTTCTAAAATTCCTCTGTGTAGCCAGTCCCCAAGCCTCAGCATTCGGCACAGGTCAAGACCCACAGGAGGCCCCAGTCAGTAGTCCCACCGGTCTGTCGGCCTTTGGATAGCTCAGCGGCCCAGGAATGGTATAGAATTCAAGTATTCCTGGGGCCCCACTGGGGCAATCGGAAACACCCTTTTCTTGAGGGATATCCTCATCCGAAATCCAGATGGGAGTAAGCCCTTTGCCATTATCTGAGAATCTGTTTTGGTTCAAGGACCATTTGAGCTTTAAACTTCCGGAAAATTCTATCTATCACTGGTTCACGTCTTGCCCCAAAATCCAATCCCTCCTCGAGTGCTTTGCCCATGCTCCCAACTTGCCTTCTTCGTCCACAGCTCAGGTGTAATCTCGCCCTATGCTTCTGCTACAACTTCTCTGGAAAAAGGAACTATATCGTCCGAACTGCCTGCTTATGTCTCAATTTCCAGTCTGCTGCAGCAACGTGCCTTGTGACATCTGGAGCATGTCTGGGGCTTAAATAGCCACAGACCTGCAGAGAGGAGACCAGACGTAAGCTGGAGACACACAGATGCTCCGGTTTCTGGGGGAGGATTCTCAGAAGGTGGCTCCTATGAGTAAAAGCCACTTTTCCTGAGTCGCAGGTCAGTGCAGCAGGGCGGAAGGTGGAGCAGGGCGGAAGGGGCCGCGTGCCTACACCTGCAGGGGGAGGCGAAGTCCCCAGACAGGCAGCCCAGCCACGCCCGCCGTCCGCCGCCCCTTCCGGGAACCGCCACCGGGACGAGCCGCCGGGGTCAGAGTGCTGGGCCGCCAACGGCCCGTCCTCGTGTCATTTTCTTTTTTTACAGGAAAATATCTTTATCTGTTTCTTTTAATTCAGGATATTATGGGGGTACAAACATTTTGGTTACATGAAATGCATTGGCCTCACTCAAGCCAGGACCACCAGCGTGTCCTTCCCCTATACAGTGCGCCCCGTCTCCATTAGCTGTGGGTATACCCACCCCACCCGCTCCACCCACCACCCCCTACCTGATCGGCACCCAGTGAGTATTACTACCATGCGAGCACCTTAGTGTTGATCAATTAGTACCAGTTTGATGGCGAGTTCATGGGGTGCATGTTTTTCCATCCTTGTGACACTTCACTTCGAAGGATGGGCTCCGTCTCTATCCAGGATAATATAAGAGGTGCTAGATCACCATTGTTTTTTGTAGTTGAGTAGCATTCCATGGTATGCATATACCACATTTTATTAATCCACTCACGTGTTGATGGGCATTTGGGTTGTTTCCACATCTTTGCAATTGTAAATTGTGCTGCTATAAACATTCCAGTGCAGATGTCTTTATTATAGAATGTCTTTTTTTCCTTTGGATAGATGCCCAGTAGTGGGATTGCTGGATCAAACGGTATTTCTATTTTTAGCTCTTCGAGGTATCTCCAGATTACTTTCTCATGTCACTTTCTATCATACCACCTTGTTTGTTTCTTCAGGAACTTCACAATTAGTGATTATTATTTTTTCAGTGGTCTATTTACTTGTTATTATCTGTATCCACAATTAAACTGTAGCTCCCTAAGGTGGTGACGACTTCTGATTAGTTTATTATTGCATCTCAGTGTCTCTTATAGGTCATTCATATTTACATATTTACAGAAAGAGTGAATAAACAATGAATGGATGGAGGGACACACAGATGGACTGATGAATGGATGGAAGAGTGAATGATGGAATGTGTTCACTTCTGACTCTTTACTTTCCTTCTTGATACTGCTTCTTGGTGCTGTGAGAAGAGCTTCTCTTGACTCTGGTAAGACTTGGTGAAAACAAAGGCAAAACTTTTCTAGCTCCTGGGTTTTGCTTCTCACAGCCACAAAGCCCTGGAATGGTCTCTTAACAGAGCCCACCAATGGCCCATCCATTCTCTGCAGAGAAGCATAGAATGTCAGAAAGAGGCCTTGGAGTTTATCCACAGTAGTTGAGTCCTCCTCATTGATCAGAACAGAAAACCAAGGTTCAGAAAAGAGAGTTGATAAGCTTGGAAACACAGTTGGTCCGTAGGAGTTACAATTGTAATTCAAGATTCTTCATTAACTTCTGACGTCCCTAAGTCACTTTGAATTGACATCAATGTATGTGACTCTCACTCTGTGGATGGCCTCATCCAGGCTTGTGAGGGTCAAGGCAAAATAATGAGGCTCACAGTTTTAGTCTATGTCTAATTCCACCATTGATTAGGCTGTGTCCAGAGGTGGAAGCCTCTGGGATCAGTGTATAAGGAGAGAGTTCCCAGGGCTTGCTGATATTATAATCGGTGGTTATTGGGAAACCCACCAGAGGAAATGTCAATCCGGAAGGGGAAGGTTGAATGGAGAGTGAAACCTAAAGTCAGGAACATGGAGCCAAGGATCTAGAGTCAGAGTAGACCTTAGACATAACCCAATCCCTATTTCCTTTATGAATAGGGGAGTTAGATACATAGACTTTGGAACAGAGAGATGAGTCAAAGTTAATGAGGAAGTGATGAAGACAGTGAAGATAAGAAAATGAAGAACTAGGTCAAGAAGCAGCATTTCCATGGGTCAGTCCTTTCAATTGGGCCCTAAGAAATACCTCTCTGGGTAATGGTGACATCTTAGAAAATATACTGGGCTAGAGAATTTGCATCTTTTCTCTCCTGGTGCCCTTTCTCACTCCACATCCAGCAATGACTGTTCCTTTATTCTCTTCCTCTAAACTTCCTCTCATCCTCTAATCAAATCCTGCTCTTCAGAAAGTAGCAGTGTCAGAGTGAGAATTCTGAGACATACCACAGGCTGAGTAGGACACTCTACTCTGACCAATTAACACTGTCAATCACAGGTAAGGGAGGGAGCAGTGCTGGGATATGTGGCCAGGTATGTATCATACCTGGCAGGGTGAATGTATGTAAGTTCATTATTACTTGCCCCAAGATTATTTGCAATTTCAAGTTTATTTCCAATTTGGCATAAAGGCTTTGTCTTTTGGAAAAGAATTTCAGATGTCAACAACAAATGAGAAAGAAATTTCATGGGCTCAATCATATCACTAAGGAAACAAATATTTTTTAAAGGATCTACAAGCATCCTTGAGTGCTTTTGAATACCTCTCTTATTTATCACATAAACTCTCAATGATTTATTATCATTTTTTCATGTAAGAAGATTAAGCTTTAAGAAAGTAACCCTTTTCCCCATACAGCCAGTAAATAGCAGAGCTTGAATTTCACCTCTGCTCTGGCAATTTTCAGAGCCCAGGAGCTTTTATTACACCAGTAAATAAGTTTTGTCTTTGCTCAAAGCAGTCTTGAGGATGAGGGGAGAGGGAAGAAATGGCTGTATAGAGATAGAAGAGAAGACCCCTCCCCAAGAGTTGGGGAAGCAGGGGATGGTCACATCCCAAGACTCATGAAACCCCAAATCTATATATAAATGAGAGAAGGTGGAACTGGACCCACAGCTATTGTTTGTACAATGAAAAAAATATGTAATTAGACTTGAGAGTGATTAATCAAAGAAGACTTCCCGGAGGGAATAATTTCAGATTATGTTTTGAACGATGCAAGGAGGGAGAGGATTCTGAGAATAGGAAAATGAGAATCTCATTCATAAGTTCATTAGTTCTAGCTTTTCAGACAGACCATGTATGCAAATGTGTTTGAATGTAAGAAGCTGTATAAAGAAATCACCTTTTATTTCTTTGGAAATTTGTATTACGTTCTGTTTAACTGGCTGAAACTCCAGGGGGCCTGCAAAGGTTATTAAAAAGAAATTGGTCATTAAATTAAAACTATATAGCAGATGAATTTAAAAAGCCATCTGTCAGAAAAGCCCCTCACTGAAAAATAAGGTGGTGTCATGGGGTTATCACAGAGGAATTATGAATAATATGGTCAATGGTTTCTTTTCTTTCTTTTTGGTTTTACCACAATGGAGAGAAAAAGCAGACTGAGGAACTGAGAATGATGTAGTGATGTAATCTGTGCCAAGACACTTTCCTTTTCTGTCTCACAGGTGTGTCTCTAGCTACTAGCTGGGGAGGAGGAGGGCAAGCTGGAGAGGCGGTACAGTTGAGCGACGCTCCAATTTTGAAATCCAGATTGCAACGTCTGGGTAGATTGTCTTCATCACCCAGTGGTCCACCATGAAATGCATAGAGTCCTGAGAGCATGACTCCTCACCCCTGACCCCTGTCCTCAATACCCACGGTGGCACCAAATCCACGGTGTTCCTTTTCCCAAATTGAATATACACCAAAACTCCATGGATGTCAAAACAGCCTTACATTGAAAAATTTAGAAAAGAGTTCAAGCCAAATGGAGTTGGGGGGTAGGGAATACCTGTTCTCCAAGCCCTCTTCTTGGGGAATGCCCTCTCCCCACATCATGTGATTATGGTGGCACATGTCTCCAGTTGACTGATCAGGTGCCCCATCCTCCTGGATATAGAAAGATGGGCTTGTGACCTCAGCAGGTCCTCTTCAGGGACTGATATGGACTGAATGATATGCTAGGGTGAGAAGGTTCTCTCTCTTCTCTTTACCTTTAAGGATGACATAAGCCAGGGACAACCGGGGATCGTCTTTGCTGTCACATGAAGAAAATCTTCCTGGAGCCAACAGAACTAGCTGCTTACAATTTGAATGCCTGGATTCAGCCAGGCCTGAAGTCCTCAGCTCTTAGACTTCTTGGTTACATAAACTAATAAATTTCCTTTAACACTTTAGCTAGTTTTAGTCTCTACCTGACATCCGAAAGACTGCTAACTGATACAAGGGGAAGGTGACGAAGGAGATCAAACACCGTGCCTCTTCTAATTTTCTCCTGATCTTATTGCTTAGGGCGTCAGGGGGCATCCCTCAAGGAAATTCCCTTGTTCCCAGCTTTTTATCTTTTCTCTCATTTCTATTAACTTTCTCCCTTTAACCCCTTCTCCTTCTCCCCATCCAATCCCACTACCTTCCTTCTCTTAGAACCCACCACCTTCCCTGGAGAAATAGTCAAATTTCAGTCCTCTTAAATTTTTGTTTGTATATGGTAAGTTTCACATTCTCAAGCTTCATGAGATATCAGTGGCTCGACTCGTACACTCGGTATTGCTGCTCTGCAGCTGGGAGGGGGAGGTTCTGGTGTTGGGGTCCACTGGCTCCCCAGGAAAGGAGGCAGTTTCAGTATCCGTCCTGAGGATAAAGGCAGGAAGTAGAAGGAGAGCAATGCCATAGGTGCCTTACTCTCTGTAACCAAACACAGGTCATGAATTCAAGGATTCACTATCATAAAAACATTTATCTGGTCTAAATAAGAAATTCATATTCCCCTATTATCATACATTTGACACTTGAAGAGCAATAATCTTGGCTCCTTTTGTTAAGAAAGCATTTATCCCTTCACTATCCTGAGTTATCTCCCAATTTAGTGCTATAAATCCCTAAATTATCAGACAATAAACAGCTCTGGGCCCAGACACTTCTTAACTGCTTGTTTCCCTGCCTTATTTTGCTGGTGAGAGGTTGGATTAGGAAGCAAAGTTTCAGTTCCCCTACCACTATATTATAAAGATATCTAAGATCTCCTTCAAGAGTGTGAGGATTAAAATATTCAATAAAACTTGCTTAAAATAGCTTTTGACAGTCAGCTGACCAATGCTTAAAAATCACAACTTAAAACAACCATGCATGTGCTCAGGAAGGTTTTTGATTCCAAGAAAAAATTCAGGATGAGGTTAGAAGGGTCTTTTCTACTTAAGAAATCCAAAGGCAGTTTGCGAAGTGACTGAGAATAATTAAAAGGTAGGCAGAAAAGAATGAAATTATTTCTAAGTATGTATAATTAAATATTACTTGTGTATTGATTAACACTTGTATAGTTCGTAACTATGTACCAGGTACAGTTCTAAGTACTTTAAAGATATTAATTCATTTAATCCTCATAACTCTATAAAATAATTTACTTTAGAGTATAGCACTATTTTAACAACATTTTACTAATAGCAATAATATCAAGAGAATGAGAAGACAAGCCATGGACTGTGAGTAAATATAAATTAAATATCTGATAAAAGACTATTATATAAAAAATTAAAAATATATAATAATACTCAAAAATAAGAAAATTAACAACCCAACTAAAAATGGGCAAAGGATCTGAACAGACACCTCACCAAGGAAATTATATAGATGGCAAATAAGCACTTGAAAAGATGCTCAATAGCATGTCATTAGGGAATTGCAAATTAAAACTAATAGCAATAATAACAGCTAGCAGTTTTCAAATGCGCACCGTACTCCTACTTTATGAATCTCATTTAACTCTCACAGCACCCATAAAAAGTAGGTACTCAGTTCTTATGACTATTTTGTGGATGAAAAAACCAAGACTTGGAGAGGTTAAGTAACTTTCCAAAGGCCACAGTTAATAGATTTGAACCCGTGTCTGTCGCACCTTAAAGTTTGTACACTGAATTACTGTACTTTATCTATCAATATTTAGTTACTCTTAATAATTACTGTGTTTTAGTTTTACATTCTCATATAGTTGAGTGAAAAGCAAGCACATCTAACATCTATACATATTTAATAAGGTCATCGCCCAGGTACTACCATTCATCTGAAGGGAGTTTATTCAAATTGGCATCATAGTACAGAAGAAAAAATTAAGAGCCTTTTGAAAGTTCTCTTTGCAATAATCCAAACCAACAAAGTGATAGGATAAAATCACAGTCAGTATATAAACTTGCGTTGGGGGGCAGTTATTCTGATCTTAATTTCCATGTTGTCAGTTTGACAGATGATGATTAAATATCAGAAGTGTTCTGAGATGGCACATGCAATTGGATATTTTAGGCAGAGTTTTAAAAAGCTATGATTTACAAAGTGTGGGAAATTGACAAGAGATAATGCAGTATTCTGGGCTAATGACAGCGGAGAAACCCCAACCATGGAGACGGAAAGGGAAAGGGCAGTTGCTGGAACCCAGAGGACAGCTATATGAAGAGAACTGCCCCGTAGGAGCTGGGGCCTTCCGTAGAGAGACAGGACTAACTCCTGACTACCTGGAAGGCAGGAAACCAGGGGAATAACCACCCTGACTTCCTTTGTTTGCCACACTATGATCTCCTGCCAGTGCCTCCTTTGGCCAAAGACAACTGGAAGCCAGAGTGCCGGGGGTCCTGGTGATGTAGTCAGCTCTGCCAGCTCCTGCAGCACAGAGCAGGGTGAGAAAGGATGAAGACTGCCTTAAAGGCAAATGGATGATGCCCTGGAAACTGAGAATGGCCCAAATACATGCATGGGCTTTGATAAAACACAATTCCTCAGCCTGCCAGTTAAGATTCCAGCTCCCAGATCCAGGGAATCTCCACCAAGAATGTATACCTAAGTATTAGTCAGCCGAACTGTTGTCATCCTCTCTCAATCTCTTTCCCCATCAATTACATTCGAATAGGCCTCCGACCCCAAATGGACCAGCTCACAGTTTCGGTCCCCTTGGTGCTCTTCCTAAACCAGCTGGCACAACTGCTGACGTGCAGAGCGCTGCAGAACCCTCTGAGCTGTTGCTCTAGCAAACGGCTTCCTCCTGTCGGGAAATTTCACAATCCCATCTGCTCAGTAGACATCCGTCCTGAGGTAGGCTTGGAAAGGTTACAAACATAAGCAAAGGCCTGAAAACCTGGTTCCTGTTTCTGGGCTTGTGCAAAGTATATGTGGTTGTTGCATAGGCAACAAGAAGGGATGTTGGAGGGCAGAAAGTGTCAACATGTTGGCCCACTTTACAGTTTCCTGTCTTTACCCTTCCTTCAAAACCACTTGAGGCCGGTGTTAGGCACAAACGGCACATCCTTTTATCCTTTACTGGCATGTGATCTCATACAGCTCACCTTGACCAGCGTGTGACGCTATAATGCATTGCTCAGCTCTGCTCTCCCAGATAATACTCTGTGTACTGGTTCTTTCCCTCTGCCCTGGTCTCTATTAAAATATACTTGTCCTGAGTCCATGTCTCCTATCTAGTTGAAAGGAATAGGAAGAAATGAAAAGGAAAAAGTCCCCCCAAAACAAAAACAAGTCAATTTACTATTGCTAACTGACCAATATAGTTCTCACTGTGAATTCTGTGGAACCCCAGGGATTGGCAGAGTTATTTCAGAAGTCACCTTGCGGAGGGAGAGGGCCGAGAAGAACCAGTAAGCAGGGCTTCAGACATCCTCCTCACCCTTCCAATACCACACATCTGCTTTCATCTGTTTTATACACTGAGGTTCCACGGCAGATTTTAATTGTGAAAAAATCTAGTTCTGCTGTTGCAAATGTAAAACATGGCTGTCAACCCCTGGCTAGGCCTCCTAGGATATTTCTCTTTTAAGAGGGGATGAGGAATGTTGTTGTCATAAATCAACCGGGGAGCAATGAAGCGCACTGGTTCAGGGCATCAGCTCTGGTGCTCAACTGCCTGGGTTTGTATATGAGCTCTGCCCTTTCCTCGCTTTGGCACCAGAGCTGGAGAACCTCCTATGCTCCAGCTTAGTGTTCTGAGATATCCTGTGTTGTGACTCTGGGGATTGCAACCAGGCTCTTGAGCAAGTGCCATATTCTGGGTTCTCACAGCACTGCTTTTAAAATCAAGGGTTGCCCAGTAAGATAGTCACATGCACGCAAGAGGAAGAGGAGAGGGAAGAGAAATGAGTTCCTAGTACGTGCTAAATATATTAGACTTGGTTTTAGTTTATTTAGGCAAAGTGACTAGGGGAGAAGGCTATTACAAAACTTTGGCATAACATTGCTATGGTTTTCTGTTCCTACTTCCCATGTCTAGCAGGTTTGTCCCTTGCATGTTCCTTGGCTAGACCACAGTTTCATGTTATCCTAAACTTTATGGTCTGCCGTAATTATACCTCAATGAGGATGGCCCCATTTCCCAATCTCTTTAATGAACATTTGCTTCTTGACCTATCCTGTCCCCTCATTAATCTCCCTTTGTATGGCACCAGACCACATTGCTGTAGAAACCTGACAAACCTCTAACAGAAGATGCACCAGAATAAGTAAAATTCTTACTGCAGTGATTTGTGCATCCTCCTGCTTTCACTGAAATTATAAGTATAAATAGAGCCTTATCTCACCTACTAATGTTAAACAAAAGTAGGGAGGACTCAGATTAAGCACAAAGAACATTCTTGCTGAAGATGTTAGAGACGCTAGAACAGGTTACTGAGGAATGCTATAGACCCCTCTTCCCAGAAAACCTAAAAATGATGGGAAAGGAGTTTGCCAATTTGGGTTGGTTGAAGTACCTAGAACCAGGAAACAGGGCTAAATGATACTGGCAAATCCTTTCTGGAATTTAGCAGAGCCTGGCGATTAAGAGCATATAGACTTTGGAGTCAAACAGACCTGGAAATGAGACCCAGTTCTATCACTTACTAGCTATGAAATCTTGGGCACACTACTTAACCTCTCTACAGAGAGTTATAATGAGGATTAATTAAGATTAATGGATATAAAGTGTTTAGCGTAGGATCTGGCACCATAGAAAGTGTTCCGTGAATATTAGCTTTGGCACTTAGCCTTGAGTTTCATTCATTCTTTTTCTTCCAACCTTGCACGTCCATGGCATCTGCACAGACAGACCCATTTTCATGTCCAACCACTGAGTTGAATTCCTTCACATCCAGCTCCAAAGCTACAAGTCTCCAAGTCTACACAAGTTTGACAGTCTTAACTAGTTCTCTTATTAGTCAGCTGGTATTGTAACTGTTGACCTAACTCTAAGCAATGTAGTTTTCACAGAAAAGTGTCCCAGGCCATATCTACCACTCAGTCTATCTCATGTAGAATCTGAAGAATATGCTACTGCTGACGGCATGGCTGTTTCTCCTCATTCCCCAGCCTGGATTCCTGTGTTCAAAGAGCTGGAATCTTTGAGCTGGAGGGAACCTTGGCATCATTTAGCCTGGAATAAGTGCAATGCTACCAGTAAACTAGTATGGGCATAGACTTAACCTTTGGGCAGTGGAGTGTATAGGGAAGTCTTACAGGTGCTGTTGACTTCTGGGTACAGTCTTCAAGGAGGGGCAGAAGTTGATGGGAAGCAGGGGTGGGGAGGATGTTTAACAAAGGAAATGTGTAAACACACCACGTTTTAAGATATAGGAACATAGTGGCTGAGAGTTTGTGTGTCAACAAGGAAGTAGTTAGAGATAATGCTAAATAGGGGAAGAATTTCAGAAAAGAAAAAGAAACAAAAAGATTAAAAAACATTTTTAAGTTTTTAGTAACACAAGTTTCCATATCTATGTTTAGTTCCCTAAAATAGAAGAAGGTGGCAGGTTTTACCTTTTCTAAAATACATGATCAGTTTAGCATTGCATATATCAAGGTCTTAAAATCTGAGGGTTTTTTTTTTGATTATTCAATCTGAACTCTCAATTTGACCCCTCCACAACATCTCTGACATACATTAGTCTAGCTTAAATACTTCCAATGCCAAGGAGCATAATACTGGAAGAAGAAACTCATTTCATCCCTTTATTTTAATTCATGTTTAATTGAGGTATAATTACGTACAGGAAAATGCACAGACCTTAAGTGTACAGTTTGACGAGTTTTGACAAATATGCCTGTGTGTCCAATGGCTTAATCAAAATGTAAAAATTGCTATCACTCAGAAAGTTCGCCCATGTTCCCTTCCAGTCACCCACCCTCCCTTCACCCTCTCACAGGCAACTACTGTTCTGATTTCTATTATCTTTGATTCCTTTTGCCTGTTCCTGGACTTCACAAAAATGGAGTTATTCACTGTGTGTACTCTTTTGTGTCTAGTTCTTTTCATTTAACATGATATTTTTGAGATTCATCTATGTTGCCTGTATTAACAGTTTGTTCCTTTTTATTGCTGGGCAGTATCTCACTGTATGAAAATATCATTATTATTTATCTGTTCTCCTCCTGCTGATGGACATTTGCATTGTTTCCAAAGTCTGGCTTTCAGAAATAAAGCCATATGAATATTCTTATACAAGTTTTTTGTAGACATGTGATTTAATTTCTTTTGGAATTTCTGCATCACAAGGTAGGTAAATATAATTATAAGAAAATGCCAGTTTTCTAAATGGCTGTACCATTTTTTATCCTAACCGGCAATGTATAAGACATCCAGTTGCTCCACAGTGTCTCTAGCATTTGGTATTGTTAGAATTTTCAAATTTTAACCATTCTCATGGGTGTGTAGTGGTATCCTAGTGTATTTTTAATCTGCAATTCCCTGATGACCAACAATGCTGAGCATCTTTTTTATGTGCTTATTGGCCATGCATACATTCTCTTTTATGAGGTGTTTGTACATGTCTTTTGCCTATTAAAAATGATTGTGTTTTTATTATTGATTTGTAAGAGTCCTTTGTATATTCTCTTTATGAGTCCCTTGGCACTGTGAAGAAAATTTCCACTTTGGAGCCAGATACCCAGGGGTTTAAATTTTGACTCTGTCTGTTTGTCTTCTACAGTAACTCAATATCTCTGATCTTCAGTCTCTTTGTCAGTAAAATGAAAATGATTCTTACTGTACAGGATTGCTTTGAGAATGTGACAAAGCACAAATAAAGCACTGCACCCAGTCCATGTCTTGACATATAATACGTACTTAAAATAAAATTTAAACATGGTGATTATTAATATAAGTGTTTAAAGATGATAGCTGAGCTTCCCCCCCGCCCCCGCCCCATCCCGCTAAATCTCTTCTATTCTAGGTTAAATATCTCTAGTTTTTCAACTTTTTCATAAAATATGATTTCCAGACATTGCTGCCACAAGTTATATTTGAAATTTTAAAAAATCAGTAAGACAAGAACACTGGCCGATCAGAATGGACACAGGCTATTGGGCTGTAAGGGTCTGGGAGGTCCCTAGTGGACCAGGCAGTAATCAGTCTTTTAGTTACTGGATTCTGGGGGAGTCCATAGTGTCTTGGGGGGAGGGGCAGAGTCCCTGGGACAATGGGGGTTGGTGGTGCTCAGGGGCTTGTTAGGGCTCAGAAAATGATACCCCAAAGTATGATACTTTGGCATGTTGAGTACTTTGAACTAAAGGCGATTGGAAGCTCTCAGAAGCAGCCTTAGAAGCAAGTTCTCTCTGACCTTCTCCTGCCCTCCTGTCTCTGGCCTCTTTTCCTCCTGAGTTATAGAAACCAGAATTCCTCTTCACCAAGGCGAGCCACAGAAACTAGGACCTCTTTCCCCACCAAGGCCAGCCATAAAAACCGGAAAGGTTAATCTCTCCCTTTTTTCTTTTCCCTTGAAGACCCTCATTCCTGAGGGGTCCTGTCCCATACCCAGGAGGAAGGAATGCTACACAGAGAGATGAAGAAGAATCTAAACAGACAAGCCTGGCTGGTTTCCCTTCTCAGTCTATTACCACTGGTTCACATCCTTTTGTCCAATCACATTTGTACACAGCTATCCATTCTTCATCAAACCTAAGCATAAAAACAGAGGTTTCAGGCCAGGTGTGGTAGCTCATGCCTGTAATCCTACCACTCTGGGAGGCTGAGGCGGGAGGACCATTTGAGTTCAGGAGGTCGAGACCAACCTCAGCAAGAGCGAGACCCCCTCTCTACTAAAAATAGAAAAATTAGCTGGGTGTCATGGCACACACCTGTAGTCCCAGCTACTCGGGAGGCTGAGGCAGGAGGATCGCTTGAGCCCAGGAATTTGAAGTTGCTGTGAGCTAGGCTGATGTCATGGTACTGTATGGAGAGCAACAGAGTGAGACTCTCTCTCAAAAAAAAAAAAAAAAAAATAGAGGTTTCCCTGGGTCTTTGGGTCTTCATTTTTGAAAGCTCCCATATCATGTAAAACTTTGATTAAATAAGGTCGTTATGCTTTTCTCTTGTTAACCAGTCTTTCATTGGCTGTGACCCTTATGATGGGTGAGGAAAGGCATCACGCCTTTTCTGCCCCTACAGGCTAGAAAAGTAACTATTTACCAAAGGGTATATAAGTATTTCAATGTTTTTAGAACCAGAGCACTGATAATGGAGCTTGCCTACCGATTCTCAGCCCTCTTCTCTCCATTACTACTTTCTGATTTTGGAAAGAACTGTTGGTTATTGCTCAGTATTGTTTTCTATTAATACTTCTTGTAATGGGACGAGAACCCTTGATTTGCAGGTGGGCACATGGATACTCAGAGTAAAGCATCTATATCCCAGCATCCCTTGCAGGTAGGTGTGGCCATGAGACTAACTTCTGGCCAATAGGATGTGAGCAGAAATGATGTGTCCTCATTGGTTTGTGCCTTTTCTCCTTCCTAATGGCTGGATTGAAGATGCGCTGGTCCATTGTGGACCATGCAGACAAAGGGGGCACCTTGGGATGGCAGAGCAATGATACAGAAGGAGCCTGAACTCCTGACAGCTGTGTGAAGCTACGGCTGAGAGGTCAGCTAAAATGTGGAAGAAATAAACTTCTGTCTTTTGTAAGTCACCATCATTTTGGGGCTCTGTGACTTGAAGTTTTATCCCAACTAATACACTGATCTTGAAAACTTATGTGCTACTGCCCCCAGCCTCACCCTTATTTTCCAATAGGATCACTGTATACATGTTGAAATTGACCTAGATCAGTTTGTTCATGCCCAATCATTAGTTATGATGGATAGTTAGAGGTAGCTGCCAAGTTAGAGTAGGTGAGGGTTAGTTACTCCCCCATAACTTCACTGCTAGATGTTAATGATACCAAATCTCACACCAGATCTTGACGCACACGCAGACATTTATTAAATAAACATTTATTAGCAACAGGGCATATGAAGTCCCAGCTCTCTTTTAGGTGCTTTCATCACAGCTTACTTGAATGTGCTTCACTAGATGCAGTTGCAACACTCCAGAGTCAGCATTCAATTAAATTTATGTTTGGTAACCAGACCAGAATCCTCAGACCTAAGGACACAGGAGGAGTTAGTGACCAAGAGTAGGTTGCCATCTCTGAGGCTAGAGGACATGCAGTGGAAGGGTGTGTCTGTAAGACATTTTGAAAAGCTGTATGTCCTGAATACTTATGAACTTACTGAGAGCCTATTTCTAATACTTATTAAGCTAATTAACAAACCACTAATGAAAATCCATTCTCAACATTTGTTATGCTAATTAGCAAAAAAATCACTTGTATTGATTGAGATTAGATAACCAAAACACTTGTAATAGCTACCTGGGAGCGTGGGCTTCCTAATGCTTAACTTGAGTCAATGCTTGGAGCACACAGTCAGCATTGGAAGGGTCCTCGTCAGGAATCCACGCTCTAAGTATGATCAGCGCTTGAAGCACTGTGGTTAGGAATCCAAGCTAGAGAGGTAGCTGCACCAAGAACATCAAATATCATGACCTAAATCTGAATCAGATGATGCATTAATTAGCATAAGAGATAATAGAAATAATTTTTCTTTGGTGAAATTAGTGCTGCTTAAGAAACACGGTTAGCTGGAGAGGGCTCGCATGGACAAGATAGAAGAATCCATTAAACCCAGCAGGCTGACTCCTCCTCCAGAGCCACGCTCTCCGTGTGGACTTCATCTGGTCTTTTGTCCCGCCATTTAATAGGAAACTATTATTTTATTTGACCAGGAGTTTGGTGGATCTTGGCTTCAGAACACTGCTCTATCTGCATGGGGTCCAGGTTTTAATGCAAGGGGCTTGGGCAGGAGAGAAAGACCTGGGAGCTGAGCCTGCCCTGAGCTTCCTGGGACAGGCTGTGTGGTGGTCTCTAGCCCGTTTGCTACGAAATGTCTGAGTGTGTGTGGCAGCCCCAGATGTCTGAGACTAGTTTTCATTAGCAACACATCACCAAGTAGTGAGGTTGAAGGGACACATACAAATCTGAATTAAAAACCTGACAACTGCTGAATGGCCAAATTGATTTAGCAACAATATTGAACCTGAACTTTCTCCAGTAACAATAGGTATCATTTGTTGAACAAGTTTTATGTGCCAGGCTCTAAACCCTTGACATGTATAATCTCATTTAATCTTTTAGACCTGCAGATGTAGGTGATTCATTTTACAGATGAAGAAAATTAGGCTCTGAGACCGTGCCTGAGACAGCCCAGCTGGCCCACAGCAGAGCTGGGATATAAACCCAGGTGAGCTGCCTCTAGCACCTCTCCACACTGCTGCCTCATGAAGATTAAGCCCATTTCAACCTCTTGTTCCATTTTAGGTGATTAAATAATCTGGGCAAGATTAAATGAGAAGGAGGAAGAGGGGTGGAGGAGTGGATGGGATCTGACTTTAGTGGGCAGGGGAAAAAGAAAAAAACAAGGTCACAGTGGTTGTCGCCCTGCTGGGAGGCGTAGAGGCAGATGGGGGAGCAGGAACCACACACCGTGCTTGGCAGACTGTGAAGTATTCCATGGCGTCATTATCACAGAATAGCAGGCTTTTAGAATTAAGAATAGTCTTAATTTGCACTTTGTTGGGTTTTTCATTTACATAATGTTAGAATGCAAAGAAAATTCATACACAAAACCCACTGCTAATTTAGCATTGGCATTCTTGTTTAAATAACCACCGAAAGGGAACGGATTTTTCACTCACCTCTCCACTTAGGTGGTTGGGCAGGTTTTAAATTTGCCTGTGAATAGGTCTGTTGGTATGATCCAAACCCTAATCGCTGTTTCAATAATTTATTTGGTGTGGAGGATTTAATATAATTTGTTTAAGGGCTCTGAGAAAATGTATTCCTTTATGCAGGGCCTCATTAAAAGCGCTGGCAGTTTTGAGTCTGGTGGGAATGATGATTTTAACAGGTGTTAATTTAGCTGATGACACCATGTAAAATTTCTAGGGTGATGGATTTAGAGACGGCAGACAGTGAGAGGTCTGATCTGTCCTACCCTGGGGAAGACTGCATGCATGATAAACAGGTCCCCCAGTCCTCGCCACCGTCCCCGTGCTATAGCAGGAGATGGACGAAAGTGGTGGATGTGCTCTGGTCCTGGTGAAAGCGCTGCTCCCCGCCCCCCATCCCCTGCCTGCTGCACAGGGTCCAAAGATCTCCTGGGTGTCTCTCACTGTCGGCCTTCCCAGCCTCCCACAGCGGGCGCCACCCTACCTATTTACTCCCATGCCCTACCTGGCAGCCACTCTCCCACCTTGATTCCTTTCCTCATTCTCCTTAGATGCCTAAAAATAACTTCCCACTTCCTCCTGGCCACAGAGCACTTGGTCTTCCCTGCCTGCCCCGCCCACTGCCATACACACACCTGACACTGCGGCTCAAAAAGTCTTGTTCTCCAGCCAGTTTGCCCCACCACCTTCCCCAAAGCCAGTGCTCATCATTTTTTTTTTTACAGAACACAGCTCTTCCTGTATTTATAGATTTCTGCTAGCTTTATGTTTATCTGTCTTCTCTTTCTTCAAGTTCCTTGCAGGTGGTTGTATCCTTTGCAGATGCCTGGACTCTGTTATCAGGCAGATGATAATGACTAGGGCATACAGGAAAATATGTTGCAATAAAAGGACTCACTTCTTGGCCAGGCTGGCTCCTCTGGTGCTGCCAGCCCTCAGTGGTCTTTCTGGCATCCTTTGGGGTGAATGCTAGGATGGAAAATTCAGTCTTCCCAGAGCATTAATTCAAAATTGTTCTTCTTTCCAGAACCAACTGCCAAAGGGTGTGAGATTCCCTCCCCAACCCCCCTCACTTTCATTTCAATTCACCAGAATCTAAACTATTAAGTGCAAGACAGGGGAAGAGGATCAAAGACATAATTACAATTTAGGAAAGGAGGTAAGCACCCAAATGGTTGCTATTAGGGAAGACAGAACATGATCAACATCTCAAGAGAGGCATAATGTAAATTTCCAGGGCCTCTAGGGTGGTTGGGAGAAATCTGGGAAGAGGTCAAGAAGTGGCTTTTTAGTTAATAAATGAACAATGGCCAGAGAGGGGAGCATTTTGATTTGTTTAGACTAGAGCAGACTGGAAAAGAGGTCTGGGGGTCCTAGGTCGCTATTAGAATGTACCGAGGAGAGGTGGGCCAAAAAGCTAGCCTGAGCGGCTGCTTTCCCTATCTTGCTGCCTCCAAGAGAGCATGAAGGCCTCTGTTGCAATAAAGCATCAAGCATTTAAATTGCGTTGTGTCCAAGCTGATTGGTGGCATCTCTTGGCACTTCTGTGCCTAAAGCTATGCTCATCCATGTATTGCGAAGGCCCCAAGGGAAGGATATAAAAGCCTCCATATGTAATTATTCAGGGATTTTTCAAAGAATCTTCAGCTTAAGTTCCATTCACCCCAAACCCAGGAGGGGGAGTCCTATTCTTCTATATTCACAGGGAAGGTGACGCTCAGCAAACCATTGTCTTATGTCAGGAGGTCTTGTCCTTGTGTCTACATAACAATAACAAACGTGTCTAGGTTTTCACGTCACACACTTGGTGAGAAAGGCCTCCATGCTTTCTTGTTATAGAAGTTCAAGAAGTCGAGTTTCTGAGAGATCAAGATCAGACAATAGTAAATAGTGGAACCTAAACTTGAGGGCAGTTTCTAAAACCTGTGCTCTTTCACAGGCTTTGAAGCACATTGGAAACCAAATCCCTCATTAAATTCATCTCCTAAGAAAGTACAGAAAATAGGACTTGTGAACTCTGTAACAGAAACATCACTGCCCGCTTGGCCCCATTGTGGTCTGAGAGAGAGTAACGTGAACGCAGCATCATGCGGGGGAGGAGTACCTGGGAGGGCTGAGTAGTGAAGGAGATGAGGGCAGGAGCCACCCCCTTTCCTCCTTTCTGCCCTGGTACTGTCCCACTGTCCCACCATACCCAGGACTTGAAATTAACTTTCTCTTCCTAAGGGAGGTAGCAGAAAAAGTCAGAGACTCTGGGTTTGAATCTATCCCTTACTAACTGAGTTAGCAAGTCTGTGTAACTTTGGGCAACTCAAGTAATCTTCTTTCCGAGCTTCAATTCTCAAGGTCTGTAAAATGAGGGTGATAACAATGCCTGTTTTGGCCCACTTCAAAGGGTTGCTGTGAGATGAAATAAGATAGATAATGCTGTTATAATGCTATGCAAATGCAAATCGCTGCTATGCTAAATAAGTTACTGCTATTTCCAGAACCTCCTCTTGGAATTTAATTTATTCAAGAGTGAGAATATAAGTTACTTGGTCTATGTTCTGGGCGCATTTGTATTTTAAACCTCATTAATTATCATGGACTTTTACTTAACTAAAGTAGCTTTTGGCAACAGCAGGAGAAAGAGTTATTTCTTTGGGGCAAGAGGGGATTTCTATTTTTATTTCCTCCCTCCCCGCCCCAGGTCTGGTGAGGTAAATGGCAGTATTTGGCCAAAGTTACATGGAAGAGGAAAAAAAATTTACCACCCCAAGGAGAGGAGGGTCCCTTTTCTGCTGTAATGACTCTCATCCAGCTGTGTGACTCTGGGAGGACAGCTTTGGGAGAAAAAAGAGGAGGGAGAAGATAGATGGTGAAAAGAAAGATCTGAGATTCAGATACATTGGCCCCTTATCCAATCCTCACCACGAGGGCAAAGGGGGTGTCGCTGCTCCCCTTCATTCACATGCGTGCATCCTATAAATACCACTGAACCCCCACCACGTGCCAGGAGTATGCAGGGCACTGGGAACATCAACATAAGACAGTATGATGTTGCTTTCCTGCTGCTTGTAGTTTAGGAGCAAGATGTAGTTAAATAGGCAATGTGACCAGAGAGGAAGTGTCAAAGGCTACAGGGGGCTAGAGCCTTAGAGCAAGGGCTGTAACCTAGCTCAGGTACAGAGGGAGGCCGCTCTGAACCCTGAAGGATGACTAGAAGTTGGCCAGCCAGGAAGGTGAGCATGTGGGAAGGCCACAGGGTGAGAAAGAAGAACAGAAAGAAGTCAAATTAGGCTTTGGGGATTTTTTTCCCCCTTCTCTTTGTGGTTGTCCTTGTTGCTATTTTAAACATTACTCCATCTGGATAAAAATGTGGGACACTGTGACCTCTGTGTGGTTTTCCTTTAGCCCCATCACCAATGGCCTAGGATGGGCAGAAGGACAGAGGGGGGCAGTTTAAAGTCTGACAATAGTCTCAAGACTTTTTTATACATGGCTGTGAGTCTAAGAGTAAATGACCATGCATGTTAATTTTTGTCACGATGCTGGGCAGCACTAGATCAGGGCCATGGAAGTTGGGGTAGAGGCGGGTAGAGTACTCCCTTGCATGCCACCCCCCCAACTTTGGTGTTATTTCAGAGGGATGGAGGAAGTGGTGGCTTGTTTACAACCCAGAGCTGGTTTTGACGCTGGGAGGAACACCCCACTCCCATTGCACAATTTAGCCCCAACTCTGCCCTGGGTGACCCTGCCTGTGGCTGTTCCTATCTCACGTCCCAGTGGGGGTCCTGAGGGGTAGGGAATGGTCCAGGACTGCAAGGTCTCTTTTCATTACACACGTGAAAAAACTAACGCCCAGAGAAGCGAGATGATCAAGACAAAAATCACACAAGAACTTGGATGCAAAGCCAGGACTAGAATCCCTGTCTCTAATGCCAGCTGTATGCACTGTTTGTATCTGGGGGGCCTTCACAATTCGATAGCTATTTTATACACGCTATCTCATCTGATACTCTCAGCAGTCCTGTGAAATAGGTATGGATTAAGATCCTTATTTTACAGACGTGAAAGCTGAAGCTCAGGGGAGGTTTGGCCAAGTTCCCATAACTGGAAAGTGGACTTTCTGACTCAAAATTCAGAGTGCTTTTTACTGCCCTGTGGTTGTGCAGCACACACGGTCTCGGAAGTCGCTGATTATCCACCTGAGAATGGCTTGGAATGTAGATAATGATTAGACAGGGCTTGCAAGGGGTAAATTAACCATGTTGGAATGTTCTTGCCAGTTTTCCAGCATCCAAGTTGCAAATCACAATCAAAATGAGCAAGTAGCTGGCCCTATCGTACTAATCCTTTGGTGCAAATTGCCATCTGAACCTCAAGCCAGCAGTTCGTATGGGCAAAACAGTTTCCTATCTTCAAATCCATACTTAGGAGACTCCTGTCTCTGTTTTCTGCTGGGATTCTGACACTTTTGTCGAGAAGGTTCTCATTAAAAATAAGTTGGAAAAATGATTGAATCATCTACAGGGTGAGAACACTAGCCATGTTCCCTTCATTTTCCCCTTGGGGGCCAAATGGGGGTAGAGATATCTTTGCTGCTGGTCTTGGTAGACCACGGGGTGGTCCATTCCTGCTAAGGTGATACTGGTTTAGATGGGGAGTGGGAGGTGGCAGTGGTTCAGTGGCTTTTTTAGAGAAGGCATGATTTTTCAAATTATTTTCAATTGGCACACAATTGTACATATTTATGGGTATAGTGTGGTATTTTGAAACCTGTATACAATGTGCAATGATCAAATCAGGGTAATTAACATGGAGGATGTATGATTTGCTTGGTAGGGAGAACTAGGTCGTTCTGTAATTATGTTGAGAAGGACAGAAAGACATTATCTGACTAGGGGAGAAAATTGGGGTTGGAAGAGGTGGGAGAACCGCAGAACCTGAGGCCAAGGTCCTCAGCAAGTCTGGCATGGGGTGGGGTTGGGTGATAGAATGCTGGATTTAGGAAGCATTTGGCAGGTTGTCATTGGTGGTCCTAGGTAGGGGAAGGAAGTTCTGCTAAGCTAACTGGAAAGTACTAGAATGGGGAGGGGTAAGCATCAAGCTACTGTGGCTTCTTGAGGACAAGGAGCATTTTTGGGAAATTGAACTGACCGTCCTCTCCTTCCTCTGAACCAGCTGCTTGTATGCAACTATAGAGATAGTCTCTTCTTCAGCCTTGCTCTGTCTTTATTCTTATCAAAAACCAGGATCTGAGTTCAGAGGGCAATGAAATACAAACTGAAATAGGGGAAGTTGCAGTCTGTAGACTTTGGCTGCTCCCACAAACCTGCAAGAACTATTTTCCTCGGGTGTTCCCATGGCAGCAGTTTTATCTCCTTGTGGTTCATTCAGAGAGTCTGGCTCTTCAAGCTGAATTTAGGGTTAAAGTTTGCCCTCCCTCCTCTTCTGGCGTTTGCCCCCTCCGGGCTGTGAGCTGAAGGGACTGGTCAATGTGCCTGAGTCAGGGAGGCAGGGTGGCTCAGTGCTTGGTCACCTTGGAGGGATCACAAGGGAGCCACTGTGCTGGGGCTCTGTGTCACGTATAGGTATTTGTGCGTGCAAGGACACATCGTATAACTGGGTAATTGTCCAGGTGTGGCGCGTTCCTTGTCAGATGTACCCGCGTTTTTTTCCTGCCTCTCTGCAGAGAGTATATTTACAGTGCTTGAGGTGGGGGCACTTTAGCTTGATCAAAGCTAGTTTTTGGCTGTGGCCACTCGAAATACGTTTTGGTGCCCAGAGTAGTTGAAACTACGTGAGTTTCACAACGGAGCGGGTTCCTCTGGACTCGTATTTGTCCGTTGTGCTACCGGAGCTAATTCTCTGGCTCTCGGGTCTCCCTTGGAGGTGGGGAGGAGGCCAGGGCCCGGGGAGGTGGTCGCGTGGCGGGACAGGGGGCTGCGCAGTCAGGAAAGGAGACTGGCTACGGTTTGGGGCGACCTCCACACGGCCCTGCAGAGGAAGCAACTAACTCCTGAGAAAACCAGCGAGCCCCGCACAACTCCCAATTCCTGCGGGGAGGACGGGGAGGTGTGCCCGCCGGGGAGGGGCACGCACCCTCGCGGGCGGGCGCTCGCTGCCTTGACTTCCCCATCCCCGGCCCGGGAGGGGCGGGAGTCGCCGCCGAGCGCGGAAAGTGCGCGAAGGGGACGCGCCGCGAGCCGCACACGTGACGGCGCCGCGCCGAGCCGAGCGGGACCCGGCGGCGGCGGGCGCAGCGGGGCGGCCCGAGGCGGCGCGGGCGGCCTGGAGCCCCGGGAGCGGCGCGCGCGGCCCCGGCCCAGCCGCTCTCCCGGGCTCGCGCTGCACATTCTCTCCTGGCGGCGGCGCCACCTGCAGTAGCGTTTGCCGGAACATGGCGACACGGAGCAGCAGGAGGGAGTCGCGACTCCCCTTCTTATTCACCCTGGTCGCGCTACTGCCGCCGTGGGCTTTCTGCGAGGTCTGGACGCAGAGGCTGCACGGCGGCCGCGCGCCCTTGCCCCAGGACCGGGGCTTCCTCGTGGTGCAGGGCGACCCGCGCGAGCTGCGACTGTGGGCGCGCGGGGATGCCAGCGGGGCGAGCCGCGCCGACGAGAAGCCGCTCCGGAGGAGACGGAGCGCTGCCCTGCAGCCCGAGCCCATCAAGGTGTACGGACAGGTGAGCAGTTTTGCAACCCGCCTTCCTCCAGTTTTTCCCTCTCCCGGCACTTCCTCACCCCCGCATCCATCCGTTGCAGTCGCCTCCCAGGTACAGGCACCACTGGGGACTTCCCGGCTTGCATTTGTTTTTTTCCCCCACATGAGTACAACCGTCAGCACTTGAATCGCATTGATCTTTCCTTCTTTATGTCGATTTTAGCAAACGTATTCCAGGTAACTCGCGGGGTGCAGTGCATGTTTCCCCAGGGTGTGTGCAGACCGGTGTAGTTTCCGGCAGGTAGAGGAGGGGTGCAGCTTCATTTTCCATCTGGATAAAAAACGGGCTTTCTTTAGTGTATCATCAGTTGGCAGAGGAGGCGAGCACCCTGCAGTTGCAGTACACTTACACAGAACAGCAAAAGGAGGGGGTTTCCACACTTATCATTATTAACCACAATAAAGGTGGGAAAACCTGAAAGCTTGTCGACTATCTCTGTGTAGTCAAAACAAGAGAGGTTGTGTGTGTGTGTGTGTGTGTGTGTGTGTTTGTAAGGGCTGAATTTAAAAAAAATTTTTTGTGTGTGAAGGTATGAGAATCTATCCATTCCTCCTCTCCCACCCTTCAAGATATTGACTCACCCACCCTCTTCAAGATATTGACTTTATTACGGACAGGGATATCCCTCATGGCACTTGGGGATTTGAAAAGACTGTAAGAAATCGGGTGGGCATTATTATTCTGTAAGTGATTTATTTCTGTCCAGGCAATGGGTTTATTAGATCATAAGTAATATGAATTTCACTTTTATGGCCCGACTTACTGCTAGGAATTGCAAACTGAGTTTGTAGGTTAGTATCAGCACTGGCAAGATTAATTTGACCATGTTATTGCCTCATGAGACTCCCAGTCCTGCAGTTAAGATCGACAGCAGCAAAACTGGGAGGTCAGTGGGGGAGAAAAAGTGGGACCGGTAGAGGTAGTAAATATACATGTTTCCTAGAGTCAAATTGTTCCCTTTTAAAGTAGAAATAAAAGATTAATCTCTGAGTTCTGCCTTTCTTCACTGGTTTTGCTTTAGTCATTTCTTCAGGAAATATATAGAGTTAAATGTTCAACCCTTGGAGCCAGGAAGAACCTTATAAACCTTGTCACCCTCTTGTGTCATTTTGTTGGTAAAGAAACCGATGCCGGGAAAGGTGAAGTGACTAGTCCAAGGTCATACCGGGAAGGGTCACCTGCTCTTTAGCTTTTGTCTGCGTTGTCTCAGTGATCTTTGGTTGGTTATAATCACCCTGTCTTTATACAATGCTTCTTAAATATCTCTTTTACAAAATAAAATATATTATGTATGGCTATAAAGGGGGGGAAGGGTGGTGATGAGCGGGTGGGAACATTTGACTTCTGTTCACTGTCCACTGTGTCCCTGTGCAAGAGTGTGTGCCTGAGGCATGCTTGTGGGCATTGGCTGCCAGGGGACTTGCATACTTGTCTCCTCACGGGTCCAGATCCTTGTCCCCTCTCCACCCCCATCTGAAACTTCTTTACTGTATCGTTGAAAAAAAGTCAACTAGGTCCTTGCTCTCAACAGGGATGCCAGCATTAGGCTAATGGAGGGTGGGGGAGGAGGAGAGGCTCCCTTGTTCACTGGGTCTCCCCAGTAAGCCCAGCTCTGCTGTGCTCTCAAATCAGTGCTCTGGGGGCTGCCAGTGGGGTGGTGGAGGGAGAAAACCCCTCCCAGAACTCAGGTCTCCTGAAGCTGTAGATTTGGTTGAGGGTCTCAAAAACAGGCCCCCAGGTGCCATTTCTTCCTTGGGTTTGGTTTGTGAAAAGCTCCAGGGCCTGTGGAGCAAAGCAAGTTAGAGATGAACTCTGTTCTCACTGGGAGTGACTTCAGAGCCCTGGGCTTTTATGTTTCTGGGCCAGCCAGACTGAGTGTGGCTCAATTGAAGAAGGATGGGGAACTAGCAGTTGAACTCATAATGAGGAATTGCTACCAAAGGGTGAGGATGCAAGGCTGTGTTTTTTCTCCTCTGTTGCTCTGAGGTTAATAAGAAGTGGTATTAACTTGAATCTTTAAGAATTTGGGTCAGGTAAAAGGAAGAACTTCCTGATACTGGGCTTTGTGCCACAAGTTCTCTCTGGTGTAGACCCTTCAGACTGCACGCACAGGAGCTGGTGACTGAAGGGGTTTGGGGTGCCCCTGTTGGAGCTTTGGAGTAACTAACATCTATTTGGAATGACCTTTCTAGCTAGGGTGACTGTTTGCCTCTATTTTTCTCTGCAGACCTGTTTATAAGTTGTCTCTGCTGGTTATGAGTAGCACCCCTTCACTCTCAAAAGTGTCAGGATGCAGCTATAAATTATATGGTCATTCTACTTCTAGCCCTAAGCCAAGTTCCACTTTATACTCCCCGAACCCCTCCTTCAACTTTTAAACCTAAGGAATTGCAGTATTTTCTGACGCTGCTGCTTGAGTTGAGTGTGATTCTGTGGGGGTGCAGATGGGGTCGGGAATAAGATTTCATTTCTGCTTTCAGAAAACTTAAGATTGAAGGAGGAGATAAAGCAGATGCAGATATAGGTATAAATGTACCTGAACGAGAACCAGTAAACACGGACACAGTAACCCAGCCGCAACTTTACGATGGGGTGTTGGTGGGCTGTGTGACACGGAGGGCATGGGAGACGGAGTGATAAGGGGTGGTGGGCTCAGACACTCTGCAGCTTCTTGCCCTTTGACCTTTGAGTGAGGTTAAGAGGACACCCGGCAGCACAGAGCAGGGCTGGAAGCAGAAGCCGTCTGAAGGAGGAAGCCCCAGAGGTGGTGGTAAGGCCACCAGCTCCAGGGAGAAGAGAGGGGAAGGCTCATTGAGGAATACTTGCATCTGAGAAAGAGCCCCATATTGGGGTCAATTTCAGTTCTTTTTTCCCTGCTTTGCTAACCTGTATTGTAAACGAGGCTTAGTTATTTTGACCATATTCCTCTTTGGGTTCTCTTATGTGGGGAGACTGGCGTCTGCCATGGTTACTTAGAGGCATGTTTGTATTAATAATAATAAACTATGGTAATGGTGAAAACGATTTGCTATTAGATATTAGGATTTTTCTGCCAAGTTCAAAGTTTAGAAGTTGAGTGTCTCCTAGAAAAGGTTAAATCCAAGAAGGGAGATTCTCTAATTCATGGCCACACTGAATTTCTTTCTAATTTCATGTCCGCTCCATACCTCTGTGCTGTCATGCTTGCTTTGTTCCTGCCTGAAATGGTCTTCCTCTACTCTTGTCCTTGCCTGGAAAACCCCTATTCCATTCTTCAACATGCAAGGAGTACCTCCAGGTATTCCCAGGCTTCTGTGGGAAGAGTTCTTTTGAGCTTGGGTGCAGCCCTTACTGCCTGGTGTTAGAATCGCTTAGGTGTCTCATCTCCCTAATTTGCTCCTTGAGGGTATGGATCGAATCTTTCTCGTCTGTATTTCTCTGGCACTTGGGAGGCCCTTAATGATTTGTGGACCAGCTGCACATCTGGAAGAAGAAAGGCCCAGAGGCTAGGAAGCAACACTCAAATTATATTAAAGGTATTTATAGGGAGGACTGTGGTGAACCCACAAATGGGTAGTGAAAACGAGTCGGCTCACTCGGTGGTGTGGTGACGATGCAAACGGCACAGCCTCCAAGAGCCCTGGTTTTCCTGTGCTATCTGGGAGTAATTTTGAGTGAAGAGCTTGGATTCTATTTTACAAAATCCTCCCTTTTAGGGCTGTCATGCTGGTTGGTGCTAATGGTATTGTTTTGGGGAAAAATCCTTTGGAATGAAGCACAAAGCCTAACAGGATTTACAGGTTTATTTTCCTTTCAACAAGCTCTCTCTCCATAATTCCTACATTTTAGAGGCCAGGGAGTATTCAGTGTCCTGATTTGAGACTGAAAATAAAGTGTCTGTTACAGCACAAGGCCTTGGAGCAAAGGGACTCCTTTGGGGGTGGAAGACTGTTTAGCTTTAGATCTCTTTTGAGTAGATCTTGCACCATACACTTGCTTAGGAAAGAATTGGCTGGTTGATTCTGAAGTTAGGATGTTTGACCTGTATGCTTCCAAAAGAAGATGAGAAGGCAAAGCTTTTGCTGTTCCACGTTGGCTTGTACGTCGGTGAAGAGTTACTTGGTGTCTTGGGTTGGCTCGATGAGGGATGTGACCTTGAGAAACTCTTCCTGGTTCCACTTGGCATCTTTTCTTATTGAGTTCTGTGCTCAGTCTCTGGCCATTATTAGTTCATTAATAGCTTGCATGTCTTAAGCCACAGAGGTGGAGGCTTTCAGAGTCAGAAGGATTGGAAGAAAGGGCATGGTGAGAAGAGGAGGTGTGGTGAAATGAAAAGCCATCCAATTTGTTTACTCAGCCTTCAGTAGGTAATGTGTGTTTACAAAACGAAATCTGTACAAAAGAGTATGCAGTGACAAGTAGATTTCCCTCCCTCTTGTGCCCCACATTCACCCACAGCCCCTTCCCAGTTGGCCTCCACTGTCATCAGTTGTTTGCATATCCTTCCAGAAATATTCTATGCATGTACAACATGTATGTACATAAAATTTGAAACTTGAATTATAAGTGGCTTTCTGTTCTCTGTAGCCCCTGGTGTCATGAATAATGAGATTAACTTTAGCTCTAAAATATATTTGTAGCATTATGATGGTGAATTGTCAGGGAGTTACCTGAAGTGTCATAGTATAAAATAGATACTTTTTCTCCAGGCTGGGTTAAAAAAAAAAAAAAAAACAAAAGCAAAAAAACCCTCAATTCTCATTTCACTTGGAGGGTTCTGCACATCAGGAGAGCAGCATTACGTGGCTCTCGTGACTTGGAGAGATGCAGGAGAGCATCCCCTAGAGATGTAGAGCCCAGGTGTGCAACAGCAGCGGAATATAGAGATCATGGATCTTGATTTTCACTTGTGTTCTTTTCGAGAATGTTTTCTTTATGTTCTGTAAAATGATGTGAACGGTATGCTTAATAAATTGCTTTGAGACTTGGGATCTACAAGGCAGAGCCTAACAGCAATGAATTTCCCAAAGCAAAAGGTGGATGTTGTAGGAACATTTCATCGTCAGATTTTGGCCTGTCCTAACCTTAGAGGTGACAGCCATTTTTGTAGTGTCATTGTTTAATCCCAGGGCAGAGACGGATGAAGCCAGCCTTGTCCTGTTCACTGTACTGGAGGGACACAGGGGCACTCTAATAATCTGGAGAGCAGGCAATCCAAAAAATAATCTATTTGCCTTTGCTATGTATTTATTTAGTCTTTTTTTTTTTTGTAAGTATTCGTTTACCTTCCTAATTAAATTTTGCTTAGGTGAATATTAAAATGAGTTTGCATTCTTTGATCTGCTGATATGGGAAATGGGTGGCATGAATGTGTTTAGGGAAAGCCAGTTTGGAGTTTAGGGTTTTTGATAATAATTCAGATACAGATAATTGAGAGTTGAACTGCATACAAATGTATTAAGCCTGGGGTATCACATTGACTTTTCCTCCATTTATTTGGATTTAAATAAATGGGATAGAAAGTAAACGAGAGCTCACTACATTTTGGTCTGATCCAAAATGTAGTGGGATTAGTATTTCTCCAGAAGTGGTCTGGGCTGAAGCATTCTCTTTGCTGATGGGCATGGGACCTTCCTGTGCCTTCTCTAGGTATGCCAGAATCCGTTGGCACGTGGCATATTCAGTCCAGCCACGTACATGCAAAAATCAATTTTCCTTAATTTAAAACGAGCCACAGTTAATTCCGACCTAATTTATTGGTTTATCGACTTGTGAACCTTGGGCCTTCGAAGACGTGGCATGGGCGGCCTTCTAGCATTGAAGTGGCTGATGATGCTAAAAACCAGAAAAGGCAGGGTGTGTTTCTGATCAGGATCAAGATTTGGGTTTCATCCTGTGTGACTGTGAGATGCTCAGTTTTTAAATTGTAACACGAGAAATGCTTTGTGCATTTTGGGGTGAGTTCCTGAAAAATAGGACTTCCTAACAACCAAAGCACAATGGTGTGTTAAAAAATAATGACAAAGTTCTGTTATCCACTGGGTAATTGTTAAGTATAATGGTAACATCCATGCCCATATCACTGCTACTAGCCAAGACTGGAAGAGCCTTTCTTCCTGGCCTTGTGATGGGTTCTCCAACATGGCACTGTGTGATAGATCTTTCCGCAGCGAGGCTGTTCTCTCTGTGCTGTCCAGCATGTCCATTGGTCAGAGGTAGACACTGAGCACGTGAAATGTGGCAAGTATGAGTGAAGAATCAAATTTTCTTTCTTTTAATTTTAATGAATTTAAGTAGCCAAATGTGGCTCATGACTGTTGTATAGATAGCACAGCTTTGGTGGGGTGTAGGAGGCCTCCTTTTCCCAGCGGTAGGCAACCTCTCCTTCACCCAAGAGAGAAGTTACAGCAAAGACTGCATGTGTTCCTGTCGCAAACAGAGGGAGCGAAAGCAAGAGTGGAGGGCTCTAGGTGTTGGCGGCTGCTGACTGCCAAGCTGAGTGTCGGGAGGTGGTGGCCCTTCTTTCCTGGGTAGGAACGCAGGTCCAGTGGTCATCTTTGGGGAAGGCCTCTGCACGGTGGCCTGCTTCCATCAGTCACTTAGGCGATGAAGGCTGGCATTCACAGGGCTCACCGAACCTCTGTGCTTGCACTTCTCATCTGGCCTTGCACAAACAGTGCACTTGTATCTGGGCTTTGCTGAGGTGGTGTGTGCATTCTGTTTGGCCATGAAAGATGTAAACAGCGCCTTAACAGTGGGGCCATCTCCCTGCCCTGCCCTTCGCTTCCTGTGCTCTTGTTAACTTACCTCGTTGTAGCTGGGTCTGTCTTTCATCCCTTCAACCCTGCAGGCTGGCATGAAGACAAACAATACAGGCGTGTGGTCTTCATCATGGCATATAAACCTCCCCCTCTTCCTGGCTGACCTTTTAACTTAGCATGCCATTGCTGTTGCTGCCGCTGCAGGCTCTTGGCTTGGAAAATCAGGACCCTTCACGATGATTTATCTCCAGTCCCCTGAATTAGATTAAAAACACAGCTACGAATTCTCAGAAAGGCAGGCTGATGTGATTATATCCCAAATCTGAGTGGCAGACAAGGGCAATAAAAAGATGTACGTATATCAAATGCATTTTGTGCCATGTAGGGTCCAATATGCTGTTTATTATCCTCCCCCCTTTTGGAGGTGTTTTAAATGAAGAAGGTAACTGATATGGCTTCTATTATTTAGAAAAGAGACTAGCCTATTGCATGGAACCCTCTTCCCCGTTAACTGTGGGTTGAATGGGAGCTTGGGGGAAGATGGCTAGGGTGACTCTTCTGTGAAATAAATTGAGTATGAACCAATGAGTGGGCCCTTAGTTGGGGTACTGAGTGGTACTGAGGTGAGTTCCATCCTCCTTTGGTGGACTGGCGAGCTGAGGGATGGTGTCATGATGAAATTTTTAACTCTTAGGAACCTCTGCGCCCAGAGGAATTGGGAAAAGCAGGGAGGATCTCATTGAGCATGGAGGGCCTGGGTTAAGAGCCACCTGGGGAGAAAGGCTGGTTCGGGACTGTGGCTGCAAGACTCCCATGGGTGTCTGCGAGATGTCCAGCTATGGGGTTCGGGGCCCAGGTAGGAAAGGACCCTGTTTCTCTATTAGCCCAGGAGATACATGCAAAGCAGTTCCAAGTGGGTCTGCCGCCCGGGGACCTGGGAAGAAGGGGCAGTGCTGGTCAGCCCAAGGGTGTCTGCAGAGAGCCTGGGGTGGCAGGGAGTCAGAACACAGCTGGGCGAGTGGCCTGTGGAACTGGGAGCGTTTGGAAGGACTTGAATGTTTTAAACCTGTGCTCAATTAATTGAGTAACCTGAGACTCAGTACCTATGACTTACCTCATCTGTGTATATTTAGTTGTCTGAAATTCTCTCACTGAGTAGTTAAAAAAAAAAAAAAATTCTGCAGTTCACTGTGCATGTGGTTTGCTGGATTTGGCGAGGTGTGCTGCGGGTGGCGGTGATGGGAGGGTTACCGCAGAAACGAGGCCTTGACTCCCTGGAGGAGAAGGAAAGAGTGGATGTGGAAAGTTGGATAGAGGTGAAAGAGCTATCAAAACATAGGTAGGGGAGTTAAGCTAGCAGAGCAGTGCCCGGAGGGCGCCCGGCTGTCGCCTCGCCTCCTGGTAGCTCAGAGGGCATCTCCTGTTACTGAGAAATTGGCCACGCCGCTGGGTTTGATGTGCTGTGTCCCTCTCCGTTAGTCGTGTTTATAGCTCCTCCCACAGGGTGGTAAGGAAGCCCCGGGTATGGTCTTGAGGCCTTGTGTTCTGGGATGTGATGTTCAGATGCTTTCTCTTTGGGGTTAGGAGAGTGCTGGAAAACAGGGCTGAAGCCTTGGGACACGGAGGTTGGGTTTCCCCAGGTTTCTGAGCTGGGCCGTGGAACGAGGGGAAAACTGCCTGCGAGTTTCACTCGGCCTCGAGCTCCGAGCTTGACTCAAGCGTGCAGGGTTTTGTCATTTTCTATATGTCATTGCTTGCTCTTAGGCCTCCTGCTAATGTTAATGCTGTGTGTGGAGCCATTTTGTGAAGAATGGCTTATTTTGGTAGAGCCATTTGGTAATGAAAAGAAATGATGTTTGAGCACGATGAAGTTTATGAAACGATATTCATGGGTTACATCTCAACTGATTCTTACAACAGTCTTGATAAACTGGGAAGATAAGAATTATTATTAATGTCATTCCACAGATGAGTACTGCGAGGCTCAGAAAGGTGAAGTGACTTACCCACAGTTAGACGGCCAGTAAATCAGAGACACCAAGGCTCTAACCAAGCCTCTGACTTGTCAAATTTGCTGAGGCACGTTTGCCTCTCGTAAGTAATCTCGTGAAATCTTTGCTGTCAGCCAGGGATCCACAGCTTTTTTGCTGTGAATTCTTTTTTTTTTCCCCCCACCTTTAAAACCTTAGAGATCTCATGTAGTTCTCCCCTCTCCTGGACTCTCCCGGCCACACTGATCTTTTAACTTTTCAAATGCAGCGAGTGCTAAGTCGCTTCCTGGTCCTGGTGTTTGCTCTGCTCTCCCTGAGGTCTGGATCTCTCTTCTCTGCCTCGTGGCTCTGCCTTCTTCTTCTCTATGGTATCAGCAAACAGGTCAGGTCTGCAGTGAAGCCTCACTCCCTCACCTGAGGGTAGGTCCTCTGTTTAACCACAGTAATCCAGTCGTCATTCCTGGAATTAGTTGTTTAGTGCTTATTTCCCCTACCATATTAAGAGTCATGCGGCAGGGCCTGAAAGTCTGCTGTTTTTCCAACACCTAGCGTGGCATCTGGTGTGTAGTCAGTATGAGTCCTGGCTCGGGGTGCCTGGCAACCATGAGCACTGTTGAGGGGTGCTTGCTCTGCTTGCCCTGACCGTGTGCCTTGTGCTGGGACCCCAGGCAGTATGGAACTCCACCTCTGAATCTTTCTCTGAGCTTAACCTCGTTGGCAAAATGTACCAATTGGTTTAGATGTTCGCTGAGGTTCCTTCTGGCTTTGATATTTTCCTCTTTTTTTAACTTACCAACTGATAAATTAAGGGGTGATATTAATGCTCATGACAAGGAGATTTTAATAGGGAGCCCCATCTGGAACAGCAAAGCATGTTTGCTAAGTAACAAAGTGGCACGTGGAGGACAGAGTGGCACGTGGAGGTAGACAGTGGAGAGGTTCTACCTGCCAAGAATCAATCTGAAATTCTGAAATGAAAATAAGTCTCTCTGAACTGATACTGTAAGTCAGCGAGTATATGGTTACCATCCTTTTGGGAAAGAGAAGATCCTTCTCTCTCTCTTTCTCTCTCTCTCATGGTTTTTATCTATGGAGAGTGCATGGCTCCAGTGAATGAAATTGTAGTAAATGCTAAGTTCTAGTCCAAGGTCATTCTCTCTCTGTTTCCTGATCTGTAAAATGGGCAGCCTGAATTTATCAGCAAAGTAGTTAATGAGTTCTGTGGGGAAAGCATCTTGAGCAAACACAGAAGTCAAGTGAGCGAGCTGAGATTCCGTGAACAGGGACTGTCTTCAGGGAGCACTCGTAAACTAGATTTCAGCTCTCCTTCTGAGGGGGAGCGTCCAAGGAGGATAATAAGCTTACTAAATATAGTGGGAACAGAGTCTTGAAAGGGGACACTGAGAGGCGATTTGCATACCTAGCATTTAGGCCATGCAAAGGGATGGTTTGGGAAAACCTTGTTATTCTTGGACCTTGGGAATCTGCCTTTGGTTTCCTCAGGCCCATCATGTATAGTTCAGGGGATTGAGCGGCTGTCTCTGTCCTCACAGTTGAAGGACAGGGATATTTGTTTTATACCTCATTGTAGAATTTTAAAAATGCTTCTTTGTATTTCGCCGCTAGTGAAGCAGAGAAATGAATCAGACTGCCTCATTTGCTCTCCTCGTGCTGTGTTCTGGGAGGAAGCTGTGTGGGAGTGGGGAGGGCTGCAAGCTGTGGGTGTGTAGGACATCCTGATCTTTGGGTTTGACCATTCTGAAAGAGGTAATGGCAGAAGGAATGAATGGAGAGGGTTATGTATGACGCATTTCACGAAGGACCCCCATCCTCCTGAATAAGCCTCAGCAACTATACAGATTTTGGTGGTTTTATTGGAAAATTCTCATTGTTGGTTTAGACTTACTTACAACGTTCATTTCCCCAGAGATGCTCTCTCTATGCACTCGAACAGGTAGGAAATGGTTAAAGAACCTACAGGGTGCTTGACACCTAGTAGGCCTCAGTGCTTTCATTGGTAAGTGGATGCCTGAGTAATCAGTATCTTCATCCAAGCAATCTATTTCCTCCGTTCTACCAACCCAGAGCTTGAGAATTGGGTGGCAGCAGACTGTTCCCCTCACTCTGAATCGTACGTGGCAAATCGTTCCACCTCTTTGGATTGCCAGGGCACGCGGGGGCCTGAGAGACAACACATGTGGGTGATTTGGACCTGTTGGATAAAGCCGGCAAGGCGTGTCAAGGTGTGGGTGGCGTGGGCTGTTGTGAGCTGGCAGGGGACGCTAGCCTCGTGCCTGCAGCCGTTTCTGCAGCCGGGGACACGGAGGCCTGCGAGGGTGCTGTGGCTCTGCAGATGCTGCTGACAGTGCTTTGAAGGATTGGTTTGGCCAGAGACCCAGTCCCCAGCCTGCCTCCTCTGTGACTCATTCTGGCTGCGTATTTTGGTAGCATGAGGGCTCGATATGAGATGAAAGAAGCTCTTCGTAAGAATGGGAGCTCCTAGGTTCTGGATTAGTACTTGAGAGAGACAGTGCTCTTTGCAGGTCATAGAGGCCCTTTATTTTCAAAAAAAAATTGAGGTGTAATTCACATAACATAAAATTAGCCATTTTAAAATGAACAATTCAGTGGGATTTAGTACATGCACAATGTTGTGTGACCACTAGCTCTGTCTAGTTCCAAAACATTTCCATCACTCCAAGATAAAGTCCCCTGCGCATTAAGCAGTCATTCCCTCCTCTTCTTTCCCCTCAGTCCCTGGCAACCATTAATCTGCTTTTCTGTCTCTATGGATTTACCTTTTTTGGATATTTCATATGAATGGAATCATGCAATATGTGACCTTTTGTGTTTGGCTTCTTTCACTTAGCATATTGTTTTCGAGGTTCATCCACATTGTAGCACATATCAGTATGTCCTCTAGTCCTAACAATCATCCCAAATCCCCAAAGAGGAACCCTCCTTAAAAAGAGCGAGTCTTCCGAGCTACTGTCATTTAGTCCCACCTCCTGCCAAGAAGCAGGTGAATTGACTAGATTCATTGTTCCCCAAATAAGCTGCATTAGAAACACCTGGGGTGTGTCGTAAAAATACTGATTCGTGGGCTCCAGGCAGAGGGCTTCTGAACTAGCAGGTGTGGAGTGTCAGCCAGGCATGGGGACCCCCAGGACCAGGGCATGTCTGGGGGCTATCTTGAGTCTGAGCGATCTGCCTGTGAGCCTAGCAGCCACTGTGTGCTGTTTATGATGCAGTTTCTGTGTTCCGAGGTTTCTGTGGCATGGGATTTTTCTGTTTGCCTTCTGGGGGGAGGCACTCACCCCCTCCTTGCTGCCTTAACAGCTCCAATAATTGTGTTTCATTTATCAAGCTCCAGCTATGCCCCATGAGCTAGAGATGGGAGAGGGAAGGTTGTTCACGCCCTGGGGTTGTGGTTATAAATGACTGCACGTCAAGGTTATGTTCCTGGGAAAGCTGCCCTCCCGTCCCCTCCCAGGCCAGCGTCTTCTCGGTCTGTGTGTGGGGCGGGTAGGCAAGGCTGATAACAGTGATCTCGAAGCCTGCAGCTGCCCCAGCGGTCTGGGGATGGGGAAGGCAGGAGGAGGCTGGGGGAAATCCCTGGGGATGGAAAAGGAGCCAAACAAACCGGAAGCCACTGATTAACTAGGGGATCTAGCCGCAAGGACCTGCAGGTTCTTGATTGCTGGGGGCTGCCTTGGGCTGCTGGTGTCTTGGCCACATTCCCTGGAGAGCTAGCAGGAGAAGGCTGCTCTGACTTCTTTCTCTCTTTCCCTTGGGGTTGGGGGTGGAGGCAGAGTGGAGTTGGGGAGGAGTAGGATGCCTGCCTGTCCTGCTGTTAATAAAGCTACGTCCTGCCAGCCTGCCTGCTGGCTCTCCTGTCTCCTGGGTGCATCGTTTCTGTGACTGATTCTGGCCTTGTGCTTTGGGGGGATGGGTACCTGGGCTGCCTTGGGGATCAGCCATGACTCACCAGGGAGTTATTCTCATGACCAGGATGTGCCTGACATCTCGCCAAGCAAAGGAGCCGAACTGTTGGTGTGAGTGCCTGGTGGCCCTCGTACAAGCCCTTTCTAGCCAGGGATTTTTTTCCCCTCCACCGGGCTGCCCTTTTACAGTCTGCTCTTAGGAATAAAAGGGACATCTAATAAAAAAAGGCTTTAACAAATAAACAAACAAAATCCCAGGTGTTTCACCAAGCTTGCCTTCTAGAGGTTTTTCTGTTAAAAAAAAAAAAAAAGCCCTTGGATGTTTTGAGGCTTGTCCTTTGTGTTCTTCTCACCCCTCACCTGTCTAGGGATTGGGGAGGGGGTCTCGAAGATCTCACGTTTTCTAAGTAGATAGACTCCAGCAAGTTGTTTTCAGAGCTCTTTTTCACTCTGATCACTGGAAGCTTGTTAACCTACTTAAAGCATTATCTGATTGGGACCTGCCGGAAGGAACGTTTTGATTTCATCTTTGAGGGTGCCCAGGTTGAATGTTGGAGAACTTTCTCCTCCCAGACCCCAGGTGAACGAACAGTGGGTGGTTTTTCTAGGTTTCTGATCCTTTACTGTATTAACATTTGCAGGGTTCTCTATCTTCCTCTGGTTCCAAGGGTGAGAATGTTTTGGGAGGGGAGAGCACCGTTAGCTGGAATTCCCAGGGCACCTGTGCTGATGGGCTTCTGGTCTATAGATGCTTCCAGGTTCTTCCCAGAGGCTTGAGGTGGAAGGAGAGAGGAGGGAAAGGGAATGCTTCAGTGACCAGTAGAGATTCCATTAGCTGCTTTCTCTTTGTAGCATCTGAAGTTAAATAATTGATTTACTTCTGTTTTTTATTTGCACTTCTCCCTTGATGCCTGCCTGGACTTATCTATCTGAGAATGAGAAGGCGCATTTTGGAATGACATATTTTCCTAAGGTCCTTTCACATAAAGAGGTCTCATTTCAAATGTTTTTCAAAAGAGTGTGGATACTGCGTCAAATTAGGTGCAGGTGCTTAAAACCCCAAGCCAAGTCATTAAGGATTAGTTCCTTTGTCTTTCTGTCTGCCAAGTGTGTGGCACTGGTGTGTCTCTTCTCCCTTGTGACATCTGAGAGCACCTCAGGGAGTGCGTGGGGAGAGTCGGGCGTGCCTGAGGCGAGGTGGGGGAGCGAGAGGAGACGGGAGCTGTGGGTTTTCTGCTGCAGAGCCCTGATGAGAAGACGGCTGGAGGGCAGGCCTTCAGGGACTTGGATTGTCATCAGCCGGAGTTGATGCTGGGTGGGCTGGGGTGGACAGTGCAGGTTGGAGTTCCGAAGCTCGGTTCCCTTCTGCGTGTGCCTGAGACGGCTGAGGTTGAGAGGCTGGTGGAACGGGCTTCCCTCAGACGCTGCTCAGCTGGAGGGACGGCACATTCTCCTGATTTGGGGGCTCTGTCCTGCTTCTGAACGTTGCACCAGCCCTCAGAGTTTTTGTTGTTGTTGTCATCACTTTGCTTTGCACACAGAGTCGGGGAGATGTATGGCTCAGATGTTCTGAAATGCCAGTCCTCGAACTGGGGTCCGTTGTGGAACGGTGCAATAAGAAAACAGGAATGTAGTTTTCCATAAAACAAAAGAACCGTTCTTTATTCTGAGATCATGTTCTTCCTCAGTTTTAGGTGTTAAAATGTCTTTTAAAAGTGACGGTGACTCTAGATGGTGGTCACATCACTTAGTAGGGCCAGCTATATAACAGACAGATCCCAAAAGTGTAGTGGTGCAAAGGTATCACCGGATTATGAGAAGTTTAAGATGAGAGTTCCTGATTAGTGCAGGGCTTTTCCCCAGGGATGCAGGCTCCTGCTGTCTTGCAGCTCTGCCCTCCTCTGGGACTGTGGAGCCCTCTCTGGATGTGACTTGCATATGAGAAGGAAAACAGGGCAGTGTGGGGGCCAGGGCTGGTGGTGGTTTTGATGATTCTCTCCACTGGCTGAAACTCAGTCCCAGGGCCACACCTCCCCGCTCAGCCGGGGCAGGAGTCTGGCATCCTTAGGAGGCAGAGGGTACAGATTTGGAGAAAAGCTAGTCAGGCTCTGACACAGTGCCTGTTTTCATTAATGTCCTTCCTTGGCAAAATAGAAGTTGCCAAGCAGTCCTCTCTTGGCCTTCCTCATTTATTTTTATTTTGCTTGTTTACAAAACCTAAAAGTCTGAGAACTACCATTAGCAATAATCCGATCATTTCTGTTGAGTTCTGGAGAATAATTTCTTACTTGGGGCACTTCAAAAAATTTTTTTAAAGAAGTCACAATGATACTTTCTTTTCTCCTATCTCATTACAGGCTAAAAGTGAATAATGGTACCTCCAGGCCAGAGAAAATGCCAGTTTGAGCAGAAGTTTGACTGGCCTGTTAATTTTTTTTCAATGAGGGTTGTGTTTCAATATTTTGGTTTATAATCTTACCAGTGCATGTCACAGATGGAGTAGGGATCAGAATAACCAAAGATTGATATCACAAAGGATGAAAATAAGCAAAGGAATTGGTAAAAATATCATGCCAATGAGAGCCTGAGAAGATTTTGTTGCAATCCAGTGACATCCGAAATAGTAGGGGACTCATATTTCTTCTTGAGGAAGTTGAGTCTGATGGAATATGCATGGGGGATGTGGGTATAGGCCACCCTGGCCCCAAAACTTTAGGTATGAGAATCTGAGTCCTTTCTGATTGACAGAGGAGGAAGGAGGCTTGATTTAGAATGTTTGTGGCTGTCCCTTGTCGTGGGTCCTCATTCCTGTGTTGATCTCTTTCAGGTCAGTCTGAACGATTCCCACAATCAGATGGTGGTGCACTGGGCTGGAGAGAAAAGCAACGTGATCGTGGCCTTAGCCCGAGACAGCCTGGCGCTGGCGAGGCCCAAGAGCAGTGACGTAAGTATTCGTGTGGCTCTGGGCACGCCTTGGTGCCGTCAACATGCCCTTTTCTGATGTGTTGGGATTATCATGCAAGAAAAAATAGTGGGTAATTGGAGAATGAATGGGATGAATTATAAAACGGGGAAGAGAATCTAGAAAATCACATACCCCGTGTTTGCTGAACATAGGGTGGTGTAGTCGTGTTGCAGGCAGGTCCAGGCAATGTGTGATTACCTTTGTGCAGTGATGGGGCAGATTGTTGTACCTGCTCAAGAAAATGCCACAAGTGCGTTCCTGGGCAGAGCTGCCTGCTTGCCGCAGAGCCACATGGAATCAAATTGGTCTTTCCGATGTGCTGATTTTTCCTAGCCTGTTATAGCTGGGTGAGCTGTTGAAACTGATGGGCTGTTTACGATGTTTAATAGGTTAGGTGCTTTGAAGACGTGAGACCAACTATTACAAACTCAAAGGTCCATGAGGCCAGCCAGGTAAAGGACAGGAGTGAAGCTGCCTCCAAGTTTACCGTCCTCTACCTCTGCAAAGAGAAAAGGTCTCTCCCGTTTTTCTTGACATCTGTGGCCCTCTTGGACTATATGTCATTTCTCCACTTTTGATAGAGATGCATGTTCAAGAAACATTCATCTCTATCTTAATTTGAACATGGTGACTGATACTTGGTCTCTTGTTGGTTGGAGAGGAGTGAAGAAGGGGAGAGGACTTTGATGAATTGGAGAAGAAATACTTCTACAGGGGCTGTTGCTAATCAGTTCTAAACTCTGGTTGCCATACAGGATCCAGAGTCTAATGTTGCCAGATCTTCTGATTTTTCAAGAGAAGCCCAGAGGTCGGGATTTTTATGTGAAAACTGCTGAGTCTTACAAGTTGGCAGCCAGTGTGTAGTTTTTGCAGACACCAAGTGGGCCAAGTAAAACATCTGCGAGGCAGCGCTGGCCCTTGGGTCCCAAGTCTGCAGCCTGTGCTCCTCCAGACCCCTCTTTGTGAGACAGCCCCTGCCTTGGATCGGGGCCTGACACCATGACAGGGTGAGGCTGTGGATGGAACAACACGCTCTAGAGCATCGGTCACCCTGTGTTCTGGCCAGAGGACACCTCCTGAGGAATTGGCCAGCACTTTCACATCAGCCTTAGGGATGCACTTGGAGTTCTTGAGTGCAGATTTGGATTCCCTGAGGTCCCTCTCTGTTTATCCACTGTGTGGTTGGGTGTGGTCTCAGGTAGGTGATTGGAGGGAGCCCTGGGGGCTGTTTTCCAGTGAGCTGAGTTGAGGCAGCCACAGACAGGGAGGGCAGATGAAGGGCTGGCTACAGTGCCGCACAAGCCTTGCCCAGGGTGGGCTCTGAGCCGTGGCCTATGGAAAACCACTGCTGCTGACGGCCAGTCTGGGTGTAGAGCTCTGGAACAGGGCTAGACTTGTTTGGGCCAATGACTTTGGCCCATTTATAAATGCGGTTAGGTTTTGCAGGCTTCAGCTGTGGCCACAGACAGACAGCCACGTACGAATGCCTGTTGGCTCTGCGAGACACTCCATATGCACCTGTGTGTGGGCTCAGACAGGTCACTGCCCATAGGTATCTCTGTTGGGCACAGGAGATAACTCTGTGCTGTACTGTGTTGAGAAATCCTCCTTAGAGTTTTTATCCATTTAAAAAATTCTTTGCCCAGATATTTTTTGTGAGGCAGGTAAAAGACCTTAACCATTGTTTTATAGTTTTGTTGGACGAACAGGAGCCTAGAAGCATAAAGGGACTTGCATGAGGTCACTCAGCACGTCAGTGGGAGAGTCGGGGCTAATGAGAACTAAGACCCAGTCATGTGCTTGGTGTGTGAGGATGTGGTATGACCAGGATGACCAACTGGTCTGGGTTTTGGTGCTGAAAGCTCTAAATCCTGAGACCCCCCCCCCAACTTTAGTCCTGGGTAAACCAGGACAGTCGGTCACCCTGAATATTCCCAGTCTGTCCACACCGAGCTCCGCTCTGTCTGCATATTTAGGTGTGTCTTAGTAAGAGCCCATTGAACTTTTGAAGTGACGAAGTATTCTGGAATGAAATAGTAGATAAGATTAAATGGAATGGAAAAACTTAATGCCCAGAGTGAATAAATTGGGCTGGCAGAAATGTCCTCCATCTGTATACAAACTACATTAAAGGATTGGCAGATGAAACTGAGATGTTCTGATGTGAAAAATTAATACAAAAATAAATTATGACTCAGAGGCAGGAGTTGGTGGTGCTGGAGTAACAACAGTCCACATTTTCTTTAAAGAGGACTGAGAGCATAGACTGCTAAGGCCCTGTCAGCAGTCCAGAAGGGAAAGAACCTAAATAAATAAGGAGCTCTGTGAGTGTCGGAGAACGGCCAAGGTCATGCATACTCAGTGTACAAAAAGGGATGGATTTGGAAGCTGGAATCCAGAAAGGTTCGCTTTTAAATAGGAAAAAGGAAAAAGAATTGTCATCACCCAATGAACTTGTAGGCAGTGTGATGCCATGAAGAGACTGGCTCCTGCAGGGCTGGTATTTTTCTGTGATAAGTCCATGAAAGGAAACAATAGTTGTTGTTTATCTTGACCCCTCCTAACTCTTTGTTTCTGCTCTCTCGTGATGTATTTTACAAAGTGCTCAGGTTTATAAAGAACTCAGGTACCACGTAACTGGCCGGAAGAGCTATCCAGACATAGTGTCCACCAGAAGGTTGGAATCAACCAGGGACGATATCATGAGTGACAGGACTCCCTGCCTTTGTCCCCGCAGTGGCAGTGGTGTGATGTCATTGGTGCCCCTGGGGCTCAACCAGGCAGCAGGGTCAGTACTTGCTAATAGCGGAAGGCTGGTGTCTGGCTGAGCACAAGCTCTGAAATCAGAATGCCTGGGTTGCAATCCTGGCTCTGCCCTTCATTCTTTAGCAATCTGACCTTGGGTCAAGTTATTTACTTTTTCCTGGTCTTCTCATCTATTAGTTGAGATTGTACTTGTAAAATCGTGCTACTCAAAGTTTGATCTGTGGATCAGCCCCGGGGGTATTTTCTGGGAGCTGGTTAGAAATGCAGACTCTCAGGTCCTGCCCCAGACTTTTTGAATCGGAACCCGCATTTGGCCAGTGTCTTGCTGGGGGATCTGTCGGCGTATTGAAGTTTGAGAAGCACTGCTGTAAAGTACTCAGGACGGTGCCAGATGTGGGGACGTTTTCTGTACCTTTTAGCCCTCTTCCTCCCCTTCTATTATTATATGGTTTTGAAGTACAAGGGAGAGAAAGTAAAACCATTCACTTTGAAGGACCATCTTTATAGGTAAGAAAGGATCTAACTAGCAACTTTGAGTGGTTTGGTAACTCTCCCCTGTTGTATTTTGTTCTTTAGGGAGTAATGTCACATTGAGGTCAGAGAGGACTAATTAGTGCAGAAAGCTGTGTCTGGATGAGAAACGAACTGTAGAAGCACAAGATGAGTGAGTCCAGGTGTTTTCCCCAATTCACCTGGGATTGTAGTGGACAGTGTGTCTGCAGCATAGTGCTGCCTTAAGGAAAAGACAGCCTGAACCTGAATGCACACATGGGGGTGCCTTGTGGAGACCACAAAGCCATCGGCCCACTTGGTGTTAACTGCACACCAGCAGAGGCCTTTTCTGGGTTGTTCAGTGTGGAGGAAAGTGGATAACTGTGCGCCAACCCTGAGCATGGTCTTTGCTCTGTGGAGCTTATAGTCTGCATTAATCAAATAGAAATGAAAATTATGGGATAAGATAAAAATACTGTGCTGGAGTGTTTCAACCTGGAGAAGGGAAGGAAGGTTGATGAGCAGTTGATGATGGCCTTCAGGCATAGGATGGACCCTTGCATACTTATTTTTAACTTCTATTAACTATAACACCCAAAGCGATGGGTTTTGTTTGCAGGTGAGAATTAAGGAAGAGATTTTTGGTAGTGAAGGTGGTTTTACCCCCAAGTGCCCAATGTCAGAGTTGTGGCTGAGAATCTGGGAAAGGCTGTACTTTGGTAAAGTCAGTCTTTTCTCCCTGCTAGCTGGCATCCCTTCTAGTGCTTGCCCTGTGGATTTGGTGTAGGGCCTTTGTTTTTAACAGAGAAATGTAAGTATGGAGAAGAGAACATTCTCCTGGAAGGTAACTTGGGGGGGTAGAAAGACAATTGGACTTGGATTTGGAAGAAACTGTCATAGTTTTGTCACTTACTAGTATTAATAGTATGACCTGGGGCTAGTCATTTACTTCTCTAAATCTTAGTTTTTTACTTCTTAAATGGAAATGATTATTCTCTCAGTCACTCGCTGATTCATTCAATTCACTCTTTTTAATCAATTTATTTAACACAAGCATTTATTCTTCGGTTTCTAATGATACTCATTCCTGAAATCCTTGTTGATACCTGCCATGTTCCAGGTACACTGAGGGAGGCAAAGGTGAGACTAACTCGGAGGGTTTCTAAAGATGAAGAGAGATGATGCACACAGAGGAGTGTCGCATACTGAAAAATGCGACCCTAATGTAAACCATCACTTTGTGTCTCTGGAGAAGTAGATCATAGTGGCTTATCAAATTATGGGATGTTGGAGCTGCAAGGGGCCTTAGCTCCCTTTTTGGGAAGCCATTAATTTGCTACGTGTGACTTCTGAACCTAACCAGGACGCTGGTATCCATTCTTGGCCAGCAGAACGGAAGCGAGAAGGTTATGCTTCGTCTTTTTCCCCACTCAGATTATCTCTGAACTCTCGACCTGCAGAAATTCTGCAGCTGCTTTTGTGGCAGCCCCGTACTGTGCGTCTGGTAGTTAGGAACACATATTGTGTGCGCTAATAGTTTCTTCCACTGTGACCCAGATAAAGGCAGAGGCTCTGCCTTGCCTTCTTCTAACCTTGACATCTGATAAGTATTAAGGACCCGTGTGCTCTCGGTTCCCTTTGTCCATGCTCGTGTTTATACAGGGCATTGTTTGCAAACATTTACATGTGACATGCCCATGGTGTCGAAAGTCTGTGTCTTTAATTTGTTAGTCTTTGTACGTCTGACGCCTAGCACAGTGCCTGGCTCGTGTAAAATCCTCAAAGTATGTCTGCTGTTGACTCAGGAGGACGACGATGGTAACACGCTTCCTGGGGTTAGTCTAGTAGTTTCTGTTCTTCTTGAGATTCACCTGCAGTTTTCTTTAATGCTTACCCCAATTCCCTTTTGCATAAGTCCCTTAAAACATAAGTTGTTACATTCATCCATCAGGCTTGTTTTTAACTCACTGATTAGATTAATTATATTTCATATCTCGTAGGTAGTAACGTCCAGGTACAAAATATCCGACAACTTTCATTCTAGTATTTGTTGCCTGTGATAACGGCTTTGAGCTTGCTGGCTTTGGAGGCAGGCAGCCTGGGTCAGAATCCCACTCTGCAACTTCCTTTCTTTGTTACCCAGGCAGGTGACTAAGCCCCTGTTGTCTTGTCTGTGAAACGATTTTAATAATTGCCCTTGCCATGGAGGGCTGTTGCGGAAGTTAACTGAGCTCATCCATCTGAAGAGGCTAGTACCATCTCTGCGCATAGTGAGCACTCAGTGAATGCCAGATATCCGTACATTTTGTCACTGGTTACTGCATAGCCAGAGATCAGGACAGCGTAGTAGAGAAGCAGAGACTCTCGGCAAATGCGTGGATCCTGCCGCCGTTAGTGGCTCCCGTACTACAGAGTCATACAACACCGGTGCTGGAGAAGGGATTCTGGTACCAGTATTTTAACCTCTGCATACTCAGTCACTCAGCTCTCTTTCTTTGCCATCTCTTGGGCTACTTGGTGAAGACCCATGAGGTTTTTCCTTTCTCGAGTATGGAATGCTATGAGAAAGAACCTCCTAGCAGAGGGAGGAAGAATTAGATTACATTTTGGGGACAGTTCGGCAGATGGCAAAGGAAATTCTCAACCCCTTTCCCCTCGGACAGCCACATTCTCTCTGCCTCTGGATGTAATTTGTTAAACACTTAGCTGCGGTGATGAGGTTGTTATTGTTTCTGTCATTTGTCTCCTGCTCCAGGGACCTGCCTTGGCCTTGGAAAAGAGGCCAGTGTATTCCAGCAGCAGTGACTGCAGTGCACCCATGCTTTCTGCCCCACACAGCTGGGGACAGGCAGAGGTGCCCTGCTTCTCCTTTGTGGGTTATCTGGTAATGTGTAATTTTATGATATCAGGACCCAGGGTGGGGTGTTTGAAAGTAAAGGCAGGGTGAGAGGTTTTTCTGCCTAATTTCTCACGGGCTCTTTTCTTTTTCCTCTCCTCTTCTGCATTCCAGGTATACGTGTCTTATGACTATGGAAAATCATTCAAGAAGATTTCAGAGAAACTAAACTTTGGCGTGGGAAACAACAGTGAAGCCGTGATTTCCCAGTTCTACCACAGCCCTGCGGACAACAAGCGGGTGAGGAGGCAGCTAGGCCCCGTGCTGACCTCATGGGGTTGTGTTCTGGGGTGATTGCTGCACTAAGGGGGTTACTGGGAGATGGCGCTCATTTGTGATCTTTGCAGCAGGACGGGTGGCCAGCGACGGTTTTTCTGCTACCTGGCAGTTTGTGACAGAATATGTTCTCAGGGTGGGTCCGTGCATAATCAGGCAGGCCAAGTACTGGTCAGGCAGGATTTCTAGACAAACAATGGCAGGTTAAACCACAGAAAATCAGCCAACTAATAAATCGCCTGACTCACAGGTGGAAAAAATATTTCCCAGGTACACTGAGATTAACACTGGAGTCTGTTCCATGTCTTCTGAGACATCATCAGTGTGCATGTGTATGTGTGTGTGCATGGGTGTGTGTGCATGTGTGTGCACACATGTGTTGGTGCCCCGCCCCCCACCTACATCCATACAGGAAAGAAAACCAAGGCCATCACCCTGTCTCCTGCTTTGTTTTCCCAGCTGGCTGGCCTGGGGGGCTTTGTTTCTCCCCTTAGGCAGTTTGATTTGGAGGAAGCACTGACCCTGGGCCCCCAGGGAGGTGTGGTGGGGGGTGGGAGGGCAGGAATGGAGCAGCCTGCTGCTAGGCTTTCCTGCTGATTAGGGAGAGTTGTAATTGATTGCTTTTTCCCCACCCTGTGTTACCTAGCTCCTTTCCAGGCCAGATGGCTTCTTCTAGGTAAATACCCTTGGTAGAAAAACCAAGAAAAACTTGCTAGTTGTAAAAGCTTTCTGAGGTAAGGGTTGCTGCTGCTTTCTATGCATCCAGAAAGGAACAAGCCAGCAAGGTCTATCGACATTATCCTTCTGCCTGGTCCCCCGTGTTGGCTTCTTAGGCTGCCCAGGTCTCTTAGCAGGGGCTGCATTCAAAATGCTTAGCCTCTGGTGTGGCTTGGGCACTGACCACTCAGAGCAGATCCTGTCTGGAGGGGGCTGGGTTCTGGAGGACCCCTGCTGGGCCAGGCATTAACCTTTTAGCTGCAGGAGTTGGGGGTAGATCCTGGGGCAGGGTCCAGGCTGCTTGGGCTTTAGGAGGAGCCATTCACACGTTTCAGGGCAGTGGCTGTTTCCCAGCTGGTACAGGGCAGTTGTTTTTAACAACCGCAATAGTCATTACTGGTACATACTGGTTAAATATCAGCCCTGCCTAATGATCTCAGAGCGGAGTGGCAGTTAGGGGCAAACTTCCCTCTCTTACCTAACTCCAGGGTGACAGAGCAGGTTTTCTCCCTGAGATGAAAAGAAAGGAGAAGGGAATTGGCTATGTAGACAGGCGGCTGGCCCTGTGCCCCTCCCCTGCACCGCATGGGCACTGTGGACAGTCAGGTCCTGGCTCCAGGGGTGGGTGGGCCTTGCTGCGAGGAGCCCTGTCCAGGGCCCAGCTTGCTGGCTGTGCTACCTTTCCTGTGGGTAGATCTGTGTGCCCCCTGCCTCTCCAGAAGCAAATAACACTTGCTCATTTATCCTATGCCTAAAAAGTGCAAAGAGGGTGGATGTTAAGTATTCTTACCACAAAAATAACTAGGTGAGGTCATGCATTTGTTAATTAGCTAGATTTAGCCATTACACAGTGTGTATGAGCGTCAAAGCACTATGTTGTACATGATCCATAGATATGTTAATTTAAAAAGCAAATTCAAAAAAAAAATCAACACTTGGATTACTCATTTTATCAGGTTGTACTTAGCTGATAAAGTTGTCATTGTTGTTACCAGTTGTTGTTATTATATTTACACGTTATCTCAGAGCTGACTCTTGCTGAAGTCGTGGCCTTGAAACTGCCCTGTTGTCCCGCTGGAATCTTCTTTCAGCTCCATCTGTCTCCTCCCCACCTGCCGTAGCACACAGATGTCTGCAGGCAGGTTCTGTCTTTCTTCCTGCTCATCGTGCGGCTTGTGGCGAGCAGCTGCTAAGACCACAAGTATGAAGAGTCAGAAGACAGGAAGGATGATGTTTTGGACATGCAGGAGGAGGTTTAGTGCAGGCGGAGGATCAGGGGCTTTGGGGGCATTGGGTCTGGAGAAGGAGCAGAGCAGGGGCCGTGGCATTGAGGCGGGGGAGGGAGCAGCCCGGGGACGATTGCAGCAAAGGAGTTTGGGTGCTGCAGGGTGAGATGGGGCAACGTGTGTGCAGCCCACGTGCTGTCTGCCTTCAAGAGTGGTGCAATTATTGGGTGAGTCGAGTAGGCTTTGGAGCCGGCGGGGATGGCGATTCACGAGAACAAAGAGGCTGCCCTCTTGGAGAACTTAATGGCAGCTGGACCTCAGGCCTGGACCAGGCTGCGTGGGTTAGGGAGGCAGCGGCCTCTGTAGAGTTTCTAATTCCCCAGAGAAGGCTGTTAACTCTCTCCAGACTTCTCAGGAAGGAAATGATGACTGTTATTATGCTGATTTCTTCTGTTACTTTTGCCTTTGTCCCCTGGAAGGCAAATTGCCCCACCAGACCTACCACTTCCTGAGAAAAATCACACTAGGCTGGGTGCCTTGTCAACAGCTCTGTGCCCGGTCCAGGCAGATCACCTGGGTCCAGGCAGATCACCTGGGTGAAATGTTCCGTAGGCTGTCAAGGAGCTTTTGAAATGGCTGAAATGAATGTTAACAGCTGCCCTGAATGATTCAGACGTCAGGAAAGGGCATCAGGGACCTCTGAGGGGTTGTGTGCCTGGGGAAGGGGAGAGGAGGTGCTAGCTGGGTGACCAGCTCCAGTGTGGAGGCTCTGCCTGGTGACGGAGCTGGAGTGGTCCCGGGGCCATATGAATTTTGGGTCTATTTTCATGTTAGTCGGCAGTCCCACTTCCCTCCTGGTCCCCCATGTGCTGCTCCCTGAACCAGTGTGCAGCTCCAGCCACCTGGCAGTTCCACTGTCCTTTTTGGTCCCCTGAGATTGGTCAGGCAGTGTCTAAATACATCTGGGGCTCTTTTAAAAAGGCCACTGAAGTGCAGTTAGGCTTCACAACCTCAACCCCAGCAGAAGCGAGAGCCGATCCTGCCTTTTTCCAGGCAGAGGTTGTTTCTAGGTAAAATTGTAAAACAATTCTCTTTCCTTTTGTTTTCACCTTCTAGCGGGAAGTTCTTGCCTTGTCTTCTCTACCCTTCTCCTCTCATTATACTCTTGGTTTCTCCATGCAAAACTAGAGAAAGTCACTTATGGCTAATAACCTGCAGATACATTTTGTAGCTTAGTTATCTTTCCAGAGATATTTGTATTTTCAGAGCTTTAAGGCAAAGGGTGAAGCTCCTCTGGAATGTTAAGTGATTGCAAACAGGGTTAGAGAAGTTGGGGTATGTGAAGATGCTCCTGAGCTCACACAGTTTAGGGAGCACCTGGTAGGTCAGCTGTTGGTCAGTCTGTGGGGCTGGCCTCCAGTAAACTTGACAGCCAGGTAGTATAAGGACTTAAAAGCAGAGTAGGACATTGTATGCCTTCTTAACATGCACATATGTGACATGTTACATAACAGCATGAAGCACCGTGTGCCCAAGTGAGGAACCTACAAATAATTATGGCTGGGGGAGTTCTATGAAGTTGGTTCAGGGAAGATGAGTCTTCACAGATTAGAAATGGAGCTTCAAGGATGGACATGTGACCTCAATAGGAAGAACAGAGTTCATGGGAGCCCCCAAGAAGGAGAAAGGCGAGGGTAGAGATGTCTAGGTTCCAATATGTGGTTTCCACGCAAGACAGCAAAGAGATTTGCTTCTCAGGGGTGGAGAGTTTGCACTGTGCTGCTTTGCAGTGTCAAACAGACCTGAAGATGGAGGAGATTGTCTTTTACCTTGAGGACTGTGGGGAGCCCTGAAAGAATCTTTGAGTAGGGGAGTAACTGAATAGTGTCTTGTAGGGAAATGTGTCTCCTGGCAATATTTATGATGAGTTGGAAGGAAAAGATTAGAGAAGAGTCTAGAAAGGGAACCATTGTGGCAGCGTAGGCATGAACTTGCTCCGTCACTCAGCCAAACCTTTTATCACCCTCCAAGTGTTTCACTTAGGTCCTGTTAGACATTAGGATGAAGGAAACCCATTGCCTACTCCAGTTTGCCTACTGTCTCTAGTAAGGACACACTCCATGCTGGTAGCACTGGAGTAAAAAGGAAGGCACAGATTTTGAGAAAGATTTTAAAGGAAAACATAACAGGGTAGGTAGCTGATTGAGAGTGGGGCTGAAGGGGAGATTGGAGTGAAAACCCAATCTGCTTCTGAGCAGCAGGACTGGAGAAAGGTGTAGCGGGGACGGGCGTTGAGATGTGGGGAGAGAGAATTGGGTCTTCGTGGAAAGGTTTTAAAGAATTCAATTTTGGACATAGTAAAATATCTTGGTCCATCAAAAGCAGAGCTGCTGAGGAGCTGAAGAAGGAACAGAAGTAGAATCGCAGTGAGCAGGCAGGGTGAGAGTGTAGATTTGAAAGTCATGCCCTGCTTGTTCCTAGAGGCAGTCGTTGACACTTTGTGGAAGGGCAAGCCAAGTTTAGCAGCAAAGGATGGAAGAGTAATGACGGTATGTGAGGGTAGCGGGTGGATGAAGACAAAGGAGCCAGCAAAGGAGAATCTAGGACTGAGATGGTCAGGGGTTGGGGGTGGAAAGCTGAGAGGGGACAGTGTCACGGAGGGAAAAGGAAGAGAGTTTCCAGGGGAAACTTGAGTGGATTAAGAGAGGAGGCACACCAGTGAGTCAGATAGTACAATGTAGGACCTCTGATTTCAGTTCCGGAAATGCTGCCTTTTTGTTAGAAGAAGAGAGATAAGGATTGATGAACTGTTAAGAGATGGGCTCTGAATCAGCAGATACTGACGTCAATGCTGCCTAGTTCTGCGTCACCTTGGGTGGTTAACCACTGTAAACCTCAGTGTACTCATTATGAAAAGGGGATGTAACAGTAACATCCAAAGCATTGCGTTGTTGTGAGTAGTGCAGGAACTAAATGAGATAAAAGCATGCAAAACTGTTAGCTGAGTGCCTGGCACATAGTAAGTGCTCTTGAAAAATTTTAGCTATTATCATGAACACTAATAAGTCTTATGACTTCATCAGTTTTATCATTACATTCTCAAATGTGAGACTGCAGGCAGCCATGGAGTAGATTTTTGGAGAAATCTTTTCAAACTGAGAACCCTCCCTTCCCTAATAACTTAAGGTGGTTTGGGAGAAGGAGGATGTGCTAAATTATTTCTAGGGAATACTTTTATGCCCGAAATCATGATGATCCTCTTAGGATCATAATTGTTCTTATAACATTGCATTTTCTTATAGTAGTGAAAACTGCTTTCAAAACGTTTACTACCTTTTCCAGTTAGATTTAATTTGGCTTCTACAGAGTTTGGGGATTTACCATAGATGCTAAGGAGGAAACACAAGAGAAAACCCACAAACTATGTCCCTGGGAGGTTTACAGTCTGCATTTGGGGAGAGACTGCACAAGTGAAAAGGAGTGAGAACATCTGAAAGCAGCATGGGACAGAGGGTGAAGTATCAGTCCCCGCCAAGGCTGCTATGCTGGAAAGATTCAGAGCCCAAGCGTGATCTGGATCAGGTGGAGTCAATTAGGGAAAATGTCCTTGGGCTGATTGCTTTGGATTGGTTGACTTCTAGGATTTAAGTGACTGGTTGTGGGTGGAACTGGGTCCCTGTTGCTCTGGTTTCTGATTCAAAGTGTCATCCCCTGAGTTTCCCTCATTCTGGGAGCAGGGACTGGCCTCCAGGTCACTCCAGGTGTGCATTCAAGGCTTCCATCATCTGTGCTTTCCAGCCTTGTTTTCCAGTCATTTCCTCCTGGCCCTCAAGACTGTTGCCAAACCCATGCTGTATTCCCCCCACCCCTTTGTGCCCAAACCCAAACTGCCCTACACTTGGAATGTTCTTTCCCTGTGGAGTCTTGCCTGCCCTTCAAGCCCCCCCACCCCACGCCCACCACCTTCCATGGAGTCGTTTCTGATCTCTCAAGCTAGACAGGTTCTCACAGGACTCTGTGTTTTCTCATTCAACCTCATTTTGTCTTGAATGGTGATTAGCTGTGGACGTGTCTGTCTCCCATATTGGATTTAGGGCTACTCGGGGGAAAGGATCTTCATTTTCACTGTGGCATCTCGGTGTCTGGTCATGGTGGGTATGCAGTACACGCTGGTTAGATTGAATCGCTTGGATCCTCCTTCCCAGAGAACTCTTTAGGCTGCAGCCCCTCTCCCGCTGAACTTGTTCAAAGTCACTCACCCATGCAGAAGCAAAATAAAGGGAGGCCCCTGATCACCAAAGCCACTTCCTGCTCTGCCCCAGAGTGAGCCTGCCAGCTACAGTGGCAGCTTGGTCCCCAGAGCTGCCCAGTCACTTGGCATAGTAGCAAGAAGGAGCAGCTTACCTTCTTGGATACACGTGATTTTCCTGGAAGGGCATGTCCTGTGGCTGCTCAGAGGATGCAGGGAGAGTCAGCAGTCCTGTCTGGGTTCAGCCAGTCTGAAGAGCAGGACTTCTCTGTCCCACTTGCCAGTAACCACCCCTTCATTGTGACCGGGTGACTCGCCAGGGAGTAAGAATGGCCGAGTCAGTTGAAAGGAAAAATAGGCCCAACCAGCTTCATTATCTGGTGCATCAAGCCTACACTGTGGCTTCACCCTGGCCCGTCTCTGTACCTCTCTCACTGCGCCGTGTTTAGCATGTGCCAGCATCTCTCCATTCCCGGGAGATGGGGAGAAAGCCATGGCGGAAGCCCCGCAAGGCTGCGGCACCCTGTTAATGCCAGCTGGCCCCTGTATGTCTGTGCACTTGCACACGGTTTGGGGGAGTGTTGGGCAGCTCTGGCCAGGGCCGGCTCTGAGCTTGTCTGTTTTCTCCTGCAGTACATCTTTGCAGATGCTTATGCCCAGTACCTCTGGATCACGTTTGACTTCTGCAACACGATCCAAGGCTTTTCCATCCCATTCCGGGCAGCTGATCTCCTTCTGCATAGTAAAGCCTCCAACCTTCTCCTGGGCTTCGACCGGTCTCACCCCAACAAGCAGGTAAGAGAGCTTCCGGAACAGAGTCGTGTGGGGCTCCTCTAATTTTCTACTCTGCCTGTGTGGATTGTGTGTCCTCTGAGTGACCTCGTCTGCTGCCCCTCCCTCCTTCTCTCTCGGGCTCAGCCTTTGTAGGTACTATTTCACTTAGCCTGGCTCGCTCGGGAAAAATATATCCCCCTGGCCCTGTTGGTCAGCAGCCCAGCCAGGGATCAACACCCAGCACTTGGCAGGCCCTGTTAGGTAAACATCAGGCCCTTCTCTGTGCAGATGCACCTTTGTTAGCCCGCAGGGTAAACTGTGGCTCTGGAATTTAATCAGAGAAAAACCAGGTAGAAAAGTCTGGAGTCTGAGCTCTTCTGGGACCTCTTGTTGGATTTCTGCTCCACCCTCCCCATCTGGCTTTCACCCACCATTTATTTGATGTTACCATTAACTTTGACATTCTTCCTTTAAGCGTGTGTGTGTGTGTGTGTGTGTGTGTGCGCGCATGTGTATGCATGCACACACGTGCACATGTGTGTATGATATAAATGTACTTTCTTCCTTGAACCCAGGTTTGAAGGAAAACTGAGAGATGAGGGGAGAGCCTGGGTCGGATTTATATCTCAGGATTAAAACATGCCAAATCAAGAATATTGGTCTGGCAGCAACCTAGGAAACCTGTAGATCCTGTATGATTGGATTTATGATGAGTCTTAAATGCTTTTGCTCAGAGGAACCTTGGAACATTTCTTTTCTTTGCAGGTTGTTTAACCAAAACACGGATCTGTTTACCTCTGCTTGCCTCAGGGAGTAACCCAAGCCTGGGCTGGGTCACTTCGCCAGTGGAGGGGGATTGTTGGTATTTTTGGTCCCATGCTTTTTCATTCATGATTGCTAGGGCCAGGGGGACCTCAGGTGTCATCTGTGGAAGTTGAGGGGCTTTGCCAAAATTCGGCAAGTTAATTACTCATGGCCATATTGCCTATTCAGTTGATTCCCTTTGATGCTTTGTATTTTTGTACTTAGACAGTGTCCTCTCCATTTATCTGTCATTACCAAGGCCCATTACAATTTTTTCTCTTTTTTTTTTTTGTGATAAAATGCACATAACATACAATTTACTACCTTAACCATCTGTAAGTGTACAGTTCAGTGGTATTAAGTACATATTGTTGGGTGGGCACGGTGGCTCACGCCTGTAGTCCTAGCACTCTGGGAGGCCCAGGTGCGAGTATCACTTGAGCTCAGGAGTTCAAGACCAGCCTGAGCAAGAGTGAGACCTCATCTCTACAAAAACTAAAAAAATTAGCTGGGTGTGGTGGCATGCTCCTATAGTCCCAGCTACTTGGGGGGCTGAGACAGGATGTTTGCTTGAGCCCACAAGTTTGAGGTTGCAGTGAGCTACGATGACGTCACTGTACTCTACCCAGGGCAACAGAGCGAGACTCTGTCTCAAAAAAAAAAAAAAATAATAAAAGTACATATTGTTGTGCAACCATCACTGCCATCCATTTCTACAACTCTTCATTTTGCAAAACTGAAATTCTATACCCATTAAACAATAACTCCCTGCCTTCAGCTCCTGGAAACCACCATTCTACTCTCTGTCTCTATGATTTTGCCTACTGCAGGTACCTCATATAAGTGGAATCATATAGTATTTGTCTTTCTGTATTTGATTTATTTCACTTAGCATAATGTCCTCAAGGTTCATCCATGTTGTAGCCTGTGCCAGAATTTCCTACCTTTTCAAGGCTGAATAATGTTCCATTGTATGTATATACCACATCTTGCTTATCCATTCATTTGTGGGTGAACACTTGGGTTGCTTCCTCAGTGTAGCTATTGCAAATAATGCTGCTACCCATTACAGGTTTTTAAGGACACTGTTTCTCAGTCGAGAAGTGCAGAGTATAATCCTTTTGGGGACTGGTCATGAGTAAAATATAATTTCTGATAATCCATACATAGAAGGCAAATCACACTCATGTGTCCTTTTAATTGCTATTTCTCAGTAGCCTTAGTGACTGTGGAGAAGAATGCATAGGTACAAGGTTGTCTTTCTTTTCCTGCCCTTGTCTGGTTTTGGAGTAACTGAATTGGCTTTGGTGACCTTGGTGCCTGTCTTTACAGAGAGTGTGTCATGGAAGGTGGGGTTTCAGTGGGTGTTTGTTGATACCATTCAGGTTGTACATGCCTCTTGCATTGTGACCACTTCTTGTTGTTTTGGTCTTTGCAGCTATGGAAGTCAGATGATTTTGGCCAGACCTGGATCATGATTCAGGAACATGTGAAATCCTTTTCTTGGTAAGTTGTGTTATCCAAGAAATCCTGTAACCTCTTTACTTATAACCTCCTTTCTCTAATTCTAGCTCCTTCATGGTGGACAAACCTTCTGCCCTCACCTGAAATGTGAAAACATGTCGTTCAGGACATAAATTTCCCAGACTTGAGAATCAGAGCTGCAAGTATAACAAACTCACTGAGGGAGGAGGAGAGGGGATGAGAAAGTAACGTTTATTTGTGAGAGGAGTGGTAGAGCTTTTGCATTTTTCAGTCCATCAGGAAACCCAGGGGAATCTTGAAGCTCTTGCATCTTAGTAGAGTTTCTAAAAATCTTCATTCTTAGAGCATCGTATTAGAAGTGGGGATTTTTCTTTATATAAAATTCATGCATTTGTTCATTCATAACCTATTTTTTTAATGTCTTTTAAATATAAGACCTGATAGATGCTTTAGGGTATAAGAAGTTGAGTAATTTATGGATATGGTTATTAAGGAAATTATAGTTTAGGAGGTAAGAAAAGACATTTCAGGTACATAACACACATTATGAAAAAGCCACAGAAATAACAGATGTAGCGTGAGAAGCCAAGGAGGGACCTATTCCTTTTAGGTGGGAGGATCATAGAAAGTTTCATGAAGGACGTTGCCCTTGATCCAGGATGTGCAGGTAGGATGTTGCTGAGCGGAGGTGTGGCGGACAGGAATTCCAGGTGAGGAACAGAGTGGCCAAAGGCACAAAGACGGGCCATTGTGGTGCTTGGGTGAGCACTGACTCTTATTTTTGGACAGTGTTTTGGACGAAGTTTGGAAAGGGAAGTTGGTATCAGAATCTGCAGTGCTTGACAAAGGAATTTAGACTAATTTCCAAAAGCAGTGGGGAACCATTGCAGGTGTTTGAGAAGAGGGGTGCAAGAAACAGACTCTACTCAAGAAGTATAGTTTCTAGTCATAGTTGCTTCTTTTACTGTTACAGTGATATAGTGTATGATCTTGAATATATGAATTCGCACACATGCAGGCAGATGTATCAGACAGATTTCCAGGAGCAAGTTTGCTGGGCCAGTGGGTTTATCTAACTGCTTATTAACTCATTCACATGGATGAGTGATACTGCAAGCTTGATACCTCCCAAATCAGCCCCATCCATAATCTTCCCCATTTCAGTGTCTAGTCGCTTGGGCCAAAAACTTTGGAGTCATCATTGATTCCACATTTGTTTCATGCTTCACATTCAATCCATCTGGAAATCTTGCTGGCTCCTGATATATCTAGAGTCTTCTACTCAGGTACTACTTTATTCTAAGCCACCACTGTCATTGCTCATTAGTCTCCCAACTGGTCTTTCTGCTTTCACTCTGTTTTTTCTATAATTAGTCTCAGTGGGTGGCCAGATTGATCCCATTAAAACAAGTCAGATCATATTGTTCTTCTGCCTTGAGGCCTTTAATGTTTCATCATTTCTCTCGGATTAAACGTCAGGTACATTCTTAACCACAGGACCTTTGCACTTGCTATTTTGTCTTCCTAGAATGCTCTTACCCAAGATGTATTAATACTTACTGCTTACACCCTTACCACCTCATTCAAGTCTTTGCTCGTATAACACCTTCTAGATGAGGCCTACCCTGAGGATCCTATTTAAAATTATAGCTACTTCCCTACTATTCCCAATCTGCTATATTCTGCCCTATTCTTTTTCACATAGCACTTTATTACATTCTAATATGCTATTGTTATGCTTATTATTTGTGTTTCTCTCTTCAATAGAATGAAAGCTCTCCAAGGGCAGGGACTTTTGTTAGTTTGTACCCTGATATATCCACAGTGAATGCATCCTTGAAATTTTAATTTTGATAGAGATTGCCAAATTTTGTATAGAAAGTGTCAAATTTGCACTCATCTCAACAATATAGAATAGTGTCTCTCTCCACATTCAGTATGTCAGGTCAGAAATATTGTCTCAGTGTATTTTAATTTGCATATTTCTTACCATGAATGAGTCAGAGCATCTTTTAATCTGTCACGTTTATTTATTTGGTTTTTTTGGGTTTTTTTTTGTGACATGCCTGTTTATGTTCTTTGCACTTTTTCTATTTGATTGTTAGTTTTTTTAAATTATTGATTTCAAGGAACTCTATATATTTGAGATTAACCCTTTGTCTGTGATATGAGATACTTTGTGTGTGTGTGCATTTATGTTTATATTTCCCAGTTTGTGGATTGTCTTTTGACTTTTACATGTAGTTTTAGTCCTCATTAAATGTAGTGGCCCCGTAATATGTAGATACTGTCTGTACTTCTTTTAGCTATCTGTGGAAAGCGTAATATCTCTGAGTTGGTACTGCTGCTTTGGTGATGGAGGATGGTAAAGATGGAGAGGATACAGGGAGGGCCCCTACAGCTGAACATCTTCAGACCCCACTGGTCCTTCTTTTCATAAAGGGAGCTTTTTATGACCTTTTTGTTGTTTTCCTTGGGTGGAGGTTGTGGGATATTAGTGAAATTAGAACCACGGTTTTATTGAAGGACAATCTCTGCTTAAGGAATATCATGACTTTCTTTTGCTTCATTTGAGTTTTAAAGGTATGAATTGTTCTTTTATCTGTTTAAGAAACTATAAATGAAGAGGGCAAAGCCAGCAGGAGCTTATAGGGATACGTTAAGGGAACTTAACGTTTTAGAAATTTGAGTATTGTACCTTCTGCCTCTGTGCAGATACACAGATACATTAGGGAAAGGACTGGCCTATCTTATTTAAGGTAGTTACATGTTTGTTGTCAGGGGATTTTAGACTATTTGGGGGATTTTTTTCCCCCTAAGTTTCTTCTTCATAAGTGAAAATGTAATCTAGTCTCTCGAGAATAATGACATACATTTGTTTAACAATGCTGGGCAACCTGAGAGGAGCAGGAGTGAGGAAAGCTAATAATTTACTTGGTCCAAAGGTGGAGATTGCAAGACAGAATAGTGCAAGATCTATGGGGGCAGGACTCAAGGATGCCCCGTGGGGCATCCCTGAAGGGTTGCAGGTGAGGCCAGATGAAGCCTGATGACCGTGCTTAGAGATAGAGCAAAGATTGAAATTTCTGAATGGGGGCAAAGAGAACAGAAGTGGGTGTCAGTGAGTGTAAGAAATTGGAAGGCTGAGTGATTGCAAAGTATGAGAACTTGTAGGTGGAGCAGCTTGCAGAAATGGGAGGTCCAAATATGGATTACGGAAGAGAATTGGGATGAAAGGCACAGTTCTTTCTATCTCTAGATGTTGGCTGCTGCTTTTGGCTAGGAAGGAATAATAGAGGTGAGCTTGGTCTCAAAATATCTCAATAAAGGTTCCTTCCTCTTCGCCTTTTTAAAAATACCAGGCAGCCTCATTTTAATTTGCATATCCTCTGGGCTAGAGGAAGTACTTTAATCAGTACTTCTAATTGTGGCAAAGAAGAGAACACGCCACCACCCACCCACACACGCACACCGAGTATCTCATAATGAAGAGTGCTTTTCTCCCACATTAGGACCAAGGCCGCTGGCATTCTCCAGTGCCAGACTCCACAGTGTAGGGCAAAAGTCAAGTCTTCTCCCATTGTAGGCGCTTTTGTTTTCCTGTTTCTTATCTTCCTGCCTCCTTCCTCCCTTCTGTGCCTTTTTTTGAGAACATGGTCTGGACAGTACCTCTCTGAAGGAATTTCATACAATTGCCTTCGTTATTCTGAGAGCCATCATGCATACAGAACTGTATACAGGCAGTTCTGTAACTGAGGCCTTCTGCCTTTCTTTGAGTCATCACTTGGCACCCTCACTGTGACGCTATCTTCCTGACTGTCCCAGTTATTAATATTTTTTTCCATTTGCTGAATGGTCCACCTGGCCTTGGTGGTTCTTGAGAATGTGAGGAAACTTGGGGCGTGTAAGTCATCCTCCCAGCTGCTGTGTGGGGCTTCTTTGGGGGAAACACTAGTTCAGAGATTCTTCTCTGAGGTCATTTGACCTAAGTCCTGCGTTTTTCACTTTGGATTAGCTTCTGTAGTTATGGCCCACAGATCTAAGTGCAGCAGGTGTTGCTTCATGTGGGGACCCTGAGGGATAAAAAGACGTGGCCTTTCAAGGCATCTGTGCTCTGGGGAGCTCACCAAATACCCGAGGGTGAGCAGGGTAACACAGTGTACCAGATGCATCACTGTGTAAAGTAATGAGGCTGATTCCAAAACCACCCAGCTGAAGTGGTTTTTTGTCTTTGTTTTGAGTTCAAACTCGTATAAAAGGCTTGAAAAAGAGTGCCGCACAGACACGGTGCTAGTGGTGGGAGACGAAGAGGACAGCACTGGGGCTGGGAGACTTCCTGGAAGATGAAGACTTGAACTTGACCTCAGAGGAGAGTAGGATTCCGATGGGGAGAGATCCGGGTGTGTGCAGAGGGCATCGCAGCACAGGGGTGTGGTCTTCACCAAGTGCAAAGGGAGAAATGTGCCCTCCTTCTCTGAAAGTGATCAGTATTTGCAAGAAAAAAATTTGTGGAAGAGCCTCAGAGGAGATAAAATGCAGGAGGACTCCAGATTGTGTGGATCAGTGACACAGGCAGGGGACCCACAGAGACGGGGCAGGATCCCTTCCTTGGAAAGATCAGGCTCGGAAGTTCATAATGTGGTTTCCTCCAGTGATGCTCTTCTGAGGATACAGCACTTTGGGAGAACTCTCCTTCATTCGTTTGAGCTTTATAACTTGAGGCTAGAACCTTGCTGGTAGCCTCAAGCAGTCCATTGCTTGTTGATTCTGAAACATTCCACCTTGTTCTTTTTCTACTTTTTGCTCCTCTCTCAAGCAGGGCCAGAGGTTGCCTTGAGCTAAACCCAGGATGCTATGAAAACAACATAAAGCGCTTTACAAACGGCAATTCCTCTCCCTCTATAGTGAGCCGAGGAGCAACCAAAGGGATATGTCTGAGACACACAGGGTATCATTTGTAGGTCATACCTTGGTGGCCCTAAATTCTAGTTGATTGTCCATATGGCAGAACCTCCATGCCTCTGGTAATTAAATGTGGAAATGATGACAACGACCTTTTTTTCTTCCAGGGGAATTGATCCCTATGACAAGCCAAATGCCATCTACATTGAACGGCACGAACCCTCTGGCTACTCCACCATTTTCCGAAGCACAGACTTCTTCCAGTCCCGGGAAAACCAGGAAGTGATCATCGAGGAAGTGAGAGACTTTCAGCTTCGAGACAAGTACATGTTTGCTACAAAGGTGGTGGTGGTAAGTTGAACATGCTAAAGAGTAGACTTTTGAGTTTCCTTTATGAAGTTTGTCATTGTGTGATCAAACAGGTGCGTTTGCATAAGCAGGGATTGCGTCAACGTGCGTGGGATAGCTAGATGAAGGATTCTGGGCCCTGGTGAACATTCCCCAAGGGCTTGGAAGGTGCTGGGAGGTTGGGGAATTGGAGAAGCTTAGGACAAACACTCAAAGTGTCACTAGGCTCCAGGAAGTTGGTGGTTTCCTGGTAGTCAAGCATCCTCCACGAAGACATATTTCTTTAAAATCCCAATGGAAAGGAAACAGAATGGAGGGGTGGGGCTCAGTGGCTTTTTTCTTTTAATCCCACTGCCTGATTTCCTTTAAATTTAGGCCGATTTCTTTGAGATTTTTTGACACATGTTAATTTACATGGCTAATAGGATGTGTAGTCATTGGCTAGTGGGAGTTAATGCTCTAAGAAAAGCAGTAATTAAGCTTCCAGCTGTCAGTAAGTAGCTTAACTCTCAGCCTTTGGGAAAATCTTCTTCTTGATTTGATGTGTTGGAACCAGATGCTGAAGCGGAGGGCTTGCTCATTTAAAACCAGCGTTGGCTATTTAACAGGACTTGCTTTGCAACTGTATCGAGTTCACTCTTTATCACCTTGGTGTAAAGGAAAAATCCAGGCCCGGCCAAGGGCAGGAGGGGCTCCTACTCCCGGGGGCTCCCAGCTTGCTTTCCTAGTGGCATCCTTCCTTCGGGGACTCAGGGTCTGTTGGGGCCTCTGCCAACTGGGAGCTGGCTCTGCACGTGTCACTGTTAACCTTAGGGACAGAGATAGGATGTGATGTTTTCCTCCAGGTTCCCGTTTGTACAATGAGAAGAGTGATGTAAGAGGCTAAAGGAAAGAGGTGTTCCCTGTTATATACCTTGTAAAATACTTTTAAAAATCATTAACGTATGGCAGTTTTCTTCTGTCAGGCTGTTGGCATTGACCCATAGACACTGGATCACTGTCTTCCTGCCTTGCCTGTTTTGTTTCTTTCTCTCTCTTAGACACATACACGTACACAATAGCAGCCCAAGAACACAGCGTCCTTGAATGGTCTTGGCAGGGATGGGGTGATGGGAACACTCAGGTGTGAAATCAGGCCCAAGTACTGGTGACGTGTGACATCAAGTTGGACAATCCTGAGTTCCAGGATGGTTCAAAACCTTGTCTCCTGTTCTTCAGTGGTCACAGGCCTTTTCTGTCTTAGTTCCCTGGGCCTGGAGTTATTGTATGATTTTAATTTTGAACTCTTAAGACACAGTGACTGATCCTCCAGTTTGTCTTCCTTTTTGCCTGAACTGGGGGCTGAGATGGAAGCTGTTGTACATTTCTCTTAACTCTGTTATTCCTAGATCTCACACCTAAGAGTTTAAGTTGTATCCGGGTTGGAGCTTTCTGTATCCTCCATTCAGATTTACAGAGTGCCTGTGACGGGTTTCTAATTATTCCTGGCCAGTGGTAAGATTAGGGGTCACGTCTGTTTTGATCATAACTGATAAGAGTACCCAGGGTCTTGCACAATGTTTGGTACATGGCAATGTGTGACAGAGTTGAGTGAATGCCATAGAGATGCCCACCTAATTTTAAAAGCATAGGCTAGTAGTAGTGGATTTTTAAAAATTTTTTGTGTGTGGGTTATTAAATTATTGCTACTTTTATAGTCAACTCTTAACTTTCTGTATGGCTTCTTCATTTATACGCTATTGGTGGCAAAATTGTAGCTATGTGTTGGTTTCTCCCTCCTGCACATGGACAGGCCACCAGATTCCAAGGTCAGTGGTGTTAGCTAGAGGCTCTAGGTAAGGCGAGTTTTCCTAAATTGTGGTTGTGGAGCACGTGCATCAGCACGATGCAAGGGAAATTGTTACAAATGCAGATTGCAGGGCTCGCACGCACCTTTCCCCTGAGGTGCCTAAGAATCACCAGAGTTTGAGAAACTGCCCCGAAGCCCTCTGTAGGTAGAAGCTTCAAATAATAGTCAATATTGTCAAAGGAACATTTCTCAAGGGATGGATTGATGAGCGAGGAAACACAACTGGCAGTGGATGATAAAATGGGTGTTTTCCTCTTTTTTTTTTTTGTTTTTTTTTTTTTTTTACTTTTTATTGTTTTAGAGACAGGGTTTTGCTTTGTCACCCCAGGCTGGTGTTCAGGGGCATGATCATAGCTCACTGCACCTTCGAACGCCTGGGGTCAAGCAGTCCTTCTGCCTCAGCCTCCTGAGTAGTTGGGAACACAGGTGTGTGCCGCCACACTCAGCCAGTTTTTTATCTTTTCTTGTAGAGATGGATTCTTGCTATGTTGTGCAGCCTGGTCTCGAACTCCTGGCCTCTAGCAATCCTCCCACCTCAGCCTCGCAAAGTGCCAGGATTGCAGGCATGAGCCACCGCGCCTGCCTGTTTTCCTCCTTTTTATTACATTAGATTACTAAACCACAAGGATAAACAAAGTCGGCCTTGGTCAGATAACCCTCCCAGTGGGAGTGTTGAAGCCTCCAAGTATAACTTTTTATCTGTAGTCCGCCTAGCTCTAAGGTTGCCAGGGTTTGGGGAACTGGCTTTAATGTTAAATGGATTCAAATCAAATTTGGCAAATCAAGGACCTAATTTTAAAGCCGCAGAAAGTTGGTTTTGGGTGATTAACTCTTCTGCTTCCTTCCAGCATTAATGAATGATTATAATGCTTTGCGAGGTGCATTTTCAGCCACTTGGGTTCTGGTCTGGAGCTGGCACCCAGGTCTTCAGAACTTCTGGTACCCTGTTGGCCTGCTCTGGCTTCATATGTGCTTTTTTCTTATCCTAAGTTTATTTTTATTCCTTGCTTTTTGACATGAAGGTCACTTATTTGTCTTAATAGTCTACGTCAAAATGATAGGGCCATTAAAGAAACAACAAGGTGCCTCTGTGATTTGTTAATTTGGTAATATACAACTGTTAGGTTCTTTCTAGTAGATAGCGGTTGCTAAAACATTTGAGGTGGATGAGGGTTTGGTACTCCCCTACAGCCTCACGACCAGATTATCACGCAAGCCAACGTCTTGCACTAACGTGTATCAGTAAGCAAGGATGTGACCGGTGGGCTTGATGAAAGTCTCCTCTGTGTGCTTACAGGTGAGGCAGCCACCCGCACCTTGTACGTTGCAGACACTGTGTTCTAGAGTAGGCACTGGCGGAGTATGGCCCGCCACCTGTTTTTGTAAATGAAGTTTTATTGGAACACAGGCATACTCATTTGCTTATGTGGTGTCTAGGGCTGCTTTCATGCCCCAGTGGCAGAATTGAATAGCTACATAGAGGCAACATGGCCCACAAAGCCCAAAATATCTACCATCTGGACCTTTACAAATAAAGTTTGCTGACCCCTTTTGTCTGTTACCCTTACTGTTGGCATCAGGCAATCAGAATTGTGAGGTCTTGACAAGTCTCAGGTGTTATCTTGAAAAGTACAGGTTGCAGGCATATAAATTGTTATGTTTGTAAATACGATGGTATCTTTAGAATATTGTCGTCAATTCAGATACCTTGAATGCCACTGATTGCCCCTGCGAGAGCCCCTGTGTATTTTCATGATTCTGACCGAACACTGATTTCACTATTGAAAACCAATTTCTAACCTTCATTATGCTAATTTAAAGTCTCTAATGTTGATCAGAGATAACAGAAAAGCTTAGAAATTGCTTCAGGGTATTGTGGGCTTCCACATGAGCAGTTAGCTGATCAAAACTGGGTTGTGAATTATAGGATGACTGACCCAAACCAAACTATTTTCAAACTATTTTAATTATGTTTCCTAAATGTATACAAATATAAAGCTAGGTCTAAGTAAATATAAGCTAAGTTATAAGCTTATAATTCTCCTATACTATCGTAACGCTTAAACATTTCAGATTAAAAAACTATAATTCTAGTAAATGGAAAATTAATGTCAATTTTTTATAACACCTGTATTGAGATACAATTCACATGCCATAAAATTCACCCCTTTTAAGCGTACAATTAAATGGTATTTAGTATATTCATAAGGTTGTGCAATGATCATCATTATCTAATTCCAAACATTCTTATCACCCCCAAAAGAAACCCCATACCTATTAGCATTACTTCCCTCCTCCTCCCAGCCACTGGTATCCACTAACCTACTTTCTGTCTTTATGGATTTGCCTATCCTGGATATTTTATGTAAAGGGTATCATACAATATGTAACCTTAGTGACTGGTTTCTTTCATAGCATAATGTTTTCAAGTTTCAGCTATGTTGTAGCATTTCTCATTACTTTATTCAGTTTTATTGGCTGAGTAGTACTCTGTTGTAGTGGATATAACATTTCATTTATCCATCCAATAGTTGGTAGCCATTTGAGTTGTTTCTGTTTTTTGACTGTCATGAATAGTGCTGCTATGAACGTTTGTGTGCAAGTTTGTGTGTGGGCATATGTTTTTAGCTCTGTTGGGTATATACCTGGGAATGTAATTCCTGGGCCATATGGTAATTCTGTATTTAATTTTTGAGAAACTGCCAAGTTGTTGTGCAAAGGGACTGAACCATCTTATATTCCTACCAGCAATGTATTAGAGTTGCGATTTCTCCACATCCTTGTCAATATTTGTTTTTTGTTTTTTTTTTTGTGAGACAGAGTCTCGCTTTGTTGCCCGAGCTAGAGTGAGTGCCGTGGCGTCAGCCTAGCTCACAGCAACCTCAAACTCCTCGGCTTAAGCAATCCTTCTGCCTCAGCCTCCTGATTAGCTGGGACTACAGGCATGTGCCACCATGCCTGGCTAATTTTTTCTATATATATTTTTAGTTGGCCAGATAATTTCTTTCTATTTTTAGTAGAGACGGGGGTCTCACTCTTGCTCAGGCTGGTCTCGAACTCCTGACTTCAAGCGATCCACCCGCCTCGGCCTCCCAGAGTGCTAGGATTACAGGCGTGAGCCACTGCGCCCGGCCTGTCAACATTTGTTATTGTCTGTCTTTTTGATTATAGCCATCCTTGTTAAGTGAGAAGTGGTATCTTCACTGTGGTTTTGATTTGAATTTCCTGATGGCTAAGGATGTTGAGCATATTTTCATGTACCTGTTGGCCATTTGTGTATCTTTCTTGGACAAATGTCTATTCAGATCCCTTGTCCATTTTTAAATTCGGTTATCTCTTTATTGTTGAGTTGTAATAGTTCTTTATTCTGTATATATCCTATATACAAGGTATATAACTTGCAAATATTTTCTGCCATACCGTGGGTTGTCTTTTCACTTTCTTGATGGTATCTTTTTCAGCACAAAAGTTTTTAATCTTCATGAAGTCCAGTTTATTTTTTCTTTTGTTGCTTGTGCTATTGGTGTTTTAGCTAAGAAACTATTGCCCAATCAGAGATCATGAAGATATGCTTCTCTTTTCCTTTAAGAGTTTTATAGTTTTAGCTCTTACAGTTAGGTCTGTGATTCATTTTAAATTAATTTTTGTGTATAGTGCGAAGTAGATACTCACTTTCATTGTTTTGCATGTGGATAACAAGTTGTCCCAGCACCATTTGTTGAAAAGACTGCGCTTTGTGCTTTGAGTTATCTTGGCACCTTTGTTGAAAATTAATTGAACATAAATATAAGGATTTATTTCTCGACTCTTAAATCTATTCCATTGATCTATATGTCTGTCCTTATGTCAGCATCATACTGTCTTGATTACTGTTGTTTTGTAGTCAGTTTTGAATTGGAAAGTTTGAACCCTCCAGCTTTGTTCTTTTTCAAGATTGTGTTGGCTATTCAGGGTTCCTTGTATTTCCATCATGTATTCTAAGATCAGCTTTTCAATTTTTGCAAAAAAAGGCAGATGAGATTTTGATAGGGATTGTGTCGAATCTACAGATCAATTTGGAGAGTATTGCCATCTTAATATATGGTCTTCTGATGCATGGATAAGGGATAGCTTTCCATTTATTTAGGCTTTCTTTAATTTCTTTTAACTGTGTTTTCTAGATTTCAATGTACAAGTCTTGGACTTCTTTCGTTAAAATTTTTTCTTAAGTATTTTATTCTTTTTGACTCCATTGTAAATGATTCATTTCCTAATTTCATTTTCAGATGGTTAATTGCTAGTGTATAGTAATACAATTGATTTTTATATATTGATCTTGTATTCTGCAACCTTGCTGAACACCTTTCTTTCTTATTTATTTATTTATTTATTTTTGCAGATTCCTTAGGATTTTCTGTATGCAAGATAATATAGTTTGCTAATAGAGATAGTTTTAATTCTTCCTTTCCGATCTAGAGGCCTTTTATTAATACCTCTTTTTCTTGCCTAACTGCCTTGGCTAGAACCTCTAGTAAAATGTTGAAAGGAAGTCGAGAGAGCAGGCATTCTTATTCCTGATCTTAGGGGAAAAGCAATCAGTCTTTTACCTTAAGTATGATTTTTAACTATGGGGTTTTTCTAGATGTCCTTTATCAGACTGAGGAAATTCCCTTATATCCCTAGGCTGTTGAGTGTTTTTATCATGAAAATGTGTTGGGTTTTGTCAATGATTTTTCTGTGTCAGTTGGGATAATCATATGTTTCTTTTTTTTTAGCCTTTATTAATACTGTATATGACATTGATTTTTTTTAATATGTTAAACCAACATTGTATTTCTGGGATAAATCCCACTTGGTCTTGGTTTATAATCATTTGTATGCTTTATGTTGGCAGAATGTACCACTTAAGCCTCCTGGACCTAGGCTTATCTTTGTGGGAAGTTTTTTTATTACTAACTCAGTCTCTTTAGATTTTTAAATTTCTTTTTGATTCAGCTTCAATAATTTATATCTCACTATGAATTTGTTCATTTAATCTAGTTCATTGTTTAATTATTCATAGTGTTCACTTATAATCCTTTTTATTTCTGTGAGGCCAATAGTGATGCTTCCTTTCTTTCCTGATTTTAGTAATTTGAGTCTTCCCTCTTTTTGGTCAATCTAGCTTGTAGTCTAGTTTGTAAATTTTGTTTATCTCTTCAAAGAACCAGTGTTTTGTTTGAGTGATTTTCTTTATGTTTTTCTGTTCTCTATTTCGTTTATTCCCACTTTAATCTTCTTTCCTTCTATTTGCATTGGCTTTAGGTTGCCCTTATTTTTCTAGCTTCCTAAGGTGCAAAATCAGGCTATTGATTTGATATTTTTCTTCTTTTTTTAACGTAAGTGATTATAGGTATAAATTTCTCTCCAAACACTGCTGTAGCTGCATTCCATATGCTTGGTATTCTGTGTTATCTTCATTCATTTTTTAATGACTTGTGATTTCTTTTTGACCCATTGATGATTTTGGAATATGTTGTCTAATTTCCATATATTTGTGAATTTTCCAAGTTTCTTTCTCTTTTTGGTTTCTAATTTCATTCCATTATGGTCATAAAACATACTTTGTATGGTTTCAGTTCTTTTAAGTTCATTGAGGCTTATTTTAAGACTTAACATATGGTCTATCCTTGAGAATGTTTCATTTGCTTTGAGAAGAATGTATATATTCTGCTGTTTTGGGGTATTATGTAGATGTTTAAGTCTACTTAGTTGATAGTGATGTTCAGATCTTTTTGTTTTCTATTTTATTCTTTCTATATAGAAAGTGGGGAAATCTGTGTTGAAATCTCTTACTATTATTCTTGAATTATTTATTTCTCCCTTCAATCCTGGTGGTTTTTCTTCATGTGCTTTGGAGTTCTGTTGTTAGGTATATGTATGTTTATCATTGTTGTCATTATAAAATGCCCTTTGTCTCTAGTAACTATTTTTGCCTTAAAGTCTATTTTGCCTATTACTATAGCTACTTATCTTTCTCTGAGTACTGTCTACGTAGTATATCATTTTCTTTTCTTTTAGTTTCAATCTGTCTGTGTCTTTGAATTCTTGTAGATAACATATAGTTATGTCAGGTCTTTTATCCATTGTAATTTCTGCCTTTTGATTAGAGTATTTAATCCACTTACATTTAATATAATTACTAAAAGGTAGGCTGTACATCTGTTATTTTACTATTTGCTTTCTGTATGTCTCATGGTTTTGGTTTTTTTGTTGTTGTTGTTGCTGTTCGTTTTTTTTTTTTTTTAATTTTTTTTTTTTTTTGGTTCCTCTGCTGCTCCATTACTGCTTTCTTTTGTATTAAATATTTTCTAGGGTGAGATTTTCATTCCCTTGTACTTTTATTAAATATTTTTCCTGGGTATTTTCTTAATGCTTGCTTTGGGGATCACAACAAACAATTCATAAATTAACTTCAGTGGTATACCAAATCTTTGTTCCTATATAGCTCCATTGCCTCCCCTCCCCTTTGTGCTATCATTGTCTCATATTTATACATTTTAAGCCCATCAGCACAGTTTTAGTCTTATTGTGGACTACTTATGTGTGATGAATCACTTTTCTTTTGCTGCTTTCAAGATTCTTTTTTTTTTTTTGAGACAGAGTCTCACTCTGTCACCCTGGGTAGGGTGCAGTGGCATCATCACAGCTCACTGCAAGCTCAAACTCCTGGGCTCAAGTGATCCTCCCACCTCGGCCTTCCAGAGTGTTAGGATTACAGCTGTGAGCCACTGCGCCTGGCTGCTTTCCAGGTTCTTAATCTTTGGCTTTCAACAGTTTTACTATCGTGTACCCAAGTATGAGTCTCTGAGTTTATCCTGTTAGGAATTCATTGAACTTACTGGATTTATTTATTTATTTTTACCAAATTTGGGGAGTTTTTGATCATTATTTCTTCAAATATTCTTTCTCCTCCTCTGTCATCTCATCAGTAACTCCTGTAATGCATATGTTAGGACACCTGATGGTGTCCCCTAGGTCTCTGGGGCTCTGATTATTTTTCAGACTCTTCTTTTGCTCTTTTCCTCGAACTGAGTCATCACAATTGACATGTCTTAAAGCTCACTGCTTTTTTCTTCCACCAGTTCAGATCTGTTGTTCAAGCCCTCTGAATTTTTCTTTGGAGTTATTGTACTTTTCAACTGCAGTATTTCTGTCGGTTTCTTTTTAAAAATAATTTCTGTTTCCTTCTTGATAGTCTCTATTTGATGAGATGTTGTCCTCATGCTTTCCTACGATACTTTATACATGATTTCCTTTAGTTCTCTGAACATATTTGTGATAGCTGATTTAAATATTTTGTTTACTAAGTCTAATACCTGAACTTTCTCAGGACAGTTTCTATTGAGTGTTCTTTTTACTTATGTATGGGCCATACTTCACTGTTTTTTTGCTTGTCTTATAATTTTTTTGTTAAAAATTGGACATTTTAAATGTTGTGGCAGCTCCTGACATCAAAATACAGGGTTTTCATTGTGCTATTTGTTGTCATTGCTGGTTTTTGGTTCAGAGAGTTTCCTATGCTATTGCTGTAAAGTTTGTATTCTTTATCATGTATAGCCACTGCAGTGTGTGATAGTTTAGCTTAGTGGTCAGCTAATGACTTGGCAGAGATTTTCTTAAATGCTTTGAACCAATAAGTCTCTCAGCCTTTGTTGATGGCCTCTGGGAATGTGCTGGCAGGTAATTTACAGCTCTGCCCTAGCCTTCACTTCCTGCTTGTGCAGAGTCTCAAAATTAGCTAGAGATGAGAGATTTGACCCTTTTCAATTACTTCCTGAGCATACTCACAGCTCTTATCTGCTTGACCTTGTAGAGACCCAGGAATATTTCAGAGCTTATCAAAGCCTCTAAGGACATCTTCTTCCCCAGTTTTTCCTTTTAAGCTGTTTAGTTAGCCTCTTGTTAGTCCCAACTGATAATACTGCCTCTGGCAGCTGTGATATTAAACATTTGCCACTTGTCACTGGCTGTTTTTCATAAATACCCTGGCTGGCTATAGGGCTGTTTGTATAGTGAGCGGAGTGAGGTTATATAAAGATAAGACCTGAGAAGGCAGCATTCCTGTAAGCCACGGGACAGGTCAGGCTTTTTTGGAACTCTAAACCTGTTCTGTCTTCTCCAGTGGCTGCTAGGCTGCTGTTTTTCACAGCTATTGTAAATGTGAGGCTGTGGGTTTCCAAGGCTACCACAGGGCTGGGGGGGATGGGATTGGGGCAAATGAAAAAATCACAAAGTTGGCTGTTTTTGCCAAGATTCAGCCATTGGTCCTGAATAAATGCTCCTTGGATTTCTGCAAACCTTTATTTAATTTTCAGAATTCTGAAAACGTTGATTTTGAAAATTTCTGTCATTGTTTTTCTTGCTTTTATGGATGAGTGGATTTTGAGATTTCTTTGCCATTCTGGAAGTGCTTCCAATTAATATTAAATTTGTAAACTTTATTATGGACATTTTCCAACTTATACAAAAGAACAGTTAATACTGTTATGACCTCCCCATGTGCCCTCATCTAGCTTCAGTATTACTTGCCTATGTTTGCTAACCTTTCTTTAGCTATCTGCCCACTACTTAATATTTTTTTTCCCCTGGAATATCCCAGATGTCATATCTTAGCTATGTATTATATATGATGTTTGTTGTAAACAATGCTAATTCTGATAATGATGTTTTGCTGAAACTTTGTTACTGCTCCAGAGAATGCAGCAGCAAATGCTGTGGCTCAGGTGCTTCTGAACTGGTGTCCCTGTTCTGCCACCTGCCTTGGATACCTCAATTCTTCCACCAGTTTTCTCTAGCTGGACTACTATAAAACTTTCAGTTGAACAGCTCACTGCAATATCCTTTGCCCTTCACTTGAGAAGAATGTGTCATTTATTGAGTTCCTTAATCCCCCATTTCTCTTCTTGACGTAATCTGAAATATGAATTGAAATTCAGGTTATTCAAATACGAATTAATTAATTTTTAGAGACAGGTCTAGTTGCCCAGGCTGGAGTGCAGTGGGTATAATTGTAGCTCATTGTGGCCTCAAACTCCTGGGTTCAAGCAATCCTCCGCCTCAACCTCCCGAGTAGCTAGGACTACAGGCTCATGCCACCATGTCTGGCTGATTTTTTAATTTTTTTAGAGATGGAGTCTCACTATGTTGACCAGGCTGGTCTTAAATTCCTGGCCTCAAGTGATCCTCCTGCCTCGGTCTACCAAAGTTCTGGGATTCCACACCCAGCCGTTAATTTATTTTTAATCATGAGAAATGGAAAAAAAATTTAAAAAAATCTTCTTACAAGTTTTTAGACCCTATAAGATTGATATAGATTAAAACATTTAAATAATTCCTAGTTTTTGTTGAAGGTATATGTGCTAGTGGATGTATTAACTGGTTAACCTTTTAGGAGGGCCATTTCATGATGACTATCAAAAATTTTGGCTTAGGAATTCTTCTAAGAATGTATCCTATAGAATACTGTTGTGAAGTTCTGAAAAAGGTTATATATATAAGTGTGTTCGTTGAAGAATGCTTCTGGGTATAGCCTAAATGCCTATCGATAGCTGTTAAATGGAAAGATGTTTAAATACACTATTAATGATACAAATTTAAATTATAGAATAGTAAGATACACTGTTAATGGAAAAAGTTAAGTTGCACAACAGTATTTATATCATGATCCCATTTGTATGTGAAAAATTCGATTCCCTGTATCAATTTGGAATTGTGTTAGGCCACTGGTAACAGTAGAAATAAAAGTAGCCTGTTTAAGATGGGAGTTTAGTTGTAGGCAGTGTAGGGCTGGTATGTTGGTGTTATTGGAGACCCAGGCTTCTATCTTTCTGTTCTACAATGCTAAGTAATGATTTTTATTCTCCAGGTTACCTCATGCTCCAAGATATCCACACTAGTCTTTGAGTTCTTGGTGCAGTTAGGAAGAATAAGGAACGACAGAAAAGCCAAAGGAGGACCTCGTCCAGCTAATTTAGTCCCTTTAAGCGGCCTTCCTAGAAATCCATCATGAACACTGGTTCCCTTTGTTTCTGTGCATAAAGACCCACAGATCAGTGTGTATAACGGAACCATGGCCCCAAAGAATCCTAGTGGTAAGGCTATCAACAATTCGGTATTTTTAATCCCCAAATGGCTGTGACATATGCTATTTCTTTCCTAGATATGTCTTACATCTCCCTAGACTGATGGCTCCTAGAAGAAAGAAACCATGTCTTATTCCTTAATTGTCTTTTTGATCCCAGCATTGCATCTCATTGACTAATACTTAGTCACATGACCACACATAGCTGCCAAAAAGGTAGAGAACCAGTCTGGGAGAACCTGAAGGGGTGGTATAATGGATGTTGGGGGTGGGTGTAGCAGTGTCTGTCACTATATAAATATGCTTGTGTGTGATGGCGCAGAACATTTCTGAAGGAATGCATGAGAGCTGTTAGCCAGTGGGCACTGCAGCAGGTAGAGTGGGATGTGGGACTGAGAATCAGAGCTGCGCTTCTGCATTTTACTTTCTACTCGTCCATCTCTTGGATGTTTTCCATGAGCACGTTTTACTTTTCTAATAATGGCGACACAAAACTAAACAAACTAACCAAAAACCTGTGGTTTATTAAGAAAAGTGTCAAGGCCTTACAGTGCGTCTTACCATCAGTAGTATGCTATAGTTTAATTGCTAATATTTTTCTTGGTGGCAGTAAAGTAATAACTCTTTAGGACTCCATTAGGAGTGAACCTGAATTGTCCACGTTTAGGAATGATTCTCCCATAAGGTAGTGGGTTGGATGCATTCTGAGATTCTTCTAATAATCCCAGTATTCTTTGATTTTTGCATTTATGGGGTGAGACTGGCCTATGAAATATATTCTCAATTCTCAGGGCTCCCAGCAGCAATCAGTAAGTACTTTTAACTAATGATGGGCCTGGGTGTCACTGAGAAATTAGTCCTTTTTAAGCTGTACTCACAGTTGGAAGTCATGAAAAAAATATAAAGCATAAAAATGTGTATTTCATTGGTATTTGTGTATTTATATATTCATAAATATTTATATGTATATAGAGTAACAAACTAATCATCTGACAAAGCTATAACATTTTATCGACTTAATGAGGGCTTTTGGAATTTATATGTAACAATTTTGCTGGGAACTGTTTTTTCATTCAAGTAATATGTTTGCATATTTTTAATAGATCTGTCATTTCCTATGGCCCCACACTGAGTATAAGCTATTATTGTGGCTTTCAAGTTACCATTTTGGAAAGGCAGTCTTTTGTACCTCTCTAACTGGCTTCTTTAAAACAAACTATTTTTAATCATTTTGTTCAGTGGTAATTTGAATATGTACACTTCTCAAATGAATCAAAAGTAACTTTTTCAGCTTGGTCCTCAGGTAGTGTTTGTGGGGCATATATGAGCTGCGCAGGGTCCTCAGTTGTTATATTACTGATAAAATAAATTGATATGTTCCTTATTTGATAGGAAGTTAATACTTATCATAAAGAGCACCCTAGTCAGTGAAGCCTTCTGAATGGGGACCCCAGCATCTCATTAAGTTTCACAGTGGTTTGTGTGATTAGCTACGTGCGAGGGCGTGCCTCCCTGTGTCTTCCCTGATATGTGTGCAACATTTGCCTTCAATTCTTGGTCACATTCTTTTAGAGCTGAAAGAAACCACATAAAGCCTTTATAGCAGTTCTTACCCTTTTTTGAGTCATAGACTTATTTGAGAATCTGATAGTATTAATAGGCATGGATCCTCCCTAGCAAAATGACTAAGTGCATATACGTAAACATTTTGTACATATATTTACAGGTTTTTAGATCATTTAAGTGGAAGTCTTGATGCATATAAGCTTCTCATTTTATGCATGAATAAACCAAAGGCTAGAGAGATTTTGTGATTTCCTTAGGTGGTAGAGCTAGCTCTTAATCTAGTGCTTTTATATACATTTTCAAGATTCCAGCTGTGGCTTAAAATCTCTAAAATGCAATGTGATGGTGGTCAATGTCATGTCGAATACTCTACCGATGAATATATATTCCAGCAAAAGTCCTTATTCAATGAGAAGTATTCAGATTAAAAAACAGAATCAATGGAGATTCCCTGAAGTCTTGGTGCAAATTAAAGCCTTATGACTGGAGTATCCTTTGCAATCTAAAAATAGGAGTAGGAAGGAGAAGAGAACGTGTTTTCTGTGCAGTGTGTGTGGCTGATCTCACCCTCTGGTGGTTTGGGGGCTGTAGGCTGCACCCTGCCTGTCTCTTTAGCTGCATCATAGTCCTCCCCCTCCCACTCTTCTTAAACCTTGGCAGCCTCGAACACTCTCCCCTCGTCCAAGTTCTCCCATCATGCCGTTGTCCTTCCTCATCTAATGCCTGTGGAGTATCTAGGATCTATGGTGGACCAGGTTTCCAGGGTAAAGCAGCACCGTCCAAGCTGCCCAGTGATGGCAGACACTGCAGAAATGTGAATTCGCAGTCGCATTCTCTATTTTGTGTTTCTAGTAGATTTGGAGGGGGTCTAACTTTTCTGTTTTCTTTTTTTGCTTGTTTTGAGTGGCTTTAATCTGGCACAATTAATATTTTTCTCTTCTTCCTTGGCAGCATCTCTTGGGCGGCCAGCAGCAGCCTTCTGTGCAGCTCTGGGTCTCCTTTGGCCGGAAGCCCATGCGACCAGCCCAGTTTGTCACAAGACATCCTATTAATGTGAGTGGGGTCTGGGTGAGGCTGGGAAGAAGTGTTACTATCCCCACGCAGAGGTCAGGGGAAGGGTGTGGTGGGGATGTCCTGCTATGGGGATTTTATGGCGGCTCCCTGAAGTCACTTTCTAGCGAGAGTGAGCCTTTATGCTTTGGGCATCTTGACCTGTTGTTTCTCACTTCACTGAAGCGGAGCTGAGCAGGGACCTTAATTTGCTTTAAGTGGAGCAGGACTGGCAGAGAGGTTGGAGCCAGAGTCAGTGGCCTAAGTGTGCCAGTTCTGAAGTAATGGGAAGTTTACATGCAATAGGAGTTGTTTTAACAGATACCTGCTGTATTGCTTGCAGATGGCCAGGTTCCTAAAAGGGGTAAGATTTGGGTCTCATCTTTTAGTAACAGACAGTTTGGAGAGACCAAGAACAGAGCACAAGAAGCAGCCATATGTAGTCAAGTGCTTGAATACACAGCATGTTAACGTGGAGAAATCAGCATGGGCTGGGTCATCAGAAGTGACCACAGGGGAGGGCTCCTTGGCAGGCCTTGGCATTGGCAGTTGGTGCAGTGCAAGGCTAGCAGCTTGGAGGGGATGTGGTGGAGAATGGTCTTGCCAGTTCTTTGCTAGTTTCTGTGAGTTCCACCTTCTTCTAGTCACCTTAGGGAAAATAAAGGGAAATGAAGTGCACACTAATCTGTATCTATATTGAAAGGTCTCATGGGGGAAAAGAAGGAGACATTATTAACTAAAAAGAGGTTTTTAGGACATTTATGGAGTTCAGTGGCCCATTCTTACTTTGTGCCCCATTTGCCAATAAGGAACCTGTGCAGGCTGCAGACCTGCCTCTGGCTTTCCAAAGGGGAGGTTGTCCAAGCTTCTTTGCCAAGATTAGAGAACTTCCTGTGGGCTGTTAGGCCCACTCTTGTCACTGGGACGTTTGAAAGTCACTGCTTTCGTGTGTATAGAAAAAGCCCACAGGGCGTATTTGTTTTTGACTTACATATCTTCGACTTTTGATTCCAAAGGAATATTACATCGCAGATGCCTCCGAGGACCAGGTGTTTGTGTGTGTCAGTCACAGTAACAACCGCACCAATTTATACATCTCAGAGGCAGAAGGGCTGAAATTCTCCCTGTCCCTGGAGAACGTGCTTTATTACAGCCCGGGAGGGGCTGGCAGTGACACCTTGGTGAGGTAAGGAGACTGCGTCCCTCCCCTGTCTTCTTACACAACACAACCAACCGCCTCTCCCTGGTTCAGTGGTTTTCAGCATTGGCTGCACATGTGAAACTCATGGGGAGAGCTTTCAGAAACCACGATGCCTGGTTCACCTGCCCAGAAATCACAATGGAATTGGTTTGGGGTGTGAGATCCAGGCAGGAGGCTTTTAGAAGATCGCCAGGTGATTCGTACGTGCAGCCAAGGCTGCAAACCGCTGCTCTGAATGATATTTAGGGTCATAGCCACTCTGTCAGCCACTCCCTTGGGCTCCCTTTATTGGGTCATCTGGTTTTGTGGTCTCTGAGCCAATGGGAAAGAGAGCTTAGAAGACATCAAGTCAGCCAGAGCTGGCGCATGTGGCCACAGGGATCTGCCTCCAAGTGGCTCAGGTTAATTGACATCATTACTCTTTTTTCTTTTTGAAGGTAATATTAATCGCACAGTGTTGTTATGTAGGAAAGGCACTGACGTCACTGATCCTTTTATCCATAAATCATGTGCTTGGTGCTGTTTTGCGGTCCCAGCGATGGGCGTTCTCTGAGCACCATGCCTATCGAGGGGCTGCAAAGGAGTTGGGGGTTTGGGAGGGATCCTTTTAAGATCCTTTTGGGGCTATTGATTCTCATTTGTCGCTTGACAAGCCAGCTTTTGTGACCTGTATGACTGGTTAGGGTCCTTCTCTGCTCTTGGAAAGAGTCTCCTGCATGAAGCTGGCTGGTCTGGGCTGGGGTCTGGTTTTCAGGCCATGAGCACCAAGTCAGAGGGCATGCCCTGTGTCTGCTGTCTCTGCTCTTGGGGGCAATTCATTCCATTGTTGATTTATTCAGCAAGTCTGCTGCCCCTCTCTGCCAGACCGTGTTCTAGGTACAGCCATGAAATAATGTATACAGCAATGAAAAATCAGAATGAAGTCCCTCTTCCATCCATGGAGTTTATATTCTAGTTGGGGAAGACAGACTATAAGCAAATATGTGATATGCCTGGTAACATGCTGAGAAGAAAAATAAAGCAAGGTGAGAGCTCAGGGGTTTGCAAGGGCATTCTTTCATATAGGCTGCTCCTAGAGTGAGGCATTTGAGCAGGTGCCTGAGTTACATGAGGGAGGGACCCAGGCAGACACCTGGGTGAGCAACACTGTAGGTGGAGGGGACAGTAAGCACAGTGATGCCGAGGTGGGACTGCCTTGGTGTATTGCAGGAGTAGAGAGGAGGCCAGGGGTGGTTCAAAGGGCTGAAGGAGGGAGAGAGAAGTGAGAGACAGGACCCAAGAGAGCAGGGCTCAGAACCTATGGGCCTTCAAGGGCATCTGAAGAACTTTTTTTTTTCTTCTAAGTGAAATGGAAGGTTTTGATCAGATATCATCTGACTTAACCTGTTAATTTTTTTCCATTTAAAAAACTGTGAATTGCATTATATAAAGAAAAGAACATAAAACAAAATGATGGTGTTATAAATAATTTTAAGTAAGTACCCGTGTGACTCATCTTTACAATTATCTTCAAGGCTGTGTGGAAGTTTGACTCCTGTAGGCAGACCAAGGTGGGAACAGGAAGATTAGTTGTGAAAGTATTACAGAAATCCAGGCCAGTGGGGATGCATGCTGGCTGGACCCAGGGCAGTCGCAGTGGAGATGACAGAAATGGTCAGGTTCTAAGTATATTTGGAAATTAGAGCCAATGGGATCTGCCTAGGGATTGGACGAGGGGTATGAGAGAAGGAGGAGCTGAGGGACCACTGCTGCTTGTCCTGAGCCGCTGCGTGATGGCTGCCCAGTGCGTCAGGGAGGGCTGGGCCAGCGGCAGGTGTGGGGCAGAGATCCCGAGTGTGGCTTTGGACCTATCAGGTTGGAGCTGCCTGTTAGCCATCGGAGTGCCCAGCATTCTTCCTGGTCTCCAATAGAGCTTTCCTCTTCCTCTTTCCTCTCCTTTATAGGTGCTGTCATCTTTTATTCCTTTTCTTCCCCCCAACAGACTCAAAGATTATTTATTATTTAATGTGTTATACACCATTCCTGCCATGATTCATTTTGATGCTCAGATTGTCCTAGTTTGGTCAGTGGCAGCTCCTACCTCCTTTAGGCTGATTCCTATGTCTTTTTTTTTTCTTTAATAATTTATTGAGGTGAAATTCACATAACATAAACTTAACCATTTTAAAGTGAGCAATTGAGTGGCATTGAGTGCATTCACAATGTTGTGCAACTGTCACCTCTATCTAATTCCAAAACATTTTCATCTCTAAAAAAGAAAACCCCCGTACTGATGAAGCAGTTTATCCCCACTGTCCCCTCCTCCCATCCCCTGGAAGCTGTCAGTCTCATTTCTGTCTCTGTGGATTTACCTTTTCTGGATATTTCATATTTATGGAATCATATAATATGTGACCCTCTGTGTCTGGCTTCTTTCGGTTAGCATAATGTTTTCAAGGTTCATCCGTGTGTAGCATATACCAGTACCTCATTCATTTTTATGGGTGGATAATATTCTCCTTTTTTATAATTAAAATCATGAATCATTATCTCTCTGGCCTCTCACTGATGCTTTTTTTCTTTTTTAATTTTGAGAGCCTCTGGCTATGGGGTGGGTATGTCATAGCTTGCTAAAGATTTCCTTGTCTTCCTCATTTGTTAGATAATCCAGATGAATTATCTTATGACACGACAGAGGAGGAGTCAGAAGCCAGAGAGAGGAGTTCCTCATAGTAGCTTCACTGATGTGGCCATCGGGCCACCTCACACATACAGATGGCCCTGAATGTAGTTACCAAGGTCCCCCAGCCTTGCCTGAGTGTACAGTCCAGTTAAGAAGTTGAAAATAGATTTCACTTCAGGAGTCACTGACCAACATCCAACTCAGTTTTCTTATTCTCCTCAGATTTATCTCAGGACTAGAGAGGTTCAGATGTGCTCAGTTGATTGACGTTTTGTCTTCTGCATCTCCATCTCAGCCAGATGAAATGGGATAAGGGTGAATGAGCACATTACGTGGGTAAACTGGCTTAGAATAAACCTCTGTGGTATTTGAAATGAGGTATTCTTTGAACTAGATAGGGAAGTGTGATGCCCAGGACCTGGCTCTAATTTACTTCGGGAAATGGAGAAAGAACCGTTAATAGGGATGACCCTGGCATTGGTGGGGTGTGCGGGTAGGAGTTTTATGGAAAGCAGTAGCTAGATGTTGGCTGCTTCGGAGGAACTCATGCGCTGATGAGATGTCAGGTCCCTGGGGGCACCTTGAGATGTCAGGTCCCTGGGGGCTCCTTTAGGAGGGGCATGGCCGGTTGGCGGGAGTGGCTGCGGGGCGTGGGTTCTGCACTGAGTTTGGCCGAAGGGGACCTGGTGAGTCTTGGCCCAGGGCACTCTGGGAAGAGGGGGAGAAGCAAAGCTCTGGGGAGGGCCAGCGAGGATGACATGGAAGAAAACAGACTCTCAGAGAAAGTACTTAGGGTACTTGTCGCAGGCAGGTCAAGAGCGGAAATGAAAGCATGGGCTGGGACTAAAGGCCAGGGAGTGTGTGAGGGACGGGAAAGCTTCTGCTTGGGACAAAAAGATAAAACTCCCAAGAGTATGGCTGGGGGGAAGGACAGGGCTCGTCCAAATGAGAGAAACTCAGACCTCCCAGATATATGAAAGAAACCCATAAACCCTGGGGATGGCAGATTTCATGATGATAGAATCAAAAGAAGTAGAATAGAAGTAAACAGAACAGGAGGGTAATAGGCCTTCAGCTGGTTCCTAAGGAAGTGTCTGAAATCTAATTAAAACAGACTCGAGGAAACCTGTCAGAGAGTTTGGTCTCAACTTCAGCATTTTATTTAGGATTTTGCTCGGTCTGTCAGTCATAAGTAGCTTTGTGGTGCTCCTACTTTTTCCTTTTTTTGCCTCAAAGGTTGTCATTTGTGTCTTTCTGTTGAAGGTGGCAGAACAGTCATCCAGCTCATGAGATTGTCTGGCAGATGATGGAGAAAAGCAGTTCCCTGCCTTAGCCTGTAGCCCCGTAGCTTAGAACCCTCCGTATGAAGGGCACACACTTCCCGTCTTAAAAGCCATGTGTGAACTATGATCACAGTTTCTCAAAGATCTATCACATTTGCAATGTGTGTTCCATTTTAGCACAAAACTACTTTCCAGCGAAATCACAGTATTTTATCATAGTGGTTAAAGCCTGGGAGGGCCTTCTTCTCTGCTTCACTGTTAACAAATATAAACTCAGGCTTTCTAGAACCATCCTTGTATGTACTGTTTCTTTATGAAGGATCGACCAGTTCTGTTGGGCTTCTGTCTGATCAGGGCATTGGATAATTGGGCTGTAAGTACCTGGACAGTGGCTGTGTAACCCTTAGCTATCTTCCTACAGATTGGGTTAAAATTTAAGTCTCAGCATTGTTATTAGTGTCTTGCAATTCTGGCTTAATGTTTTCTGTTTGTCAAGGCTCACTGGAGGATTTGGGGTCAATTTCCATAGTGAAGAAATAGATGTGACTCTAACGGTAACTTTTGTACGTTATGTTCATTATTGTAAACCCCCTGTTAGAAGTTGTTGATCAG
>CM052438.1:102852612-102914692 GCA_028533085.1 Varecia variegata | reverse complement strand
TTGTGGTGCTCCTACTTTTTCCTTTTTTTGCCTCAAAGGTTGTCATTTGTGTCTTTCTGTTGAAGGTGGCAGAACAGTCATCCAGCTCATGAGATTGTCTGGCAGATGATGGAGAAAAGCAGTTCCCTGCCTTAGCCTGTAGCCCCGTAGCTTAGAACCCTCCGTATGGAGGGCACACACTTCCCGTCTTAAAAGCCATGTGTGAACTATGATCACAGTTTCTCAAAGATCTATCACATTTGCAATGTGTGTTCCATTTTAGCACAAAACTACTTTCCAGCGAAATCACAGTATTTTATCATAGTGGTTAAAGCCTGGGAGGGCTTTCTTCTCTGCTTCACTGTTAACAAATATAGACTCAGGCTTTCTAGAACCATCCTTGTATGTACTGTTTCTTTATGAAGGATCGACCAGTTCTGTTGGGCTTCTGTCTGATCAGGGCATTGGATAATTGGGTTGTAAGTACCTGGACAGTGGCTGTGTAACCCTTAGCTATCTTCCTACAGATTGGGTCTCAGCATTGTTATTAGTGTCTTGCAATTCTGGCTTAATGTTTTCTGTTTGTCAAGGCTCACTGGAGGATTTGGGGTCAATTTCCATAGTGAAGAAATAGATGTGACTCTAATGGTAACTTTTGTACGTTATGTTCATTATTGTAAACCCCCTGTTAGAAGTTGTTGATCAGATAAGCATCTTGGCCCTCAAAGTTAAAAAAAAAAATCACTTTTTAAAAAAGAACAGATTATTTAGCTTTGCAAAGGAATGAAGTACTGGTACATGTTATAGCATGGATGAACCTTAGCATTATGGTAAGTGAAAGTAACCGTATAAGAGGGCCGCATATTATATGATTCCATTTATATGAAATACCGGACTAGGCAAATCCATAGAGTCAGAAAGCAGATCGGTGGTTGCCAGGGCCTGGGGAGGGAAGGAGAAATGGAGAGTGACTGACGAGGAGTGTGGGGTTTCTTTTTGGAATGGTGAAAATATTTTGGAACTAAACAGTGATGATATTTGCACAACATTGTGAATGTACTTAATGCCACTAAATTGTATACATTAAAATGGTTAAATTTTATGTTATATACAATAACAAGCAAATATTATGTTAACTATAATACCAAGCAAATAATCAATTCAGATTCGCAGCTGTTTATTTTCTCTTATCGTAGGTATTTTGCAAATGAACCATTTGCTGACTTCCACCGAGTGGAAGGGTTACAAGGAGTCTACATTGCTACTCTGATTAACGGTTCTATGAATGAGGAGAACATGAGATCAGTCATCACCTTTGACAAAGGGGGAACCTGGGAATTTCTTCAGGCTCCAGCCTTCACAGGATATGGAGAGAAAATCAATTGTGAGGTATAGATGCTTTAATCTTGTTTTGCTTTTTAACACAAAGGAGCCCTGATCTGTGGTGGTTTCTTACATCAAGTATTTATTGGAAAAATGCAAGATCACTACTCCATGAATATCACATGGAACAAACTTTGATCTGTAGTTCCCAAACTCTGTGCCAAGGCACCACCACCACCACTTCTAGGCAGAAGGAACTCAGAAAAAAACAAGTAGTACTCATTTTTAAAGAACCTGAACATGTTAGTTAGACAATTACTTGGTCTTTTGGATTTTTGAATTTTGTTTGTCCATGATAAGCTGTGTTGATTCTCCTATATGCTGTGTCTGTGGCCCTTGGGAAAATTCTTTTGGAGACTCTTGCCCTAGAATTCACTTCTTGATTTTTCTTCTCTATTTGGCAGTGAGTGTTGATTTACCACATCAAATGTAATTTTGGGAAGAGGCAAGCTATAAATAGATATAGACAAATATTAATATCTAGGTGCCTCCTCTTCCCTCCGTAGTGTCCTCAGACCTCAGCAGCTCAGCATGATCAAGGTGTGGTTGGGGCCAGGGGGGGTGGGTGTGTTTTTTGAGCATGCTGTGGGGGTCAGGGTTTAGTTGAGTAGAATTCATGTTACCATTAAAATTCTACTTTTTATTTTTCTGACCAGTTCATTTATAAACTGTAGGACAGTTAATCAGCTTTTAGTTTCTACTTCTGAGTTTAGGTGGTAGAAGGAATGAATGTATAGGAAGTGTTGAGGCTGATTACCTGAGGATACAGAATAGACTTGCTTGCAGGTGAAGAAACATGAGTCAGAAAGGGGCGTGGGCAAATAAATATTTCTTTGAGACTCAACCTTATTTGCTCTAGTTTTCATTGGCCAAGCTAGCAAGAAGGATATTTGTTAGAGATCCTTTTGCGACAAAAATAAGTAGATCCAGCAAACTTTGCTACAGTTTTTACCTGACCATAAGCACACAGAGTTCCGCTGATTAGAACACTGGCCACATCTGAATAACATTGAACAATTACTTTCTGGCCAGGAGAACTGGGCATGACCATGTAGCAACAGTCCTCGTCCTGATTGTTTGCAGGAGAACTATTAAAATCTGGGTATAAGTGATGGAGGCCAGACTGAATGAGTTGAAGCCTTGCCCTGCACACCTGCACCTTTGCACAAATGTAGAATACTTTAAAAAATTATTGTTAATCCTTTGGTGTTTGTATCTCATATGTTATACATCTGGTGGCTTGTCAGTGAGATTTATTTTTTTACTTCTGATTCTCGGTTTTTCTTCTGATAGAATTACTGGAATCATATTTGAAACACATCTCTACTGACTTAGAAAATATCACAAAATCGTTTCATTTCTCTTTAGTTACAAGAACTTGAGAGGTTCTCTGGGTGATGTGGCTAGATGCTACCTTTCCCATCTAGTTGAGTTGACACTGATTTCTAATTATTATTCCCAGAGAGTCTCAGAAGGCTTCTTAAAGCTGTTATTGTTCTCTTGTCTTCAGTGGGAGACACTTATGTGGGTTCGGATGATCCTGTCTGTCTGGGGGAGGGTGGAGACAGCCAGGCTGGGAGTCTGCTCTCCTTTGGGCTATGCCTTCCTGCTCTGTGTCCAGCTGCAGTGTCATCACACAGGCCAAGGGTTCACGGGGAGATCTAGGCATTGTATCCTGGGCTAACACCACCTGGACCTTTTGTTCCCTAGCTTTCCCAGGGCTGTTCCCTGCACCTGGCCCAGCGCCTTAGTCAGTTGCTCAACCTGCAGCTTCGGAGAATGCCCATCCTGTCCAAGGAGTCGGCTCCAGGCCTAATCATTGCCACTGGTAAGTGTGCTTTGCCTGACCTCACGAGGGGTTCAGTTGTCCGGTGACATGCAGCCAAATACAGAGTGATCACCCACGTCTCCAATAGTGACCGCTTTCTGGTTTCCAGGTGTTCTTAGTTGCTAGAAACTACTTAGCATTTCTGGTTGGGCAAGGTGATTATCTGACACTGTTGAAATTAAAAATAATTATTCCTCTTGCATTTTAGGCTCAGTGGGAAAGAACTTGGCCAGCAAGACAAACGTGTACATCTCTAGCAGTGCTGGAGCCAGGTGGCGAGAGGTCAGCCCCCGAACCCCTCCCCCTGACCCTGGTTCTTGTTTGTGTGACAACAGGGACTGTGCCTCTGCATTGCAGGGACACAGATGGCCCATGGCAGAGGCCAAGAATGCCGTGACTATAATGTAAAGGGAGGTACCTGAAACCACTTATGAATTGCACTGATTTGTAGTTAGTTACTTTAAATACAAAACAGACACTTTAAAAAACTGAATTTTACTTATTGTACCAAGATGATGAGTGCCATGAGGGCAAAGACAATGTCTGTTTTACTCACTTCTTTATCCATAGGCCCTAAGAGTGGGTGCTCAGTAAATATTTGTTGAATGTATCAACAAATTACAGTGTAATGGTACCAGGTCTGAAACTGGCTGTTTTTATTACTATTTTTTGTTCATTATTGAGGTTGAAATCAAGCCTGTCCGGGGCTATGCTGTATGGGTACTTTCATCTCATTCTGTGCTGTGGAAATAGACTCTGTTTTTGACTTACGGTTGTATGACTAATTTGGGTCCTTAGGCATTGATTATATCAATTCTGAAGGTGAGGCTAGTTCTCTGGTCCCAAAATGCTAATTCAGCTTCAGCTTTGGACATTAGAGAATTTCCAAAAAAATTGTTTTTCACCAGGCTCTCATGATTGATTAAGGCCAAGGGACATGTGTCTGGTCTCATTCTGTAGGGGTTGCTTTTGGTGGTGACTGTGTGTATGCCAGGAGCCACCAGGTTAAAACTTAACAGATCACTTGACAGGAATTTACCTAGGACCACCAGCCGGCTGAGCACTGTGCCAGGAGTGACATCGAGTTGTCAGAAGAGCTAGCAGACACAGTTCCCATCCTCATGGTGTTTCTTAGTGGGAGAGCAATATGCACACTTTCAAATTTAAATATGTAATGTGTAAAGCAGTAATAACACCCAGCATCGCTTTGGCTCTGTGCAGTTTACAGGGGCCTGTCACTTACCTTATCTCATGTGTGGCAGGGCGTACCCTCCCTCCAGCTGAGAGAGATGCTGTGTACAGATGGCAGAGAACATAAGTACATGTTCAGTTGAAGGAGGTGGTTGAGGCCAGAGTAGTCCAAAAGCGTGAACAGTTTGGAATTGGAATTCTCAGGTCATCCTTGTCTTTCTCCTTTGGGAAAGATTAAGCAGCTGCTTTCCCGTTCCTTGGAGCTGGACGCTCCTTTTGGAATTGGGTGTTCTGTCTTCTGCAGATCAGCCTGTGGTTTATTTGGTGTAATCTGGGATTTGAACATCTGCAAGTGATTTCCTTCTGGGTAGAAGCAGCATCTTGTTCTTCCCGCAGTGAAGTGGTATCATCTGGCGATTGCCGGGGCAGCTGTCGGTGCCTCCCCCAGGCATGCTTAATGCCTGCCAAGAAGCAGCCAGTGCACAAGAGACTTTATTTTGGGAAAAGCAGAGAACTAACCGGGGGATGAAAAGATTGAGACTATCTGTGTGAGTGGGCATCTGAGTCCTCGCAGGAGCCTTCATTTTAGAGGGACAGTCTAGGTTGCCTGAGGGGACAAGCAGTGGCAGAGGAGGAGGATGCAGTGGACAGAATGCTGCTTGGAGCACTGATGACCATAATTATGGTTCTCCTTTAATTCCTAATTAGTCATGCAAATTCCCTGTTCCTCAGAATTCCTTTTTTGTGCTTTTTTCTTTAACAACTTTATTGAAGCAGCTGTTAAGTACTGTAAACTGCACATGTTTAAAGTGTGCAATTTGCTCAGAATTGATCACCATCACCACAAGTAAGGTAACAGACATTTCCATCACCTTCCATAAAGTATCTTTATGACCCCTTGTAACCCATCCCTCCCTCTGCTCTCATCCCTGTCTACTTCTGTCACTGTAGGTCATTAGTTGGCATTTTCTAGAATTCTAATAAATGGACTCATGGTGATTTTGAGGCCCATCTGTATTGTTTCGTGTATCAATAGTTCCTTTTTTTACTGCTGATTAGTATCCTGTCGTAGTTGTTTATCCATTTGTCTGATGATGGACATTCCCGTTTGTGCTGATTGCAGACGTAGCTGTTATGAACATTCATGCACGTTTTTATGTGCACATATTTTTTTCATTTCTCTGGAGTAAGTAACCCAGGAATGGAATGGCTGGGTAGCGTGGTGGGTATATATTTAACTTTTTAAAGAACTGCCGAATTGTTTGCCATTTTACATTTCCACCAAGCAGCAGGTGAGAATTCTAATTGCTCTACTTTGAGCAACTAGTATCTTTGCCAACACTTCGTATGGTCAGTCTTTTTAATTTGAGACATTTTAATAAGTGTGTAATGATACCTCATTGTGGTTTTAGTTGGCATTTCCATCATTTTTAATGATGTTGAGCTTCTTTTCATGTGCTCAGTGGCCATTTCAAAATCTTTTGTGATGTGTCTGTCCAAATATTTTGCCTATTAAAAAAATTGGGTTGTTATCTTTGAGTTGTAAGATTTTTTAAATATATTCTGGATTTAGGTCTTTTATATGATAAATGTGTTGTAAACATTTTTTACTAGTGTGTGGCTGGCTTTTTTGTTAATGGTGTCTTTTGAAGAACAAATGTTTAAATTTTGGTGAAGTCAATTAATCAGTTTTCTTTTTCTGTTTTGTGCCTTTTGTGTTCTAAGAAACCTTTGCCTCTCCCAAGGTGGCAGAGATTTTCTTCTATGTATTCTTTTATAGGTTTTATAGTTTTAAGCTTCATGTTTAGGTTTATGATCTACTTAAAGTTAATTTTTATATATGATAAGGGAAGAGTTGATATTCATTTTTTCCATATAGAGATCCAATTGATCCAGTACCACTTATTAAAAATACTCTTTACTCCATTGAATTGCTTTGGTACCTGTTTGAAAATCAAATTGTCCTATATGGGCTAATTTCAGGACTATTGGTTCTATTTCAGGACTTTCTGTTCTGTTCTGTTGATCTATCTTTTCACCAATACAAAATTGTCTTAATTTCCAAAGCCTTATAGTAAATGTTGAATTCAAGTAGGGTAAGTCCTCCAACTTTGTTCATTTTAAAAATTGCTTTGATTATCCTAAGTCCTTTATATTTCTATATACATTTTAGAATCAGCTTGTTAATTTCTACAAAACCTGGGATTTTGATTGTGATTGCATTGAATTTATAGATCAATTTGGGAGAGAATTGACAACACGATTGTATTTTCTGATGTATCAATGTAGTATATTTCTCCATTTCTTCTTTAATTTCTCTTAGTATTTTGTAGTTTCCAATGTGGAGGTCTTGTGTATCTTTTATTAGCTTTATTCCTAGGTATTTTTAATATTTTTGGTATTATTGTAAATGGAACTTAGTTCATTTTCCCAATTTTTGCTCTAGTATATAAGAATACAATTGATTTTTGTATATTAACTGTGTATTGTCTGAGTAATGCTAAAGTACTTTATTATTTGTAGTAGTCGTTTTGTAGATTCTACGTAAGCAATCATACCATTTGCAAAAAGGGATAGTTGTAGTTCTTTGTTTCTGATCTTTATGACTTTTCTCTTTCTCTCATCTGTCCTTTCTTCTTTTTTCTTTTCTTCCCCCCTCCCTCCCTCCTTTCTTCCATTTTCTCCCCTTATGTTATTACAAAGACTAGGACCTCCATATAGTGTTGAAGAGAAATAATGAAAGTGGCCATCCTTGCCTTGTTCTCTCTCTCAGAGGGAAACAATCCAGCCTTTCACCATTAAATATAGTGTTTGCAGTAGATTCTCATACATGTACTTTATCAACGTGGGACATATCCCTGTTATTCCTAGCTTGTCGACAATTTCTGGTCATGGTTGGATATTGAATTTTGTCAAATGCTATTTTAAAATCTATTAAAATAATGTGGATTTTCTTAATTTTTCTGTTAATATCTTAAATTAATTGATTTTTTTTACCATTAATTGATTTTTGAATGTTAAACCGATCTTGAATTACTGGGATAAACTCTACTTGGACATGATGCATTATTTTTTTAATATACGGCTAGGTTTTATTTATTAATATTTTGTGAAGGATTCTTGCATTATTTGTGAGAGAGATTAGTCTATAATTTTCTTTTTTGGTAATGTCTTTGTTAAGTTTTAGTATTAGGGTTTGGCTGCTATCATAAAACAATCTGAGTGGTGATCCCTCTTCCTTTATTGTCTGACAAAGTTTGTATAAATTTGATGTTATTTTTTCTTGAGTAATTCATTAGTGAAACTATCGAGGTCTAGAGTTGCCTTTTTGTGAATATTTTTGATAAGAAATTTAATTTCTCTGGTTGATATAGGGCTATTCAGATTTTCTTTTGTATCAATTTTGGTGACTTGTATATTTCAAGAAATTTGTCCCTTTATCTAAGTTGTTGCATTTGTTGGCTTATGTTATTCGTTATATTTTCTTGTTATCTTTTTAATATCTGTAGGACCTTAGGTGATAATGCGCAAATCACCAGTATCAGGAATTATATTTTCTCTATTTTCCCTAGTTTACGTTTGTCAATATTTTTGATCTTTTCAAAGAACCTGCTTTGGCTCTGTTAATTTTCTCTATTTTCTGTTTTGTTGATTTCTTCTCATATTTTTTTTCCCTTATTTATTTTGCTCTGCTTTTTGTACCTTTTTAAGGTATGGCCTCAGGTCATTGATTTTTAGATCTTCTTTTCTAATATAAGGATTTAAAGCTGTTAAGTTTTCCTCTAAATACTGCTTTAGTTATATGCCACATATTTATCTATGTTTTATTTTAATTGTCTTTAAGTTTAGAATATTTTTAAATGTCCCCTTTTAAAATTGAGATATAATTCACGTACTATAAAATTTATCATTATAAAGTATACAGTTCAAGAGTTTTTAGTATAGTCACAAGGGCATGCAACCATCACTGCTATCTAATTCTAGAACATTTTCATCATCCCATAACATCTCTTTTGATTTTTATCTTTGACTGATAAGTTATTTAGAAAAGTATTATTTAATTTTCAGGTATTTGGGTACTTCATAAATATCTTATTATTATTGATTTCTAATTTAATTTCCTATAGTCAGAGAACACACTTTGTATGATTTCAATCCTTTGAAATTTGTGGGACTAGTTTTGTAATCCAGCATATGGTCTATACTGGTGAATATAGCATGTGCACTGGAAAGGAATGTGTATTCTGCATTTGTTGTAGTGTTTTATAGATGTTATTTACATGAAGGTGGTTGATAATGTTCAGATCTTCTATGTTTATACTGTTTTTTTTGTTGTTGTTGTTTGGTTTGGTTTTGGTATAGTTCTCTAAATTGCTACAAGAGACAGGATAAGATTTCTTACTATGATGGTGGAATTATTTATTTCTCCTTTAAATTCTGTCAATTTCTGCTTTATTTTGCTATATATTTTGAGTCTCTGTTATTTAAATTTATTATTATCTTTTCTGATGAACTCTTCCTTTTATCATTATGAAATATCCCTCTTTATTTATGGTAATACTCTGTTTTGAAGTCTATTTTGTCTGATACTGAAATAATCACTCTTCCCTTATGTTTACTGTTTGGATAGTGGATCTTTATCATCCATTTATTTTCTACCTATCTGTGTCATTAAAGTGTTATATAAGTGTTATACTATATATTATATTATATTACATTACAGGCAACATATAGTAGGGCCTTGCTTTATTTTTTCATTCTAGCAAGTTCTGCTTTTTAACTGAAAAGCTTAAGCCATTAGCATTTAATAGAATTATTGATATGGTTGGATTTAGATCTCATATTTTGTTATTTATTTATTTTTTATCCCCTCCGTTTATTATTCCTCTGTTTCTCATTTCCTATCTTTTTTTGTATTAGATATTTTTAGTATTCTATTTTTATTTAAGTATTTTAAAAATTATATTTCTTTGTATTTTTAATGGCTTCTCTAAGGATTATAACATACATATCTAATCTTTCATAGTCTTTCTTGAGTTAATATTGCACTTAACAAAATTTAGAAGCCTTGTAACCATACAAGTCCCTTTTCTGTTCTCGCACTTTTATGTTATTGTTATATGTATCATCAGCATACACTGAAACACCTACAAAATATGTTTGTTTTGCTTTAAATCATCATATGAATTTTAAAGAACTTAAGGGGAAAAAAGTATTTCATATTTACCCAGATATTTACCATTTCTCTTGCTTTTTCTTCATTCCTGAAGATCTCATGGGAAATTTCCATACAGCCTAAAAAATTTCCTTAGCATTTCTTTAGAGGAGGTCTACTGGCTATGAATTCTCTTGATTTTCCTTCACTTGAAAATGTCTATTTTACCTTCATTCTTGGTGGTGTATGTTTATTGGATATAGAATTGTGGGTGGACAACAATTTTCTTCCAGTACTTTAAAGATGTCCTACTGTCTTCTTGCCAGTCTTCTGATGAGAAACCTGTTGTCATTTCAGCTATCATTCTCCTGTGTGTAACATGCCATTTTCTCTAGATGCTTTCAAGATTTTTTTCCTTTTCTTTGGTTTTAAGCAGTTTTGTTATGTGTCTAGGAGGGGTTTTCTTTGAGTATATCTTATTTGGGTTGCTGATTTTGAATCTATAGATTTATGTCTTTTACCAAATTTGTGAAATTTTCAGCCATTATTTCTTCAGATGTTTTTTCCTTCCTCAATGCCTTTATCCGATTCTTCTCAGACTTTAGTTACACATTAGACCTGTTATTATTCCACAGGTCCTTAGAGATATTTTTTTAAAAATCTTTTTTCAAAAATCTTTTTTCTTGTATTCTCTTTTTTTAAAAAAATTTCTTATTGAGGTAAAATATGTATAATTTACCATCTTTATTATTTTTAAGTTTACAGATCAATGGTAATACATTTATGTTATTTTTTTCCCCTTCTTGTCCCCCTCCCACTGCCTTTCCCTGGCCTCTGGTAGCCACCAATCTAATATCTATTTTCATGAGATTTTGCTTTTTTTTTTATCTCCCATATATGAATGAGAACATGCAATATTTGTCTTTCTGCACTTGGCTTATTTCACTTAACATAAATAGCCTCTAATTCCATCTATGTTGCTGCAAATGACAGGATTTCACTCTTTTTTATGGCTGAATAGTATTCTATTGTGTATATATACCACCTTTTCTTTATCCGTTCATCTGTTGATGGACACTTAGGTTGATTCCATATTTTGGCTATTGTGACTAATGCTGCAACAAACATGGGAGGTGCAGAGATCTCTTTGATATATTGAGTTCCTTTCTTTTGGAGATATGGCCAGTAGTTGAATTGCTGGATCATATGGAAGTTCCATACTGTTCTCCATAGTGTCTGTATTAATTTATATTACTGCCAACAGTATATGAGTGTTCCCCTTTCTCCACATCCTCACCAGCATCTGCTAATTGCCTTTCATTTTGATACAAGCCATTTTAACTGGGGTGAGATGATATTGCTTTGTGGTTTTGGTTTGCATTTCTCTGAAGGTTAGTGATGCTGAACATTTTTCATTTATCAGTTTGCCATTGTATGTCTTCTTTTGAGAAATGTCTGATCTTTTGCCCATTTTCTAATCAGGTTGTTTATGTTTTTGCTATTGAGTTGTTTGAGCTCCTTATATATTCTGGTTATTAATCATTTGACAGATGGATAGTTGGCAGATATTTTCTTCTATTCTTTGGGTTGTCTGTTTAGTTTGTTGATTTCTCCTTTGCTGTGCAGAACCTTTTTAGCTTGATGTAATCACATTTGTCTGTTTTTGCTTTGTTTTTTTGTACTTTTGAAATCTTTGCCAAGACTGATGTCCTGGAGCATTTCCCCAATGTTTTTTCCTATTAATTTCGTAGTGTCAGATCTTAGAATCAAGTCTTTAATCCATTTTGATTTGATTTTTGTGTACGGTCAGTGATAGTGGTCTAGTTTCATTTTTCTGCATGTAGCTATCCAGTTTTTCCAGTACCATTTTTGGAAAAAGCTGTCCTTTCTCCATTGTAAATTCTTGGTGCCTTTGTCAAAGATGAATTAGTTGTAAATGTGTGCATTTATATCTGGGTTCTCTATTCTGTTCCATTGGTCCATGGGTCTGTTTTTATGCCAGTACCATGCTGTTTTGGTTATGGTAGCTTTGTAATAAATTTTGAAGTTGGGTTGTGTGATGCCTCCAGCTTTGTTCTTTTTGCAAAGGATTGCTGTGTCTATTGGGGGTCGTTTGTGGTTCCATATAAATTCTAGGATTTTTTTCCCTGTTTCCATGAAGAATGTTACTGGAATTTTGATAGAGATTGCATTGACTCTATAAATTGCTTCGGGTAGTATTGTCATTTTAACAATATTAATCCTTCTAATCCATGAGCCCAGAATATCTTTCCATTTTTTTGTGTCCTCTTCTATTTCTTTCATCAGAGTTTTATAGTTTTCCTTGTATAGATCTTTCCTTTCTTTGTTTAGATTGATCCCTAGGTGATACATTTTTTATAACTATTGTAAATGGGATTTCTTTTTGAGATTATTTGTTGTTCGTGTATGGAAATGCTACTGATTTTTGTATGTTGATTTTGCATCCTGCGACTTTACTGAATTTTTTTATCAGTTTGAACAGTTTTTTGGTGTAGTCTGGGTTTTTCTAGGTATAAGGTCATGTTGTCTGCACACAGGCGAATTTGACTTCTTCCTTCCCAGTTTGGATGCCATTTATTTCTTTCTGTTGCCTAATTGCTCTGGCATGGCTTTCAGTATTATGTTGAATAATAGTAGTGAAAATGGGCATCCTTGTCTTGTTCCAATTTTTGGAGGAAAGGCCTTTAGTTTTCCCCCATTCAGTATGATGTTAGCTGTGTGTTTGATGGCCTTTATTATTTTGAGGTCTGTTCCTTCTATACCCATTTTAATGAGAGTTTTTATCATAAAGGGATGTTGTATTTATCAAATGCTTTTTCAGCAGCTATTGAAGTAATCACATAGTTTTTGTTCTTGTTTCTTGATGTGTGATAATTGATGATCAATTATCATTAACATTACACAATCACGATAATTGATTTGCATATGTTGAACCATCCTTGCATCCTTGGAATGAATCCCACTTGATCATGGTGAATTATCTTTTTAATATGTTGTTACATTCGGTTTGCCAGTATTTTGTTGAGGATTTTTGCATCTATGTTCATCAGTGATATTGGCCTATAGTTTTCTTTTTTTGTTGTATCCTTGTCTGGGCAATGCTGGCCTCATAGAATGAGGTTGGAAGTTTCCCTCCTCATCAGTTTTTTTGAAAAGTTTGAGCAGGATTGGTATCAGTTCTTTAAATATTTGGTAGAATTCAGAATCCATCAGGCCCTGGGATTTTCTTTGATAGGAGATTTTTTCAATACAGTTTGATATTATTACTTGTTATTGGTTTGTTGAGGTTTTCTGTTTCTTCATGGTTCTCGGTAGCTTGTATGTGTCCAGAAATTTATCCATTTCTTCTAGGTTTTCTAATCTGTTGGCATATAGTTCATATAGTGTCTAATGATGCTTTGTATTTCTGAGGTCTCAGTTATTAGGTCTCCTTTTCATTTCTGATTTTATTTATTTGGGTCTTCTCTCTTTAGTTAGTCTAGCTAAAGATTTGTCAATTTTGTTTATTTTCAAAAAACCCAACTTTTCATTTCATTGATCTTCTGTGCTTTTTTGTCTTTATTTCATTTATTTCTGTTCTGATCTTTATTATTTCTTTTCTTCTACGAATTTTGGGTTTGGTTTGTTTTTGCTTTTCTAGTTCCTTCAGACGCATCATTAGGTTGTTAATTTGGAGTCTCTACTTTTTTGATATAGGTATTTATTGCTATAAACTTCCATCTTAGTACTTCCTTTGCCATATCCCCTAGATTTTGGTTATGTTTCCATTTTCATTTGTTTTGAGAAATTTTTAAATTTCTTCTTTAATGTCTTCATTAACCAATCAGTCATTCAGGAACATATTGTTTAATTTCCATGTCTGTGTATATTTTTCAAGGTTCTTCTTGTTATTGATATCTAGTTTTATTCCACTGTGGTCAGAGAAGACACTTGATAGGATTTCTGTTTTTCAAAATTTTTACAGATTTGTTTTGTGGTCTAAGATATGGTCTATTCTGGAAAATGTTCCATGTATTGATCAAAAGAATGTGTTTTCTGTATCGGTTAGGTGAAATGCTCTGTAAATGTCAGTTAGGCTTGTTAAATCTAGTATGTAGTTTAAGTGTGCTGTTTCTTTCTTTGTTTTTTGTTTTTTTTTTGTTTGTTTGTTTATTTGTTTAGAGACAAGGTCTTCCTGTATTGCCTAGGCTGGAGTGCAGTGCCATGATCATAGCTCCCTGTAACATCGAAGTTGTGGGCTTAAGCAATCCTCCTGCCTCAGCCTATCGAGTAGCTGAGACTACAGGCTTGCACAACCATGCCTGGCTTTTTAAAATTATTTTATGTAGAGACAGGTTCTTGTTGTGTTGCCCAGGATGGTCTTGAGCTCTTGGCCTCAAGCGATCCTCCCACCTCGCCCTCCCAAAGTGCTAGGATTATAGGTGTGAGTTTACCTTGCCTAGCTCCACTATTTTCTGCCTGGATTGTCTGTCCATCATTAGAGTTGGGTGTTAAAGTCCCCTACTATTATTGTATTACAGTCTATCTCTCCTTTTAGGTATTAATGTTTGCTTTATATATCTGGAAGCTCTGGTGTTGGGTACATACATATTTGTAGTTATATCCTCTTGCTGAATTGACTCCTTTATCATTATATAATAACCCTTCTTGTCTTTTTTTAATAGTCTTTGCTTTGTAGTCTCTTTTCTCTGATATAAGTATAGCTACTTCTGTTTTTTTTTTGGTTTCCAATTGCATAGAATATCTTTTTCCACTTCTTCCCTTTTAGTCTGTATGTGTCTTTACAGGTGAAGTGGGTTTCTTGAAGGCAGCTTATTATTGGGTCTTGTTTCTTTATCCATTCAGCTCCTCTATGCCTTTTAATTGGAGAATTGAGACCATTTACATTCAGTGTTATTATTGATAAATAAGGACTTACTAATACCATTTTGTTGTTTGTTTTCTGGTTGTTTCGAGATTCCTCTTTCTTCCTTTCTTGCTGTCTTCGTTTGTATTTAACTGATATTCCCTGTTAGTATGTTTAAATCTGTTGCTTTTTATTTCTAGAGAATCTGTTACAGATTTTTGTGCTGTGATTACCACAAGGTTTACAAAAACATTTTATAGACATAATAAGTTATCTTAAAGAGATGATAACTTATCTTAGGACACAAATAAAAGAATATAAAAAAAAGACTTACAAAAAAATTCTACACTTTAACTCCATCCCCCAACATATTAACTCTCAGTTGTCTCAATTTACATATTTTTAAATGATCTATCTCTTAACAGGTTGTAGTAGCTATTATTGTTTTTGATAGATTTGTCTTTTGGGCTTTGTACTAGAGTTATGGGTGGATTGAAACCACAAATATATTAGAAGAGTATTCTAGGTTTGTCCACATACTTAATCTACCAGCAGATTTTATACCTTGAGACATTTTTTTTTTGCATATTAGTATTTTTTTCTTTCAGTTTGAAGAGCTTTCTTTAGCATTTCTTGAAAGATGAGTCTGGTGATGAATTCTCTCAGTTTTATTTGTCTGTGAAAGACTTTATCTCTCCTTCAGATTTGGGTGACAGTTTTACTGGAACAGTATTCTTGGGTTACAGTTTGTTTTTTCTTTGAGTAGCTTGAGAATGTCTTCCTCTGCCTTCTGGCCTGTAGGGAAGTCTGTTGTCAGATGAATTGGAGCCCCTTTACCTGTTATTTGCTTCTTATCTCTCATTACTTTTAGATCTTCTCTTTGTCCTTGACCTTTGAGAGTTTGATTATTAAATACCTTGGGGTAGTCTTATTTAGGTTGAATCTTCCTGGTGTTCCAAGATCTTCCTATACCTAGATATTTATATATTTCTCAAGTTTTGGAAAGTTTTCTGTTACTGTTTCTTTGAATAAGCCCTTGCTCTTGCTCAGCTCTCTCTTGAACACCAACAATCTTAGATTTGGTTTTCTGAGATAATTTTCTATACCTTGTAGTGGTATTTATTCTTTTTCATTCTTTTTTCTCCTCTGTGTATCTTCAGGCTCACTGATTCTTTCCTCTGCTTGGTTCATTCTGTTGCTGAGAGCCTCTAAAGAATTTCTCAGTTTAGCAAATATACTTCTCAGTTCCACGATTTCTGTTTGATTTTTTTTATTATTTCAATCTCTTTGTCAAATTTTTCTGATGAATTTGTGAATTGCTTTTCTGTGTTATCTTGGAGATAAAACTACTATTTTGAATTTTCAGTTAGCTCACAAATTGCCATCCCATTAGGGTCAGTCAGTGGATTTTTGCTTTGTCCTTTTGGGAAGGTCATGGTTCCTTTTTGCTATTGTTTCTTGTGGGCACACATATGTGTCTTTGCATTTAAGGATTATTTATTCCAGACTCTGTCTGACTGTGGTTTAAAATATGGTCTATTCTGGAAAATGTTTTGGTTTTTATTGAATGTATTTGCTTAGTGAATCCTCCCTGCTAGATGGCTGCCTACTTTTCAGCTCTAGGTGGCGCCTTAAGCCCAGGTTCACCTCTGCTCTGGTAAATGATTGGAGCACTGCCTGTCCCAGATGGAGGAGGTCCCAAAGGGATTATTGCAACAGTGTGGGATAACCAGACAATGGCTAGGGGTTTGTGTCCTGGGCAATGGTCCTCCTACAGCCACTCTTATTGGCACTTCCTTTGTCCAAGGCACAGAACAGAGTTTCAAGGCTGAAGTTGGTAATCCCACCTCCTCCGGGATGTTTCCTCCTTCAGGCAGTTATGATGCTACCCATAGGTTAAGGAAAGGACAGATTTCCTGCCAGAGAGCCCAAGAATGTGGGGAAGCTGGTTGACCGCCTCAGTTTCATGTTTTTTCAGTGTAGGAACTTTGAGTTGAGGGGAGATTTTCCATGCAGCTGGTGCCTGGCCAAATGAGGGGAAAGAGTGTTGTGGATATGGAAGTCCAGTTCTCCGACTCTCTGCTCAATTTTCCCACTTCTCTGTGCCCCGGGAACTATCTCTTCCTTGTACTTGAGTTCTGGGTTCTTGCTGATGAAGGTCTCGGGGCTGTATATTTGCTTTTGTTTTTTTGGTGTGGGGAAGAGAGGCCAGCTTGCCTCCATGCCACCATTTTGTAATAGGAAGTTCAATAATCCTGTATGTTCTTTAAAATGGATAGTTTCTGTTGGCCTATATTTATCTTCAAGTTCACTAATTCCTCTGTCATTTCTACTCTGATATTGAACCTATCAGTGAATTTATTTCAGATATTGTATTTTTCTATTAATAAAACTTCTATTTGGTTCTTTTTTTAAAAAACTGTTTTCACTCCTTTGGAGAGAATTCTTATCTTTTGTTCATTTCACATGTGTTTTTCTTTTCTTCATGGAACATGGTTATAATAGCTGTTTTAAAAATCCAATATATAATTGCCTTGGGGTTGGTGCCTGTTGACTTTCTTTTTCCTTGAGAATTGGACACATCTTATAGATAGGTTTGCATGCCATATGTTGAGTAATTTTGGTTTGTATTCTGGACATGTGAGTGAAATGCATGAAATGAAATCATCTTCTGGAGGATTTTTTTTTCTTTTTTTTAAAGCATGTAATCAGCCTGTTAGGTTCTGACTGTTCTGTCTTGCTTTCTGTGGGTGATAGTTCAAATCTCAGGTTAGTCTGCTAAACCTTTGTTCTGCTGGTTTGGGCGTGAACATGTATAGATTAGGGGTTAGGCTGGGTCTTATGTAAATTCATACAAAGAATTAGGAGATTTACTTTTTTGACACTGCCCCTCTGGGAGTCCATCTGCATTTTCCCCAGCATTCAGGGGCTCCTTTTCCTGGTTCCTTTGGCAGAAAGTTCAGCTCTCTGGCTAGGACTGAGGTGCACTCAATGACTGGGGCTTTCCCTCAGGGCAGAGCCATGCCAGGAAACCCACAACTGTGTGCATAGCTTCTCCAGGTTTTAAATCCCTTCCATAATAAGCTCTTGCTTTTGTTTACTTTTCAGCATCCTCTGGAAGTTGCTTTTTGTATTTTGTCCAGAGTTTTTAGTTGTAATTAGCAGGAAGGATGGGCTATAGGGGGCTTATGCTATCCCAGTAGAACTGCAACCCTAGTTGTTTAATTTTTAATCGTTGGTTGGGGAGAGTCAAAGATTTGGTCTTGAGTCTTACCTCTGCTGTTCACAGTTTGCCATGTTAGTATTAACCCCTTGTTTCTTCATTTGGGAAAAAAATTGGGATACCAGAACTTGCTCTGCCTATTCTTAGGATTGTGTGGAGCAGATTGAGATAATGTATGTGAATGTGTGTTATAAACTGAAAAATCGTATTCAGATGGTTGATTGCTAACGTGTGTGTGCGCATGTGCATTTACATGGCTTCTGCACAGCTACAGCAGTGACGTGAGCACTGGCTTTTCCTCTTCAGGCACTTCCAGGACCTCACTACTACACATGGGGGGACCACGGAGGCATCATCATGGCCATTGCCCAGGGCACGGAGACCAACGAGCTGAAGTAAGTGTCTCTGGTTAAGTCTTCTAACTGTTCTCCCAGAAATTTATGTCTGTGATTATAAGTAAATTATCTTTCCACAGCATTAGCGTGTTGGTAGCACAATTTGTGACCTCTGGAAATTACTTAAACTTTCCTTATCTGTACAATGGGAATAACAACCTGTCCTTTCTATCCCTGTCCTTTCAATACCCCCTTTCTAGGGGTATTGTTGGGGAATAAGCAAAATCATTTTATTGATTTGAAAAAGCACAACTCTATATAGATAATTAATAATGACTAAAAAGAAACACTAGAGACTCTTTAATTTCTCTTTTTTGCTTTGTATGTGACACACAGATTTACTCATAAAATGACTAATGAATAAGTGGTACACGAGCAATACTTTGCAGAATGCATGTGAGTTGATAGCCAGTTGACTTTTGCTGTGCTACATTAGGTTATGGGGGGTTCTCATAGATGAGCTGGAAGGGCTAGTTGGAGTTAACGGCTTCATTTTACAGATGAGAAAACTGAGGCTGAGCAAGGTGAAGTAACCTGCCCAGAGTCTTCCCTTTTGTTAGTGACAGAGGCAGGATTAGCATTTGGGTCTTTAGATTATGTCATGTATTCTTTGCCGTATATTGTTTCGAAAAGCAAACATAGCAGGAGTTTGTAACTTCTACTCTTTTAAGTTTTGATTTTATCAGAATCAGTCCTTTTATGACTTCTGTCTGAGTTCTCAAACAGTTAACATTAGGTCAGGGCAGACTGGCCCTAACTTCTCCCTGTTTTTGAGCTGAACCCATTAGATAGATTACGGAAGGAGGCTGAGAGGGCTTCTATAATCATCTTGTTTAATGCGAGGAAAAGCTTTCTTTTCCTTTGCTCCTTTTAGAAACAGAGCCAGCAGCAAGAGAGAGGTGGGTGGTTTGGAAAAAGAGATCATAGCAGCTGGGTTTTCCCCTGTAGTTAATTTGACATGTGCTGATGGAGAAAGAAGCAGAGCACTGGCATTTAGCATTCCACCTGGCTGTACTCTGTTCCGTGTAGCGCTGGTCAGCTGTTTCTTTAGAGGCAGGAATCAGAAGAGGCCCTGTTTGTATGCCACATTCTGTATCCATATTCAGATTGATGTTTGCTCAGAGGATGACTGTCACAAAGCACAGTGCTTCCCACATTTATACTGTCATTTATATATCCACTAATTTAGTTCTCATCTCATGCATTTAGCAGGCACTAATAGTGCCAGGTACTGCGTATCTAAAGATAAATAGGGTGCTATCCCCCACCCTCAAGCACCCCATCCTTTTACTGTAAGATAGGTGAGGGAACAATCATAGTTGGTCCCCTGCTATGTGTGAAAGACATGTAAGGGACACAGTTTGGCTTCCTAGGACTGCATTTCATTCTTTGTACGGCTTTCAGATTTTAGAGTCCGCTCTCGATTTTCCTTGTTTAACTTCCCTACAGATCACATTTGCATTCCAAGCTGGCTCCTCTGAAGGCCTGAGTGTGATTTTAGTCCTCTTACACCATCTGTCGGTGCATATGTGCTCAGGGAACGCAGCGTCATTCTGCACTAGCTGGAGCAAAACATGATCAGGAAAATAAACCTGCTGCCAACAAATCATAATGCCCTCCCCAGACATTTGAAAATGACTCTGGGGTTGTAGACTTTGGGGGATTATGGACACTGTAGCATTCCTCTATTTGTACAGGCCATTTGGAGGTGTCTGTATGCATGGTTCAAATACATCCTTTGCAAACATGAAAATACATACAGGCCTCCTATTGACAGGTGCATGTGTCCCAGATAGCAGCCTGAGCTTGGCCTGAATCTGTGTAGCCACCTGGCATTTACTCAGTGTGGTGTTCACAGAGGTGTTTGCTTCTCCTCCTGCTGCTCTGAAAAGCAGGAAATAATACTGAAGTGAGTTCATATCCTTAAACCACACTGGTGATTTACTGTGATGCCCATGCATGACTGGAGGCTGCTTCTGACAAAACTGGATTTCTGTTGTTGGTAGAGCTTCAGGCCTTTCTGAATCTGGCCTCTCCAACCACAGTGATCTCTCCTTTGAGTCTCATAGCATTTATTGGCTGTCCCGTTAATTCAGCATTGGTCATACCCTGGTTCCTTTTGTTAGTTACGTTTTCATTATTTGCCTAAATTCTTCAATTTGTTAGTAAGGCCTTTGCAGATAAGTATTTCTGCTCTATACCTATTAGTAGACACTTAGCAAATATTGAATTGAAATAGGTCATGCATACTTAGTCTTCTGAGATTGCTTAGTTTTTATTTTTATTTATTTTTACTCATTTATAAAACTGAAAGGAACCTGGGTAGGGCGCCAGTTGCACCACTCCAAGGGAGACCACTGCTGTTGTGCTCTATGTAAATGACAATCCGTGGAGCAGACACGTGAGGAGGGGCTCCCTGGATGTGTGCAACCTGGTGGTGCCCAGGAGGCAGCAGAAATGACCCAGCCCATCTTCCTCAGTTTTCACACAAGGGAACAAGTGATTAGTCAGGACTTAGTGCCCTGGCTGGAACTTGAGCACATTTCTGTTAGGAATCATTTCAGGTCAATTACACAAACATTTGTTGAACATCCACAGTGAACCAGATGTCGTACTAGACACCAAGGACGCAAGGGCGAGTGGGGCACTGTTCAGGGCTGCTCGGGCCCCCTGTGGCTCCGTGATGTTTCTGAGCTAGTGGGAGAGAGGCTGGGAGTGGGGCTTGTTTTGAAAGGGGGCTTTCTGACCTGCTGCTTACCCATCTTTCTGGAGGAAAGCCAAGTAAAGTAGCATCAGTAACTCCAATAAGAGGTAGTGGGGACAGAAGTTGAAACATTGCTTAAAATGAGAGGATGTGTGTGTGTGTGTGTGTGTGTGTGTGTGTGTGTTTTGGTTGTTCTTTTAAATTATTCATGTCTTTCTCTTCCTGATTAGCACAGATAACTAAGAGTTGATTGTTATTTGTTTCAGCTTCTGCATTCATTCTCCACTGAGACTGTTACCTTTGTTATTGTTAATTGAAATTGAGAGCGAGAAGTGGAACGCTTTGTTTTGCTGTTGTGTCTACATGTCTGAAATAGGGATTCACTTACTCATTCATTTAGCACATGGGTGCTGCAAATCTGCTCCGGGGATGCATAGGAGCAGTATCTTTTCCTTATGTATAATCAGCATTCTTCAGAGAAGGGGTGGCTGTGTTTTTGCACCCTGACCAAAAAAGATCCAAACACAGGTTTGTTGGCTTGACCCTGAAAGATGAGATCCACTTCTCTTACTTCTCAGCAGTTGGTGGGTCAGCATGATGATAGTATTGGTAGTTACTAATAATATTTTGGCCTTGCCCCAAAGGATCTTTTCTCTAAGGAGATTTCCGATTTCCTAGGAATTCGCTCCGGGAATCCTGAAAAGCCCCTGCGAAGAGCCCACGAAGCAGAGCGGCTGTCTTTGCTGGATGTCAGCTCTGGAAGCAGCCGCATAGTCCCAGAATGTGGGAGGTGACAGTTCACCTCTGTAGTAACACTTACAGTGCGCTTGCAGAGAGAGCTGCCCCTACTTCATTCTAACCCCCCTTTTCCACCTCTTGAGGTATCGAGGAGCAGGTGTTCGTCTTATCATCTTTTAACTGTCAAGAAACTGAGAGACAGGGTTAAAAAATTAATTAATGCCCTTCTGTGTGCTAGGAAAGGTGCCAGGTACCAGGGACAGAAAAGCGAGTCAGGGATCTTGCTCCTGGTGAATGGCAGGCTGGTGGAAAACGCTCACAGGATCAGGTCGCTCAAACTAAAGGGTGTGAGATCGAGGTGAGCACAGGGCACAGTGGGAGGCAGAGTGAGGACCAGCTTGTGCTGCCTGGGAGACAGGGATGAAACTTGAGCCCAGACTGAAAGTGTGAAAAACAAGGTTGGAGTGCTTTTCCAGGGTTAGAGACACCTTGAGCAAAGTGGGGGCAGCAGGAGTCAGCGTGGAATGCAGGCTCTTTAGTGTTAATAGAATGCAAATTCCCAGGTGGGGAGCTGTGAGAAAGGAGGCTTGAGGTCAGGTGTATGGATGTAGATGCCAGTCCTGGAGAACCTTACCTGTGCCTTACTCAAGAGATTAAACTTTGCTTTTGAGGTGGTAGAGTGTCTTGGAGGGGTTTCAATGGGGGGATGGCAAGACTAGATTTGCACTGTGGAAAGATGTCTCTGGCAGAACAAGGAGGAGTCATTTGAGTGGAGCAAGACTGGAGGTGAGAGATGGTGCTGGGGTGGGTTTGAGGACTGGGTCTGCAGGACAATATTTCTAACTATCCTGGGGTGACAGGGGAAGTGATTGTACCACTCACAGGAAAGCAGAGGTAAGCGAACTGGCTTGCAGGGCAATATCGTGAATGGAGGTGTGGACTAGTGGAATTGAAGAGGCTGTGGCATGTCCAAGGAGAGGTGTCCAGCAGGAATCTGGGCACATTACGTCATCTGGTTCAGCCTTTTGCCACCCTTTGCAAGAATTTTCTCTGCACCATGTTTGATAGATCGTCATCCAGTCTTTGCTTGAACAATCCTAGTAGTGGAGAATTTGCCACATATACATCAAAATGTGTTTCTGTTTCACTTTGGGACAGTTTGTTCATTTGTTCAATTATTCATTTATGAATGAAAATTTTCTACTAAGAGAGCCCAAATTCTCCTCCCTCTAGCTTTTATTCAGTGGGCTTAGTTCTGCTTCGTGGAGCTGCACAACAGGTATTTCCTTTTACCTGAAAGCCTTCCAGATATTTAAGGACCCTGTCCATGTCCTTCTAGCATCTGCCATTCTAGTGAACATCTCCACTTCCTTTCCTCATATGCTGTAGAATTCTGAATCTCCACCTTCTGGGTTCTCCTTTAGGTCTGTCTCACAATGTTAGTGCCTTAAAATGTGGAGCCTCGTATCTGACCCCATAGCCTGACGTGCAGAAGACATTGGGATTAATATCTACATGATTCTGGATACTCTATTTCTGTTAATAAAAGCCTCAGACTGTGTTTACATTTTTGACAGCCACCTCAAACTCTAGTGGCTTCTACTTTTTTAAAAAATTGAGGTGCCATTTATATACCACGAGATGCTCAGATCTTAAATATACCATTTAGTTACTTCTGAAGGATGCATGAAAAGATGTAGAGCATTTCCATCACCCCAGAAAATACCCTGTGCCCCTTCCCAGTCATGCTACCCACTCCCGCCCTTCCGCCCCAATTACAGGCAATGGCTGGTCTTTTTCACTATAGGTTAGTTCTGCCTATTCCAGAATTTCATATGTTTGTATTTTTTGTATTTGGCTTCTTTAACTTAGCATAATAATTTTGAGATTTATTCATCTTGTAACCTGTATCAGTAGGCTGAGTTCAATTTAACTAAGAAACTCAGAGATCCTTTTTTCTGATGGATCTCATTAAAGACCAGATGTTCCCCATCCTGTATTTGAGCAGATAGGTTTTTGAAACTATGTGTAGAGCTTTGTGTTTATTCTCATTTTTGCTTATTCTTTTGATTTGAATCCTGTTTTTGGCATTTAGTGTATAATGTGGACAATTAGCCTTGTGCCCTTTGCAAATCTGGTAGATTCACCTTCCAGATCCCTATCCGGACCATCGACACATGTGTCGTGCTCTGTGAGAACTAGAGGTTTCATTCTGGGCTGAGATCAAAACATACATCAGCTCACTTGGGATTTGTTTGTTGCACCACTAGTGAATTTTATCTAACTGTGTGGTCCACAGAGATCTTCGTGAAAAAAAGAATGTTCTGTATCATTATCCTGTGCTTCAAATCAGGAATTATCATGAGAAAAGAAATGGGATTAGTTTGTTATGACTTGTGTGTAAAACCATTTCTGCATCAGTCCCAGCCTGACTTCCTTTTCTTCTAAGTGCTCTCGAATCACCTGTTTCATAATCCGTTCTTGAAACCACCTTTTCTTCTTTAGGGAAGTAAAACCATTCTTCCTATTCTGGTCTTTGAGATCTTTGTTCTCCACGATTCTTCTAGAGATTATTAAAAGGCACTCTGTAATCATCCTATCTTTAAAGCCCTCGGTTCCCTAGAATTTATTTTATACTCATTTTCCTTTAACTTCTGTGTTTTTGGCCTTGTTCTGTTTGAAGATCATTCTTTTTGATAAAGATAAAAGCAAAATAAAGATTCTTTTGTGTGGTTTTTTTGATTTTTTTTTTTTTGGAGACCCAGCTTTCCTGCTAGCGTATTTTTTAAAAATTTCTACTAATGAGATCTTTATTTTCTTCACATTTTTCCATTTAGCCAGGAAACATGAAATATTCTGTAGTTCAAAGGTCTAATAAAGATAGGCAGAACTGGGTGATGGCTTTCATAAATGAATGAATATATATCTCTCTCTCTTTTTTATTGATAATTGTATCTGTTACTATTTATACTATTGGTTATCAGAACAATGATCCTGTTCCTTTCTAATTCTTTGTATAACTTACTAAGTAACCAACTCACCAATCTACCAATTATTTTGGTAATTCGAAACATAATCCTTGACTCATTTTGAACATGAGTTGTCTGGCTACTATTCCAATAGACTACTGGCTTTAAAAAATTACAGTTAGAATTAACTAGCAGTTACTACAGCTCTTTATTTTTTTACCCTTGGTTATATGACTTTTTTCCCATCTTGAACATGTTCTTTAAAAACCTGAGCTTGTCAAGAACCTTTCTGTGTAGCTACACATTAGAGTCATAAGTGGGGTATCTACCACTGCTTCCTCCTTTTAAAGTATCTGTGGTTTATTATGTTATATTATTACATTTTCTGACCTTCCTATCCTCTTGATAGTTTTTGGCCATAGGATTATGTTTGTATTTTTATCTGAACAGTTTGAATTCTCCATTCCTAAAGGCTAGGGCCCTGTATCCTCTTTCACAACTTAAGAATACAAAGATGACTTGGTCTGTTTTCTTTTTCTTTTTCTTTTTTTTTTTTTTTTGAGACAGGATCTCACTCTGTCATCCAGGCTGGAGTGCAGTGACGTGATCATAGCTCACTGCAACCTTAAACTTCTAGGCTCAAGCGATCCTCCTCCCTCAGCCTCCTGAGTAGTAGCTCGGACTACAGGTGCATGCCACCAAGCCCGGCTAATTTAAAAAAATTTTTTTTTGTGGAGATGGGGTCTCACTATGTTGGTCAGCTGATGGTTTGTTTTCTTTCAGGGTTCTTGTCACTTTCCCTTTACCAACACAGATTCTCCTTTAGGGTTCAAGCATTCAGTCCAAAATAGATGTTCCCTTAACTGTTGTAGTTGATAATGCGAATGCCCTTTCCCCAAAATTCTGAAAAAGCATTATGTTCTAAATGTGCAGTTTATTCTCAAATACAAGGCTGTGCTTGGTCATGCACCTGCTTGTTAGTTTCATTAATGAATGATTGTTAGAATCCTCTGGGAACCTCACAAGAAATGGGATGATTCATTTCTTAAGGTTATCTTGGGTTCAAGGAGCTCTGGAATAGAGTTAAGTTGGCAATTTACAAATAGATGGACTCCAACATTATCACAGGGCGGGTGGATAGCTACCATTGGGTCTGGATAATGGGCCGATTCTGTTAAAAAGTGGTACTAAGTCTTTACACTGGTACAAGGAGGGAATTTGAATGAGTTAACATATCCAAAAATCTGCTTTGAAATTCGTTTAAACCAAAAGCATATAGGTCAGATGAGAATTTCTCCTCTTTTAAAATATCTGTAGAAGATATCTCTCAGTCTCCCATTAACATTTGTTATATTGCCTTGTGACCTTAGCACTTGGTTTAACCCCTTGCCTTCTTGTAGAAATATCAATGTTAGTAATCTCAATTTGAGAGGAAGTGTTTGGATTGATTGATGTCATGGGAAAGGACTTATGACAGGTATTAGCATCCTGAGGGAGTAAAACTAGAATCTCAAAAACACAGGAAAGGTGAAAGAAAATGTTATATATGTAATTAGGATTTACGAGAGGCCCAATAGCTCCGTGATTCCAAAGAAAGCTCTAATTGAATGGTTTCTAATGTCGAGCATCTCAGCAGCTCACTGGGTAGCAAAGCAAGTATCAGGCAGATATTTTTCCTCTCTCTCACCCTCTTCTTCAGTGCAAAAGATAATTTAAAATTAGTACAGTTACTTAAGTGCTGCTTATTTTTTCAAGGGCTTGCTTCCTTGTTCCGATATAGTCTGTCTTGGAGACTTTTCCTGGAATATACTGTTTCTCCAACTTTTTATTTTTTAATTTTTAAGGCTACATAACAGTTGGAAGAGCTATATAAACACCATGTAACCTTTCCCTGGGGTCACTAATTGTTAATATCTGCCAATTTACTTCTATCATCTATCTATATATCCTGTTTATCCCAATTTACTTTAATTTTTTTTTCTTTTCTTTTTTTTTTTTTTTTTTTGAGACAGAGTCTTACTCTGTTGCCCAGGCCAGAATGCAGTGCCATCATCATAGCTCACTACAACTTCAAACTCTTGGGCTCAAGTGATCCTCCTGCCTCAGCCTCCCAAGTAGCTGGGACTATAGGCCTGCGCCACTGTGCCCGGCTAATTTTTCTTTTTTTTTTTTTTTTTAGTAGAGATAAGGTCTCACTCTTGCTCAGGCCGGTCTCGAACTCCTGAGCTTAAGCGATCCTCCCATCTTGGCGTCCCAGAGTGCTGGGATTAAGGTGTGAGCCACCATGCCATATCACACCTAAGAGTGCTGGGATTAAGGTGTGAGCCATAATGCCGTTATCACACCTAAGAAAATTAACATAAGCTATATATTACTTATAGACTGTATTTATATTTTCTCAGTTGTCGCATAATTTTTATGGCTCCCATATTATTTACAGCTGTTCCTCCCCACCCGCCCCTGCCCAATCCAGGATTTAGTCCATCCCGAACTGAATCCTGGATTGGATTCACACATTGCAAATTTTCTTATGTTTGCATTTTGTTGTTACACCTCTTTAGTCTTTTTTGATCTGTAACAAGCCCTGTGCCTTTTTTGTTTATTTGGTTTTCATGGCCTTGATATTTTTGAAGAATCCAGAGCAGCTGTCCTATAGAATGTCCCACATTTTGGATTTATCCAGTTGTGTAGATGATGTACAGTTGTACACAGATGATGTGTTAGTCTCAATGCTTTCTTTATTCAGTGAGAACATAATGTCGGGTTGTCCCACTGTTGGTGATGCTAAGTTTGGTTAAGGTTGTGACACCCAGATTATCCACTGTAAAATTACATTTCCCCCTTTGTAGTGAATGATTTTTCTATGGGTTGGTATCTTTAGACTATATGAATATCCTGGCTCCCACTACTTTTCACCCAGTGTTTTAACATGTCATGACGACCCTTGTCTGATTTGGTTATTGCAGTGGGGTTTAGAGAATGGTACGTTTTCTCATTCTGTTACTGTTTTCAACCTTTGTTAGGTGATATTCTAATATGAGAAAAAAAATTCCCTCCTTTGCTTCTCTCTTTTTTAGTATCTTTAGAGACCCATGCCCTCCCTATTCAATGGACAGTCTGTTACCATCATTTTTCTTTTATATTTAAATTTTCCTAGATTTGGCCAGTTGGAGCCCCATTAACCTGGTTCCTGTGTCCTTGTGAGATGACCCCATTAGTCTCTGAGCTCTTCCTTGCTTTCTGGTACAGCCTTAAACTGCCTATGTTAGCCCAGGATTAGTGATTTCTCCAAGGAGCCCTGGTTCCTATTAATGGTGACTGTTGTCTGGAAACCAAGCCCTTGCCTTACAGATATTAGCAGCAAGGATTGTTTTACTTGCATTTTGGCAGATACAGTACCAATGAAGGGGAGACCTGGAAAACGTTTGTTTTCTCTGAGAAGCCGTTGTTTGTGTATGGCCTCCTCACGGAACCCGGGGAGAAGAGCACCATCTTCACCATCTTTGGCTCGAACAAAGAGAACGTCCACAGCTGGCTGATCCTCCAGGTCAATGCCACTGATGCCTTGGGTAAGCTGTTGCCTCCGTGGCCTTTTTCACGTAGATATTTATTGACCACCTGTTGTGTGCAAAGCCCCAGATGAGAGAAGCACTTCTGATTCATTGGGGGAAATGGGCACATACAACTTAGCAAAAATCACAGGGAGGTAATTGAGGATTTGCTCAGTTCTTAGTAGGACTGTGTGGTATTCTTTGTATATTAGTTTCCTTGTGCAGTTCCTGGCACATAGTAGGTTTAATAATATGTCTGTCGAGTATATGGATGGATGGATGGATGGATGGATGAAACACCTTTTTCCAAATCATCAGTCCAATTGGACATAGTGAGGATGCCTTACTGTCTGTATGTCAGCGGGCCAAGGGATGCAGGGTCATCTCAAAGCCATCTGGGATCTAGTTATGATCTGCTAGTCTAGACACAAGATGTATAAGTAAGCAAGGAGAAGAGAAACTTCAGCATCCTCTCCCTGCCTCCCCATGTTACCCTGCCCTTTCCTTCTTCTCATCCTTAACTAACATTATTCCAGCTGCCCAGAATGCCCCCAGTTCCTTCTGAACCCCACTCATTCAATCTTCATTATTTGAAATCCTTTTCATATTTAAGGATCCAACACACTTGCTGCTAATACCCCAACCAGAAGATATCTCCCCTCTTGTCTATGGCCGCCCAGCACATACTCATCATGCCTTGAATTATAAATTTGTGTCTGTTCCTCTGTGTGTGCCATCTTCCATCAACTAGGTTATAATGTCTTTACAAATAGCAACTTGTCCCGTGCAGTATTCTACCTGCTGGACAGACTGAGAGCCTTGTAGTCAGCTGGGGTTTAATAAGTTTGCTGACATACCTGGTATTGAATTGACAGTTGAATTGACAGCTGTGTGTCATCTTCGGGTAGTGTTTAATCTGACTGAAGACGTAAAGTACCAATATAGGCATAGGTATACTTTGGAATTCCTGTAGAAAGCACTGTACTTAATTTTGAATGGATGTGGGCAGCTGGAGTGACAGTGTCAGTGTCCTGCTATTTCTCAGCCTCTTTGCATGAAGACCCCGTATCTCCTAATAGGGCAAGTGAACTCTCCTTTGCTCTCCGGCCACACTACCAGATGTGCCCACACTGCCCGAGGGAGCAGGCAGGGAACAATGCCCCTGAGTGACACCGCCTATCAAGGCTTCAGCCTTTCCCTAATTCCCCGGGAGAGAAACACTTCTGAGTAGCTGTTTCTAAAGGGAACTGCTGACTCTGCTGAAACATTTCAGAAGTTTGGGTAGTGCCACAAGGTGGCTTACTTCCTCCCAACTTTCTCAGCTGAATGCCTGCGTTTCAGGTAGTACCATTTTCACTTGCATGGGTGCTGCCCAGCTTCAAAGCAAGCCCATTGGAGGTCTGGGATGGCTCCTGAGGTCTGTGTGCTTGTGGGGCAGCAGTAGGATGGACAGGTTAGTGGAGGACTCGGCCAAGGGGCGGGTATGGCAGGAACCCCCACGCGGGCCTGCCTCTCATGCTTCCTGCTGTGTTTCTTTTCCACAGGGGTTCCCTGCACAGAGAATGACTACAAGCTGTGGTCCCCGTCCGATGAGCGGGGCAATGAGTGTTTGCTAGGACACAAGACTGTTTTCAAACGGAGGACGCCCCATGCAACGTGCTTCAATGGAGAAGACTTCGACAGGCCGGTTGTCGTGTCCAATTGCTCCTGCACGCGGGAGGACTATGAATGGTGAGTTCTTCCTCAGTGGCTAGGGAGTTGCGTTGTGTTCTATTCACTCAGCAGGGCGGCAGTGTGGGGGAAACAGATGAGGCCACGATCCCTTCCCCTGAGGAAGGGAAGGGAATAAGGGAAACAAATGTTTATTAAGTGGCTTTTGTGTGCCAGGAACTATGCAAGGCACCTTTTACATAAGTTGTCCTCTTTAGTTTTACATCCATGCAACATGGTAGACGTGTTATGACCTGGGGAAGCTACAGTTTTATTTATTCAGGAATAGATAGCTCTGGGATTTGTTTCTATGAGAGTAACCCAAAAAGGAAAGATGTGGAAGGTTCCATTATTATAGGCAAATCCTTTTCCTTAGGCCCCCCATTCTAGAGGGGATTTATTTCTTTATTTGAAATGAGGGTGTGTGTGTGTATTTATATATATGTGTATATATATATATATATATATATTTGTTTTGGGGGGGAACCTTCAAGTGCTAGAATTATATATATATTTTTGCCTCATTTACTATTCCTTGAGCAAAATATCCAAGGCACTGCTGAGAATATTAAAAGTAGGGGCAATGACCTACGTATAGATAATTGGGACAGGAGGTGGAGGGCAGCAGGTGCCTTGGAGGAGGAACTGGTGCTTTTATTGTGATTCTTGCAAGGAGGGAGTGGGCTGTGATTTGCTGCAGGGGAATCGTGACATTTTTGGGAGCAGCACTATTTGAGATGGACTCTGAGGGAGCCTCTGGAGATGTGGACAGAAGCATTCTAGGACCACGTGGCAGCAGCGGGCAGGTACAGGGCAGCAGATGTTGGTGGTTTAGTTTAGCCTCGTTGGGTGTATGAAGCAATGGCAGTGATTGGAGATGAAGCTGAAAAGACAGAATACGGGAGGGGTAGAGACCTTGTAGGGGATGGACCTTGCCCTATACGCAGAGGGTCTTTGGAGGCTTTAAGGAGGACTGATGATCTGAACAGAGCTTAGCTAGGAGAAGATGATTCTGGCTGCAGAGTACATAGGCACTCGGAGCTCCTAGATGGTCCCTAGAGTCTATAAGTGAACATGAACATGAAATAGTTGTAGGTTAGTCAGGGGCTTCAAAAGAGCATAGGTATTGCACATAAACACAGAACTTATTTCAGTGGTTGCCAAGGCACAAAGGAACTAAATTTTGCTTTGAGCAGCCATACTTGTCTTGACTACAGCCAGAAAACTCTGATGTGTTCTAGATCAAAGGTTGGAACAGGGGCATATAGTGAACATTTTAGGCTTTGTAGACCATATGGTTTCTGTGGTCTCTGTTGCAGCTGCTCAGCTGAGCCCATGGCAGCACCCATAGGTAAATGCAAGCAGCTATAGATGAATGGACGTGGCTGTGAGCCAATAAAAACTTATTTACAAAACAGCCAAAGGCAACCACTTCTGCTCTAAGACCAGTGCTTCTGAAACTGTAATGTGCATGTGAAGCACCTGGGGTCTGGTTAAAAGGCAGTCCCTGCCTCCGTCAGGAGTTCTGGGGCCTGCAGTTCCACCATCAAGCTCCCCGGTGACGTGGGTGCTGCTTATTTGCACGTTGGCCCTTCCAGCAGCAAGGCTGAGACCGTACAGGGCAGTCCTTCCCTGTGAAAGGTAACGACACAGACGCTTTGATGGCAAAAGCACAGCGTTGTTGGATGTTTCCAGTGACGTCAGCTCAGTGCTCTTGGCCCCTTCTCTCTTCTTAGCCCCTGCCTTGTGATCTGAGAGCTTTGTTAGCCTCGGGCCACTCTCCCTAGACTGGATTGAGACTGCAGAGGCCCTAACCCCTGAAAAGACTATGGGGCCCTCTCACGCCCCTCTTTCTATCTCCAATAGGTACTTCAAAATAAAAATAAGACTAATTAGAAAACACATAAGAAAATCCAGTGAATTTTTGGGATTTTTTTCCTTCATGACCACTTTTAGGCTTTTTTTTTTTTTTTTTAAATAAGAAACATTCAAATCTTCCAGATCTTCCTTCTTCCTTTGTACCTCTCCCCCTCTCCCAACCTTCTCAGCAAACAAAAAACAGATGGAGCTTGGTGTGCCTTCCTGGGTAAGCTGGCCTTGCTCCTACTGGTCTACCATGCCTGCCCTGTCTGGCTTGCTGGAACCTGCTGGATGCTTATCCCTGCTGTGTGCCGAGTCTTTTTATTATAGACCAGTAAAGCCACCTGCTCTGCCCTCACAGAGCTGGGTTGCAGGCCAAATGAGATGGCGAGGGTGATGGCCCTGTGAGAATGGTAGAGGGTGTGTTGGTTTCAGGCCTTCCCCGGTGGTTCCTGTGCTTGCTATAGCTGCTAAAAAGGAGCCAGCCTGCCTGCGTGGCGCTTGGAGACGTTTGATGGGATTGGACCATGGCAGCGAGAAGGGAAATGGTCCCAAGAGGGACAACAGGAAATGAGATGAGAGCTTGTAGTATCTGTCTGTTAGTTCAGGTGCTGATTGACAACTGTATTTGAAAATCAGGGTATTTCTGATAGTCATTTCATACCACACTGGGAAGCCCAGTTGTTGGCTCATATGTCCCCGGATTTCAGGAGTGGTTTCTTTTCCATCTTTATACTTCACCACATTGCCAACTTGCGTGGCTTTCAAATTCTTGACTGCAAACCCTAGTAAGCAATACATTTTCTATTATGACCCTGTACCTACACATATATGTATTGCGGATACATACACACATATAAGTAAAACGAAAGTTTTATGGGACAGCATTTACTTTTAAATGTGTGTTGCAGTTTGCAATCTTCTGTTCTTTTCGGAGGGAAGGAAGCGGGTGTTGGACTTCCCAAGTGCTTTCACAGTCCACTAGGTCATGACCTACAGTCAGAGAAAGCTGCCCAAGAAGGGTGCTTTGCTATTAGAGGCAAATAAGTAATTAGCTAAAGCTTCACCTAGTCCCTACAAAGATTTAAAGTAGCCATTCAGTAAAAATGAACTGATTTAATGAATGAGACCTGTTTGATATAAACGGTTTGTCAGACTGCTGCCTTTTGAATAATCCTCTACAAATTGCTCAATGTGGATTATGACTGCCCTGTATCTGTTAATACTTTTCATATGGGAAATGTTTAATAAGTATTTGGTTGAACTGAATAGAATAAATGAAGCTTTTCTGCTAGAGCAAATGAACATGGAAAATCCATTTGAGCTACAGAATTTACAGCTTGGGCAGGGCCTTGGGAAAGTGCATAGCACAGCTGCCTCATTTTAGAGTTGTCACGTGTGGCCTAGAGAAGGTGTGCAGTTGAAGGCAGAGCCAAGATTCCACCCAGGTCTCCTGCTTCCTACTCCAGGGTGCTGCCCATTGAGCTGGGGGGTGTGACAGGTGTGACCCCCAGATAACAGCAGGTCTTGTGAACTAAACTACTGTATGTCACAGTGCAGGAAGAGGCACCCAGGATGATTTAGGTAGTATGTGGACATGGTCTTAGTCAAAATAATTTTTTAAAAAGTTTCTTAATTTCTCTTCTATTACTAATTCTTCTGATTATATCAAGGAGAAAGTCTCACTGGATGCTAGTAATTCTGTAACATTTGTGAATTCCTTTTTACAAAGAGAAGGCAGGCCCAGAGTCTTTGAGTAGGAACTGGATCTAGCTAAAATTTAATATTATTTTGATTTGGCATGATGATGTGTATTGTTTTTGTCTATTTATGACATATGACAGTGGTTTTCCAATCGTGGTTCAGATATAAAGCTTCTTTTGAAGATATATTTTATAGTAAAGAAAAAAGAGTATTCTTTAAAGGGACATGTTAAATAACTTATAATAAAAGTGACAGATAGTATGGTAACAGCCAGAAGGGTTGGTACTGAAATACCTGAGATGTGTAAAACAATGACCTTGACGAACCCCAATTGCCTTTTTAGTGACTTCGGTTTCAAGATGAGTGAAGATTTGTCTTTAGAGGTTTGTGTTCCGGATCCGGAATTTGCTGGGAAGTCATACTCCCCTCCTGTGCCTTGTCCTGTGGGTTCTACTTACAGGAGAACCAGAGGGTACGTATCACAAAAGTTGCCATGTTGGGTTCACGGGGGATCTGCATATGGAGAAAGAGAACATAGAGGACCACCTGGCTTCCTTTTATACTGCAAATTCTAGAATTCCAAGTTAGCAGGTTGCAAGTAGTTTGGGCAACATTTAAAATTATGATGTCCGCGAACTCTTCTATCTCCAGTGAGAAAAAAATTGCAAGTCTGTAAGCATCTCTGCAACTCTGGGAGTATCTTAAATCATCGACAGCAGCAGGGAAATATCTTCAGAGTTTATTAAAGAGATATTTAAAAATCTTGCCCAGTATAGTGCCCTAAATTGTTTGGGCCTGTCTGGTCTAATTATGAGCAGACCTGGCTCAGAACAACTAACTGTCCCCCTCCTAGTTCTGTAGGGAAGCAGATAATGGAATCTGTTGTCCATGGGCAGGAAACACACCCCCACCTGGGATGCCTTCATGACTGTTCTTTGATGTTTCTGACCTCTTGCTCTTGGGGTGGGGGTGACAGCTACCGGAAGATTTCTGGGGACACTTGTAGCGGAGGAGATGTTGAGGCACGACTGGAAGGAGAACTGGTGCCCTGTCCGCTGGCAGGTAAGAGAGGTGGTTTCTTCGCTTTGACTCCTGAGACATCACTGAAGCGTTATCATGATCCCACCCATGGCCAGGCTGGTGGCTCTTCTGACTTAGTGGAGAAAACCAATGGCATTTACAGGCATTCCAGTTTCTTTTTTCCCCTAAGCTTTGTATCCAAACTGCATTTATATATAGCCTTACCCCTTTATAGAAATGGAAAATATTTAGTGTCAGCTCAATTTTTTGAGGACAGTCCCTTTGTTCCTTGGAAAATACCAGCATCCGTTGGGGGTGGAGGGGTACCCATAAGCTTTTGTGTGTTCCTTAATCTGTTTGTCAAAGTTGAATGTAAAGAGACTTCCTAGGAAGTAGTTAAGTGGTCTATCTTAATTTTATAATAATAGTAGTAATTATAACTAATACTATACTATACTATGTTATTGATGAGGGCTATAGTATTATAACTAATGCTATAATAATAATGGTAATTATAATAGTAAGTATCACTAATAATTTTAATGGAATTTTATAGATTTCAGTATACTTTTCCATGTGTTGCCAATTTAATCCTTTCAACAATTCAGTGAAACAGATATTATCAAGTTTTTTTTTTAACATGAGGGAGCATGTTCATAGGGGAGAGGGTTTAATAACTTAAGGTCACACATCTATTAAATGACAAAGTTAAAATTCAGACTCTAAGCCCCATTCTCTTCATTGGACATTGCCCAAATGGTAAATATAATAAGTGTCATTCTCATTATTTTAGATGGTCATTATGGATGCTAATTAAAAAAAACATCTTTGGAGTGCTTATACATGCTATAGAGGTATAGCGTGTTCTAAAACACGTTTTAAGTTGATTTAGGGGTGATGTAACGTGTTGGGGTATTTGTAATATAGACATGAACTTACGATCCTTTAAAAAGTAGGTGATCTTCTTTATTGCTTTTTTATTGCCTCTGAGCCCCTCCTCCTGCTCACACCTCTTGGTGGAGGCAAAAGACGAGTTGACTTCATCAGCGGTGGTGGTGTTGTCTAATGGGGTGGCCATAAGCGCCAGATGAATCGTGAAAGAAGCATCGTCTCCATGGCCAGGGCAGGGCGGCCCTCTCGTTCTCTCACTGCCGCCAGCTTGCCCGGGTGTTTTTCATGCTAAGCTCATTAGTTCCTTAATTTAATCTTCCATCATTACCAGCGTAATTAACATACCTCGCTGTGGAGACTTAAAAAGAACCACCACTTCAGCAGATTCCTACAGATGAGCAGATAATATTCAAATATTTCCCTCTCAAGAGCTGTTATTGAGGAGGGCTCGAGTTAGCAGGGTTTGAGTGATTGCTCTTAAGGGGCTGGAGTACATACTTTTGTAATAAATATTTCTGGAGATAATTCAGCGAGGGACAAAACAGTTTGTTTAAAGCCATCTAAACTGGCAGGAAAGCTATTTTCTCTTCTAATAGGAGAGGACAGAACAGGGAATGAAGTGGAAAAATCTCATTTCATTGTAGGCTACCTCCTAAATGTAAAAGAGAGAAAAAAAAAAAGTCACGGAATAGGAGGCGGGGGTGTACCTAGAGAGAAAAAGATGGTTTCATAGGACTAATGGGAACCATAACATCTTTGCAAAGATGAGGTAATCTGGGCATCTGGAAGGATTTTTAAAATGCAGTAATTTTTCTTCCTTTATGATTACTGTAACAACACACAGTTTTAGGCTGTGCTCATGTACGGCTGGGATCAGAAAGAATTGTTCCTTTTCTAGGTTAAGCGTTGTGCACTGAAACGCCGCCTCCTGCTCTGTGCCTAATCCTAAAGCAAGTATTTCTGGTCCCAGGTTCTACTGTAAGGGCATTAGTTTCTTAGAAGGAAGAAACTCAAAGTAGCAGAGTGAGGTTTATAGCTGCTGGAGAGAGATGTGGGGCAAAGGGCACGCTGCTGTGACAGTGGCTGTCATGTGCTCTGCGTCGCGACTGCCCCTCCCTGGGAATTACAGTGGGAAGGTTTTCTGGACGACCAAAAGGAGAGGTTAGTTATCATGTGGTTTGAAGCGAAATGAGGCCAAAGGAAAAGAAGGCAAACTTACCTTATTAAAAATTTTAGGTATATTTATTTGTTGATGTATTATCTCTACCTGTGGTCCCCAACCCCCAGGCTGTGGATTGGTACTGGGCCATGATCTGTTAGGGACCCGGCTACAGAGCTCTGCTGACTGCCGCCCTCCCCACCTCCCGGCCCCCCAGCAACCCTCCCTCCCTTCCCCCATCTGTGGAAAAATTGCCTTCCATGAAATTGGTCCTTGGTGTCAAAAAGGTTGGGGACTGCTGATCTGTAGTGAAGCCTTTATAAAGAAGGTGGCCAGTGCACGTTAACTGACTGAGTGAATGGAACGGGGTGGGGTGGGCGGCCTGAGTGATCCAGGTATACAGTAGCAAAGGGTTTCAGATGTGTATCTTGGTCCCATATGCAACATGCCATCAAAATGGATGCTTTAGACACGGATGCTGATATACTGCTCATCTCCTCTCCTGGGGAAAAGAGAGAGCACTGGCTCTTCCTGTGACTGGTTGTCTGACATTAGGCAAGTCTCTTAAGCACTCTGGGTCTGTATTTCTAAATCTTAAAAAATGGCAACATTACCATCTATATCCTAAGAGGCAGCACAGCATAGTGGTTAAAGCATAGACTCTGGATGTAGAATGCCTGGCTTCAGCTTGGCTCTGCTGATTGCTATTTATGTGACTCTGGTCTCAGTTTTCTCCTTATAAAATTGGGTTAATAATAGTCCTGCCATCATACGGTTGTTATCAGGATTAAACAGTGCCTGGTACATAGTAAGTACATTGTGTAAGTATTTGTTAAGTGGAAACAGTCTTTATTATGATTATATTGTGAAACATTTTGTAAATAGTCAAGAACAAATGTATTATACTGTTTTGAAAATCTAATAGGTTGATATAATTGCCATATGGCACTGTGAACAAAATAGGAGTTGAGTGAGCAAATGGATTAGAAAGCTTAGTTACAAGGCCTCAGTGATGAGTGGTCTCTAGTCAACAAGATTACCGTGCTGCATGATGCAGTCATGTGACACGGGAGAACGTGGTGATTGGTCTAATCACGTTGGCAAGTGTGACTTTGAAGACATTTAAGCTGAGCTCTGAAGTATGGGTGTTGAAGCATGCACATGGGGAGATTTAGATTAAAAAATAAATGTAACAAGTAAAACACTTGCAGACAAAGAAACAGATCCACTGGCGTTTCAGTAACTTGCCCAGGGCAGAAATGTGAGTGCATCATATGCCTTCTGAGTCTTGACTCCTACGCTCTTTCACTTGATCCATGCTACTTGCCAGTGGGTTTTGATGTCTGTGTGTCAGGAAAAAATAGGTCAGACATGCCGGGACCTCTGCAGCATCCCCTGGATCCAACCTCCTGTTGTTTTGTCTGTCTGGCAGAGGAGAACGAGTTCATCCTGTACAGCACACGGAGGTCTGTCCACCGCTATGACCTGGCCTCAGGGGCCACTGAGCAGTTGCCTGTTTCCGGGCTGCGGGCAGCAGTGGCCCTGGACTTTGACTATGAACGCAATTGTTTGTATTGGGCTGACCTGGCCTTGGACATCATCCAGGTGAGTCAGCTCTGGGTCCCCTCCTGGGGGCTGTGCCTTGTGATTGCCCAGTCCCAGTAAGCTTCATGCAGAAGGGGTATGGAAATGGGTAGTTAGAGGTTTGTAAATGGTAATTCTCAGGGCCAACATAAAACTTCGCAGTTTCCTGCATTAGTCTTTTTCTCTCCCTGCTTTCCTCTGTCCATATAGGAAGGATAAAGGAAGCCCCAAATCCACAGACCTGCTTGTAAGTGAGGTCTCACTTTTCATGCCCAGAATGTGTTGGAACTAATAATGTAGGATTATTAGTCACCCCCTATTGTGCCAACTGCCTCTTTAAGCATCTTTCTTCCCAAATTATGTTATAGTAACACTTGACTTATCCATTGTTCATGTGATTATCCACTTCGGCTGTTCTGAACCCAGATAAGAACCAGGAAGCAAGCATTAAAGATCCCTGGATAGGGCAGATGATAGCCATGTGCTCAAATCCATGCATTTTAAAAGAGAGCTATTTGATCTTTATTCATTGTCTACTTAATCCTTTTAGAAGAGCAATTCCAACAAGTTTTATCTAGACTTCCAACCCAATAGAAATTTTACAGTGCCTGTGTATTTGGGGAGGCTGGGGTGGGGGATGGTAGTAATCCTTGAGTGTAGTTGTCCCAACAGTAGCACCTGATGGCCAGGAGCCTCACAGGGGAAGAAAGAGTATAAAAGCAGACAGAAGAACTTAAAAATCACAGCCATCTGGTTTCATTTATCTTAAAAGCAAACAGACTCATACATCTCAATAATCTCCAACCTCATTATTGTGATACACCACAGTTTAGTAACCAGTGTTCATCATGATAATGCAGCATAATATATACAGTTAAATTCTGTTTAATTATTCGGCTTAAAAAAGGAAACCATAATACATTTAAAAAATGCCTTTATTAAAACCTGGCTTCGTGTATCTGGAAAGTTAACTAACATGAAACATCTCATCCTTTGCCTGTCCTGCCAGTTGAGTAAAGGTTTACCCCCCATGGGACTGACTGGGCAGGAGGTCATTTGAACATTTCATAGCATTCATTATTTATTTTTCTCTCTTCAGCGCCTCTGTTTGAATGGGAGCACAGGGCAAGAGTTGATCATCAGTTCTGGCCTGCAGACAGTAGAAGCTTTGGCTTTGGAGCCCCTCAGCCAGTTACTTTACTGGGTGGACGCTGGTTTTAAAAGGATTGAGGTATGTGTATTCCTGTGCTGTTCTTAATCACGTGTGCAGGTGGGGCACCTGGGCCTTGAGCCAGGTTTGACACAGAGATGGGAGCCAGCATGTCAAATTGCTGGGGAAATTTCCTGAGGATTTCTAGAGAATGGACCCGCAGAGCCCCTGGAGAAGGGAGAACAGGGGAAAGTCTCAGCATGACCGGTCACTGCCATGAAGGGCCCACATGAAAACAGGATGCCAGAATCTGTCAGAGATTTTTTTTTTTTTTTTATTTTGTTCTTCACTTCAGAAAGAAATGTCAGCGATTTTTTTTTAAGACACCTGAAAGTTTCTATTTCGGCTAGCAGAGGCATCGTGTAATAATGGCAATGATAATAATACTATGGCATTATCATAATGCTATAACAATAATGGTGTGCAGTATTATTGTAGTCGGGTTAGAGTAATAATGACAGTGTCATCATCATTATTATTGTTATTAATCTCCACTTGACATCTATACCACTTAGTTACCTAGTAACCTCTCCTGCTCCATCTACCTGTGGCAACGTGAGGGTAACAAATGGCGTCTGAACTGCCAAAATCGTCGTCTCGGGGAACGTAGGTCCACTGAACTCCTGCCAAGGGCACAGCCTCAGCACCCCTTTATCCTGACTGGTCATGGAGGTGTGGCGTGCAGGTTAAGGGGGCAGCATGGTAGAAACAGGGACACACAGGGAGTCAAGAGGAGGTGCAAGACAAAAGGCACAGACTTGAGAGACAGACCTGGGTTCAGGATTCGCTCCGCTAGCTCAGTGACGGGGGCACACTCCGCTAGCTCAGTGACAGGGGCAAGGTCCTTGTGCTCTCAGTGTGCAAGCTGGAGATTCATTTATTCACTTGCATGAGACGTGCCAGGTGTGGTTTTAGGTCCTGAGGACACGGCGCTGGGCAAGACACACAAGTTCCTGTTCTGATGGAGCTCACATTTCAGTGGAGGAAGCAAAATAATAAAGAAATCAGTTCTGTTGGTGATAAGGGCTGCAAAGAATGTAAAACAGGGCAGTGCGATCGTGCCATGGGGCGTGGAGCAACGTTAGAAAGGCACCAGGAGGTGTCTTGAGGATGTGCCGTCTGCGCTGAGCCCCGACTGGGGGGAGGATGATTTAGTGCCCCCCTCATGTGGACGCTAGCAGAAGTGAACACAACAAGCAGTGCCCGGCACCTCCTGCGTATCGCCTTGGTGGTCTTGTTACTGCTCTTTCTGTCCTTCCTCTGATTGTGTGTGGCAGCACTTTGGTAGGGAGTAGGGGAACGCAGGTGGGGCATAGGGTCTGCCCTTCCACAGGCTTGTGGGGCAACCGCTGCATAACTCAAATGCTGTTTATGCAGAATGGTGTGAGTGAGTCAATGACCAGGGCTGCTGATGCTTATTGATCGAGGTGGGTCCAAAGAGTTAGGAAAGGAGGTGGGCCTGGAAGTGAGTTTGGAAGGAAAGTTACGACTCCGTGAGAGTGAGCAGTGGAGCCGACAGGCCCAGGAAGGGATATGGCAAGAGCAGACAGGAGCGAGTGTGCATCGGGCTTGGAGAACCATGAGGTGACCAGCCCAGCAGAAATGGAGGAGAGAACGTGAGGCCCATCTGGGGACTCTTCATTGCACGGCAGTGACACTGGGGTTTGTTTGTGGGCAGTGTGGAGCCATCGGTGGCTTTGGAATATGGACTAATGTGGGTGCGTTAAATAAGTAAGTGCTTAGGTCCTTATCTGAGTACTTTTCTTCTTGAGTGCTTCCTCTGTACAGATAGATCATCATGCCCCAAGAACTGGGGGCACATGTGGTCCTAGCTCCTCTGTCAGACCATGACATTGTCACGTGAGCCAGAGGGAGGAACAACTCGTTCTGACTGGCAGTCAGGGCAGGGTTCCCAGATAAGTCTGGTGAGGGAATCAGAAAAGTGTAGAGGGGGTGTTTGTAGGCAGAGGCTGAGTAGGAGCCTTTGACAAGGTGGGTCTTCTAAGGAGCCCAGAGCCATCCCTGCCTTCCCCCTCTGTCTTTGTCAGGTAGCTAATCCAGATGGCGACTTCCGACTCACAATCGTCAATTCCTCTGTGCTCGATCGGCCCAGGGCTCTGGTCCTCGTGCCCCACCAAGGGTAAGTGTTGCCCCAAGTGGAAATCACCATTATGTCAAATGCTGCGACAGTAGAGTCTCATGGAAACACAAACGGCTGGACAGAAACTCTGTTTCTCATGACCGTGGTTGAAATAATCTATTAACTGAGATTTTTGAAACCATAGCTTAGTCATCACAGTCGGGTAACTCCATTCGCTTTTCATTAGCAAGTGTCAGAATCTCTTTAGGCATCCAGATGTCTTGCATGTGTGGGGTGTTTCTCTAGAAAAGGTGATGTTAAAAGAGAATCTTTGTAGACATAGGCAGGCCTGCTTGGATGTTGTGAATACTCTTTGAGTTTCATGCATGATACAATCATGTAATTCATTCCATCTTTCCCCTGCCTCCTCAGTGTGTGTAGGTTTTCCTATAATCAGCATGCACTTGGCAAATGCAAAGGTGCTTTTTATTAAACCATTAACTGAAGGAAACATGACTAAGAGGGAAATTCTGGATTAGCCTTTCTGGCCTTTCTTCTCTCATAGCATTTATGATTGAGAATTAACACTATTTTTTAAAAGAAAATTCTAAAACTAATATATGTACTTGATTGAAAACATTTAGAGATAACAGAAGTTTATGAAATGAAAAGTATGTTTCCTTTGTTCTCATTCTTAACCCTTCACCCTGACACTTCCTCGGTGTAATCATTGCTAATAATTTGTTGCGTATCATTCACCATTGCGTTTACCCACGTACTGGTATTATCCTTAAAACACACACACAGCAAACAGAAACATAGAATAGTAATATTCTGTAACTTTAAAAAAATACTTAATATGTATTTATGATAGTTTTATGTGATCGCATACAGATTTCTAGGTTTCATTGTATTTTGTTGTATGCACCATAACATAGCACTTTCTCTACAGATTAACTTTAAGGTTGATATACATATATATACAGTTCTTTGTACATTATCTTTGCTTTTTATCTTTGCATAATTTGATTCTATCCATAGATAAATTCCAGTAGAGGGATTTCTGGGTCAAGGAATTAAGTGGTTTCAAATATTACAATTATAGATTATTATTAAATATAATAATGCTGAAATACTGGCTTGATTGTTCTAGAGGGATTTCTTACCTTTTTGGAGTAGTATTTGAGCTCCCTTTCCTCTAGTTTTTATGGGACGTGCATTCTGTCTCCTTTTTAACCAGGGTGATGTTCTGGACAGACTGGGGAGACCTGAAACCTGGGATTTATCGGAGCAACATGGATGGTTCTGCTATCCGTCATCTTGTGTCCGAGGATGTGAAGTGGCCCAACGGCATCTCCGTGGACGGCCAGTGGATCTACTGGACGGATGCCTACCTGGACTGCATTGAGCGGATCAGTTTCAGCGGCCAGCAGCGCTCGGTCGTCCTGGACAACCTCCCACACCCCTATGCCATTGCTGTCTTTAAGGTGAGCCCGTTTGTGGCCACCGTCGGGCGTTTTGCTAGAGTTGGTGAAGAGCACCTGAGGGCAAGAACCTACCATCTCTGGGCTTTTGCAGAGATGCTGTCTTATGTCTAAAAAAATATGGCTCATTTCCAAATTTGAGATAATTTATTTCAGTCCGTTTGGAGGAATGCCAGGGGCACCAGGGTTCACATTTCAGAAAGTTAGAAGTGAAGGTTACTTCCCACGAACATTCTTGGTCTGCCCTTCAGTGTCAAGAGCCTCATTTTGGGGCTTGGTGTCTTCATCTCTCATGGAGTTTGCTCATTTCATTCCCCCATGACTTCAGGTGAGCTCTGCACTACCTGTGGTGCCTTGCAGTCCTCTTTGGACTCTAGAGAACAGAATGGCTCTTCTCAACATCGGGAAGCAGATTTCAAACTGAGGGGACTGGGCTTGTGGTCAAACCTGAATGCTTATCAGATAGTTGCTTTTGGGCATTTTGTTCTGTGTGGGTCTCTGGTAAGGTTTAGATAAAATCACTGACTCTGGCATTTAAGTGGATTCTTGATCAGGTCAGTCATTTAGCCAATAAATGGTAGTTGTCTCCTGCACACGTGGGAGCTCTTGTCCTTACAGAGAGACCAGAATAAAGAACTAAAGAGCTGGACTAACGGGCAAAGGTTTTCTTTTTAGAATGAAGTCTACTGGAATGACTGGTCACAGCTGAGCATATTCCGAGCTTCCAAATACAGCGGGGCCCCGATAGAGATTCTGGCCAGCCAGGTCGCGGGGTTGATGGACATGAAGATTTTCTACAAGGGGAAGAACGCTGGTAAGGCAGTCTCCTTGTTTGTCTCTGCAGAGTTGATCTCAAGAAAGGGGCTGTGTGTGGGCAATCTCCGCTCGGAGCAGGATCTGGCAGCCTGCGTCTTTGTTGTCACGACAACATGCACATTATTTAATTTCTTCCTAATGACATCTTAATTTCTTTTCTAACGATACACAAACAGCTGGAAGACAGCATGTTTTTGCCTGCCTAGGGTGTTGGTGCTTGGTGGGTAATTACACCCTCCTCCTGCCCTTGGCCCCTTACTGATTGGTGGTGTGGCTTCTATTGCAGCTGGGAGAGTCCCAGCATGTGCTTAATCCCCGTTTGGCACACTTACAGGGAGCGATGCCCTGCTGGGTGCTCAGACGGTTGTGGCTTCCTCGTGGGGCTCCCTTCTTGCTCTGCAGTTGCGCGGATGACCTATTGCTGGTCGAGCATACCTACCCCTGTTGCAGTGGTGTGTGTAGTGATGTGTTGCTGTATTTAATTTTCCCCACCATGAAACTCTAAACCCCATGAAGGAGGACAGTATGGCTTTTATTTTTCTTCAACAATCCACCAGTGTTTAGCACTTAGTAGGTGCTCAATTCATATTTGTTGAAAGAAGGGATGAAAAGGGAGGGTGGAAGAGTTGCAATGGGTGTAGACAGTAGTTGTCTGTTGGGTGAGGCTTCAAGAAGTGCCATAAGGCTTTGATGTGCGGGGCCTGGAGTCTGAGACTCTTCAGTAGACAGCCTTCATCCTTCCTTGACTATACCTTGCTTATCTCCCAACCATACTGTTCATTCTAGAGGGGAAAGATCAGTGTGTTCCCAAGAAGAATAGTCCCTTTAAGAATTTCCCTCTTTATCTCAGCAGGATTAAATAGCATCCCGGGTCTGCTGACTCTCCTTTATTGACAAACTCTGCTAGGTTTCCTGTTTTGAGCTAGAATGTTGATATTGTTTTGTGGCTTTTGGCTGACCCTGTGCTAAGAGAAAATTGACAGGGGAAATAATACAGTTATAGATATCATCATTATCCCTTTGGGACCACGAAGATCACATGAGAACACCTTTAGAAAACTGTGAAGTGTCCTGCAAATGCAAGTCTGTATTGTTACATCTTCACAACTGACCTGTGAGACAGGGAGGGCTGGTATTATGATCCATGGTTTGTAGATCAGGGAACTAAGTCTTAGATATTACTTAGCTTTCCCAAAGTGCCCTCACTAGTTTAGGAGCTTGGCTTTTGTTGCAGCCCTGGCACTGCATGGCAAAGTCAGATTCTTACTTAGAGGAGGTGGCTGTTTTAACACATTGACTGCCACACTAGAAAAAAAATTTTTTTCCTTGGGGCCGTGGTGTTTTATTACAAAAATAGAATAAAAACTTTCAAAACAAAATGATCCTTTCTAATTTAATGAAAAATTTAATGAAAAACGAAATGTATTGACTTCTATTCATTTAATCCATGTTTTTAGAATAAATTTTTCAGTATTAATTGTAACAATAAGAGCATCAACAAGTAAGATTTTCATGAACCAACTGCAGGGTTTTGCCCAGGTTTTGCTTTATGAGGCCCTGGGTTCAAAACTAGCGTGAGTTAAATACAACTCACATGGCAGTTAATGTGTTAAAATGAGAAGAGATGAGGGGATCTTGCTTCTTAGCTCCAGGGACTAAAATCTCGGGGCCTCTGTTGTTGAAGGACACTCACTCCATCTGATTTGCCTTGCTGGCTGGCAGAGTGGATTTTCAGCCTTTCTCTAGGTTACCACCCAGTGCACAAGGGCAGGTCTTCATTTTCCCAAGTGCTTGTACGCACGCTTTTGTGCACACAGCAGCTTCTCAAACACCGTGTTCAAATGAAGCTAGTGGTCCCTGGGTCCCCACTCGCTGGTCTTGGTGGGGCACTTCATCCCAACAGCTGGAGCATAGCGGACCTGTAGTCATGCCCATGACCAGGGGGTGACTAGGGAGCAGTGGGGCGGGAGTTTGTGGTCTGAGCATGTGCCATACATGGTGTCCTGGTGCTGGACAGACAAGCCTGTGAGTCTCACCTTGGGTGTGGTATCCCCTTCATGCCTCAAAGAGTCACCTTCATTTAAACTAACCAGAGTAATTCTGGGGGTCGGAGTGGGGTCTGGGTAGAGGAAAGGCTGGTTTAAAATGGAAATGTGTACCGGTGGGTAGAACACAGACTCAGATCTGTGCAGAGTCAGCTGTGACTGTCCCTTTGGCCCAGGGCCAGAACTGCCTCAATTTGCTCCTTTCTCCATTTGCCTTTGGGATTCTCTCTTACTCTCCTTTGGTGGTAAGCAGGAGACCTCCTGCCTCCAAACACAGGGCCAGAGAAGCATGTGTGTCATCTCTCAGGCCAGTTTGGGTTCAATCAAAGCTTTTGCTCTGGCATCTGGTTGTCAGTACTGCCTGTGTACACTGCATGTCTCACGACCTTGAACTTGTTTACTTTAACCTGCCTGCATTTTTGGACACTGAGAGGGTACTGCGAATCCACAGTGCCTACTGGCAACCCCTGATGGCAGTCAGGCTTTATTAGTTTTGTTGACTGCTCCTAACACATTCAAGACTCTCGCAGCAGTCCCCTGTATCTGTAGTTTCTCTTTCCATGGTTCCAGTTCCCTGCAGTCAACCACTGTTTGAAAATAATATTACTAAACAGAAAAGTACAGAAATAAACAATTACTAAGTTTTGAATTAGTGCGCCATTCTGAGTAGCATGATGAAATTTTGGGCCACCCTACTCTGTCCCACCAAGGACACGAATCATCCCTTTGTCCAGCAGATCCACGCTGTCTACCCACGTCATAGACATCTCACTTACCAGATGGACTGTCACGGAATCATGGTGCTTATGGTCAAGTCACCCTTATTTTTCTTCATGATAGCCCCAAAGCTCAAGAGTAGCAATGCTGGCAGTTCGGATATGCCAAAGAGAAGCCAGAAAGTGCTTCCTTTAAGTGAAAAGATAAAAGTTCTCGACTTAATAAGGAAAGAAAAAAAATCCTATGCTAAGGTTGTGAAAATCTGCTGAAGAGAGAATCTTCTATTTGTGAAATTATGAAGAAGGAAAGAGAAATTCATGCGTATTATCTATAGGGTTTGGTACTAGCTGTGATTTCGGGCATCAGCTGCGTGCAGGTCTTGGAAAGTATCCCCCACAGATAAGGGGGAACCACTGTATTAGCCAAGTGTAAAATCAAAATAGTGATAATAACTACATTTATGGAGGGGTTGCTGTGTCATAAGCACTACAGTAATGCACTTTGTGGGCTTGTGTAACCTCACTTAGTCTTCCCAAAGACTTCCATGTATACTATTGAGATTTCCACTTTATAATGAGAATATGAAAGTCAGGTTTATTAACTTGTCTATGTCACACTTTTAGTGAGTGGTAATAATTTGAACTATGGCCCAGTTGACTTCAAAGCTTGAACTTGAATGAAACTACTAGGCTCTGTTCTCTCTGTCTTCTGTTGTTGGACTAGCGGTGCCCTGGTAATATGACAGCAATTTAGAAGCACTGTGCTAGATTTTGATTGATGCTGGTTTGTAATAAAAATTTTGTTCACTTGGAACATTTATCAGTTTGTGATATTTGGTTATAAATGGGTACATTTTTTGTTTTTATATCTGACTGGTTTTTAAGTAATGGTTTTGGGATTTATTCTTTGTAAAGAGTATTTTTTCTTTAAAGAGGTTAGGTTACTTCATAAGATTATCAATATATTCAATTGCTCCTGCAATGACTTTAGTCTTTTGGAGCTTTGGAATTCTCCTTCAGAGCCTACAGTAAGTACATGCTTTTAAATACATATAATGAGGGCAAATATTTGTTATTTGGAGTATATTTGATTTTGATAATTATCAAGTGTGTAGACACTTCAGTGAGATAATTACATTTTTGGCTCCTAAGCTGGTTCTGGAAGAATTTTCCAAAGAGGAAATCTAAACATTTGTTCTGAATATGCCCAGTGAAGCCATCATGGGCCTGAGTGTTTAGTCTTATAAGGGAACATCTTTGTAGATGATAGCTGTCACTTGTCCACTCTTCACCTTCGGTGGGATGATGGTATTCACATTGCATGCCTCCCCCACCCAAGATGATTGGCATCTTGGATAAAGGGTCTGTGGCTGTGATGGGAATTCTGCTGAGTTCTCCTTCCATCCTCTTCCCTGTTCTCTCTGATGTAGCGCTCCCATTTTCTGTTCTGTGGCTTCGTTCCAGCCCGCACGCTCCTCCTGCTCTGCCTACCTCTTGTAATGAATTGTTTGGCTTGGTTTGGGCTTTGCCACTGGATAGTGCATCTCAGACTGCAGTTTTGTACATCTTTGCCTAGATCAGCCTCCTGAAATATGACACCCCATTTTGAGTTCTGTACTCCTAGCTCTTGCCTGTTTGGGTAGGAACATTTGCTCTGCATATGAAAATGTTAGTCACGTTACTTTACAGACACAATCCCTGTGAAAATATGATCCTGTAATTGAGTATTTTTAACCAACATCACATTTTGTTATCGTTCAATGTCTTGGAACATTGAGTGATATGTTGTCCTTTGAATACAAAGTACATGTTCCACATCCTTTTTTTGAGTTGTTTTTCATTAGTGGTGGCTCTGTGTCAATTCCGTCTTCCTTCTTGTAGCCAATGGCTTGTACAGTTGAGCTAAAGGAGCAGTCTGTGCCCACGGACTGATCAGGGTGAACTGATGTCTGAGACTTCTGCTCTAGCCAACTGGTTAATCCACTATGGTAATTAAGCCATTATAGTTTGAGGGAGTTGTTTGCTGAACCTTTTTGAATGTTTCATCATATGGACTTCTCTTCCTTAGTGTGTGTGTATTTTATCTGTTTGGTAATGCCTCTTACCCTCTCTTCCTTGGCATCACAGTAACATTATTGAGATAGCATTGTGATTTTCATTTTATATTTGCAATGCCAGTTAATAACCGATGAGGCGCCCACACACCCAAAGCTACTGAGCGTATCATCGCCCATAGCAATAACGGTTGTCCTCGGTGAACCCTGTTTTCCGGCCTTCAGGCCAGGATAGGCGTGACTGAGCTGAAAGCTTGGCTGGATGGAAATATTTTTTGCATATTATTCTGCTGGGGGGAGGTTGTCTCTGTCCATGAGATGGCACAACTGAAGAATTAGCAGTTGAATTTTATCAAAGCTTTTATGTTTATTTTTCCCATTTTTGTGATTGATAGTCACAAGTAAAAGAAAACACAGACATTTCACAATTTCTGTGACTGCATAGTTGTGTCTTGTTTCCAGTTGTTACAAAATGATTTATGCACCCTCTTACCCCACATCCCAGGAAAGGTGCAGGGGATGGGAAAACACCTTTACCATCTTTGCTCATCCACAAAGGCTCTCTCAAGAGTGCAGCAATGGATTTTACGGACTGTATCTGGCACTCTCTTTGGCATGCTGAGCCAGAGAAAGGACTGGCAGTAGTGGCTAGATCAGTGTGAACTAGTCCTTGTGTGGATCCGTTGCCTGACGGTGGCTAGTGGGTACCATGGCTGGCTCCTCATTTAGTGCCTCAGCTGTGCCCTGGCACAACGGAGTTGAGAAAGGGAGCCTGGATTTTTGTCCCAGCCCCACCATTACTCAGGTATTCTAATTTTGAGTCTTAAGGAACAGAAACCCACTCAAGCTACATCAAGTCAAAAGTGTTATTGAAAAATAAAGAGAGACGGTAAGGAATCCAAAGATGGAAGTCTAGGTCAACTGTAGGGGGCCTGGACTAGCAATGGCAAGGTCATCCTTTCTCTCTCTCTGGGTCCCTGGTGTTGTCCTCTCTTCCCTCTGTAAGTCTCCTTTAGTTTCCTGACTTTCTGCAGATTGACCTTGTCTGCACACCCAGAGTTTGTTTCTGCACAGCTTTGACTTGCACCAGGTTTTGGTTTGCCATTCGCCACCTTTGCCACCCACCCTCAGTGACCCTTTTCCCAGTTCCAACTCCTTGGTCTCTGTCTTCTCTTTCAGTAACCCAATTCCAGAATTCCCAGGAGGAATGTCCGATGCCTGGTTTGGCTCTGGTTCTGACCTAGCTGGGGTCAAACCGTGGCCGCGTGGGTCAGGCCCTTGCTCAGGGCACCGGGCGAGCAAAGGTTGTCAGCACAGCAGGTGCCCCAAAGCTTGCCATTGACCCTTCTGAGCTTCCTGTTGTCATGTCCACAAGACAAGGAGGTGGCAGTGGGTCTCATTCTTCTACTCAGCGCCTCCCTTGTGGCGTGCGTTAACCCATCCCCTGCTGCTGTTGTCTTCTCTCCAGGAAGCAATGCCTGTGTGGCCAGGCCGTGCAGCCTGCTGTGCCTGCCCAAGGCCAACAACAGTAAAAGCTGCAGGTGTCCAGAGGGTGTGAACAGCAGTGTGCTCCCTTCCGGGGACCTGATGTGTGACTGCCCTCGGGGCTATCAGCTGAAGAACAACACCTGTGTCAAAGAAGGTGCGTCCCTTTTTCTTTTCTGCCCATCATCCTCCCTCCCTCCCTCCTTCCCTCCATCCCTCCTCCCTCCCAGTGCTCTGTTTCCCAACCTTTTCTGGGTTATCGGAAAAAGTCCAAGGTAAAAGTCAGATCCACCAGACACATATAAGAATCCTGGTTTGGGTTCTGGGCCTCAGTCGGAACAGGCCTAGGCTGTTCATTTAAAAGTAACAGCTGTGCTTTGGGTTTCATGTCGGATGAAACCGACCTTCCTTTTCTTTTGCTGCTTCCTCTCCTCCTTGTCCCTCACTTCTTGGGCTCTCCACATTCTCCTGCTTCGTGTGAGTTGGACCGACCTGACTGGGAGCAATAGCTAGTGTGACTCCTTTACAGTTGACTTTCTCGCACCTAGCAGTCATCCATCCTCTCGCCCCAGCCCAGCCCAAAATGTCCTGAACATCCAGACCAATGTCTGCAAAGGGATTTGAGTCTTGACGTCCAAACTGTGACCAAGTGGCTGTAACAGCCTCACGCCTACTCCCCTTCTGAATTTTTTTTTTTAGACAGAGTCTCACCCTGTTGCCCAGGCTAGAGTGCCGTGGCATCAGCCTAGCTCACAGCAACCTCAAACTCCTGGGCTCAAGCAATCCTACTGCCTCAGCCTCCCGAGTAGCTGGGACTACAGGCATGCACCACCATGCCCGGCTATTTTTTTTCTATATATATTTTTAGCTGTCCAGATCATTTCTTTCTATTTTTTTAGTAGAGCCGGGGTCTCGCTCTTGCTCAGGCTGGTCTCGAACCCCCTTTTGAATTTGAATGTACGGATTTAAATTTTTTGTCCTCTGAAAACCTATGTGATTTTTCCTTGCTGTCTAGTTTTTACCACATCCCTGGTCCCCAGCCTCATACTTCTGTCAGTGAGGAGAAGCCCTGGAAGGACACCTGGCCATGCAGTGCCCCGGATTGGTGGCAGAAACCCTGCTCTGCCTTATTCCCAAGGTTATATTTGCTTTGTAATCCTAACCTCACTGCTCACAGCAGCCTCTGAGTCCAAGGCAGTGAAGTACACAAAAGAAGGCTTAGAGTTGATCTTCCTTAAGAAATACAATTGGAGAAAAGATAAGCCTTCCTTTCTTAGAAACAAGAGACTTTCTTTCAGTTTCTCCATGTCATCTTAAAGCTATTTGGAAAGCAATAGAGTCAACACTAAATTCCAAGAGGTGGGGGGAAAAAGGCTCCTCCATAGTCCCCCTTAGAATGCCTTTGATTAGCCAAATAAGAGGCCAGTCATCACGTGTCTTTGACCCAATTGGCCAAACAATGCATTTTTTTCTGTAAGAAATTATAAGTGCTTGCTTAAAAAAGATGGCCGGGGGCAGAAAAATTTCTCAGTACATAGAGAAAATCTCCGTAACTCATTTGGTTGATAAATTGAACGTGTTAGGATATATATAACTACATAAAAAGATAGCTGTAGATATATTAAATATGTATGTTTTAATACTGTGGAAACAGTCCACTAAGGAGTTCCTGTGTAATTAGCATTTTATAATGTTGGTGTGTTCTCTACTCAGTGGGCCCAACTGGCATCATCATTATCCTTTCTCATCATTGTAACCACCTCTAAATATTCCTTCCTTCCAGCCTGCCTCCTCTCCTTCACTTGTAATTAAGAGAGAAAAGAAGGAGGCTGCTGTGGGATGCCTCCTTCCCTGTGTACAGTGTGCTTGGCATTCTTCCTGTCCCTTTACCATAAAGGCAGGGTGTTATTTGAGGAAGGGAAATGGAAACTCAAAAGAGAAAGTCCTGTGGTTGAGCAGTAAGAATAATAATGGTTTCGTTTCCCCAATGGTTAGAGAACACCTGTCTCCGCAACCAGTATCGCTGCAGCAACGGGAACTGTATCAACAGCATTTGGTGGTGTGACTTCGACAACGACTGCGGGGACATGAGCGATGAGAGGAACTGCCGTGAGTCCCCTGGCTTTGCCGGGTCGCCGGCATGTCGAGCGTTGACCGTTCGGAAGGCTGGTCAGCTCTTCCTGCGCGGGGGGCCTGACGTCCAGGGCGAGGAGCCCATCACTGGTGATGCCCATCTAAGTTGATAAGGCTTGGATGGCAGAGAAAACATTTCCATATATAGATACATAGTATGAATTTTAGGTACATATTATTTTTAAAACAACCCACATGAGTTAGTTGACTACTCATTACAGGAGATTTATAAATAAACATCACATGGCAGAAACTGAGCTGATTTGGCAATCTGGACTCTAATCTTGGCTCTGGCACTGTAATAAAGCTGGTGGCTTAGACAGGTGACCAGGTAACATTCTTTGATTTGTAAATTCAATATTCAGCCTTTTCAGGGGTGGGGAACAGGTATTACCTTGTGTGGCACTCCAGTCAGTTGATGTTGGCTGCATACCAGGCTCGAGAGAGATTGTTTTAACTGGTTTGTAGTGTGTAGTTTGCCTAGAATGTGGGGACATTGGTATGCATGCCATGTAAATGTCATCTTTGGACTGTATAATTTGTAAGTTTCTAACTCAAGTATATGACCCTGTTTATCAGGATTTAACAAAAAGCAACTTCTTATAATAGATAATTTGTTAACCACAGATTTTCTCCATTCTTCACTGAATTTTTAGTAGCTTTGACATTATAAGGAGGTGATTTGCCCTTTTGTCAGTGATACAGTCAAGTACGTATTGCACACCGTCTGTTCCAGACTCTTGCTGGGCTTGGGTCTATGTTGGTGATCAAGGTGGAGACGGGGTTTGCAGTCTGAGGTGGGAGTCAGGAAGGTAGGCCGGCAGCTACAGCAGAGCCGTGAGTGCCGTGGTGGGGAAGTGCCGTGTGCATGTAGGACAGGCACCCAAATCAAACTTGGGTCGGCACTAATGAAGGGCCCTGTGGGGTGCCTGGGTGAACCACACGGAGGTGGAGGGAGGAATGTTGTAGGCACAGGACAAGCAGGGGGAGAGTTGGCACAGCCGGGCAATGTTGGGTGGGCCCAGGGGGGCAAGGTGAGGCTGGATGGGTGAGCAGGGCCCAGGTCAGCAAGGGCCTTGTGGACATTATTGGAGGAGCAGTTGGAACCATGATACGATTTCACCTTGGGAAAGATAAGCAGCGAGCAGAGTGCACTGGATGAGGGAAAGACCAGAGGCAGGGAAGCCAGAAACCAGGTTAGAAGTCCCCTCTTTCACGTGTTTTACCTCTGGCAACCCAGAGGCTCATTTCCAATTTGTCCTGTAAGAGCAGATTGATGGGCGGCTCTAGATGCTCACCTGGCCCCTGGCAGATACGTAGCCAGTCACCTGTGCAGCCTGTGCCAGGCTCCCATGCCGCTTCATCCAGAAAGCAAGTTGAGAAGTATTCAGCCCCTCAAACTCTTCTGGGCCCTGCAGTCCTGTTGTCTGCCCCTTTCGGCAGATGGGAGGTTATTTGCAAAGCCTCGATTACTTTCCCTTGGCTTCAGTGGACGGCTTTCACCCCGAGGGAGAAGAGCTTCTTGAATGGCAGGTTTGGGAAAGCCTCTCTGTGTCTGTCTTTTCTACAGAAAGAGCCTATGAAGCCTTCTCTACCTACCAGAGTGGCAGGAAGCTGTGATATTTGTGGGGCAATAGCCAAAGCTCTTCAAAAACATTTATGCTTATTAACAGCATTGAAGCAGAATGTGGAAAGGAGTTAATTTATTACATATCGGGGTGGGGCAAGAGATGCTTCTTAGAATTAACACGTTGCAAGGAAATTGCCCAGTCATAGGCACAGTGGAAGCAGCTAGATACACACCAGATGACCTTGTAGCCAATAGCTAGGGACACAGGTGGCACGTCATTCCTCCTTGTGCCCTTGGGCTTAGCTTCTACTAAATGGACAAGCTGGATCTTGTGTTGGCTCCCAGATTTGAGAGAAATGAAGACCTCCCTATTTTGGGAGTAGCCTCCTGCCCTCAGTGGCTTCCTTCTACTCAGCCCCTGAGCTCCGTTTCCCTCTTCAGTTTTCTTACACGCAGAGTTTAAGGTCCTGCTCTGGGTGAAGTATGGTGCTGCCACTGCCCTCCTCCTCGCTTGGTGTGAGTGTCAGCTGGGATTGACTTTCCGGAGTCCCCAAGACTTGCTCTCTTTTCTGCTCCTTCTCACTTGCACTTGGCTTAGGTCCCCACACATCATGGGGGCAGAGGCATGGAGATGACGAACGGAGGGATATAAAACGCGGAGCCGGGAATCGAGAGAGAGGGGCTTATCTGTGCCTTCACGCGTGGCTCCCTTACCAGGGAAGTCGCAGGTGGAGGAGAGACTTGCTTATGGAGATGGCGAGAGGCGCCTCGCTCACAGGCAGGGCTGCAGGAAGACAGGCCGTGAGACTGGGTACTGCTGGATGGGGAGTTAAGTGAGGTTCCCCGTCAGCTGCCAGGGAACTGAAGAGGAGGGAGGACGAAGGGACGTGGGAGGGATGTTGTCAGTAGATTTCCCTCCCTCTTAAACAGACTCCTCCAGCTGGGTGGTTGTCAGGCGCTCAAGGTTTTGACGTGAATCCCCTGCCGTCTTGTCATTTTTGCATTCATCCCCTGCCTCCCACCACGAGCTCAATTACAGAGAAGAAATGGAGCCTCAGATAAAAGCTGCTGGGATGTGTAACAGCAGTGCTGCCGTTTGGTGTTTCATCTCACGCACACCCCACCCTCCGTCCCAGGATTCTGTTCTGCTACGTTTCACTCTCGGTGTCAGCCCCTCACTGCTGCCGACAGCGGCCGCCTTCCTCGCACCTTTCCTAGGGGGGGGGTCTTTCTCTGGGTTCTAGAGATTGTGCTTAAGCACAAGAAATTTCTGTGTAGGAGAGAGAGAAAATCTAATTCTGTGCTCATTCTGATGCCAGAAGGGCATGAGGAATGCTGAGGAAGAGAAGTGACATTTGTTTAGAGCCCGTTATATCCTGTTTAGTAGGTTCTGGTCCCAAACTTGTTCCCTTATTATCTTCATAACAGTGGTACCAGGTAGGTGTTATCTCTAGTTTATGGTAGAGGCAATGGAGGCACGGAATGGCTCACTTATGTAAGTTGTAGGTAGTAGAATCAAGATTCAAATCTAGTCTTTCTGACTGTGATCACAGGTGCTCAGCTACATTACCTAACCCTCATTTTACTGCTGAGGAAACTGAGCCTTATGGAGGTTAAAATGAATTGCCAGAGGGAAGAGGTAGAGCCCAGATTTGAAGCCTAGTCTTTTTTTTTTTGAGGCAGAGTCTCCCTCTGTTGCTTGGGTAGAGTGTCGTGGCATCAGCCTAGCTCACAGCAACCTCAAACTCCTGGGCTTAAATGATCCTCCTTTGTCAGCCTCCCGAGTAGCTGGGACTACAAGCGCTTGCCACCACACCCAGCTAATTTTTCCATTTTTAATAGAGATAGGGTCTTGCTCTTGCTCAGGCCGGTCTCAAACTCCTGAGTTCAAGGGATCCTCCTACCTCAGCCTCCCAGAGTGCTAGGATTACAGGCGTGAGCCACTGTCCCCAGCCTGACGCCCAGTCTTGACTGACTGCAGGCACAGCCCATGTTCCCCCACTACACAACTCTACCTCCACTGCCTTCTCCAGCTAGACGATGAGGCGCCAGCTGCCTGAGTGAAATTGGGATTCCCTAATAGCAGTTTTATAGATAAAGGTATTTGTGCCACTTAGGACGACAGCTTCCTATCTGAGGGGATCTTCGGAGGTGATCTAGCCCATCACCTCCTCCCAGCCAGACAACAGTTTCTCACTTTTCCCAGCCCTGTTCTGATCTGGAAGCTGTCCATGAAAGATATGCCCTTATCTCCTTCAGTTGTAAATTTCAGGTTCTCATGCAGTTTATTTCTTCTATAAGTCTAAGTTTAATTTCTGTTGCTATAATTAAAATCTGCTTCCTTCTATCTTTTAATTGGTTTTCCAGTAGGATGTTTGTATCTGGGGGGAATTAATTGTACCTAATGGACTATGTCTTTCTCTCCCATTTAGCTACCACCATATGTGATCTGGACACCCAGTTTCGTTGCCAGGAGTCTGGGACTTGTATCCCGCTGTCCTATAAATGTGACCTTGAGGATGACTGTGGAGACAACAGTGATGAAAGTCATTGTGGTAAGGGGACATGCCGTCCAGAAACTGTGTTTTGGAGAGGGGTTCACCATGCTTGCTCACTGGGCTGTACTGATGGACAGGGTGGGTCGGAAGTAGAGGGTTTCTGATAGTCATTTCAGGATTTATGACATTCTAGCTGAATGACCGTCTCCCCACCCACATGGTAGGGTTGCGTCATTTCCTTTCTCCATTCATTTCTTAAGAGGTTGTTTGCTGCTTGTTATGAGGATTCAATTCTGCCAGAAACACTTGATCTAGAGTTAATGGGATGCTGGATTCATGGCCCTAGACTCAGTTCCTGTCACTTATTTACTCTCAGATTAGCTGCTGTTTTCTAATCTGAAAGATGGGGAAATGACCCTGCTTTGCTTGGTGATTGGAGAGATGCTATAAGAATGAAAGGTGCTTAGTGAGGAAGTAAGATTTCTGAATGAATTCAGAGGGTTACTGACAACTATACAGAGTTGGCCCATATCTCTGAATGGGTGTGAGATTAGCCTGCTAAAGACACAGATCTGAACCTTTGTGAACTGTTTTTTTTCTTTAACCAATTTAATTCAATAAGCTCTGTTAGAAGTCAGCAGGTGGTATAGGCATTGACTGAGTATCTGTTTACTGAATGGAAATGTTTATGTTTAGAGAAACAGTGGGTTATGGCAAGGAATGATAGGGATTCTCTAGTCCAATCCTTTTAATTGCTACATTAAGTGACCGGGGTCTGCAGATGTCAGGGGGCTTATTCAGGGTGATACAATTAGTTTGTATCAGAATGAGGAACTGGGATCCATCTCTCCTATTCTCTAATCCCACGCCCTTTCTGTTGTGATGTACTGCCCTGTCAGTGTCATGAGACCTATGTTAGTTAATAGGCTCCAGTCCCAAGCTCATAGTTGCTTGCAGTGGAAGGAAATGTTATGTGATACGCATAGTGTGCGGGATTGAGGTGTCGGGGGGGGAAGTGGAGTGGAGGCCAGGAGCTGAAGCTGACCTGGCAATAAGCTGGCCTGGCCCTGCCTGGCCTTCCCTCGCTGCACATGGACAGGGCCTGCTTTCTTATGAGCAGGTGGTTTGCCCAACAGGAACTGGAATAAGCGGGGCCCAGGCTGCTCATAAATCATCCTAATGCACATTACCTAACACAGCACAGCCAGGGCCACCTTCACACGAAAGATGCCCCCAGCCTGGCACTTGGGGGAATTTTTTTTTTTTTTTAATTTCATAGTTTTTGTTCATTAAGTGCCAGAGAACACGTCTTTGGGATTCACAACTGTTTTCCCTTCATTCCTACCATTTTTCTCCCCAGCTCTTAGAAGGGTGAAGTGTGCAGCTAGTTTTGCTCCATAGGAGGGGAACTCCACAGGGTTCCATGTTTCTGAGGTCATCTCCCCCACACACTGGGCACACGTTTGACTGTTGAACAGCTTCATTCTTCCCTCCGTTCGTGGCCCATTCTTGCTAGTTTGTCCTGAATTCGTCGCAAGGTCCCCGTTAGTCCCTTCCTCTGATGCAGGACCTCTTCGTAAGTCTCCATACACCTTCCTCATAAATATCAGATTTACCAGCTTCACCATCAGCCTGTCTCTTGGGGAGAGTGACCGGGACGGCTGCCCTGGGCCCCATGCTTAGCAACTCTTGTTTTCTGATACTCTGTAAATTCCATGTGAAAGTTCTGTGCCTCAGTTCATTCAGGCGCCTATAACACAATACCTTAGACTGGGTAATTTATAAACTATAGAAATTTATTGCTCATAGTTCTGGAGGCTGAGAAGTCCAAGATCAGATACCAGCAGTTTCAGAGTCTGATGAGGGCCTGTTCCTCATGGGTGACGCTTTCTCTGCGTCCTCACATGGCAGAGGGGTGAACGGCTCCCTCGCACCTCTTTTATAGGGTCACTAATCCCATTGACGAGGGCTCTACCCTCATGACTTTATTACCTTGTAAAGGCCCCCCCTCTTAATACTATCATATTAGTGATTAAGTTTCAACATACAAAGTTTAAACACTTGAATTTTCCTAGCCTCTAGAACTGTGAGAAGTAATTTTCTATTGTGTATAGTAAATTCAGACCATAGCATTTTGTTTTAATGATCTCCCCAGGAGCTTTGAAAGATGTTGCCAGGGCAGCCTCCTTTCATGTCTGGGTCAAGCTGCACTGGTTTGTTTGCACCAGGTCCCCACCCTTCTAGGGACAGTACCTCTACCCACATCCCTGGAGCTCTGCCCACAGAAAGTCCAGAGCTATTTTTCCTCCGTTTTAGAAAATCAGCACTGATCTCACTTCCCCTGAGCCGAGCATCTCACAGTGACCGGCACACAAGGACCGTGCAGTGCTACTTTTCTGAAACCACAGGCTATGTCTCTAGGAGTGTTCTGTTTCTTGAAAGTTCTACTCCCTGGCCTCCTCAATCACTGCTTCCTAACCTTCTTCCCATCACAGCGAGCATAGAAAATGATAATATTTGTGGAGTGCACTGGGATGAATGGACAGGCTGCTCTTGCCAAAAGGCAACAAGCTGGGAGAGTCTGACAGTATCAGTATCTCGTACCTGTAACCCATTTGCAGCATACTCATTGGAAACTATCTTAGGTGACCTTACTTTTCCTGGTTGTCCGTGTTTTCTACAGATAATCAGTGATACTAGATCCGTCTGTGACCCTTAGGAGCTTTGCACGAGGGACGGAATTGTGAGCGAGCTGTTGTCCTCACATCTGTCTGTGGTCTCCCCTGCAGAAATGCACCAGTGCCGGAGTGACGAATACAACTGCAGCTCTGGCATGTGCATCCGCTCTTCCTGGGTGTGTGATGGGGACAACGACTGCAGGGACTGGTCTGACGAAGCCAACTGTACCGGTCAGTACTTCCAGGAGTTGGGGAGGTTGTGGGGGAATGAAAACAAATTCCGTTTAAGAGCCATCACCTTGTACCCAATAATTACATGTGATTATGTGTTGATGAAAAATTACAATAAAAATTAAGGAAAAAAAAAACCCAGATTTTGTTACCTGATCAGTAAATTTGCTCTACAGCCTCCTCTAGAAGTTGTTACTCAGTTCTCTCTTAAACCCCTCTAGTGATTTTGGGCAGAGGAGATAAAGATGTTTCATTTAAACATTTTATGATCAGGGCAGATCTGCTTTTACAACCCAATAATTCAGACTTCATTTTGCAATTCACTGGTGAGTCAACTTCTCAATCATCTGGGGTCAGTCATTAATCTTGGGAATTATTGGAGTGACTTTTAATCTCACATCTTAACTGCCTTTGCCCCCAGGATACCCCAATGCCTCCTACACTGCCCAGCATCTGGTGGCTCGAAGCATGCCTCCTAATTTGTAAAAGCAAATGCAAAGAAGGCAGATCTGTGAAATCCCAAACTTAAGTGTAAATTACTGTGCATTATGCTTTGGGTTAGACTTGGTTCCTGAAGAACAGAAATGACCTTGTCTTTTACCCCTTTGTGTTCTCACAGTACCCAGCACATAGTAGGGGATGTGCTCAGAGAACCTTTGTGGATTGAATAATTTTATATAACTGCGTCACTCCATTTGTTTTAGTTTAGAGGTGACCTCACATGGCCTTACAACACACAGGATATTCTGTGATGTTCCCAAATTCTGTCCCCTTGGAAAGTTCACCCCTATTCTTTCCGGCACAGTCTCAGTGTCTGCTCCTTTGCTTCTGGAAAGACTGCAGGAAAATGCCTCTCTCTGTATGCAAGTATGGCCTGCGGAAAGATTGGAAAAACCAAGGTCCACAAAGGCGCTGCCATCAGCCCAGGAAACACATGAATGCTGTTTGGAAGCTTTGGGTTTGGATGGATAATTAGTTAATAAATTAGAAGGGTGCACTTGGGCATTTCAGTTTATAAATTGCAGTATGATTGAACATCTTGTTATCACAACCACATTAGTCAAACTCGTGTTTCAGCAGCATGTGCTGGTCTTCCGGAATGATTTGATAAGTTCATTTCCATGGGAGAACATGTCATAAACTCCTGGTTTTATCTCTGGTTTTCTTCTGGCACGGCTAACTGGGGAAAACTTGTGGCTCAACTGCAGCCTTGTTCCGATGGCTGTTCTCCCAGACCTTTTAAGGATGATTCTCTTTCTCCGTCGTCTCAGAATAGTTGTAGGTCGGATGTGAGTTCATTATGATGTGTGGCATGACACTTCATTTTCTGACCTACTCAATTAAGCTACATGCAATGCCAGAACAAACAGGTCAAGGCCGGCTGACCTCCTGTTGGCATCAGCTCAGAGCCATACTTTCTGCTGGGAATATTCCTTACTCTTCTCTTATGCTTTCTGTGGGACCATTGGAGTTTTCTTTATTCCCTTCAGCGCCCCCTACTCCTCCCCCTCCATTGTTTTTGAACTTACACATCTGATTTCTGGTGGTTTTTTAAATTTTTATATTAGCTGTTACCTTTAGACATTTTATGTGTGTATTCTTAATATCTTTCCCCACTTCTAAATATACAAGGATTTAAGAATGGTTGGATTCAAATCTCTGCCCACAGTTCCAATACTAAAATACTTAGTATTTTAAAACACCAAATATTTAGTACCTTAGTTTTATATTTTAAAAATCCTAAAATTAGTCATTATTTTTAACAACCAAACTTATTTATAGGTACATAACTGTTTACCAGCGACCTTTGTTTCTTGCATCTAATGCCTCCTTTCGACGTGCATCCTTCTGTGGTTCTTGCAGCAGGAGTCTGTGAGCAGGAAACTCTTTCAAGATTTTGTTTGTATAAACATGTCTTTATTTTACCCTCAATCTTGAATTCAGATGAGTCTGGGTTTCTAGGTTTGTAATAATTTTCTGTATTTTGGTAGAATTATTTCATTTTTTCCAGCCTCTTTTGTGCTGAGGTATTATATATTCTGCTGTCAGGTCATCTGTTCAACTAGCAGATATTCTTTTCTTTCTAGTTATCTTTCGTTTTTTTTTTTTTTTTTGGTCATTGTTGTTATGCAGTTTCACCTACCTGGGTGTGAATTTAGTTACTGTACCTGAGACTTGTTTTCTTTTTAAAATATGAGGATTTATTATTTTTTTCCCCCAATTCTGAGAACTTACAGTCACTGACTCTTCAGCTATGCCTGCTTACTACTTTCTCTGGTCTTATCTTGAGCAGTTACTATTAGTCATTTGCTGGACTGCCTCATTCTGCTGTTGATGCCTCTTGTTTGCGTTAAATATGTTTGTTGTCTTTATGAGTGTGCTAGAATCTGAGTTACTTTTTCAGATTTACCTTCCAGTTCAACAGTTCTATTTTCAGCTGAATCTAATCTGCTGTTTCGCATATCTATTAAGCAATATGAGCTGGTTTTTTGTATCTAGAAGTTCTGTTTGGTTCTTTTTCAAATCTGCCTTTTATGTTTCAGTGTTCTTTGCTTATGCTTTGTTTTTTCTTCTGTGTCATTAATCATTCAAATTGTGTTTATAGTCTTATTTCTTTTCCCTCATGCACTTCCTCATAGTCCAGTGCTTTGTAAGAAATGAGGCGGTACACCCCTCCTTTTAGTACCTAATTCATCTGTTCTGCTCCGCTTATGTTTGGCTAATGCTTTTGATCAGGTGTTCAAGCAGGTCTTGATGAATCAGAAAAGTTCTTTCTGAGTCACAGCATAAGTCATAGGGTAATGACCTGTATTTGAAACTGATATTCCATTTCCGTGGATTAAAGTCAATTTCTTCTATCCTTATAATTAAAAAAAAAAACTATTTATGGAGTATGCATTATTTACCAGCCATTTAAAATAAGAGAGCTAGTAAGTTACTCAGATGATAGAAAAATACAGAAGAAGAATATGTAATGCATTCTAGTCATACCTGACCACTTGCATGAAATTGTGCAGACTGATCGGTCTTTCCAAGCTCAGCGTCTGTGGTAGAATCGGGATATCTCAGACATGCCTCCCAGAATTGTCATTTGGAAACTCCACTAGCACTCTGAAGTTGTTCTCAATTAGAAATGAAATGCAACTGAAATCCATACCTTCCACTCCGG
>CM052438.1:102675398-102852112 GCA_028533085.1 Varecia variegata | reverse complement strand
GTTTTAAGAAGATGTTTAATGGATTCTGAGTGCCAATGGTTGTAAACACTTCCTGTAGACTTATTTTCACCCTACCAAATGCAGCCTTGGTCTTTGGGGAGATGGGAAGATACAGACAATGGATCACCACTTGTTTTAACATGGTTTGAAAAATCAGGTTCTTTGTGTCACCGACCATTGCAACAAATAGCCTCAAATTCAGTAGGCATTGGGACATTGTAAGCCGATTTTCCCAGTCCTTGAGCAGCTTACTGCCAACTGTCTCAATTGAATCAAAGATTATAGTTTTCTCTCAACAACCCACTTCTGTTTGTTTTGCCTCCTTCTGTTGTGAAGACATCCTGTCCACACGTTTAACCTAACAGAGACCATCTATCTAGGTTCTATTATTTTGTGTTGGTTGTAAACAAGGCCAGTCCAGCTTTCATTCAGCGATGCACCGACACAAACAGCTTTCTGTTTCAGAGGAGGATGGAGAACTCCGACAGTTGGTCGAGTTGCTTGGGTTTGAGGCAAATCGTACACATTTGAATTAGTCTTTGACTAGGAGTTCAAGATGTTTCTAAATGACTTCCAGGTGGCCTCAGCCCGTGTGTGCAGATGAGGCTGTTCGTTTCTAACAGTGACTCTCTGTTTCCTAGCTCCTTTTTTTCCTCTTGGTGATTGTAATGGACACCATGTATCCTTGGCTGGTACATGTTGCTCTCGACTATACAGAAAGTTAGACAATTCTAGGTTCTGGGGCCTGCTTTCTTTGCAATTTGGATGACTCTTTTATGTTCTTTGGGCCTGAGGTTTTCCATATTTGAAATTGCATAGTGTTTTTAAGAATTGTAAGGTCATGGCCTTTCACAGCTTAGAAGAGCCCTTAAATATCAGTGTAAGGATAATGAAATTGAGGCAGCCAGACAGTGGCTGGGTCGGGTCCAGAACTTGGTCTCCTGAGCACACCCTACCTCTCCTTATATCACAGTATCTGGATGAATGAGAGGATTTAATGTGAGAAGATAAAGTACCAATGTATAGTAGAAAAAGTACAGGCTTTGAACTTGAACCACCTTGATGCTGTTACTTAATTGCCTATAAGTGTCTTAATTCTCTAAGCCTGTTTCTCATTTGTGAAAGGGGTTCATAGGTTGTTGTGAAGAGCGAGTGATGTTTTAATGTGTGCATCTGTGCCCATGCAATGGCTTGTGTCACTTCTTACAGACCCATGGGCTCAAATCATTGCCCATCGAGGGAGCTGCCCTCTGCTGTAAGATCAGCCCTGGGTGCCTAATTTCCGGCCGAGGAGAAACTCAGACACTCCTGCAGGTTCTACCTTATAACCTAGTATGAACCTCCTTGCAGTCTGCCCCTTGACAGCTGGTAGGGGATGGAGCAGAGGGGTGTGACTGTGTCTCTCTTCTCTGTTGCAGCCATCTACCACACCTGCGAGGCCTCCAACTTCCAGTGCCGCAATGGACACTGTATTCCCCAGCGGTGGGCGTGTGACGGTGACACGGACTGCCAGGACGGTTCTGATGAGGATCCAGTCAACTGTGGTAAATGCAAATGCTTCAGGTCCCACCTGGAGCTTCCCCAGTGTCTGCTGTTCAGGAAGAAAGGCAGCAGATGGGCCAGGGAATGAAATACCCGTATTTCCACTCTGGCAACTGAACAAGCCCACCCACTTTCCATGTCCTGTTGCCTTGTGATATATCAGGGTGTATTATATAGTCTTAGGCATCAAGTAAGCAGTCTGCCTCACACACATACAAAATACATAAAACGCTTTTTTATACCAAATGTTTTTAAGGGTGTCTGTCCTTATTCTTTTGCCATTCCAAATTTTCATGGGATTATAGTTGTTGTCTATATATTGTTAGACATTTACTTCTTTCATGTTATAATATTAAATAAGATGTTTTTATACATCTGTGTTTTTCAGTAGTTAGCATTTTTATGGAAGATGCTTATTCACTTTTTAATAACATAGTTTATTTAGTTGCTTCTGACTAAGTTGGCATTTAGTTGGGCATTTTTACACTATGATGCTAGTATTCTTGTCCTTGGAGATAAAGCCTTGTTTTTCCTTTAAGATATTTCCTTGGCTACATTCTTCAATATGGAGTTGTGGGGTGGAAGGTTCTGCCCAGTTTTTATGATTATCTTTAAGTATTTCCAGATTTCATTTCCAAGGGATTATACCAAATGCATCTCCACTGGCAATATAGTGCATGTTCCCCTAAGTCTCTCTGGGTTTTCAAAGGCTAGATTTCTATCTTTTTAGTTAATATAATTAACTAATTTAATATGTTTGTCTCACATAATTTTAACTTATACCTTTTTATTATTAACTTTTTCTACTAAATATTAACCATTTCCCCCAATAGTGGTACTCATTTACTGTTTCTCTTTCTGTTTGATATCCTTTGACTAATTTTCTAGGAATGATGACTTTTTACATGATTAAAACACATTTTTGTTTCTTTTACCTAATCCTCATGGAACCATTCTACCAAGAGCTGGGTTTGCAAAGGCTATCCATGGCTGCCCTGCTAGAACTGGTTTTCAAGTCTGATGTCTGGCAGTGAGTCTCTGCTCAGGAGGAAGGGTGACCTACTGAGGATTCTGATCTAAGCATCAGGATACCTTAGTTCTAGTTTAATTTCCCGTGGAACTGGTTGTGAAACCTCCAGCTCTTAACATCGAAGTGTACTTCCTCTACAAGGGCTTTGCTTTAGAATTCCTGAAGAATTAAAGTGGTGAGTGACTTAGCTTCGAAAAACCAGGATTTCATAATTAGGATTCATGTCCTCCTTTTTTTCTATTCATGGAAGCATTTCCTTCTCTTCTTAAAAATATACTTGATTTTTGAATAGGGGATACGTTCACCTGCTTGAAAATGGAAAAAGTATAAAAAGGTATACCGTAAAGGTTGGTCTGCCCGATTCCCACCCTTTCCCCGTAGGAAGCCATAGTTATATATACTTCCAGAACATTTTTGTGCATATATACACAAATTTAAATTTACTGTGTATTCTTGTCCTATTTTACACAAGTAATGTTTTACTCTGCATATTGTTTTTTTAACTTGTTTTTTGACATAACTGTATGTCTAGGACATAATTTTTCATGGAGCACTTCGGTCTCTTTATAGCTATCTAGTGTTCCAATGTACAGTAATTTATTAAACAATCTCCAATTGATGGACAGTTTTTAATCTATAACAAACAGTGTTGCAGTGCAACACTTGTACTAACTTTAAGAACAAGATTGTAACCTTGTACTTAACATCATTTTTTAATTGCTGTAAGTAGAATGCATTTCTCTAAGTGGAATTTCTGGATAAAAGTTTATGTGCATTTGTCATTTTGCTAGCTATGGCCAATTGCTCTCTCTAGTGGTGGTACAAATTTATACTCCCACCAACAGTATACATGCCTGCCTATTTCCTCTTTGTCATTCTTCTCTGTTGTTGAATTAAATTTCAGAGAAGAAGTGCAATGGATTCCGCTGCCCCAATGGCACTTGCATCCCATCCAGCAAACATTGCGACGGCCTCCGCGACTGCTCAGACGGCTCCGATGAACAGCACTGCGGTGAGTCCAGTCCCCACCCCGGGGCAGCACCACGGCCTGAGGGGTGTGAGTGAAGAGTGTATGCTGGAATAAATCCTTTCATTTCCTCAATACCTGCTGAGGTTAGCTTTTAACTGAGTTGACCCCTGAGTGCTTGGCCAGGACTCGTGGGGCTGATCATGGCAGGCAGCCAAGGTTTGGGTAAAGCAGAGCAGGAGGGGGCGGGATGGTAGATCAGTTCATACTTCCGTGAATGTTATTGTGTCATTGCAATATGTTCTGTGAATCAGCCGACTGTTTAGAATTGTGCACTTCTACTTGGTTTTATTAGTGTTGCTGACAATCACTTGGGAAACATTTTTAGGCCAGGTGACCCTTTAGCCCCAGAAAGATGCCTTGGGTTAGTGATGGTCATCCTTGAGTGTATATTAGAATCACCTGGGAGCTTTGAAAGCTTCTGGTACCTGGGCGACACCCCCAGAGATGCTGATTTAATTAGTCTAGGGAGTGGCTTGGGCGTCGAGATTGTTTACGGTGCTTAGTTTCCAGTCCTCTTGTGCATGCCAGGCTGAGAGCTGATGCTTTAGTGCAGGGGTGGAAAACTGTCCTGTGGGTGAGATCCAGCCCATAACCTCTCCATTAAATGAAGTTTTCTTTGAATACAGTAACTACCACCTGTTCACATATTGTATATGGCTGCTTTTGTGCTGTAGTGGCAGGATCCCATAGGTGTAACAGAGGCTGTGTGTGACCTGCAAACCCTAAAATATTTGCTCTCTGGTTTGTGTTAGTTGGGGTTCTTCAGAAAAACAGAACCAATAGAGTGTATGTGTGTGTGTGTGTGTGTGTGTGTGTGTGTGTAGACAGAGAGAGAGAGAGATTTATTTTAGGGAATTGATTCATGTTAGATTATGGAGGCTGGAAAGTCCCAAATCTGCAGAGAGCCAGCAGGCTGGAGACCCAGGGACAAGCTGAGGTTACAGTTCAGTCCCAAGGCTGTCTTCTTGTTGTGTCCTCACATGGCCTTTCTTCTGGGTGTGCATCCCTGGTGTCTCTTCCCTTTCTTAGAGGACACGAATCCTGTTGTGTTAGGGCCTCATCCTTATGACTTCCTTTAACTTTAATTACCTTTCCAAAGGCCCTATCTCCAAATACAGTCACAGTGGGTGTGAGGGCTTCAACATTTAAATTTTATGGGGACACGATTCAGTCTGGTATCACTGATCCTTCACAGAAAAAGTTTTTGACCCCTGTAATAGAGAGTCAGTGTCATATTGTAGTGATTCAGATCAGGGGCTTTGTTGTCAGATAGCTCTAAATTTCAATTTTGGCTTCACCCTCATCAGCTGTGTGCACTTGGCAAAATGCTGCTACCCCCTGTTTTCTCATTTCAAAAACAGGAACAATAAAGTCTCTTATATGTTGTCCTGAGGGTTTACCGATGCACATTATGTCAAGTGCTTTAGCTCTGAGCGTGGCACAGAGCAAGTGCTCAGTACACAGTGGCTGGTGCTGTTGTGTCCCAAGTGGATGCACGTCGGTCCCAGTGTGCATTTGGCCAGGGCTGGGGAGGGCCCAGCTTGCCCTGGGTGCTCATGGCCTTTTCTGCTCTCAGAGCCCCTCTGCACGCGCTTCATGGACTTCGTGTGTAAGAACCGCCAGCAGTGCCTGTTCCACTCCATGGTGTGCGACGGAGTCATCCAGTGCCGCGACGGATCGGACGAGGATGCGGCGTTTGCGGGATGCTGTGAGTGGGGCCGGCGGGGGTGGCGACTCACAGTCACTGACGCACCTGCACGGGATACGCCTCCATCTAGCTTGCAGGTCTTGACTGAGTGTACAGCCTGCCTACTGTGAGAAAGACTTTCCTTTGTTTAGGAAATACTGCTTCCTAGTTGCTAGTGTGTGTGTAAACGGGAGGCGAGCAAGTGACCAAGAGCTCGGCCCAGGGGTCACTTGCTCCCGTGGTCTTCGCAGCACTCACCCCACTTTGCACCTAGACGTTCATTTTACTGTCTGCCTCCTCCCTTTGAGCTTCACAGGAGCAGGGGCTCTGTTTTGTTCATTTCCGTGGCCCCCTTCCTAAAACAGTGCCCTGTGTGTAGTGTGTATATCTGTTTGCTCTGGCTGCCATGACAAGTACCAACAGAGACTTATGTTCTCACAATTCTGGAGGCTACAAGACCCAGATCAAGGTGTTGGCAGGGTTGGTTTCCTGAGGCCTCACTCCTTGGCCTTCTAGACAGCCGCCTTCTCCCTGTCTTCACACGGTCTTTCCTCTGTACATGTCTGTGTCCAGATTTCCTCTCCTGTAAGGACACCAGTCATATTGGATTAGGGCCCACCCTGATGACCTCATTCTAACTTTAATTACCTCTTTATAGACCCCATCTCCAAATATAATCACATTTCTGAGGTACTGAGGGTTAGAACTTCAACATGTGAATTTGGGAGGGATAAACTTAGCTCATAACTGGACTCAATAGAAATTCATGGAATGGATTAGTTAACAAAATGTGTGCCCTGTTACGGTTATGTTTGGCTCTTGCTTTCAGGGAATTTTCAGTTAGGTGATATCTTGGCAGAGGACACTTCCTCTTTCTCTTGTTTCTGAGCAGCACTGCTGCTCTGAGCTCCTAGCGTGGGAGTCATCGGGACTTTGTCAATGTTTGTTCCTTGTGTAGCCCAAGACCCCGAGTTCCACAAGGTGTGTGACGAGTTCGGTTTCCAGTGCCAGAACGGAGCGTGCATCAGTTTGATCTGGAAGTGCGACGGCATGGATGACTGCAGCGATTACTCTGATGAGGCCAACTGCGGTAAGAAGATTTCAGACGTGCCCCCTCGCGTCCTAATCCTCCAGTGACAGTGACACCTGTGGTGAAGGAGGGCGCTGCCAGCCCACCCACACACAGACTCGGCCTGCCCTGCCCGGTGGCAGCTGCCCCTGGTTCCTGAATTTCCCACACAGGGAATGGAGTCTTGACGTGGGAACCTGACACCTGCTAGGGAAAAGTTTATTCCATTTCCTTTCTTTTCCCAGTTGGGAGGACCACATTATCTATAAGGAATTATGGTGAATATTATGGAAGGTACTTTTTCCTCCCCTAAAAGTTACAGACCACAAGTAATAGAGTTATTGTCACCATTGGCTTATCAATCATTATTTTATTCCTTTGACAAAATGCCAGAGTGAGCACTCAGGTGGTCATTCTCGGGATATTGAAGTGTAGGTCAGAGAAACGTGAGTTAGGGGCTGGCAAGATGGGATTCTCTTGAGTTCGTGGGTGTATTTCTTGTTGCCCATTGGGTGCATGAAGCTGTCTTATGTTTCTCTGGGTGGGCAGCGCAGGTTGCCCAGAGACTTGGGTGCTGAGGAGGATGCATGTAGTTGGAGCGTGGTGTTCATGTTGGCGCAGGGGAGGCAGCTGATGGTGTGGTTCATCTCCCCAGAAAACCCCACAGAAGCCCCAAACTGCTCCCGCTACTTCCAGTTCCGGTGTGAGAATGGCCACTGCATCCCCAACAGGTGGAAATGTGACAGGGAGAACGACTGTGGGGACTGGTCAGACGAGAAGGACTGTGGAGGTAAGAGCCCCAGGTCAGCCCACACCCAGCACCAACCAGTGTAGTTCCACCTGCTGTGCAGAGTGTGCCAGCTAATTCCTGGGGTTTGTTTTGGATTTTTGGGGGAATGGTGACTGAATTTTTTTTCCTATCCCTCCCTCTCATTTTGAAATCAGTGTGATTGGTTTCGCCTGTTTTCTGGGTGATTTATTCCATATTTTGCAGGGCACAGTGAGAAATCTAGAGCCTTCCTACCCAAAATGTGGTCTGCAGACCAGCAGCACCCTCATCTCCTTGGAGCTTGTTAGAAATGTAGAACCTCTGGCCCTGCCCCAGACGTACTGAATCAGAATCTGCATTTTAACAAGATCCCCAGGTCCTGTGTGTGCCATGGTACATTTGAGAAGCACCCTTGTGGAACGTGTGCTCGTTCCTTTCCTCTCCGCATTCCCATCTCTGTACCACGTCTGGAGGTAGCTGCAGAGCAATTAAACGAGCACAGTGCTCAGCCTCAGTAGGCATTCTCTTAGCCACCCTGTGCCTCCTGAGTCACCCGTTCCTGCCATCAGCATTCCCCAGCCCCTGCAAAAACAAGCACATGTGAATATTAGCCCAGATCAAATATAGGAGGTAAGGTAAATCTATTGCCCAAAAGGGAAAAGAATTTCATCTATTGCGATACCCCCATTATACATGATTTTTTAGATGAGCTGCTGTTTAGAATCATGCCTGTCAGTGGCTTGGCTGGTCCAGCCGAAACTGGGACATTCACAGTAGGTTTGGGACACGTTTTGACTGGGATGGAGCTTCTTCTGACACTTTGTGTTTCCTTGCTTGGTGTTTCCCACAGATTCACATATTCTTCCCTCCCCAACTCCTGGGCCCTCCACGTGCCTGCCCAATTACTACCGCTGCAGCAACGGGGCCTGCGTGATGGACACCTGGGTGTGCGACGGGTACCGAGACTGTGCAGACGGCTCGGACGAGGAAGCCTGCCCCTCGCTGGGTGAGTCCTGGAGTCCTGGCCCGGGCCCTCTCCTGTGCACCTGCTGCTGTGGAGACGACCTTCCGGGGGCACACCCTGGGGACAGCCTGGCCAGGCCCTGTGCCGTCTGGGACACTGCTTTGTGGCCAGGCTGCCTGTCGCCCACAGTGCACCTCCAGGGCAGGAGACTTCCCGCCTCTCCCTGGGTTATCTAGGCCCATGGGAACCCAGAACTGCCCCGTGAGCCTCCTGCAGAGAACGGCCAGCCACCCTGCTTTCCACTGCAGCTGCAGTTGGGCCACCTTTGCCTCCTGAGTGGGAAATTATAAATTGGAATTGAGTGGAAGAGTGTGTGTGTGTGTGTGTCGCATTTAGTGTAGCATACTCTCAGGGGAGAGCACCCTGTTTCCCACTCGCTAGTCTGTCCGGCCCGTCCTACTAAAAGAAGGGTAAGCACTGCCATCTAGTGGCTAGACTCAGAGAGGCAGCGGAAGGTCTGTGCAGTCACCTTATTGTTGGAAGGCTGGGGTAGACTTTGCACCTCCATCTAGTGCATGCCCTTAATTGCAGGCAGAACAGAGGTAAGGGTGCTGTGTTCTTCCCTACACAGGAGTCTATTTCGAACTCAGTTATAATAGGAGAACAGACAGTTGTTTGCCATGCTTTGCATAATCCTTTCCCTAGCAAACTTCTAGGTCAACAGTCTGATTTTCCTCCTCTTATGACTATATTCATTCCATTGCTTCCCTGTTTAAAAATCATCAGTGGTTTCCTCTTGTTCTGTTGTCCAGAAGATCAGTTCTTGACTCTTAATTTCTATTGTCAAGGCCCTGTGTGAGCTGACTCCTCCCTTGCCTGCCTTTGTTTCTGTTCTCATTTTCTCCGCATAGACTTGCTCCTCTCTGCCTGCATGCCTGCGGCAGTGTTGCCCTTACCAGAAACCCCTGTGCCCTCAACCTTGTCCTCCTACTTTTCTCATCAGTGAAACCCACCATCCATCCGGGCAAACAGAAGCACAGATTTTATAACAAAAGAAACCTTGATATGCCCTCAGTATTTCTCAAAGTATGGCACAAAGACCAGCTATAATGGAATCACTTGGGGGATGTTTATAAAAAATGGAGAATCAGTTTCTGGGGGAGCCCAGGAGATCCCCATATGATTTTGGGGTTCATTAAATTTTTAGATTTCTGATTTGAACAAATAGGGCCCAACCTCCATGGAGTTTTCACTGACTCTTTTAACTGGTGTCCATCTCTTGAACTTACCCATTGACCTTTTGATTCTTAACTACGATCTGCCAGATACTGCTTCCTAATTATCCCATGCGTATATATCTTTTCTTCATGGCAACTGGGTTGCTGTCCTGTTCTGGGATCATGCTGTGTACTACTTTGAATTCCCCACTGTATCTGCTACAAGAATAGGAAAATAGTCGGTGTCCTATAAATGCTTCTCAAAATGAATTGTTAAAAAAACCCCAACTTTTGTTTCTGTCTTTTCCCTTCAAGGCCCACCTATCTATTGAATAACTTGATTATCCTCTCGAGAGTGTGTTTGGTTATTAGAAGTCTGACCAGGATGTTAATAGATGTGAACAAATTCTGACTAATCCAGCCAGCAAATCCCTGTTTGCATATCTCATTCAGCTTTTGTGCTTCCTTTTTTTGTGTGTGGAGTTGGTACAAATTTAAACTAGTTGTTGTCTCTAGTTCTTGGTTCTTATTTCTTTAGTGTTGAAGTTGGAGCATTCTGGTGGCTCCCTTGTTGTCCAAGATAAGTGGCATGATTTGCCTTGGCTGGCTTTCTCCCCTCTTTTTTGTATTTATCTTTAAATCACTCTTCTCCTTGTGCCTTGTGTTGTAGCTGAGTGGTTCTGGAGTTTGGACTGAAGACTCCTTTGAAAATGCAATTAAACCTATGGAATATGTACAATATCCTAAAGTTAATAATTATACTTTTTGTTTGTTTGGGTTATTGTGTACCATTTGCTAATGCTTTCCACCTTTAATAGCCTACCATGATAACTTTCCACAAGGTCCTCATGTCCAGTGACTTACGTGGCCTGGTTTTTCTCCTGGGGACATCCCTTCTAACTGTTCTCCAGGCCTGCTGCATGCCCATTGTCCTGGGGCTTTCACTGCCCCCTGGGAATTCTCTTTGTCTTTCTCCCAATTTGGATTTCTTGTTTCCTGGATATTGTGTTTTGCTGTTCCTTGGTTACTCTCTTGTTTTGGTGGAGCACACCCTCTAGTAGCTTTGTCAGGTGAAAATGATGATGCAGTGGCCGAGAATACAGTGATGATGGCTGTCAATGTGTCTGTCTCTTGAGTTTGCTGCTCTAGTTTGTATGGTGACCCTCTGTTCCTGGGGCACAGTTGTCATCTGGGTCTCTGCTCACCATCACTATCCTAAGGACCCACTTTACCTACCTCTCGTGTTCAAACTCCTGCTTTCTGTATCCCAGTTGTTTTCCTTTTTAGTTTAATCCCATGTTTTGGTAGAAAGTTCATGAGCAAAGGTATGTGGGAGGTGTATTTGAGGTCTTCCTTGTCTGAAAGTGTTTTTATTTTGTCTTTAGATTTGTTGATAGTTGGGCTGAGTTGTAAATAATTTCCTTCAGAACTTTGAAGGCATTATTCCACTGTCTTCAAGTAGTTTTTGGAAAATCCAAAGCCATATTAATTCTGATTTTTTTTTTTTTTTGTATATAACCTCTTTTTAACTCTCTGGAAGCTTATAGAATCTTCCCTTTGGCTCCAGTGTTTTGAAATTTTGCAGTGATATGCTTTGATGTGAGTCCTTTACTATCCAATGTGGTGGATGCTCACAGGCTCTTTTATTCTGGAAATGTATTTATTTGAGTTTGAGAATTTTTTTTTTTTGAAATACTTTATTAACGACATTTTTTCCCCTGTCTTCTCTTTCTTTCTGGAACTCTTGTCATTCATCTATTGGATCTTCTGATCCAGTCCTCTTACTTTTTAAAAAATAACTATTTTCTATTTTTTAAAAATGTTGTTATTTTTTCCCCCACTTTCTGAGAGATTTACTCAACTTTATCTTCCAGCTCTTCTGAGATTTTCATTTCTGCTCTCCTGGTTTTAATTTTAGGAGCTTTTTCATTTTTAGTACTGTTCCTTTGCATGGCATCCTGTTCTTTTTTCATGGATAGATATTTTTTCTTTCTGAGCATATTAAGGATATGTTTTTTTTTTTTTGAAGTTTTACTCTTGCAAAAGTCTCGATTTCTTCCAAATGGCTTTTTTTTAGGGGGGTGCAGGGCTCTGTTTTGGTTTTTATCTTTCATGTTAAAGGTTCCCCTCAGATAATCGTTGGTCACTGCTTGTGTTTAGGGCTGGGGACTGAGATGCTGCTGAGCAATTCTGAACACGTGGATGGGCGTGTCAGCTTTGAGTTTCATGGCTGGGAACTACGGGGAACTCTTGATCCTGGTTACTTCAGGATTAGTCTCTGAGGCTGGTCATTTTCCCCAGAGAATATTCTTATCATCTCCTACCCGAACAGTAATGGTGTCAGTGCTGGGGTTCTCCGGGAAGTGGGCCGGGTCCTCACATTCAGCTGTCTGTGGGTTCAGTCCTCCTTTCATCAGTAGGATATTTTTGCTCCCAACTGTGCCTGTCTAAACAATCCCTTTTTTTTTGCCCTCTCTAAATAACAACCCTCTAGTCTTCTACTGGGGTAATGTGTGGTGTGTGTCTCGTGGGGCTGGTCAGGGAGGGGATGTAGGGAATGTAGCTGTTCCTTATTTTAACTTTCTCTGCCTTCGTTCCCAGTGAAGAGATACCAGTTTCTGAGCTTTTGAGGAGTGTGTTGTTGATCTGACTGGTTCTTAGCTTTCTCTCTGGACAGCTGAGGGCAGGGTACAGCCTGCTCTGGGCTCACTGGTCACTTACCATGGCTGTCTCCTTTCCAGCTGCTCTTGTCTCCTTTCCCTCTATCCATGTCCTTGTGGGTTTAGGGCTTCAGAAACAGCCTCCCAACTGCAGCTTTAGGGGGTGCTGTGAGGGGGCAGAATTAGACGTCTGTGTCCAGTCTGCTGTCTTTACCCCGGGCTCACGTCCCCTTTGTGATTCCTGCAGCACTGCAGTTTCCCAGCGTGTCGACTGGCTGCTGTTAGTGGCTAGCCCCCTCACTACTAACAAGTGAATTTCAAAAATCTTTTCTTTTAGCAAATGTCACTTCCGCCTCCACTCCCACCCAACTTGGGCAATGTAACCGATTTGAGTTTGAGTGTCACCAGCCGAAGAAGTGTCTCCCCAACTGGAAGCGCTGTGACGGCCATCGAGATTGCCAGGATGGCCGGGACGAGGCCAACTGCCGTGAGTAGTCAGAGAGCACTGCACTCCCAGGGCAGATTTCCAGGGCCACCGCTGTCCCACTGCTTACGCCTCATGTCTGGATTAGCACACACATGTGTGAGTCCGAGTGCTTTTGTGTGACCATGTTTTTACTGTGTTCTCCACAAAGGCTTTACCACATGGACCCGTATCATTGTGATAGTCACCTTCTTTTTAGTAAGTTGTCTGGGTGTTAAATACCAGGAGCATGTCCAATAAAAATACTAATGACCAAGATAACTTAAATAGGTTTCATAAACATGTTTAACTCTTTAAAATGCTATGGGTTAAGCCATAACCTTCTATATGTGCCTCTGTTTTTCTGTAAGTATTTAGAGAGCACCTACTAGCAAACAGTGCGTGTTACTAGAGGGATCACCTCCAGCACCCCTTTAAGAAAATTCAGTCTCAGCCCTAGAGTAATTCTAGCCAGCAAGGTAGTGTACTGAACCACCTGCGGAATAATGACAAGGCAAACTGAGCCCAGTGCGAGATGACACACGCATTCTATGCACGTTCAGAGTTGCCAGTTGTCAAACACAGCCGGTCCTGGTGCTCGCTCCTCTGATGCACTGGGGCAGGGGATGACAGGCAGGGTCTGTGGAGTAGATGATGGAGGGAGACAGTGGCTTTTGCAAGCTGAGGGCCACAGCCTCTGCTCAGAGGGGATGTGGCTGCCGAGTGATTCTCACAAGGCAAGAGTGGAAGCAGGTGTCCTGGAGGTTAGAACACAGAGATAAGTTCATGCCTTGTATCCTCTTGTGACCAGCCTGCACGTTTTGGTCTCTGGCTGCACACCAGTGTCATCTCTGACTGACCAGTACTGCCGTAGTGGACTAGGGAGGGTGTAGCCAAGATGGTGCCCGTCCAGCCTGCTGCCAGTGTGCCTCTCTGATGGTGGCTCATTGCTCTGGCTCAGGGCTCCCGGCTTTGTGGGGTCACTCCTCCATTCAGCCACCTGCCGACTTCAGACAGCAGATGTCCTAGCCAGTCACATTCCCTTCATGGCCAGGAAGAGGGTTTCTCCCATACTCGTCTGACTTCTGCCCTGGTCAGTGTAGAAGAGAGTGGCAGAGTCCCTTTTGCCTCTGCTGAGAGCCTACTCCAGCCCTCACTCTAAGCAGCAGGCGCCTCAATTCCTCTTCTTTAATTCCTGTTCTGGCCCCATTTTTTTTTTCCTCTTAAGAGAAAGACTTCCTAAACAAATGAAAAACTGAGCCTCACCTGGAACCAAATCTCAGCATTTATAGGTAGAATAGAATCTAAGGCAGAGAAATTTAGTCATCTCTTAATTCCTCTAATTCAGGAGTTACAAATTCATGTGACTTAGCAGGATCACGTGGGGAAATGCTTATAAAAAATATAAATTTGGTGATTTCACCCCAGACCACTGAATCAGGAACTGGAGGAGAAGGTGCTTGGGAAACCACACTTTACCAGGCGCCCTGATTCTTAGCCTCATACAAGTTTGGCAGATACTTCTCTGTCCTAAATATTTCAACCACGGAGGCTCAGGGAGAAAGGGCAGAGAGGGAATCAGCTGTCCCCTCTCTGCCTGTAGCATTGTTCTCCACCGGGTGCCTGACTGGGTCCTCCCTGAAGAGCTTTGGTTAAGAGGAAAGGGTGTTAGTTCAGTACCATTTCAGTCTGGTTGGACAAATATTTGTTGACCACACATAATGTAGCAGACATCGGTCAGTGTGCTGGGAACACACATTCTAGTGGGAGGAACATCAAGCCTGCAGTTACACAGCGCGGTGTTAGCAGTGACAGAAGTCTGTCTGAGGAATTGATACGGTTTGGAGGTGGACCTGGCCAATTTCCTGAAGAGGTGGGAGCGGGTCAGGAAAGGCATCCCAGTTGATGATGCCTGAGAAGGTTTTAATGGAGAACTTTGGGACAAGGTGGTGGATGAGGGGCATCCCAGGCACAAGGGATGGCGTGAGGCTCAGAGGTGTAAGAAATCAGACCTGTGGAATGGCTATGGTGGGGGAGAGGTCAATGCAGAGAGGTAGGCCAGGCCGTGGGTGGGACAGCTGCCATGCTTGGTCTTTATTCTCCTGGTCATAGGGAGCCATTGAAGATTTTAGGGAGAGGGTGTTTATATGGTAGGTCGCTTGGACTTCATCATGGGGGGATGGTTTGGAAGCAGTGGGAGGTGAGATTGGAGGCCAGGGGCCAGTTAGGAGGCTAATGTGGCTAACATGATGGACCTGTGAAGGTGAAAATGGAAGAACGGCCTCTTGATATATTGGAGGTGATGTTAACAGTAGCCAGTGATTTTTATTTTGACAGTGGGCATCGGGAGGAAGGAAGAGTGAGAGTGTTTCCTCTGGATGGGTGGGTGAAAGCTGATGCTACCAGACAAGGTGGAGAATGCTGAGGATGAATGTTCATGGGTTTCCCTGGGTGGAGCTGGGGATGACAACAGGTTCATTGATTGACATAATGTCTAAGGCAGTGTGAGGCATCCCGGTAGGAAGTTCAAAGGGGAGATCAGAAACCATAGAAGGCATTTCCTTCCTTTCCATTTTACAACATCAGTTCTTGCTGGTGATTTTCTCCAATTAACTGCTGGTAGGAGTCTGCCAGTTTTCATACTTCATTGTTCCTTATAATGAACTCTATTGTCATAGGCTTTTGGGGACAAATTTCAGTAGGTCCTTTAGGTCTTGATATGCTCTGACTTGAGAGAAAAATAATCTTGGCCAAGTCCTTAACTTGAAACATAAAACTCATTTATTTCTACAATGCGCAGGTTTTTTTCTATAGTGGTCCCAGGATCTCCATTGTTCATTTGTCCTTTCATCTACGTGAATGTCACTTCTGCTTTTGTTTTGGCTGTCTGAGGGTCCTTTCTTTGTCTAAAAGTCAGGGAATTTGATAAGTTGCCACCTAGGGTTCTTTTTTTCCAGAAATACTCTTTGAATCTTTCTACTTCTTCAATTTCCAAGCTAGGGTGATTTTTATTTTGTTTACTTATTGGTGTTGTTTGTTTTTTTTTGTTTGTTTGTTTTTGGTTTTTGGTTTAGGAAAATTGTAAGAAATCCCACATTACTTAACTCTTCCTGTCTGAACTCAGGAATTGAGGAGATTCAAATACATTTTGGGGATGATTCCCTCTGTCAAGTGCCTGCTACTTGTTATTAGGAACCAGAAAGATTCAGATAAATTGGTATTTCTTGATACTTGTGTATAAATCCATATAAATAAATAAATCCATATAAATAAACTAAATTCATTTAGATAATAAGGAATATTTTTATTTCCTTGGTTAACATTTCCATATTATATCCCTTTCTCATTTCTTTGTCACTTCTATGCTTTGTATGGTTGAGCCTTTTCACTTATTTTCAAAATTAATAAGTTTTATTTGCACTACTACATGTTTTAGATTTGCCAATGGAGTAATGACTCTGCTGTGTCAAATATTTTTTTAAAAATTCTTCGGTGTCTGCAGGGTGCTGCAGCCTTGAGTAAGCCCTAACAGATCCTTCCTTCTCATTCTGTTGCCTTCTGTATTTCTTTCATTATTATGCCTGTCTGTTTTCTTGCTCTTTTTGGTTGTTTTACTTTTTTTTTTTTTTTTTTTTTTGCTTTATCATAAGTGGTCTTCTTCAGGTGACTTCTATTTGCTGTTGTAAAATTTTCTGATGCTTTTTAAGTGGCCCTATCTTGTTTAAAATCTCCTTAGTGACTTAGATGAAAACTTGGAAGGCACATCTGTCACATCTGCAAATTATACAAAGTTCAGCAAGATAGCTTATTTTCTGGTGAAATAATGAGAATTTACAAAGGGAAACTAACATTTGGTGATGGGTTTTAAGGTGCCATTATTTTCAGGTAAATCGTATATTCATTTCACTTAATTCTCAACATTACTTTTATTTTGGTATTCTCTCCATTTTAGAGATAGGAAAATGAAGGTTTCAAGAGGATCCCGTAGTCCGTAAGAGACTGGGGTATTTTTTTAGGTTTCTCTTGCACAACGTTTTGATCTTTACATCAGGCCGTATTGAAAGTTCTCATCAGGGAGGAAGACACCAAAGCCAGCACAGAGAAACGGAATAGGGATTAGTGTACAATTCTACACTTATGTTAAAAGAACGAACAAAGTGGAACCCCCGAGCATTAAAATAACAGGGCAAGTTGATACCACACTCCCCAGAATAACAGTAGGAACATTTGAATCAAATAAGCAACCACATAAGAAGATAAACATTAAAAATAATTAACAAAGAGGAAAAGAAATAGGGTTTCCCTCCTGGGTGATGTTAATTCATTAATTGACATTCTTTAAATTGGTGTTTTCAGCCTGTTTCAAATCCGTCTTATTCACAATGATGTTGCTTAGTTAAGGGTCTTAAAATCAAGATGTGCTGTATCCACAATTTTTTTCAACGTTAATTTGATAACCTTATCAAAAAATGAAATGAGATTAGTGTAACATGATTTCTTCTTAGAGAAGCTGGCCCCTGAAGGCCACTCCATTCTGTTCTAAGTCCCCATTAATCATCTGTTTAATAATCAGCTTAAGAATTTTCAGAGATTAATGACAACCTTATTCCCAGATTCTAAAACCCATGTTTTCCTGCTCTTAAAATTTTGAGACATGTTTTATCAAGAAATCTCAGACATCCTCCAGCTTTACTACTCAGCTATTGTTTGATAATATTTTATCCCATTCTTACTGTAGGGGCCAAGGCCATAGAGAAATTGTCTGACCTACGTTGTTTGACTGTAGGTCTTAAGACCGCTGTTCCAGAGAGGGTCCTGCCTGGCACTCAGAGGAGAATAATACATGCCTGGAGAGGGCATAACAAAGCAGTTCCGAAGATCCCCCACCAAAAAAATTCACTCCCAGGGATAGGCTAAGATAGCAAAAGACTCTTGTTGCTACAGACTAACCAGGCAACAAAAGTTGAGATGACAAAAGCCCTTATGGATGGGAATACTTATTAAGACAGATTTTCCCAAGAACTTGACACATTGGGAACAAAAAAATCTCAGGTTCTGAGCCCTTTTCAGACTGGCCCCCTGATATGACCTGAAAATCACACCCCCTGGATGGGGGAGACCAGGAGAGAGGGCTCCCACTGGTCACAAGTCAAGCTCTCAAGGACATAAAACAAGACAAGAGGGAACTTTATCCTGTACCCGTCTTTATCAATAACACAGAAAGACAAAGACAAAGGAAAAGACTATTTCTGGGAGGAAAGGACTCAAACAATATGAATATTCATAACACAAAGCACCAGAAAGTACACCAGAGTTGCTACACCAAGACCAGCCACACAAACCTTTTCTCCATTCATCAGAATTTTGCAGAGGAAACAGTGATTTTTTCCCTGTCTGCCCAACCAGATTGCTCAGAGAGGCTGGGAGCCTGGCTGGGAAGAAATTCTTACCCTTTTGCTGACTGATCAGGTCCTGGAGTCCCTCAGCTGCGGCTTCCAGAAGAGCAGAGCTTTGATCATCTTGTTCCTGGGGCCAGTTTTTACACAGAAAGGCGGAGGGAAAGTTAGAATAACATTTTTAGATTTTTATAGCTGGCTTTGGGGCAAAGGGGTTCTGGTATCTATGATCCCTTTTGGGGAACAGGGATTCTAGTTTCTGTGGCCAGCCTCAGGGGGGGACGGGACTGGGAGATAGGAGGGCAGGAGAAGGTTAGAGAAAAACTTCTGCTCCTGAGGACTTCATATTGGGGTGTTGTTTTCTGAGTCCCAACATTACCAAGTGAAATACTTAAACGATGGAGATCTTGGTATTTTTTTTTAAAACAATCCTCTTCTGAGCAGAGAGTCTCTCTCTGACTGTCCTATATAAAATGGCATAACCCTATCATATTTGTTTACTGCTTGTTTGCAGTTTCTCTCAGTAGAAGATGAGCTCTATGAAGGTAGGTCCTTTGTTTTACATATCACCATATTCTTAGTGTTTGAAACAACACACATTTATTTTCTTGCAGTTTCACAGATCAGAAATGTGACACAGGTCTTGCTGGGCTACAACCAAGACGTGAGCAGGGCTGGTTCCTCTGGTGGCTCTAGGGAAAATCTGTTTCCTTTCTTATTCCAGCTTCTAGAGGCCAGCCACATGCCCGGGTTCATGGCCCCTTCCTCTGTCTTCAAAGCCAAGAACATTGCATCTCCCCGACCCTCCTTCTGTCTTCACATCTCTCTGTGTGACCACAGCCAGGGAAGGGTCACTGTTGCTAAGGCCCCATGTGATGAGATGGGGCCCACCTGGATAATCCAGGCTGAACTTCCCCCCTTCCAGATCCTTAATTTACTCATATCCCCAAAGTCCCTTCTGCCGTGTAAGGTGACATGTGTAGGATAACATACTAACAGGTTCTAGGGATTGGGATGTGGACATCTTTGACTTGGAGGAGCAAGATGCATGTTAGCCCCTACTCTCTGGTGGGGTTGGGGTTCTGATGTAGCCCTTCCCTGTCCAAGATGGGGCAGGCAGGTAGGAGTCTGTATCACAAAGGCCTGAAACACCTGCACCTGGGCCCACCCCAGACAGCAGCAGATTTGGTTTCTATCACCATTCTCATCTCTCCTCTTTCTAGGATCATTTGCAGTTATATGGGCATCTCTTTCATTTTAGAGCCTCCCATGCAGTTTGCATCTACTTTCAGAACTGAAGAGAATATCACATTTTGGTTAATAGCCTAGCCATGGAGTTGCATGACTCTTAATTTACCAATACTCTTTATTTGCATTATTTCATTTTCTGTGAAAATATTTTGAAAACCTGTACAATTAAAAATACTACATAAAGTGGGGATGCTTCTTACAATCATTGGGATTCATCTCATTATTTGTATTACCCAAATCAGAAGTCAGCTTGTCATTCTAGACTGCACATACTAGTAACAATAATCGGTGGTGCTGTCGAGCAACAGCTACGAGTTGTTGCTGCCGGCCAGGAGCCAGGCACTGTTCCAGGTGCATGGTCTCATTAGGTCCTTGCAGACACGAGAGGGATGGAATTGTCACCCCTGTTCTTATAGGAGAACTGAACTTGGGTGATATTAAGCAATTTGCTCAAGCTCACACAAAGCCAGAATTTAAACCCCAGTTTGTTTGAGTGCATGGTGCTCACTTTCCCTGCAGACAGATCTCAGTTGTTCACATTAAGTAAGACACCACGGCACCAGTGTAGATTCTACCAATCCTCATTCTGGAGGCGTATTTTAAAGTAAAAGCTGGTTGGTCAGTTCGCAGATTTCAAACCACTTTTCTAAACCCAGGTAAACCTGGGCCCACCCCAGACAGCAGCAGATTTGGTTTCTATCGCCATTCCTTCCCATCTTTCCTCTTTCTAGGATCATCTGCAATTATATGGTCATCTCTTCCTTTTTAGAGCCTCCCGTGCAGTTTAGATCTACTTTTAGAACTGAAAGGAGTATCACATTTTGGTTAATAGCCTAGCCATGGAGTTGCATGACTCTTAACTTACCAATACTCTTTATTTGCATTATTTCATTTTCTGTGAAAATATTTTGAAAACCTGTACAATTAAAAATACTACACAAAGTGGGGATGCTTCTTACAAGCACTGGGATTCATCTCATTATTTGTATTACCCAAATCAGAAGTCAGCTTGTCATTCTAGACTGCAAATACTACTAACAGAATAATCGGTGGTGCTTTTGAGCAACAGCTACGAGTTGTTGCTGCCGGCCAGGAGCCAGGCACTGTTCCAGGTGCATGGTCTCATTAGGTCCTTGCAGACACGAGAGTGATGGAATTGTCACCCCAATTCTTACAGGGGAACTGAACTTGGGTGTTATTAAGCAATTTGCTCAAGCTCATACAAAGCCAGAATTTAAACCCCAGTTTGTTTGAGTGCATGGTGCTCACTTTCCCTGCAGGCAGATCTCAGTCGTTCACGTTGAATAAGACACCACGGCACCAGTGTAGATTCTACCAATCCTCATTCTGGAGGCGTATTTTGAAGTAAAAGCTGGTTGGTTAGTTCGCAGATTTCAAACCACTTTTCCTAAACTTGAATAAACCTGGGCCCAGCCTTTAGCACAGCGTGGCCCCTTCCCCTTTGTGTTTCAGCCACGCACAGCACACTGACCTGTATGAGCAGGGAGTTCAAGTGTGAGGACGGTGAGGCCTGCATCGTGCTGTCGGAGCGGTGTGATGGCTTCCTGGACTGCTCGGACGAGAGTGACGAGAAGGCCTGCAGCGGTGAGTGCCGCCGGCCTCTTGGCTGGGCTGGGCAGGGCGGCCCGTCTCCCCAGGGGTGAGCCCTCGTGCATGAATCTTTAGCTAGGACCCTTTTGAGCTTTTCCTCCATCTGCAAATGAAATGGATTTGTGCCCAGTTTTGGAGCTGTATGTGAGGTGAGGCTTGGCCAGACAGATGCAACTTCCAGCTGCCTCCTGCCTGTTGTTGACGTGCTGGTCTTAGATTTGTTTTTGCTGGAATTCCAACCTCAGGCCAATGCACCTTGGCTCTCAGAGAGCCGCAGGCTGCTGGGGGCGGTTAACTCCGTCCTCTCTGGAGTACATTGAGTAATGGCTCCTGCTGTGACATCGTCCTTGGACTTGGAGCATTCTCTATTGAGAAATAGGGTTCAATCACCATAGGCAGGAGGGAGGTGAAATGAAAGTAGAAAAATATCAAGACTGGAAATGTCAGAGACCCTTGGAAATGTCGTATAGGGGAGTTTCAACTACATTTTCTGGCATGTCTTTTCAGATAATGATTGTGGCCTTCTAACAATTTAGATCATGGTAGTTGTGTTGAAAAGCAGGGGACCTTTTGGGTTCTTTGAAATCCAAGGATTTGTGAGATATAACTTCCGTTGACTTTTCCCCCTTTATCTCTGTAGATGAGTTAACTGTGTACAAAGTACAGAATCTTCAGTGGACAGCTGACTTCTCTGGGGATGTGACTTTGACCTGGATGAGGCCCAAAAAAATGCCCTCTGCTTCTTGTGTTTATAATGTCTACTACAGGTGGGTCCCATTTTTGCCACAGAAGGAAATGATGTCTTCGTTGCCACTGGATGTTCTATAAACTCACTGTGATGTGTATGGTGTGACTCTATATTAACTGAGTCACATATCTCAGTCCCTGTGCTGCTTCAATATGACAATATCTATATTCTTTTGGACAGGGTGGTTGGAGAGAGCATATGGAAGACTCTGGAGACCCACAGCAATAAAACAAACACTGTATTAAAAGTCTTGAAACCGGACACCACGTATCAGGTTAAAGTACAGGTTCAATGTCTGAGCAAGGCACACAACACCAATGACTTTGTGACCCTGAGGACTCCAGAAGGATGTAAGTGTTATGGTTTATTTTTATGGCATGCATGAGACTTTATGCATGATTTTGAGAGGGTTTTCCCAAGGATGCTCAGGAGTGTGGGAACATACGTGTGTCTTACATGTGCAGAAGTATCGTGGCTAAGTTTGATGGTCTTGCCGGAGTTGTTCAACATTGATTCTCCTTATTGTGTCAGAGAATGTTCTTATATCTGAAGAAGTTACTTTCAGATCCTCGCTACTGTTGCCCTCTTTTGCATTTCTTGTCTAGTTTCTGCCTCTATGTTCCTTCTCTAGGTATTTCCAGTACTTAGTATATATGGGGTCATCATGATTAAAATATGAGGCATGTCAGCAGTTTTGTGGCTAACTTTTAAACAAATTTACCAAATTCATGTGTCTAAGAGACTCCTGCCTCCTCCCCACCTTCAAAGCAGTTGACGTGGGCGACTATCTGCTTGAATGTCATCTTTTTCCATCGCCTGAAGTATTTTGAACTAAACTCCTTAAGGAGCCTGCCTTGAAGGTTATCACATTCGTTTGGATATAGAATTTCTGTGATGTTAGAAAATTGGTCTTATTCCGTGGTAGTCATGCCCACAGTACTCTATTTTGTTGCACAGGAAGCCGAGGCAGCAGGTGCTGTCGTTGGTGATTAAGATCTCAGCGTGAAAGTCCTAGAGTCAGTGGTGACTCAACCTGCCCAAGTGATTCCATCCCGCAGCCCTTGTGAGCCACAAATTCACGTCACACTTCACTGAGCCATGATCTGATGTGTGGACAGCACACCTTGCTTTCTGAAACAAGAGGAAAGGTGTCTTGTCAATGCAAAGACCAAGCTAATGGCCTTTCTAGTGGATAGGTCCCAGTGCCAGCTCTGGATTCTTTCTTGTCCTTGTTTTAAGCTCAGGAAAATCCCGCCAGTTGGCCGCTATGCAGATGGGTTTTAACCTCGAGTTGACTCTTTTCTAGTGCCAGATGCCCCTCGAAATCTCCAGCTGTCACTCCACAGGGAAGCAGAAGGTGTGATTGTGGGCCACTGGACTCCTCCCATCCATACCCACGGCCTCATCCGTGAGTACATTGTAAGTATCTTCCAGGAGCCGGCTGAATATGCCGGGAGGCTGGGAGATTTCCGGGCGTTCTGTATGACCAGGAGTTGAGTGTGGCGTAGCTTTGTAGGTATGACCCATCCTTCAGAACGTTACATGCCCTACCCTCTTCTCTCCCCTCCTGCTTCCTTGCAAGGTATTAGGGTGCCCCAGACCTTTGGTTACCTTTCATTCATGTTTTGTTTTTCTTTTCCTCGCTTTAGGTAGAATACAGCCGGAGTGGATCCAAGATGTGGGCCTCCCAGAGAGCTGCGAGTAACTTTACAGAAATAAAGAACTTGCTGGTCAATTCCCTATACACTGTCAGAGTGAGTGGTAACATCCTTCCAGTTGTCTGCACAGTCTTAGAACGTAGCGAGATGGTGGCTATTTCATGAGAACTCTGTGCTTACCTTTAGGAGATGCATATTGGTAGTCTGCAAAATACCCGACTCCTTGCCCCAGGGACGTGGTGGGGAGGTCATAGTTTCTTTCAGTCTCTTAAACTGATGACACAAAGAACTTGATGAAATCAGAGTTCCCTCAGATAACTGCGGATTTATGGTGATGCAGCTTTACCTGCTTTTAACCCAGATGTTCTGCTGCTGTCTTTCCAGCTCCTATACTTTTGCACTCACCTCTTTTCTGCTTATCTTTAGCTGCAGAGTGATGCAGAGCTATGATCAGTCATACCTATGAACTGATTTTGTGAGGTTCTTATGAATTATATTATTAATATCTTTGGCAGAAAGGAGATAGATTTTGTACAAAACATGTTTGTTGACAGCATTAAGTACACACGTTCCAGTGACTCCCTCACACTGATAATTTCCTTAGTAGCCTTTATATATGTGTGTGTATATGTATATACCCGCCCACACACACCAGCCCTTTTTAAGAACCTTGACATCTGTCAATCAATAGAAATGTTATGATCTTAAGACTATTGTGAGACCCTTTACCCAGGCTTCTTCCCTGTGTCTCCTCTTTCCTCTCTTGTTTGAATTGCTGGGGCCTCTGAATGTTCTGGATCACTCTGTATAGGACTTTTTCCACCCTCATTGCCAAAGTCTCACCCCTTTAGCTCATTCAGAATTCTTGCTGTATGGTGTATTGCCTTTATTTCATACTAATTCACACTCTGATTTGAAAAGGTGGCTGCGGTGACTAGTCGTGGAATAGGAAACTGGAGCGATTCTAAATGCATTACCACCATAAAAGGAAAAGGTAAATGATTCCAGCATTTGCAGATTTAGAGAAGATAGAAACCCTTTGGAAATAAGTTTCACTATGACTGGGAGATGGAGAAGCATAGATTAGAAAACTTTGCACAACTTCCTTCTCCCTAACACATGCCACATTTCTGGGTGTCTCTGCAGTACTTTAGATACAAAGTCTTTTTGGGGTGATTTGAGTGTATTCCTCCTCCTAGAATTGAGCATGTCTTATAATGCAAACATACAAAGGGATTTCCAAAGGCCATCATGCCCATCCCTTTGTGAGCATGTACGATGTCTAAGATAGGAGTCCTTCCCTCTCACTAAAGGTGATTTTGTGCATGTTTATTTATAGTGTTTTAAGGAAAGCACCATGCTGTTGCTTGTTACTTCTGCCAGTGGCACTAACAAACAATGGGTAGGTGGTTTTTTCTTGCACCAGAGTAAGGGACAGAGCTGGCACTGGAAGCTGATCTGCCTGACTCCAGAGCCTGTCGTCTAACCATTGTGCTCTGTGCTTCCTTCCGGGCTGAGACACGTGCGGCCCACTGGCCTGCCCTGCTTGCCGGGGTGGCTGGCTCGTCACCTTGCATGTGTGCTGCATGAGGGCAGAGATCTGGTCTGTTTTTCTCCACTCTATCACTGGTACCTAGTAGGAACTAAAGAAACAGTTGATAGATGAGTGAGTTGAAGCAATTAAGTGCAGGGTTCTGTCACGCTTTGGGTTAAGGACTGCAATTCCTATGTGGTTTTCCTGATCTTAGTCCTGGCACTGGGAACTTTCGCTTGTGGACCTGCGGATATTAAAACCAGACGAACACTGCGACACAGAATATTATTGGGAGATTTTACTTTAACCCAAGCCTGTGAGAAATAAGATCTGGGTCAGGAAGAGTCACAATCTGATCGCCTCTAAAATCTGGAGTCATTAAGACCAGGGCACGGGGCAGCCAGACCCCACTGGTCTTTGGGGCCGTATGCTTGCAGGTATTAAAGAAAGCATGCCGAATTCTCACTCTCCTAGAGTGTTTATTTTTTAAATAATTTCTCTCTACAAAATCTGGGTTAAAACATACCACACATAACAAAAAGTCAACAGAAAACATGTATGTTGAATTCCATAGGCACAGGTCATATGTGCAGTGGAAAATCTCAGTAGGTAGTTGCTTCTCTTAACTTTCTTTCCTGGGATTTTGATGAATCTCAGCTCTTGCATATATTTTGGCTAGGATACGTATAGAAGGCAACTGTGTGCTGCGTCCAAAAGTATTTGAAATATCTGTGACTCGCTGTTATAAAAGCATAGGAAGATGAAGGACAAAAACAGCAGAGGTGTCAGCCAGAGGCACCAGGTTAACTGGTGAATGCAGTGGATTGATAATGACAGTGAGAAAAGCCACCGTTCACTGAGCACTTCTTGTATGCTAAGCACCACGCTGTTGTTTTACATGAATTGATTTCTTATTAATCCTTACGAGTCCTGTGAGATGAGCATTGTTTTTATCCTCATTTTGTGGCTAAAGAAACTGGGGTTTGGAGAGGACTGTGACCTGTTCTGGTGGCCACGATTGTAATTCAGGTCAGCTTTCCCATACGTAGCACCTGTGCTGTTCTGCTCTGAGTCGGCCACCTGAAGCTTCTAACACCTTTTCTTCTTCTGGTGATTGCGTTTTCCTCAAGCCCGGTTTTATTACATGGTTGATTATCTAGAGAGACTTCTCCAGACTTTGATACATCTCTTTTGCCACTAAATCTTATCCGCTACTTTGAGTCTCTCTAGCTCTGGCTGTGTAAGGGGCATATATGCCGAGAGTCTTATATACAACTTGTCATTTAAATAATATCTTCTGATAATGTCGAGCCCATAGAGCCCTTTTAGGTCATGCTAGGCTGAGCACTGTCAGCTTTTTGGTGGGAAGACCTTGGCAATGGCCAGCACGGAGCTCATCAGTGGAACTGAGGGTTTTTTTCTCTCGGCCACTCTCTCCTTGCCCCCCGACTCTCAGCTTGAGCTTGCTTGGTCTGTTTGAGAATGCCAGTTGCTTGCTGGTTCTTTAATCTGCCACAAGTGAGACTGTTTTGGAAAGGAAGAGCAAGGGAACATTAGTCGAGTGCTAGGCACCGTACATACCTTATTTTAGTTAACTTTCCCAGCTCTGTGAGATGTAGATAAATAGGCCCGAGGAAGATAAGTAAGTTCCTCCGAGTTACGCAGCTGTCGGAACAGGAATTCCAACTCAAGTTTGCCAGATTCCAGAGGCTGTGTTCTTTCCATTTTGCCACACGTACATTTACGATTTATTATGGATGATTTATCCTGTTGTCAACTTTCTAAAAGGACTTGAGACCACTGGGACTTTGTAAGTGCCAATAAAGATGCCATTCATGGTGATCCTGCACCTTTAAGAAACAGGCCGAAGCTGGGCTGTTCGGGAACTTTTACAAAATGTAACCTTTCTGCCCGACCTAATTGCCAGCATAGCAGCCTGAGCCAAGATAGCTGTGTGTTCACCCAGCGACTGTTGCCCCGACTTCAGCTTCAGGAAAACAGTGGTGAAGAGATAGATGAGAAAAACTGCCACTGAAATGCCCATTCTTCCCCAGCTGAAAGATTACTTTGTTTGTCGAGTTGAAAGCTGTTGTCTTGCCTTCCTCACTTTTCATCGGGTGGTTTCTCTTTCTGAATTCCTTTTTGTTTTCAGTGATCCCCCCACCAGATATCCACATTGACAGCTATGGTGAAAACTCTCTGAGCTTCACCCTGACCATGGAGGGTGACATCAAGGTAATGTGGAAATTTCACACCAGCAGTCGGGTGGGGCTTTGCTTTGTCTGGGGACGGGCAGGACATAGCGCAGCAAGATGAAGAAGAATGAATGACTTGATCTAGTGAAGCTAAAATACCGTAACTAGGTTGCTTCCTTCCCCCCACGAAGAACAACTGGAGTCTTCACATGTAATTATTCTGCCTCAGCCTGGTGCCTTTTTTTTTTTTTTCTTTAACCATATAATTAAATGGTTCACAGCTACGGTGCAAATAAAGAGTTGGTGTTAACAGAATATGTATGCCCTGTAATTTTCAGCTTTATTGGATTTCCTGGTGCTAAGCGCTAATGCTGAGGTTCCCACGGTGGAAGAGGAACCTTCCTGTGAGGGAGTCGGATACCTAGGAAGCATGTCCACCTCGTATCTCCTTACATCCCCCAGCACCCTCCTCTCCCAGCACCACCGTCCTCTCTGCTTGGCCCATCTGCATAGCCAGCTTCACCATTGTTATCTCTGTCCACGTGGTTTCTCACGTCAAGATCCACTTTCCATAGTGTTCCTTCTTATTTGTTTGTTCTGCCTCGCGTCCCTGCCCATCCATGAAGTTGTGGTGGGATAAACAGCCTTCAGTAGTCCTTGTGCTGTTTACTTAACTCTAACTCAGTGTCATGCCCTTGGCTTCATAGTGGGTTTATCTAAGAGATGGCCTTATGTGGTCCTTGCTGTAGTCTTGGGTCTTAAAAACATCCTTATTTTGTCTGTTGTCCCATATTTAAAGATAATTTAGATCAAATCCTTCTGTGAGTTCAGGACTTGGAAAAGGTAGTCTTTCCGATGCATGGATGTATTTACTCCTGATAGACAATGAGAGGTAACCAATCTGCCTTTGTATTGATTGACCTCTTGGTCTTGACTGGAAGGACACCCTGAGCTAAGATTTATCCTTAATTCCCATAGCCTAATATCTTTTCAGTTTTTCCTCTTTCCACCTTTATTAATTGGTTCCTGTCCTTTTATTCTGCATTAACTTTTTTGATTCATCGAATCTATATTTTGTATTATAAATAGTCCCATATTTGTTTTTAGAAGTGGAGTGTAACTAAGCATTATTTAATGGTAGCACAAATGGAACTTGCTTAAAAATCAAAAGAAGCAACCAGCCCATTGTGAGAATAAGATACCTTAGGAAACAACAGAAAAGAGGTGTATTTTTAATCCTGCCTTTTGTATTTGTTGTGCCCTATGACAGTGTTAGCAGTTCGTCTAACATGTTTCTTGGTTCGTGGCAGGTGAATGGCTATGTGGTGAACCTTTTCTGGGCATTTGACACGCACAAACAAGAGAAGAGAACCTTGAGCTTCCGGGGGAGCATATTGTCACACAAAGGTAACACCTCGGAGCCGGGCGATGTGTGGGCAGGAGGGAGTGGGGCTAGACTGACACTTTCCCTGCAGTAGAGCTTGAGGGCATCTTCTCTGGAGACCGTTCTACATGAGGAGGATACTGTCAGTGTGCTCCTGACTCTAGGTAGAAGGATTCACCCAGCGGCTCCTTAAACCCCCTTCTAATCTGATGGCCTTTCGTGGAAGTTGGAGGCCATGAAGGAGGAAAAATGGGAAAGAGGCCAAAAGAAAGAGTTCCTAGATTTAGTTACCTGTCTCTTTTTTCTAGTCTGGTTCATTCCTCCGTTGCTAATGAGAGGTAGCACAAGGCCTGGTGCATAATTGGCGTTAATAAATATTTGTTGACTGAGTGAATGGACCAAGGAAGGAACCAAGGAAGGAACTGGTCCAGTCCCTCTTACATCTGTGCAGATAGTGAGCCTCAACTAAAATCCATGTGTCTGAAAATGGGCTAAAGGACGATGTTCATTTATTTCTAAGACAAGACATTCAATGGCAAAAGCTGCCTGTGAGTGCTGAGAACGACTTGGGAGCACCTTCCTTTCTCCTTCTAGCCTGTTTGCAAAGCATTTCCAGTCATCTTTTTATTCGGTCCTTGTTCCAGCCTTAGGAAGTAGAAACTACAAAGTGTTCTATTATTTTCTTTTTTAACCGAAGGTGTACTAGGCTAAGTAATTTGCCCAAGGAGGTTGTACAAGAGTAAAAATAACATTGAGCACCTACTGACCTACTGTGTACAAGCATTTCCCCATGCATTCTATGTGTGTTGTTTTCCGTAGCCCCAATATTAATTCTGTGAAGTATGCTGATTTGACAGAGGTGAAACTGAGATTCAGAGAATAAGTAATTCTCTCGAAAGGTGGCAGAGCGAGAATGGGAGCCCACGTCTTTCTAATTCCAAAGCCTATGATCTCATGGGCTCAACGTTGCACCAGTGGAAATCAGCAGTCAGGAACATTAGTCTTACTCGCTGTTATCTGAAATCTATCAGGGTTAGTGCAGGGTTAGGCACCATGCCAAGCACTTTATACGCATTTTCTTTTTTAATTCCTGCAACAGCCAGCTGCTGTAAGTGCTGTTATTTTTCTCCATTTTACAAACAAGGAAATAGACTTAGAGAGTTTAACTACTTTACCCAAGAATATACAGCCACAGAGTGTAGAGTCAGGCCTTGAACCCAGTCCTGCTGCTCCCGAAGTTTATCCTCTTAGCTTATCCTCCCCTTGCTTCCTTTCTTTTTCAGTTTTAATAACATTTCCCCTAATTAGAAAGTGGGGCATGTTTATTATGTTTCAAAAAACTTAGAGAAAACAAAAAAGTACAGTGAAAATTAAATTTTCCTATAATTTCACTTTCATACTTTAGATATCTCCTAATATTTTTTCTATGCATTAATCTCTATATCTTTTTTCTAAAATTAGAATAATGCTATCTATAATTTTGTATCCTGCCCTTTTCACTTAACATAAAATGGTGAGAATTTTCCATATTCTTTGAAACAACTTTAAGTGCCTGCATAGCAGTTCGTAGAATGTACATTATTTAATTTTTGTCCTGTTGTCCAGGACGATCGGATTATGTTCACTTTTTTCCTGCTGTAACACTGTGACAGGAATTTGTCTTGTTGCACACATTTTTGAGTCTCTCTCTGATTTCATGGGATAACTGGATTGAAGGATATGAGTCTCCAGGCCCTTATTGTAGAGCCAAATAGCTGTCCAAGGGTGTTGTACCAATTTATATCCTCGGATGGTCAGCTTTAAAGAAATTACCCAGGGCCCATGTGGTGTGTCACATGTAGCAGTCAATACATAAACGTTGAATGAATGTGTAAATGAATGAAAGTCTTATGACATGTAGGACTAACTTAAATTGAGAGATACTACTTTACAAAAAAAAATGGCATGTGTATCAAGACAAATTCTTGACTAACACTCCCAACTTCCTCCTGGCATCTCCTTGTCCTGTTTGCGCAGTTGGAAATCTGACAGCTCACACGTCCTATGAGATTTCTGCCTGGGCCAAGACGGACTTGGGGGATAGTCCTCTGGCATTTGAGCATGTCGTGACCAGAGGGGTTCGCCCACCTGCTCCTAGCCTCAAAGCCAAGGCTATCAATCAGACTGCAGTGGAATGTACCTGGACCGGGCCCCGGAATGTGGTGAGTTGACCAGAAGGACCGTCGCAAAGTGAGCACGGACTCTCCCTATAGAGAGTGAGCCACCACGTAGCCCTGGGGCTTTTCCTTCTGTTGCTGCTGCTGCCTTTCCCACCCCAAGCCAAGCTGCCCTCTTGGTCATTTCTGGATTAACTTCTGTAGGCACCTGACACCCCAGCCCCAGCATCCCTGTCCATACCTGGCTTGGCATCTGAGAGGTAGCACCCCTCCACCCATGCTGTTTGTGGTTGAGTAGACCTCACACTTGAAAAGGGTGGCGTATTCCTATGCTTGGGGACTCACCTTGGCGTCATCATGGACTTGGTGAGAAGTCAGCAATGATGACAGGGAGGATTGATCTAAGTACCTGGCCTGGCTCCTCCAGCCCGTTCCTGTCTTAATGATTTCCACCCACAGGTGGCCTTCTGGACCAGTCCTCCCAAGTGTTCTGTTGTCCCTGCTATGCTTGTAGTTACGTATTTAGGTCTTCCTTTCTCTTTTGTTTTTGTATATGCACTGTGATTCACTGTGACTAGATTTGCACTCGCTTCTTTTTGAGGCTGGTGTTTACTCCCCACCTGTCCTCAGTGTGCACCTTCCTTTGCTGCTAGGTCGGCCTTCCCAAGGCTCTTGGCATGTTCCTCCCCCTCTTGCCTCTGAGCCTTGGCTTATGCTCTTCCTCCTCCTTGCAGTCCTTCCCTCCTTCTGTGCAAGCAAATCCTACTCCCTTCCATTGGATCTTTTTCCCTTATCAGCCATCCAGATGTTTATAGCTGGTGCCATGTAGCATAATGTTTCATTAGGCACACTTTACCCTATTTGATAGTTTCTGTCTGTTACTCTTATCTCCCAAACTAGTTTGTAAATTCCTTGACGGGAAGGATTATTTTTTGGGTTTTCCAAATGGAAATGCATAGAGAATTAAATCTATAATCAGCTCCTAGTAAATCCCTAGTGATGAGTGGAGAAACCAGAACCAATTCATGGGGAAAAACAACCGAGGTTTATAATCTGTAAGGTCAGCAGTGAAAAAGGAAGGAGAAGTAAGATTTACCTAGCACCTAGTGTTCATGTCACGAACAGCGCAAAACCCTTTAAACACATTCTCTCACTTAATCCTTTCATTGCTTCTATGGGACAGAGGTCCCCAACCTTTTTGGCACCAGAGATCGGTTTCATGGAAGACAATTTTTCCATGGACCCTGGAGGTAGGGGAGAGAAGAAGGCAGAGCTCAGGTGGTGATCCGTGACCTAGTTCCTAACAGGCCACGGACCTGTACTGGGGTGCAGCGTGGAGGTTAGGGACCGCACCTCTGGGGTAAATATTCCCATTTTACCAGTGAGGAAGCTAAGGTTCACCGAGGCTAAATCACTTGCCAGAGTTGAAGCTCTAGTGACTGAGTTTGCACTCAGGGCTGGCTGACTTGGCAGCCGCTGCTCTTTTGCGTACCCCAGCACCTGCTGCTGAGGCAGGGCCGATGATAAGCAGCCCTGAGCCATCCCCAGGACTCCCTCTTACCTGGAGGGTGACTCTACTCACAAAGGGATCTTTCTCTCTGTGTATATACCTGACTCAGGGCGCAACCAGCAAGTCACATCCAACTGTCTTCCTAGAGTAGAGCACAATGCACAGAACACTGGGACATCCCTTGATTTTAGGGTCTCTGGTTACGTTACGAGTGAACTTGGGGAGTAGCATGATGTGCCTCATCCTGGCTCAAGCAGTGGTCACACTCATCGTGGCTTTAGGGATTAGGGACCAAATGAGGTCACCTGTTGGAAGCTCTCACCTTCTGCTCCTCTTTAGTTCACTGAGGACTCTAGCAGCTCTCTCATGGTTTTCCTCTCTACCACGAGAACTGCCATTGTCGCTGTCCATAGCCACCCCACCTCAGGCAGCCACGGGCCTTGTCCTTGGCGAGATCATCTTGTTCCTGAGCTCTGGGCCCCCAGCCTGGCCTCATCGTCCTGTGTCATGCTTTGCAGCTCCCTAGTTCCCACTGCTGTTCTAGATGCATTTGCTTTCTCACCCCTCTGAGTTCCTTAACTCTGCTCTTGCCGACCTCTTCCCAGGCGACTGCCTGCTTCAGGGCCTCCCTTCCTCTTGCCCTGTGCATGCTTTCCCCTCCCTGCTCTGTTTTCAGCTGCCGAGCAGTGTTAGAGAAAATCACACTGTTGTCTGGGACTTGGAAATCTCTTTGCATGCCCCTGCCGCGTTCCCTGGGCTCCTCCAAGCTCGTACAGTTGTCTTCCTGCTCACGTCTTCCCTGCTCACGTGCTCTTGGAGAAAATGCTCCTGGATTCTCCTTTACAAAGAAAGCTCCGTCAGCTCCTATTCTCCCGTTACAAACTGCATGTCATAAGCTTCACCAACTTCCCATTTCCCTGCTTGAAACTTCCTCAGTTTCCAGTGTGTACCAGTTAGGATTAGGAATGGCTGCATATAACTGAGGAACCAGAAGTAACAGTGGCTTGAAATAGTTTATTTCCCCCTCAATTCAATGAAGTTTGGAGTTTAGCAGTCCAGGGCTTCTACCGCAGCAGCACAGTTTGATCCTGTCGTCGCCTGTGATATTCGTCTTCAAGGTCACCTTGTGGTCTAAGAGGCCTCCTGGGGCCCCAGCCTTGATCTCTTTTCCAGGCAGCAGGAGGGCAGGAAGAAGAACTTGTTCCTTCATTGCAGTGAGCCTCTGAGGGCTTCCCACGTGACACCTCTGCCTCCCTCTCGGTGGGTGGAGGCTTGTCGTGTGGGCTGTCCTAGCTTGCAGGCAGGTGGGAAGTGTAGATGTTTTTCCAGGTAGCAATTTTCCCTAAGAACCAGGGTTCTACCAAGGAAGAAAGGGAGAGTGGGTATCTGCTGGGCAGCTAGCACTGTTTGCCATCCCCCCTCCCTCCACATGCTTCCTGAAACTCTCACACTCACTCTACAAGCTCCCATGGCACCCCAGCCCACTCAGCATGTCCTCTCGGTGGCCCCCCATCCATGCTGTGATGGTAGAATGCCACCCCCTCTTTGGTAATCCCCTCTGTTCTCGGGCTCACCGTGCAGTCTTCTAGTGTAGCTTCTAACACTCCATGTTTGCAGCTTGTTATTTATAATTATGTCTGTTTCTCTTCTCTTCCCATCTCCTTAAGAATGGGCTCATTGAGGATGGAGACCCCATCATATTTACCTTTGTAGCTGTACATACAGGGCCTGGCCCAAGTGCCCTCCCTGTAGATACAGTAAATGTTGAACGAAGGCTTCTCTCTGAGCTCTTCTGACACAGTTCCAGGGTCTTCCGTTATGGATTTGAAGGAAACGAGGACATTGGTCTGTGAGCTGATATCCTGCCCCTTCTCTGCTCTCACCAGGTTTATGGTATTTTCTACGCCACGTCGTTTCTCGACCTCTACCGCAACCCGCAGAGCTTGACTACTTCACTCCACAACAAAACAGTCATTGTCAGCAAGGATGAGCAGTATTTGTTTCTGGTAAGTTTCCCATACCAGGGGTCAAGAGGAGTTGTATATTTTAAGAGATCTCTTAAGTCTGGGTTCCTGAACTCAACCCAGACCCCAGGGAGCTGGGATCCCTGGGTTCCAGGATTGATGTGTGTGACACAAGTTAAGTTCCTCTTCTTTGTAAGCATCACTGGGCTCTTACTGGAGATGCAGAATGAGCAGCCATTTAACCAACTGTAGCTCCATCATGGAGGATTGATAACTTGGCAAATGGTCATGGGTTAGATAAATCAAAAGCTTTTGTCAGATTCCACCTTCAAGAATTTAGCCTACATATGTTTACAGGTGTGATGAGATATATGGAAAAAGAAGTTTGGTACGTCACTACTTGCGATAGCAAAGGATTTGAAACAACTTAAATGTCTATCAAGGGAGGACTGGTTAAAAATATTACGAGTTACCTGTGCAATGGAATACAGGACAGCCATCCAAAAGAAATATTATATAACAACTCTGAATGTACAGATATGGAAAAATCTCTAAGCTATATGAAGTGAAAGAAGCGAAGAGCATAATATGTGTACTTTTTTCTCAGTTGTATAAAAAATATTTAAGAAAAATTGGCTACACGTATGTACATGCATACACACATGCATATATGTATGTATTTACACACACACACAGCTGTGCTTACATGTGCATAGGGCATTTCTGGAAGGAAGCACAAAAAACCAGTGGTACCTCTTGGAAAATGATCTGGGGTAGGTGGGGAATTATTTTATATTTTATACCTTTTGTACTCATTGAGTTTTCATTGTGTCAGTATTTTGTTGAACAAGCAGTAGTAAAGGTTGCATAAGCCCACGTGGTATTTTATTCCTACGCGTGTGCTTTGGCCCTAGGTCCGGGTGGTGGTGCCCTACCAAGGGCCGTCCTCTGACTACGTCGTAGTGAAGATGATCCCGGACAGCAGGCTCCCACCCCGGCACCTGCATGTGGTCCACACAGGCAAAACCTCAGCCGTCATCAAGTGGGAGTCGCCATACGACTCTCCTGACCAGGACCTGGTGCGTGGGGGAGGCCTCCCGGCACCCTTGTTTATTCCTAGCGTGGTTGGGGTGAGGTGGGTGGAAGGAGGTCCCATAATGCAGCAAGAAACACAGGCCTAGTGCTGGGGGCTCAGCAGGCGGTCTCTCCCACATTTCCGTCTGGCCAAAGATGGAGTCCTTATGGGAACCTCTTCTTAGCTGGCACATCTGCACTATTCCTAGCTGCCACTTTGGTTTCTCCACTGCTTACATCCCCTTCCCTGACCCTCTACGACGGGGTCAGCAAACAAAGGCCTGCAGGCCAACTCCAGGCTATTCCCCCCCCCCTTTTTTTTAAAATAAAGTTTTATTTAAAACCAAGCCACACCCATTTGCTTACATATTATCTTTGACTGCTTTCATGCTATGAATAGCAGAGTCTAATAGTTATGGTGGAGATCATCTGGCCCTCAAAACCTAAAATATTTACTGTTTGGACCCTTACAAAAAAGTTTGAGGACAGCTGCTCTAATAGAAGGGGCATTGATCCTAGACCTCCTATTTTCCTGTGCTCCAGGTGCCTTTACCTCTGCCCCCTCCATTCCCCTCCATCCAGGTGTGGCTGGTTTTAAACTTCTTGATGCTGGAGTTTCCTGTGCTTGCTACATGTCCCTTTATGTTCCCCTCTCCTCCAATTACAGAAGAAGCAATGTGGGAGAAAGTAAGCAGAGCTCTGTGTCCTTAGAGCTAAGATTGAACACTTTTTGTTCATTCTGTCTGCACTGACAGCATCCACTGTGGCCGTGGTGGAGATGCAGATGTTGAGTTCTGAATCTGGATGTTGCTTGTTCCAACCTACCTGCTGATGCCACGATAACTGTGGCCTTCCCTAGGGCTTTTCTTTTTTTCTTCTTCTATTTTTTGGGGGGATCTAATTGATAATTCCGTGTGCAATTCTGTGAGTGAATACCTGCTATAAGGCTGGGGCTCGTCACCCCAAAGGCTTTACAAAGAATAGAGTCAGCCTTTTGAGGCTCAAAGTATTGTTGTGGGTCACAGCCATTGATATCTTACTTTGTCCACCATTGAACTGGAAGAAGTAAACAATGTCCGTTTTCTGATTCCCATTCAGATGTTCCTTTTCTGTTCTTTTTCTAGTTGTATGCCATTGCAGTTAAAGACCTAATAAGAAAGACCGACAGGAGCTACAAAGTAAAATCCTGCAACAGTACAGTGGAATACACCCTCAGCAAGTTGGAACCTGGAGGGAAATACCATGTCATTGTCCAACTGGGGAACATGAGCAAAGATTCCAGCATAAAAATCACCACAGGTAAGCAGGAGAGAGGTCGGAGGCCTCTCACATGGCCAAGTGCCGGCAGTGCTGCTGGGCCTCCAGACACGTGCTTTCTGTAGGAACTGCCCAGCAAGTGTAGACCTGCCCTTCAGGATCCTCCCGGGGCAGAGCAGTGCTGGGTGCTGGTGTGTGGGCTGCAGTGCGGTGACCTGGGACCCGCTCTCATTTTCTATATTCTCTAAGCATTTTTACTTTCTTCTCCCTTAGCTAGTTTTGACGTTACTAGGGGAGAAGAGGAGGAATTCCCAAGAGAGTTGGAAATAAAACTGAATGTTTACCACTAAGATCAAGCATTGTATCTGAGAACCTGGACTGAAGGTTCTCAACAGTTCGTTGTGGCAATCTGACATGTTGAAAAGGAGACCAATAACTGGGCAGTAGATTAAAGGGCAGTCAGGCTCAAGCTCAGAACAGGTAATGAGCTCAGTTACTTGGATAGGAGCAGACAGTGTTGGGAGTTTGGGTAACGAAGGCTCAGCCCCACTTAGGCTGGCAGTGTGAGCCTTGGGCCTGGGCCATACCCTGTTGTCACTGCAGTGCCCTTTGTTCAGGGAGAAGTCCTTATCCCATTTCATTACTTCCCTACCACCCCTACCCCACCCCATTTGTTTTTGTTCACCCTTGGGTCCAAGGGCTATTAAATTCGCTACGGTCCAGATTTCTTGGCTAAAGGTGTCATAAGAACAACAAAAGAGATGCCAGTTAAAGAGTATCTACCATGTGCCAGGCTCTACTAAGCAGTGTATGTGTTTTATTTCTTCCTTAACCCAGCCCTCCAGGGCTAGCATTATTTAATCTGTCTGATGAACAAGAAAACAGAGGTTCAAATGTGGATCCACTAACTGCATTCCATCTCATCCTTAATTTTCAGTTTCGCTATCAGCACCTGATGCCTTAAAAATCATAACCGAAAACGATCACGTTCTTCTGTTTTGGAAAAGTCTAGCTTTAAAGGAAAAGCATTTTAATGAAAGCAGGGTAAGTTCCTCCCTCATTCTCAATGACTTTGGAAATTTAATTGAAATGCTATTTTAGAGATGAGCTCGTTAACAGCATGCTGGCATATATAGTGTAAAAAGAAAAAAAAAGAATGGGGCATAGAAGTGAACTTGAGAATTAAAGGACCATTTTCTATGGGATTGCTAATTAGCGGAATGTTTATACTGCCCATTAAAGAGGAGAATCTCTGCATTAAGCAGTTTTTAATCCTGAACTTGTCTTCCCTGAGGAAAGGGAAATGGACTGGAGCCCTTGCTGTGCTTCCTGCGGCTGGCCTGGGGCTCGCACGGTAACCCTGGAGCTCTACCTTTCCCGGAACCTCCAAGGGCCCCACCTTTCCTGCACCCTCTGAGGGCCAGGCGGTGACTTCAAACCCAGGAGCGGAGCTGCACACTCCACCTCGCATCCCATTACTCTCTTTGCAGAGAAGTGAGAGGGAGCAGGAAACACTTGAAGATACTCTGTTGGCTTACGAAGAACATCTTTGTTTTGTTTGGCCATTGGCAGGACCCATGCTGCATTCACAGCCGGAGATAGGGGAAGGAGAGCGAGACCTGGGAGTAGAGTCGCCAACCAAGGGTGGGCAGATTCTTGAGAGGAGCTGGGTTGGCCCCATTGACAGCAACGCATTAGCTAAATAGGAGTGCAGTGAACCAGCCGTGGCTACCTGAAGGTTCAGTGTAGGCAAATAGCCCAGGACTCTAAGGAGTCACTGTGTAATGCCAGAGGCAAACCTCAATTAAAATTTGACAATTCTCACCATCTACTCTTGAGAATTCTCACAAATCTCACAATGATGACATATAATATCCTTAAATATAAAGAAAGCTTTCAAATTAATTCACAACAGAAATATTCTAATTTGGAAAAAGGTTCAGGTAACAGAGTAAAAAAATTCCAGCCACAGTAAGAAAGCAAAAGGAAAAGTTCCAACCTCAGTAGTAATCTAAACAGCAAAGATATGGCACTTTCACATTAAATTGGCAAGGTTTGGGGGGAAGAGTATTACCAGTGCAGATAATAGTTGGGGAAATAAGCACTCTGGGAATATAAATTGGTTTCACCTTCTGTGAGGCTCGTGGGTGATATGTATGAAAACGTTAAAAGCGTTCATACTCTTTACACTAAGAAAACAATGTGCACTAAGACTTTATGTACAATATTTACGATAGCAAGAAAGAGGAAACAACCTGAATGCCCAACATTTGAGGACTGGTTAAATAAGTTATGAGTGGTTGATGTTTGTGTAATTTATTTTCTTTATACCTTTATGTATTTTACAAATGTTCTACACCAAATATATATTAGGTAGGAAATAATAACTACTAGTTTATAAAAAAAAAAATGCAGGGATGGGATTCTAGGCAGGTATTGGGAAGCCCAGTTTGGCAGCCAGTTGCCATTAGGGGGTCTTTCCTGGGTGAGAGAAGCCCAGCTTTTAGGTTGAGGTCAGTATTCCATTCTTAGTGGAATGTTCTGGCATAGGTATAGCATGTCCTTCTTCCCTCTCCCTGCCTTGGGGTGCAGAGAATAGGCAGGTCAGTGGAATAGAGACCAGAAACCATGGTTATGCAGGGGGGCCCCGATACATGGCTAGACACAAGGGATTGAGACTTTTTGGGGGGCTGTGGAGGTGTTGGTAGCTTTGACACTGAAATACTTGGGGATCAGCAGAGAAGTCAGGTTGTCAACCCTCATCGCAGCCAGCATCCTGGGTCGGGGCTGTCCCAAGTATGACTTTTCCCCGCACAGGAGTCCAGGACTCTTCTGAGACAGCGTAGCTAGGAGGATTATTTTGTCCTCCCCTCCCGTGAACAGGGGCGGAGCCTGCTGAAGTGCTTCTTGTTTCCAGGCCAGGTTGTTAAGGGGTTGAGATCAGCGTAGGCAGAGCTAGAAAGTAGGCAGGCAGGGGGTGAGCCGGCCGTGATGGTCCTGCATATTGTCCTAAGGGGAAAGATCCTGTGTTTTGTAATTGCAGGTTCCCCTTTCTTAGTCCATTGCTGGAGTCCCCCGTGATCCGGATTTATTGTTAGCCAAATCCCATTGCAGCAAACTGTTGCTGAATTGTCCATATTCTTTGTGGCATTTAATAATTGCCTGAGACGAGAGGACTGTTGACCAGAACTTTGAGTGGGAATTTGTTAAAGTGGCTTTCCTTAAGGCCCTAGTTTTCATTTCCACGATGCAGCTCACAAGTGGGTGTGATAGTTATTTGAGACATTGAGGACAGGAAAATTTCCATTTTCTGAATTCAGTATCTCCGTGGTAATGTAAAAAGAGCTAGTGAGAAACCCAAAGTGCTTTAGCATCTATAAAAGCCTGCAATAAGGAGCTCACATAAAGTTGGAAGCCGTAATAGCGGCTGTCAGGTTCCTTATTCATCTTGCTGAGCAATCTCTTGTGTTTGTTTTCAGGGCTATGAAATACACATGTTTGATAGTGCCATGAATATCACAGCTTACCTTGGGAATACTACTGACAATTTCTTTAAAGTTTCCAACCTGAAGATGGGTCATAATTACACTTTCACTGTCCAAGCAAGATGCCTTTTTGGCAGCCAGCTCTGCGGGGAGCCTGCCGTCCTGCTGTACGACGAGCTGGGGTCTGGTAAGTCGCTGTGGCTGCCAGTTTTCGTCTGCAGTTCTGGGAAAATCACAAGAATATAGTATGGTTTGATGACCATGTGTCTTTCTAAGACATTTAAAATAGTCTTTCAGCTCAAAAGAAAGTCATTTATGAATCAATTTAATCAGGTACTGATTTATATAACAAATACTTCCTGAACCAGGTGTGATACCTGGGGCTGGGATGGCAAGGTGACCATATTCTGAACGTAAAGTGCAATAGGGGCAAGGTTTTGTTTAAAAAGGGGGTTCTAGGTTAACACGAGTTTTGTTGTTTGTGTTTTATGGGACTTCTCAGGGCCTCTAACCTGGGATCCTCCAAGTCAGAAGATGATCTCATTACACAGTCACTGGTTTTATAGCCCTCCCTATTTCTTACCTGTCACCGCAGGACCAGCATGGGGCCTGGAATCTCTGTCTTGGGGACATTCAGAGATGTTGGTGCTGGAGCTGTGCTAGTGGTGGAGGAGAGGACCTTTCTGTTTGTACAGAAAGTCTGCTTATATTGTAGTCGCTTGGCCAGGATTTCAACAAATGTTTTGCCACCGGTCTTTTTAGTTCCATTTACTCCCAGCCAAGAACTAACCAGTGCTCAAGCCAGAATCTCGTGTTAGAGCTGCTAAACGTTCCATCCCATAATGCTTCCCAGGGTGTGATCTCGTGCAGCACTTATCCTTGGCACCCTGCTGAAAGAGGGAGACACTGCCTACCACCTCCCCTTGGGGAATCACAGTATTAATACGTTAGAGGTTCTGGGAAGGTCCTGCCAAAAAACACACAGCGGAATTCCTGTTGATCTGGTGTTTCCTAAATAGAGCCCCATTTTTAGGCAAAACCAATCAGCAGCAACCTGTGCAATATACCGTGGGAAAACCTATCGTGAGGACCCCTACCAGCCACCTTTACAAACCCAAGGTTCTGGGCAGGACTCTCTTGTTGGGCCTCTTGGCCTGCATCTTGCCCCTTGGTGTTGCCCTTCCCCTTGGGATTGGGGCCAGGGCGGGAGCTCACGTATTCCTGCTGCCTTCCCTGTGCCACCCTCCAGCTGAGGGCATTGCCTTGATTTACCACTGTATGGTTGGGATAGGTTGGGACACATTAAGATTTTGCTGGAGCTTTTTCTGGCAAGGAGAAAATGCAAGAAACTTAAACACAGACATGAATATTGAATGGTTAGATTAGGCTTGTAAGACAAGGCTACTTTCTCATCCATCTTTATGAATCCCTGTCAGGATGAGACCCTGGGCAGCTGCAGAGCTGTCTGCGTGAGGCAGAGGCCTTGCCCGTGCCACCCCCTGTGCTGGGGAGCAGCCCCAGCCTGTTAAGGCTGTTCATGGACACCTGGACCAAGGAGAGTCCACTCTGCCTCCTTTGCTAACATCTGATTCCAAAGTGCCATTCTCCTGCTTCAAGTTCAGACTTTTCCCAGGGTTTTCAACATGAAAAGTGGACTCCTTTCAAAGACACTGACGGGCCCCTACCCCAGCAGGATGAGAGGTGGGGGACGGCTTGGCCCTAGAGCCCTAGTGGGACAAATCTACTAGTAAATCATCAGGAAGCCAGTGTTTGTTTAAGACAATGGGAAGGGGGTGTTGTTTTTAGGGTTATAAACACCTAAATGGTTTTGCAAAGAGCTTTAAAAAATGTTAAATGTATACAAAAACTTGTTTCTTTCTCTCTCTTTTTTACTTAAGTAAAAAAAGCTCATAAAACTTCATGAGCTGTTAAGTCGGTATTGTAGTAAGGGAATCTCGTTTGTATCACTTAATGGAGCTTCAGGTAATTGCAGTTCAGAGTGACTTTGGTGCCAAGTAGGGGGAAATAATTGCAATCTCGTTAATTAGTGGTCTGATTTCACATCCTCTTATGTAAGGGGAGCAAGTGGTCTTAAGTAATAATGCTAATGAAATCAATGTTGATACCCCAACAAAGGTCTCCCTTCCAAGAGATTATCTAAATAACCAACAAGGCAGTGATTAGGAGTCTAATGTAATTACCGTATTTGCATGCACAAGGCCCTTGGTCTATCAGCTCATGGCAAGTAGTGGGGAAACAATCAGCATCACGCACGTGCAGGAGGAACGTGTCACACCAGACAGACGGTTTGGGTAGCTGTTGCCAACTCCTCACTGTTTGGGTAGGTGGAGCCTTGAGGGGTCTGTTCTCCTGCCCTCAGGTAGGCTTATCGGTGAGAACTTTGCCTTGGCAGGTGGAGATGCCTCTGCGATTCAGGCTGCCAGATCTACGGATGTTGCTGCCGTGGTGGTGCCCATCTTGTTCCTGATACTGCTCAGCCTGGGGGTCGGGTTTGCCGTCCTGTACACAAAGCATCGGAGGCTGCAGAGCAGCTTCACCGCCTTTGCCAACAGCCACTACAGCTCCAGGCTGGGCTCAGCGATCTTCTCCTCCGGGGATGACCTGGGTAAGTGGGGCGGAGGAAGGTGGTTTCCTCCCAGGACGGACCCCCCTCCCCTCCCCCCGCCGCCCCCCACCAAGCCTAGGGCTTGATTAGGAAACACCTACCTTCCGCTCATCTTTTGACACTAGAGAGTTATTCCTCGAGCAATGCTTCCACTGCTTCAGATTAAAACTAGTCAGGGCCCTAGCTTTTAAGTTAAAAATTTAAATTTTAAATTAAAATTCCACATTCTCAATAGTGCAGTTGTGGCCTCAAGCAGGGAGCGGCTTTGTGGAAGAAATGGTAGGAACTTGCCTTGCACAGGAAGGGTAGACAGGCCCTGGGCTTTGGAGATTCCTGACGTCTGGGGAAATTCTCACGAATCCCCAACCTTCTCTGTTCCCCTTCGCAGACGTGCAGGTCTGACATCTCTGGAGAACCCTAGTCAGGTCAAAAAGGGATGCCTCCCAATCAGCTTCTATTGAAGGAGGCCCTTTGCACACACCCCCACCTTTTTTTTTGAGACAGAGTCTCGCTCTGTCACCTGGGCTAGAGTGAGTGCCATGGCGTCAGCCTAGGTCACAGCAACCTCAAACTCCTGGGCTCAAATGATCCTCCCGCCTCAGCCTCCTGAGTAGCTGGGACTACAGGCATGCGCCACCATGCCCAGCTAATTTTTTCTATTTTAGTTGCCCAGCTAATTTCTTTCTATTTTTATTAGAGATGGGATCTCACTCTTGCTGAGGCTGGTCTTAAACTCCTGACCTGAAGCAATCTTCCCGCCTCGGCCTCCCAGAGTGCTGGGATTACAGGCGTGAGCCACCTCGCCCGGCCCCCTGTTAATGTTTCTCTTTCCAGTCGCTGGTGTAACCTCACCAGCCATGCTTTTATGTATTGGTAACACATAGCGAGGGAAAAATAAGGAAATTTCCCTTTCTGAAGTCTTTACAAGCAGTAATTCCTAAACAGCGATAGAGCTAGCAGACCATGTAACAAAGTGGGTGTGTTAAAAGGCTTCCATAAACTCAGACTGCTGAATGTGAGTTTATGCTTATATTTTCTGTAAACTAGTTATGATTATTTTTCTATGTTTATAGAGACATGTATGTATTCCCATCCACTGATTATATGATAGTAGCTCTGCTGCCTTTCCTTCCCAGTTTCCTTTCTTGTTTAATAAGCAAGTACTTGGACTACCTTGCATGAATGGTGTCACTTCTTTGCTTCTGCTGTTGGGACCAAAGAAGTCAACCCTGTATGTGGATTGGGACTCAGTTGCATAGGATTGTACCAGGGGTCACAGGGGGCAGACATTAGTCTGGGAAGCTGTCCTCAAAATACTTAAACCCCTCCAAGATCCTTTTCCTCAGGCAGTTTGGTTCAAAAGAGAAAGCAGACAATGACGTTCACTGTGCTAATTAGGGTGTAGGTAACTCAAATTGCAGAAGCCAAATCACCTATTGAGCTTTTAGGCAGCTAATAAGATTCTGTTTTTCTAAAAGCTTTACTTTCCTTATTTGGCTAAGTTCAAGCTACCATTAAAATAAGCTTGGGCGTCCGTTGATGGGGAGAAGGTGACCAGGGGTGGCAGAGGGAAGCTGGGCTGGGTTTTAGAACCGATGATTGTACCTGGCTGGCTGTGGTGTTGACTTTCCCAGTTGCGGGGTGCGGTAGGGTTGGAGGGGGTGGGGAGAGTGGTGGGACGTGGGGTCAGGTAAAAGTGTGCTGGAACTCACCAAGGCCCGACTGTTTTGTCTTTAGGGGAGGATGATGAAGATGCTCCTATGATAACTGGATTTTCAGATGACGTCCCCATGGTGATAGCCTGAAAGAGCTTTCCTCACTAGAAACCAAATGGTGTAAATATTTTATTTGATAAAGATAGTTGATGGTTTATTTTAAAAGATGCACTTTGAGTTGCAATATGTTATTTTTATATGGGCCAAAAACAAAAACGAAAAAAAAAAAAAAGGAAAGGAATGAATAAACTTTGTAGTAATCAACTGTGAACTTCAAACCAGGTTGATTTTAGTAACCAAATTGCTTTGATTTGACATTAATGTAGTCTTACAGGGCTGTGCTTGCTGGGCATGCTTTTAAGTCTGTGAGATAATTTTGGTTCAGTAAATTGGCCATTCTTTTATTTTTCTAAGACTCAGAAATGTATTTAATGAAAACCTCAAGAGAGAGTGATGGGTGGAATCCCTTCTCCTTGAAAGTGTGCTAACATTTTCAATTTTGTTTGGATTTGGTTTATATGAAAGTGGGTATATTATGGGGGAAGGTTGTTTTTATGTTATTTTGTTAATTTATTGGGACTCTGTATAAGGCCAGACTTCAGTGTCATCAGACACCACATGTGTTATGAGCCCCTCACCCCTAGGGTTAGGGGTGAGGAACCAAAGCATTTTTGTTGCCGTTCCAGAAGTAATCCGTTTTTATTCACTTGTGTGTCATGAAATGGTCTTGGGCAGGAGAGCACTGAGTCATTCTGGATTTCAGTTCAACAGAGCCACAGCCTGGGGAGCCCTGCAAGTCAACAGCTTCCGCTCTTAATAATTGGTGGAATTTCACTGTAGATGCCTCTGCCTCTGTACAAGGTGTAGCGTTGAAAGCTACAAAATGATAACACTGCTTTATTATACACTGGCTTCATTGTCGTTGCAAAAAATTACCCTGGTTATGGGAGTTCTACATCTGTGCCATGATACATACACTGGCAAATATAGCATGTGATTTTTTCCATTTTCCGTTTTTTATTTTTGCTTACCACTGAAGAATCTCGAATGTAAAATTTTGTATTTGGGTTGAGGTGGTCACTTACTGTCCTTAAAAATCCATACTGATAATATGCAGTCATTTTGAATTGGGTCAGTGCCTTCTCTCTCTTTTTCTTTTCTCCCAACTCCCTCACCTGTGCCCCTACCCATTCTAACAAGAAAGTGCTCTATCCTCTCACAGAGATAGAAGAGATCTAAAAGTTTGAGACCACTCCATCCAATTAACAATGGCCGCAAACACTAGGGTTTGTTCATTTATTCTCTCTGTAAAACAAACTGTGCTTTTTTTTCCTTCTGCTTTTAAAATGCCACCCCTGTATTCCAATCACGGCCACTTGATAGTTATGTAGACTCCATCTGGACTGATGCCCACCCTTCATATGTAGTGTTGTAGCCCCCAATGTCTAGCATTGTTGTGACTTGTACTGTATGAACCTCACTGCACACTTTCCTCCCTGCAAGAAGCAGTGAGCTCTGGGAATATTCCAAAGTCATGCCTCTAAACACGTGTCCTTTATATGCAAGCTTTGTAAAACCCCATGCCACCTTAGATGCAATGTTGTATCACCTTCACACCAGTGGTTGGTATCATTCTTGGGTGATAATATAGTTTCATTCTACCTAGGGATTGTTTGGAAAACAAAGAGCTGATTAAATGTTTTAGTTTTTAAAATGTTTATTTATATGTTTTTTTAGGGGAGGAATATTTTAAACTGTAGACATTTAGTGTGCCATATAGGTAGGGCTCTATTTCATTTTAACAAGTGGTAGTAATGATGAGCCTTCTTCCAGCATATTTACTCTTTCCTATCATTCTCCTTTTTTATTTTTTTAAAGACTGGAATTTCTTTGGCTTTATCTTTTCTTATCGTGGAGTTTTGCTCAAACCTCCAAGCCCTACCACCTCTCCTTTAATAAGCTCTTTAAGTAGCTGAAAGATTAACAATCTGGTGGGAGGCAAGTCATGTAATTGAACCACTAGAAAGTGTATTTTCTTCTTTTCTTTTTCTGCCAACTTCTTGGTGGCATTTGTAAAAGCTATGATATAAAAGGCTCTGAGATGTTATTTTCAGTTATTCCATAGGCAAGCCTTTTTACAGAGCATATGTCTCCAGTTGGCAGCTTGAGATATTTCGAGCATCCACTTCTAGTTACCAGTGCCTCCCAATGCTTAGTACACAGTACTGTATAGACTGGCCATCACCCCTCTCCTTGGAAAATGCCACTGTGCTGTTTGAAAAAAAAGCAGCCTTTTAGGGCTAGAGTATTTTATATAAACAGAAGAGCTAAGTTCCTGAAGACTAAGCTAGATAGTTGCAGCTATGTGTAAATTGTATATTTTTATGAACTTTTGAAGCACGCACTCCTATTTCCCTCTGCATAGCTTTGTGGGGATTTGATGTATATATGCTATCTGCAAGAGTCCAGAGGTTGGAGTGACAAGAGGAAATGAAAACAAATATTTCATGCAGCCTTTGAAGGTGACCAGATAACTGTCTTCACTGTGACCAGTTGGAGCCCCTGGTTGCTTGTGAAGAAGGGGCTTTTGTATCTTGATGGAGATGTCACTTTGAAAGTTTACACTGTGCAGGGAGAAGGTCTTCTTCTCTCCCAGAGTACGTTAGAATGTCAGATGCCTGCATCCACGTGGACCACGATGGGCCACCAGAACTTGGTGGGCAGGGGGAGTGTGTGAGTTTTCTCTGGAAGCTGATTTTGCCCTTAGGTGTATTGAGCCTTATGAGACATGGGTCCAAGTGGGTACAGTGACAGAGAGTGGAGTTTTACAGAGGATTCCAGGGAGAGGCCTTGTCTGTGATGCCTGTTTCCAGACAGGTGAGAAGCTCTAGTAACTACGGCCACCCTGGCAAGCTGGGTAAATAGTTATGATTCTGGGTAACTGGTTAAAACTTCTGACTTTTGGAAAAGTAGTTCTTGGGGTTCTGTCTCTGGTAGTATCACTAGGGATGTTTGGGTGGGACAGAGGAGGGGACACACAGCTAGCTGCATGTTCTCTCCTGCCCATGATGTGTGGCCACTAGATTAAGCAGTACTCAACTATTTAGGGAATGTGACCCTTTTGAAAGCAGTGGCCATTTGGGGGGGAACTGGGAGAGCAATAGTATGGTGAGCCCCATATAGATAAGCACCCACTTATGCTTGGGGGAATCCTACCTTCAGACACCTGCCCAGTGGTCACTCCAGCTGGTAAGATTATTTTTCCAGTACTTCCTTAGGGGCAGAAACCCTATGCTGTCAGGTTTGGTTGGTCCCTTTCCCACTAAGGGGGTCATGGTGAATCCCCGAGAATTCTCTTCCTTCAGCAGACAGTTGGAGGAAACCCAAAGAGAAAGGATCCATAGATAGAACCAAACTGAAAACCACCCCGGTATTGACTTTAGCAATTGACTCTAAAGCTCTGTGCAGAATCGTGTGTTGGGACTGTATCTTGACATTCTTAACGATGTTATTTTTCTTAACTGGAGTGTGTGCTGCCTTTCAGGTACAATTTTTGTGTAATAAAAGCCAGTGCATTAAGTTTATATAGACTACTTTCTATGCAAGACTGAGATATGGAATAGATAGCAAAAGATATGTACTGTTGGGTACCCGGACAATAGATTTGTTTTCAGAAGGAGTACCACCACCGAACATGGGTTGAGGGAGGATAGATTACACATACGTTTCTGCCCACTAATTTTGAGCAGCCATATTATGAATTAAATCATCAGAGCCAAGTAATAACCCAAGAATGGTATTAGTTTCATGTGTAATAGCTCAAATGGAATAAGCATGAATGCTGAAGTGGAACATTATCCTCAGATATTCCATGTCACTTCTCATTTAAAGACTCTTGTTATGAATTATTAGAAACTTTAGGCAAAAATCAAAAGTATTTGTAGCAAAATAAAGGCCTATTTTGCTCTTATTTAAAGTGAAACACTGTATACTTGTTTCTCTCCAAAGTGAAATTAGGTATTTATAATTTCAATTGCCTGGATACGTTTCCAAGTCACTGATTTCTGCTGAAGATTTTACTATATTGTTGCATAATGTTAAGATGATTTTTGTCTCAAGTCAACTTTTTTCACTGAATAAAAATTTAACTGGGTCAAGAAAATGTCTATTTGAAAATCCACTCTCTACGTGTGTCGAGTTGTTCTTTTGAGTGCAATAAAGATGGCTAACGCAGTCTCCAAACACCATTTGATTCGTCTGTTTTCAAAGGGTGTTTATTTCATAGATGAGAGAACACGAAGACCTGGAATAATTTTGTGATTAACAAGCTGGTCTCAGATGGTGGATCCTTGAAGAACACGCTGTCTTTGTGTTGGCTGAGGGGTGGGGAGACGGGGCGGCTGTTTTGAAGTAAATAGAATTATTCCATAGGGGCGATGACTAAAGTGGCTCCCTTAAGGCTGTAACTACATTTGCTAAGAGACAGTTTGCTAAGAAGGCAATTTTCAAATCTAAGAGAAGAAAGCACAGCAGCGTAGATGATCTGTGTGTCTAAGAGCACGTTCAGGAGGTTTCCGTAGACAAGTCTTGTGAAGAATGCCGCACCTGCGCAGGTGAACGGCAAAGGGACCGTAAGTCAGGATTGCAGGGTGTGGGACTGGGGGTGGAGGGGGCAGCAGTTTTTGAAATTTCAACAGCTCTTCTGATACGCAGTTTTTGTTTAGATATTGAGCCAAAGCAAAACCCTGAAGTATTATCATCCAGTTTCACGGAGGAAGAAAAGAGGCACAGAGGGGTTAAGTCATTTGCTTAGGGGACACTGGAGAATAAACAGCAAAACCAGCTTTTAATCCCAGGTATTTCTGACCCCAGACCCGGTTCCAAATCACCGTGCCACGCTGCCTCACGTCACGATTCAGTGTCAGAACACGTCATTCCAACACGCTGCACCAAGCAAAATCCCTAGGGGAGACTGACCACCTGGATGAATCTACCTGGTCATGGCTGAGCCCTTAGGTTTTCAGGCTTAGATAATTTTTGTGAGTGCACGATAGTGAATTTCTCTCTCGTGGCTGAACACACCTTAGCCAAGCTCGGGAGACTGGTATGCAGCATCATGCCCATTAATTAATTCACCCTGGGAAAGAGTCCTGTCACAATGTCAGCACCACCTGTGCATTCTCCACCGGTGGGGGAGATCTACCCAGGGCGCCCGTCACAACTAGAAGGTTGCTTGGTGAGCAGGGGTGAAGAATGAAAAAAGTAGGAGGGGTCTGGGCTAGGGTAGTGGTTGCCCAATAAATACAGAGTGAATGAATGAATGTTTGACACTCCACAGCAGGAATAATGTACTCCCTGTATCCATTTCTATTTAAGAAGGTCTTGCCAGTGGGGTCTAATATTTGAAGTCCATTCGCCATGGTTACCCTAGACTGGGCTTGGGCGCTGCCCGTATTGGCCACTCTGACTCATTGTTTCCTGTGTTGTTGAGCAAACTCCTCCCCGTCACTGAAACACTCTGGAGCTAATATTAATGCAGTCAGACTGGGTTACAATAGAATCTTCCTGGTTTGAGAACTCTTGTATCTGTCAGATTATTCTATTAAGTGTTGATTTTGAAGTTTCTCTGGTAGGAGCTTTCTTGAGTCCTAGGAGATACCTTAGTGTGGCTCCCAAATTCTGACTACACCTGTCAGCTCTGATGATCTGTCTGGCTCCCTGGCCCACAGAAAATTAAAAATGGATTGAAGCAACTAAAAGCAAATACCCTGAAAGGATAGAAGAGCTTTAGAGTTCGACTGCTGGAAAACCTATGTTAGAGACAGAGGAACTCCAAAGAATGCAGCTCGTTGGGGCCATTTAGCATAGGGCCAGAGTCCTGCAATTAAGGAGCCTCTCAGATTAGAGTAATTATAGTTCCTTCTATTGAGCCCCTGTTCTTTGCTAGTCACTGTGTTAAACTCCACATAAAATTTTCTTTTAAAAAATTCTAAAAGTGATCCTATGATTTGGATATTAATCTTTGTTTAAAAAAAAAGAAAGTCTTAAGAAAGGTTGAGTAACTTCTCCAAGGTCTCACATAAGTGGCAGAGTTGAAATAATCTAGATTTATTGCATCCTTAAACTGCTGCACTGAATTGGCATGCTGTTTTGCCCTGTCGGTGTAATATTAGAAGTCTGTAATAATGATACTGCCTGTCTAGGGATTCCAAGGATACAGGTAATACATTTTTAAAGGATTCTCACTAGAAAGATTAAAAACAATGTTTTGAGACATAAAGAAATGTACTTAGATTTTTTTGTCAAGTCATTTATGTGGAACACAATATTCCCAACTGGTGGTAGATCAGTGAAGCCTTTATTTATTCATTTATTTTTTATTATTATTATTATTATTATTTGAGACAGAGTCTCACTCTGTCACCTGGGCTAGAGTGCCATGGTGTTAGCCTAGCTCACAGCAACCTCCAGCTCCTGGGCTCAAGCGATCCTCCTGCCTCAGCCTCCCGAGTAGCTGGGACTACAGGCGCACCACCACACCTGGCTAATTTTTTTATTTTTGATAGAGACGGGATCTCACTCTTGCTCAGGCTTTTTTTTTTTTTTTTTTTTCTTTTTTTTTTTTTACTGGAAAATGTTTTTGCAAAGAGTTCAGTAATTAGGAACACTGAGGATTCTTGCTTACAACAACCCAGATAGATTTTATCAAAATCCTTTGCATCTTGGGAAAAGAATGATTAGCACACGTTTTATTCACCTTTATATATTATACAGTGAGGCAAGTCATTGCAACATGTTCTGTTAGGGCGATAACTGGGTTAGCATGAGACCATCAGGGTCCCAGCAAAAGGAGGTGACTGCCATTCTTTTCATCCAACCCCAACTGGCTTTGATGCTAGTGCCCCATTAATTTTTTAAAAAGATTATGTGTAGGGTAATTTGAGCCTCCAACAATTTACAGAACAATGATGTTATACTTTTAAAAATGCTAATGTTAACAATGGTAACGTTGCAACCCTCTTTAATGCCAAAATGACAATTGGCAATGTTTGCGAATATTTGTATGAAAACAATGACATTTCATAGTTAAAACTCAGCATCAGCAAACTTTGAGAAAGAAAAAAGACTCAGATTTAAATGTAAATCAGCCTTTTATGAAATTTGCCCTTCGGTTGTACACCAATCTGTAAAGCCTTCAAGATCGATCAAACAAAGAAGTTTCATAATTAAAACTTATTTTTAACCTTTCTCTAGAAAAGGCAGAATGTATTAATTATCCAGGGATTGATCAAGCCCTAGATGGTGTAGAACTGTTGTGGGGATGTTTGTGTACCTGTGTTTTATGGAATTCTTCATAGGCAGTAGATGAACAACACAAGAACATCACGCTCTTGGCTTCAAAAATACACCTTATTTTGGACCCCAAACAACTTGACTGCTCCCTAGGATTAGCACCTTCAAAGGAGGAAATTTTATCCATATTGAGGTGAGTCAAGGGAATACATTTAAGACTGAAGACAATGTTCCCAAAAGATGGTCCAAAAATATTTTGAGCAATGGCAGTACTGTAGCAGTAAGTAGTGACAGCAAATATGTAATTGCTACATGTCAGCTACTATTCTGAGTGCTTGTTATATATTAACTCATTTAATCCTCACCACAGCCCTCAAGGTTATTATTATTCTCATACATAAGGAAACTGAAGCACAGAAAGGTTAAGAAATGCACCCAAGGTCACAAGAGCTAGTAAGTGGCAGAACTGAGATTTGAACACAGGTGCCATGGCTCCAGAATGTGCTTTCAGTTACTTCACAGCACTGCCCCTCCAAGTGACCCTGTTGATAGGATGCAGACACCAGGAATTTATTTTAACCAGCCAGTTTACCTTTTTCAATGCAGTGATGTTCTTTTGGGGGGATTATAAAAGGAATTTGTATTCATTCATTATAGAAAATTTGGGAAAAACACCAAGAAGAAAATGAGATTTCCAGGTAATCCCAGAGATAATTACTGTTAACATCTGGTGAGTGTCTGATATGGTTCACCTGTTTGGCCCCTCCAAATCTCATGTTGAAATTTGATCAGTGTTGGATGTGGGGCCTGGTGGGAGCTGTTTGGGTCATGAGAGCAGATCCCTCATGAATGGCTTGGTGCCCTCCTGGCTATAATGACTGAGTTCTTGCTGTATTAGTTTGCACAAGAGAGCAGATTGTTTAAAGGAGCCTGGCAGTACCTCCTCCCTCTCTTGCTCCCGCTCTCACCGTGTGACAGGCCTGCTTCCCCTTTGCCTTCCACCTTGATTAGAAGCTCCCCAAAACCCTCACCAGAAGCAGATGCTGGCGCTACGCTTCCTGTACAGCCTGCAGAACCGTGAGCCAAATAAACCACTTTATAAACTACCCAGCCTCAGGCATTTTCTTTATAACAACACAAAACAGACTAACACAGTGTCCTTTTATCACTTTATTCTATATGAGCAATTGCATCAGCTTACAGCTCTGTTGTTGTAAAAGGACTAAAGTGCACATGGAGGAGGAGTGTCCAAATCTCTTGTCAATTCTCCTAGGTCTTGATTCCATCTGTAAAGGCCAGTCTGAATTCAGATATCAGAAGCAGAGTGGTGTCTTCTTCCCCCTTTGTCCCTATAAGCAGTTTTGATACAGACTTACTTTGAAGACACAGTGGAACTAGGGAGTGTCACCATGCCACCAGCTGCAACTCTCCCTGTCCTATCATTCTAGTCAAGTGCTTGAGTCATCTCCCACACTAATGGAGCTCACAGGAGGATTCTTTTGAGTCACCTCTTACCTCTGGCTCACCAAGTTTTTCTTATTCAGAGTTTTGCTGCTTGGAAGATGGGAGAAGCAGCCATCAATACATCCCACCAAAGGAAGTAGGCAGCATAAGTAGACACAAGAGAACATAAGCAGCAGTTGGGTGGCTGACATAGCTTTCAAGTGAAGCACGTTTAGTACAAAAGGAGCCTGATTGGCCAACGGGGATGTGTCTGAACTCTAGGAAGAGAAACGGGTGTCTAAAGCCTGCTAAAGGCTGGGTGGTGGGACCGGTTTGCACGTGTCTGTGTGATGGGGAGGGATAAAGAGGAGTTGGAAGGAGCTTTGAAGGTATTTAGTGTTGGATGGTGAATACTTTCTCCATTTCAACTGGGAACGGAAATGCATTAAATGGCAAAACAGTTTTCCTAAGTATTAAATTGCAGCACAAGGATATTACAGAGATTACTATGCCAGAGCTAGAGGGTATAAAGTGTGGATTCTATGTGAATAGATGCTAAAGCCCCTATTGAAATCTGTTATAAATGTCTGCAGTCTGTAGGATACAGAGGCATCAAGTAGCGGAAAGAGAATGGTGAGGACTGAGTAGTTCCTGGAGAAATTCACAATTAATATCAGGTCTCAGGCTTTAACTGGCAAGATTGAAAACTCCCTGGTCAGTAGGGCACCCGATGCATGGATCCAATAGCAACATTTATTTGAGAAATACGGCACTTCTGCTGTGTCTAGTCCTATATTAGCCACTGGGAATATAATAGAGCATAGGACAGGTGTGATTCCTGCTCTCTAGAGCAACAAATAATAAAACCTCAGCATCAGGAGGCCATTTTGTGTCTTGTATGCATGTTATACGAGAGGAAATGGAGATTAAGGATGTTAAATGACTTGCCCAAGAGCTCAACTAATCAGTTTAATCCTAAAACCCTGAAGTGAAACCTGGGCCTGCACATCCCGTGATTCTATTGGCGGTGGGTGGGTGGGTGGGTATTAGGCTCCAATTTGATTTCCAGCCTAAGCCACCACCTCCAACTCAGCTTCTCAGAGAAACTCTTGGTTGGGGTGGAAGACTGTGGTGTTGGCTGCTTATGCAGACTTTATTAATAATGTGATACCTTTTTCCTGTGGCCATTGTTTTTTACATGCCGACTTCCTCTGATGGAAGGAGGGATGAATGGAGGAATCCCAGCACCCAAATACTATTATATAACCTAACACCATTCTGTTATTTTATACTAGGGAAATGAAAGCTGATTGTAATGATCTCAGCAATATGTGTGAAAGTAGACAATCTTTTTTTTTTTTTATTTACAAAACACACATAGAAAATACAGTTTTCATAACCCACCTTTTAAGGTTTTTCCAGGGTTTCTCAGTTCCCTTTTTTAATGGAGGATATATCATATGTCCATCTTAACCATTTCACTCTGAACTTCTCAATATAGTTCATACTGAAAACAAGTCTCTAAAACATAAATTAACAAGTTGATTTTCCTTCTTGCTCTGAACCTTCCTTCTCCCTGCCTCATCCTTTATACAGCTGTGGAAACAATGGTGCAGACAGCTGTATCCTATACCCATAGGGCTGTAGGTTGATGTGAACATAGCATCATTTCCCAAAGAACCATGTAAGAGCAGGGGATAGAGTCCTTCCCTGAATGCTTCTGCCTGTTAACTTCTATAACAGGGGTACCAGCAGAATGGAACGTGAAAAATGCATCCTTGAGTCCAGGCGAGGCTAGCTTCTTGCCACGTGCCATTCTTCATTTAAAGGGCAGCTCTCTCCTGCTAATCTCCTAGGTTGGGCTGCATGAAAGAATGACACATATACATGTGGCCTGAGGTATGATGTGGTTTATTATCAAAACAAATCACACTGGAGGACTCATTAGAAAATGTTTTGATTGCAGAGATCCATGGCTATTGGAACCTTTTGATGGGAAATTCATTTTACCTTCTTACCTGTTAAAAATTTCCCTAACTTCTATTTTGGATGGCAAAAGTAAGTTCTCTAAAATTAAACACCACATTGTCTACTTCTTTTCTATTACTGCCACTACACTACTCTGAATTTAAGATTATTTTGGAAAGGCTTTTGGGTGTATGGGTGGATGAGTGGATAATCTCTGCCATTTACTGAGGACCAGTGATGTGCCAAGTACTGCCCTATCCTTTAATATGAAAATTCCTTTGAAGTAAAAATACAATCATCTCCTTGTACATAGACAATAAAGCTAGTTTTGAGCCCAGGTCTGTCTGACCCAGAGGTTAATCCCATTGTGCTGGTTAGCAGATGGTCTGATTTATGGAATCAATGTTTGCTTTTTGAATGTTTCCTGTGTTCAGAGCCCTGGATGTTCTAGGGGAGATATTAAGTCATAAATATGAAATGTCCGATTTCAAATCAAAAGTGTAGTTTATTATATCTAAAACAAGAAGCAGTATAATTAATCAAAGTATGCACCTGAACTATCCACACAGTTTTGCCATCTTAACGGTAGCTTGTTTATGCCAGCAGCAGAGAAGCCTAGAGAGTGAGTGGTAATGAAATTGCTAAAGACATTTTCCACAGCTTGTTGAGAATTGAATATTCTTTCTTGCAAGAAGTGGTCCAAAGCCTGGAAGGAGTGGTAGTCAGTTGGTGCAAGGACTGGTGAATACGGTGGATGACAGAGAGTTTCCAAGTCCAGCCTCTGTAGTTTGAGCAGCATTGTTTGTGCAACATATGGTTGAACATTGTCTTGCAAGAGGATTGGCCTGTCTCTGTTGACCAGTCTCAGCTGCTTAATCACAAGCATCCTCGTCATTTCATCCAATTTGTGACAGTAGACATCCACTGTAATCAATTGACCAGGTTTCATGAAGCCACAGTGGATAATACCAGCGCTGGACCAGCAAACAGACACCATTAGCTTTTTTTGATGAATATTCAGCTTTGGGCTGTGTTTTGACACTTCATCTTTATCCAACAATTGTGCCAAATGCTTGTAATTGTCAAAAAGAATCCATTTTTCATCACAAGTAACATTACGGTGTAGAAATGGTTCCCCTTTATGTTGTGACAGCAAAGGAAGGCAAGCTTCGAGATGATTTCTCTTCTGACACTCATTTAATTCATGTGGTACCCATCTATACAGCTTCTTTACCTTGCTGATTTGTTTCAAATGGTCCAATATTGTTGGAATAGTAATGTCAAACCTTGCTGCTAATTCACCCATAGGTTGAGATGGATTCACTTCAACTACAGCTTTCATTATCCACCTTGGTCTCGGGTCGCCCACAGGGCTCATTTTCAAGATTAAAATCACCAGAATGGAACTTCTCAAACCATATTGTTTGTTCATTAGCCACATCCTTCCCAAATGCTTCATCGCTATTTCCAGCAGTCTGTGCTGCATTGGTTCCACGATGGAAATCATATTCGAAAATAACACAAATTTTTGACTTATCCGTAGTTTGACAAAAATTGCTCTAAAAAAAATTGAAAGATAATCAGAAGCCAAAACGTTTGAAAGACTGAGGATGTACCTTCACAATAAACATAAAACAAGAAGTGTCAAAGTGAAATGTCAGAGATATCAACTGCCAAACTTAGTACTTAAGGAAATCGGACATTTCATACTTAATAACCTAATAAGCGAAGACAGAACAATTATGTCTTGCAGGAAATAGCAAGACAAGGGGGGTGAGTCCAGAGATTTCTGTGACTTCCCTATCTCTCTGTATTAGTCACTAGGGTAGAATCAGTAGGATATATATTTTTTCATAAGGAATTGGCTCACAAAATTATGGAGGCTAAGTAGTCCTACAATCTACTGCTTGTGAGCTGCAGACCCAAGAAAGCTGGTGGTGTCATTTCATCCAAAGGATGAGAAACACAGGTGCTGATGGTATAACTCCCAGCCTGAGAGCCAGAGAAGATGAGATGGGATGACCCAGCTCAAGCAGGCAAATTCCTCCTTTCTCCACCTTTTGTTCTATGAGTAGATGCTCTACTGATTCAAATGGAAACACCCTCACAGACACACCCTGAAATAATGTTTAATCTAGCACTGGACAGCCAGTCAAGTTGAGTAAAATTAACCATCATATTCCTCATTGATCATGAGAGACAGACACATACAGGCACAAAGAGGTTAACCTGTTTTATATAGCTATATGATCTTTAATATTTCTTACTGCTGCAAAATTTGGTGATACATTGGACAGTTTAGAATGAATGGACACATTCCTAAGACATAGCAAACTTTTTGAATAACGGCCAGATGAAGGCAGTGCTTTGGAACTCACTCTTCCTGAAAAGCCATTCTAAGCTCGTGTGCGGTCCCTCTTCACCATAAGACGTGGACCGGAGTGGCCGTGACAGGGAGACACTGCACAGAACGTCACCTCTCCATTTCAGGAGCACACGTCACCCCAGGGCATGGAGGTGGTGAGCTTGGTGGGGAGAGCACAAAAGTGAAGACCATTGATCTTACCCACAAGTGGGCCTGCTTTTGTGGAATAAACCTGTCATTCATCAGCCTTCGATCCTGAGTGAAGGTTGGGGCAGGGTGGGGGTGAAGAAGTAGAAAACACAGAATCGTTTATCCTGGAGTTCCTCACCTGTTCTGTTTCCACAGAGCCTGGAACAATCCTTGACACTTGGTGAATCTGTTGAACGAGTGAAGGGATGAATTAACCTGTTCTTGAAGAGTGAGTCAGTTAGTATGAGGCTCAGCTGCACACAACCTAAAACCCATGGAACAGGGGTTTCAAAAGGGAGAGATTGTATACTATGTTTGTTTTCAAGTAAAAGAAGTCCTGGGCTGGTATAGACGCTTCAGACATTAAACATCCTGGTCTTTCCCATCTTTCTGCCCCGCCATCCTCAGTGTGACTTTCTTCGTTTAGTGCATTGTCTGCATTCTGCCCAGGGCTCCTGTTCAGCCACCACGTCCATGGGCCAGGCTCGAGCAGGAGCAAGAGGCGAGGGCAGAAGGGTACCTCTCAGATGTGTTGGCTCCTTTTCAAGAGTTTTCCCAGAATCTCCACTTAACAACTCTTATTTGTGTTTCCTTGGTCTCCCCTTTCTGCAAGGAGTCTGGAAACTGTATGCATTTAGTCTGGCTCCTTGCTGCTTCCAGCACTGGAAGGCAGAAGGAGAGAATAGATGTGGAGCAGGCAGCTAGTGATCATTGCCATACCATCTTTGGTACATAAAAGTAAACCAAGTCTGGGCACAGTGGGTCACATCTGTAACCCTAGCACTTTGGGAGGCTGGGGCAGGAGGATCTCTCGAGCTCAGGAGGTTGAGACCAGCCTCGGCAATATAGTGAGATCGCGCCTCTACAAAAAATTTAAAAAATTAACCAAATGTGGTGGTGCATGGCTGTAGTCCCAGCTACTTGGGAGGCTGAGGTGGGAGGATTGCTTGAGCCCAGAAGGTCGAGGCTGCAGTGAGCTATGATGATGCCACTGCTCTCCAGCCTGGGTAACAGCCTGGGTGACAGAGAGATCCCATCTATTAAAAATTTTATTTTAAAGTAAAACAAATGACAAGTTAGAAAACAAAGCAATCCGGCTTACATAGAGGACCAGGTTAGACAGGTGTGACTCTGAGGAGAGAGTATGGGCTGAGGCGTCAGCCTGCCTCGGTGCTTACTGGCTCTGTGACATTGAGACCATTCGCCAGATCTCCCGTGCCTTAGTCCTCTTGTCCATAAAGTGGAATAACGTGCAAGCTGAGCCCACAGGGTGGTTGGGAGGTCTGAAAGAAATAGATGAGCAAGTGATTTTAAACTGGAAGGCACTGTGTGAATACAGCTTCCGTAGGTGTCTGGAGAAAGGAGACCGTGTGCAGAGAATGATCACCCTAGCCCAGCCTGGTACCTCTTGTGGCTGATGCCACTGCACTGCCCTCGCCAGTATTTGTCCCACACAGTTCATTACCCAGTCTTACATCGGTCTTCCATCATTTCGTCTAGGAAAACCTCTTCTCCCTAATAAGGTTGTAAGAGATCTCCTTGAGGGCAGAGATCATTATTTTGCAAAACCCCAAGGGGGGGAACGCCATCCCCAGAGAACTCAACACAGCTGCCCCTAGAAGAAAGGGACACGATGGTAGAGCGAGGCTCGGGATGATTGTGACATTCCCAGCCTGTAAAACTGAGGGGCTGGCTGACACTATGAACCAGGATATAGAAGAGTTAGAGGGAGGCCAGGGCTGGAATTCTGTTTTGGAAATGTGGAGTTTGAAGGGCTAGTGGCATTGCCAGGCAGAGTCAACCGGTTGACAGCTGGCTTCTTTCATTTAGCAAACATTTGCTGAGAGACTGTGTACCAGGGACACTCCAGGGGTTGGAGATACTACAGTGAACAAAATGAGCAAAAACGCCTGTCTTCGGGGAGCTTCGCCTCAAGCAGAGGGAGACACACGGTAAACACGAGATTACTAAATGGCGTAGTATGTTTGAAGGTGGTAAGTGCTACGGGAGGGGCTGGAACAGAGCTCAGAAAGGAGAACTGGACATGCGGGAGTGTTGGGGAGGGCGGTGTAGACAGTTTTTGTAGTTCGGAGCCAGGGCCAGGCTGGAGATGTTTGCTGGAGATTTGTATTTGGAATGGTGGCAGTTAGAGGGGTGGCCAATTGGAAAAGTCTGGAGAGGGGTGTCAGGAGTGAGAGGAGATCTCAAAGGAACACATGCATGTCAGAACTCTTCCAACGTCAAGGAGACAAACTGCGCTCGGGAGGCCAGGGAGGCAGGTGGAGATCGGGCGTGCTCCAGAACCCAGGGCACAGAGACCAGAGGAGGCAGCGTCCAGTTCTGTCAGGTACCGTGGGGAGCCCAGGGATGACGACTGTGGAGCACCTCCTCTGCGCCAGGCACCTTTGCTTGCGTTTTTCATGCAGAATCACACAATACGCATGGACACTAGACCAGTGTAGGACAAGCAGGGAATGGGAGATGAGGAGAAGAAGTGACTTTAGGCTCCTCTTTCCAAATGTTTGAGAGAGCGAGAAATAGAACAGTAGGTTCAACGTGAAAAAAGATCAAGGGAGGGAATCCCGGGGAAGGCTGGGGCAGGTTTGGTGGGCAGGGGGCTGATGGGAAGTGTGGACAGCCTGGAGAGCAGGAGGTTGGCCCTGCAGCCTGTGCCCGGGGACTCAGTTGTCACCGCTTTGCTGCCTGTCCCCCTACCTGCCTCAGAACATCATCATCTTGTTCAGACGTGTCCTTTCTCTGGAACTAGATGGAGCTGGGCCCAGCACTAGCACAGCTTCCAGACAGATACTTGCTGCTCCAGAATGTTTGCTGCTGCTGCCGAACGTGCAAAAAGAGAGCCCAGATTGTCTGAGTCCATTTGGGTGCTGTAACAGGATACTACAGGCTGGGTGGCTTATAAACAACAGAAATGTATTCCTCACAGTTCTAGAGCCTGGCAAGTCTGAGATCAAGGTGCCGGCAGATTCGGTGTCTGGTGGGGGCCTGCTTCCTGGTTCCTAGAATTCTCACTGTGTCTTCACATGGCAACAGGGACAGGGGTTAGGGAACTTGCCAGCATCCCTTTTCTAAGGGCACTAATCCCATTCATGAGGGCTCCATCCTTATGACCTTCTAATCACCGTGCAAAGACCCCACCTCTTTTTACCGTCAAGTTAGGGATCAGGTTTCCACCTATACACTTCCGGGGGAGGATACAAGCATTCAGTCTCTAGCACAGATCACTATAGCACAAGGGGGAGCTGATTGACTGTGGGTGCTTGACTGAGAGAAGAGGACACTGTGCAGAGGCGAGGGACCTGTTCTGTTTCTCTCAGCGTCCGGCTATGGCCCTGGGTCAGAGCAGGCCTTGCAAGCCCCTGAGCGCTGTCTCTCCTCCCAAGGGAATGGAAGCAGAGCTGCTCTCAGCAGTCCCCTGCTTTCATTTAGCATTCACTCAACTGTTGTGTGCCCAGCACCACACTGAGCACTGGCGATGCAGGGACAAAGGCTGCCCTGCAATCCTCAAGCTAGAGGGAACCAGCATTACCAGGTCCTGGGATAGAGGCAGACACACAGCACCTTGGGGACATAAAATAGGGGAGGAAAACAGCCCAATATCTGGGGAAGTTGCTAAGACTTCAGGGTGGAATTGGCATTTGACCTGGGCCATGAGGAATGAGTTTTCCTAGGGGGGAATGGGGTGAGGGTGGGTGTGGCAGGTGCTGAAGTCACAGGCTTGGGGGCAAGGTTGGGAGTGGGGGAGAAGGTGCTGGGGCCAGACGCAGAAAGACTGAAGGGACCTTAAGGGAGAAAGCCTCCCACCCCTCTCCCTACCCCTCCTTTTCCAATGCTTCCAAAGGAACAAAGCTCATGGTGACTGGGAATCCAAGGTCCTAGAACTTTGTATCCGGTTTATGTAGTCCACCCCCTCATTTTACACCAGAAGAAACTGAGGCATGTCTGTGTGATAGGACATGCTAGAAACTTCCTATGGAAAACCAGCAGCATCGTCCAAGTCCAGAGCAAAACATATTGGAACAAGCACCTGCTTTTCTCACAGTCCTCAAGAAAGGCAGCTCTGGGCCCAGAGGACCTTGAACTTGCTCCGAATCTTCAGATCTTACCTCTCCGGGTTCTGACTTCCATTTTCTTCTGTGACTCATGGTCAGGGTGCTTATGAGGCTTTCCGAGGTGGAAATGTGTGTGGGGTGGGTGGAGTGATGCAGACTGAGTACAAATGTACCCTGTTTTATGCCACACATGCATTCCAGAAATTTGTATGTCAGAGTTTTGTGTGTGTGTGCATGCGTGTGTGTGTGTATTTTTGCAAATTCAATAGAATCTTAAAAAAAAATAAAGGGAGTTGTTTAATGGAGTTCAAATCTGCCTCTTTTTTTATTAAGTGAAGGGTCTTTTTATAATGCAAATAATGACTCCGTTCTATAAGCTGAGATTCTGTCTTGGCTTTCTTTAAATGAGACACACCTCTACAGGGCAAAATGTGGGGCTCACATGCAGCATTTTCAATGCAGGCTAGCGTCCACGCCTTTGTTGTAACATTTGCTTTGGTGGTCTTTGTTTATATCAGGTATTATTTTGGCCACTGGAGGGCCCTCCAGATAGAGAACGACTGGAGAATCCCAAATGTGTTCCCTGAGCCCAGACTTTGGTTCACACCCAGATTTTTGAGCATGCAGCATTTCTTGCAAATCGGATTTAACTGGGGAGACTAGCAGTAGCATTGATGTTTCTTTTATTTAGGAATTTAAGCATAAAAGAAACCTCTATTTAAAAGAGCAGCTTTTGGATTATAGTCTATTTGGAGCTGGAAAGGAGGTGCTAATCTTGTATGTGGAGAGTGATCTTGCAGAATTCAGCACAGCTTAGGAGAGTGGAGCTTTGAACAAAGGTTATTTCTCTGTGTGAAGGGAAGCACACCAAGATGTATGGAGTGAAGTGGGGCAATAGAAACCATTTTTATAATGAAGAAAAGAGAGTCTTACATAGGGCTGGAAAAATAGTTTGGGAGGTTGGCATGCTATACCTACTCAAACACAAAATCACCAAAGTTTATTTTCATGCCACGTTTTTTTTTCTCTTGCAGTTTTTCAACCTTATTTAGAGATTTTATTTTGCTGACTGTTGACAAAACACCTTAAATCCTGAGCTCAGAGATGTCAATACAGCATAAAAAATTCCATAGCGAGGCCTCAATGGATCCACACACAGACTTGTTGCAAAACCAGGTAGAAATGAGAAAAACTGTCAAGAAGAATCCAGAAAAGAAATAGGGGCCAGTGCCCAGGTTTCTTCAGTTTATGAAACAGAGAAAATTCATGAAAACTCTCCACCACGTCAGAACGATACGAAACTAGAGCAACCTGGAGTCTCCCATTCTAATCTTTTGAGGCCTTGAAACAAAAAGTGAAGATGGCATATTGATCTGCATGGTTCCCCTGAACTAGTCATTTTTCAACACCAGAGCGAAGCAGCTGCAGGTGCAGACGTACTTGTAGGCAGCTTTGAGGATTAGTTTGGGCCCTAATAATTTAAGAATGGGGGTCCCATGGAAACAAATGTGGCCACTGGGGATATAGGTAGTGGCAAGATCTGTGAGGACTGGGCTGGGTCTTATTTGTCCAGCTGTAAAATGGGAAGGAGCCTTTTCCTGACTCATCCCTTAGATGTTATTCCCCAGACCCATGCAAAAGGCAGCTCTTTCTATACTTATTTGGGTGTGAAATGGAAGAAGGGGAAGAACTGGGCTCTAATAGAGAGCCTCAGTTTCCTTTTGAGTCTATAGGTAAGGTGGACAAAAAAGGAGCAGATAGACTGACTTCGGTCTGTATTAGCAGCATTTGCTCTTGTGAGAACCTCAAATGTGGGCAGCAGCCGAGTGTACAGGGAGGCAGAGGTACTCAGTAGATCTGCAAGCCTGGATCTTTTTATTTGACCAAAGTTTTCTCTCCTTTTGATTAACCCCCACCGCCTGTGAATTGTTGGGAAGCACTGTTCACGAGGGGAGTTGTATCAGTCATATACAGAATTTTCGATATCGGTTGTGTCTCGGAATTTTGTGCCTGGCCCGAAGGAGATGCTTGGGAATCGAGTTCAGGTCCCCACCCAGTTCTGACTGTGAGTAATGGATGCAGTGTGGATGGGGATGGGAACTGTACGGGACTTAGGCTGGGGGGCTGAAGCACGTTGATTAAAATCAGTTACTCAGGGGATTTGACTACACAACCAGTGATCATCAGGAGAATCACGCTGCTTCTCAGAATTGCCCCCGAAACACTGAGAAAATGTAGATTCAGGGTTTGCAATCCTCTCCCTGCCTCTGAACTCAGAGCTGTCGTTGTCTAGAACACGCTCTTGACACTAAACATATATTTTCCTTTGACATATCTGTATTGTTTTTAAAACTGTATGACAAATAGCTGTGCTGAGTGAGTTCTGGGCACCTAGAGGCAGGCAGTAAATATTTGCCGAACATTGAAAGAATGCGGTGGCTGGGCTGTCAGTATGGCTCCTACTCGGGACACATCCCAGCGCTCTGTTCATGAGGCCGGGAGGATTTCGCATTAAAGGTCTGGTCAAGCCTTGCCAGACCACAGTGGTCTCTGTGAATGCTGGAACATTCTCAGGCATGCTGAGTAAAAGCCACCATAGCGGGAGAGAGGGACGGTTGGCGGGGAGTGCAGCTGGGAGTTTTTCCTAGAGACGCGGTTCCTTTGTTCTGGTAGATTTCAGCCAGAAGGAAAAGCAAAATTTTACTGTCTGCAAACCACCAACGAGCTACTCCCCTCCCCCTTTACCTCCTTCCTTCCCAACCTGGGAATTCATTTGCTGCTTCTCTCTCCTCCTCCTCTGCCCTACAGCAGTCCCCAGGGACAAAGCTCTTTGTTGTGAACACTCCGAGACAATACGGAATTGCACAGTCCCCGGGGCACAATCAGGGCTGTCCTCCACGGAGAGTGATCGCCGGGGCAGAGACCCCCACCTGTTGATCTCCCCCTTCCCGGGGTGAGAGGCAACCTGCATTGTGCTGCAAACGCACGCGCTTCCACGCCAGGCTCAGCAGATGGCGCTCCTGAGCAAAGCCGTTCCCGGCCCTGCCCCCGCCCCTCCCCACCGCCAGAGCCTCGCTGGTCTAAAGCAAAAACAGATGTTTTCATCATTTCTGGGTCTGGCATGTGACTTGCAGTTCAGCAATGTGCCGACATAACCCAGAGTTGTACGGCCTCTTCATCCCCCGCAAAATAAAAATTCTTAACTTCAGCGAGCCTTCTTCCTAAGTGAGCCACTGACACATGATCTGTTTCATCCAAGGGGCACATGTTTCATCGCGCTCCAACTGCAACTGCCTTTGTAGCCAGCCCTGGCTCTATAATTGGGAAGTTGTCTTTTTCCAGCGAAGGCACAGGACAGCCAGACTAGCTATCTTTACACTAAGGGCCGGGAAGAGGCGCTAGCCTTTTAAAATAGCCCTGGTCTGGCTGGCTGGCGGACCTGTCTGCGTGGGAGCCCAGCGAGTGGGTCCCGAACAAAACAGGAAGGCCGCGGCGGCGCGCCCTGTTCCCCGCGCCCACGGCAGGTGGCAGCATCGGCCCGAGCTGGCCTCTGCCGCCGGCCGGCCCCAAAGCAGGGCCCTTCTACTTTCGGTGGCCTCAAAATTATTAGTTCCAGATGAGTTCTTGCAATTGTAATATTTGGTTTAACCCAATCTGCCCGATTGCGTCAGTGCACGTTCAAATACAGCCGTCTGAAGTCTAACCAGACATCAGAGGCAGGTTTTCGGGGGTGTCAACATTCCTTACCCTTTGAAAGAATTAAACAAAACAAAACAAAACCAAAAAAAAGAAATCGGAGGCTGATTTATCCCAAAAACGAAAGACGGGGGAACAGGCATGGGGCGAGGGTGCCCGGAGAGGGAGTGAACGGGGAAGGTGTAACAATAGAACTCTGTCCCGAGGCCTGCTAGAGTGGAACTGGATTTATTTGTTGAACTAGGAAGGGACCTCTGGGTTCTTTGAAGGTTAGAGCAAATAAGCAAAACTGGTGGGCATTTGGTTTACTAAGAGAAGAGCCCCCAAGTCACGTAGGCTGCTATTGTCAGACACAAAACACACTGTGTCTGGGGCTGGGCCTCTGCTTAACACTTGGCCTGGTGGCTCGGGAAGGGGGCCGAGCAGGAGGGGTCTCCCATCTTAACACACAGCTTTTAGGGACATTCTGAATCTCCATGCCAAGGGTGCAGACTAGGTTTCCTAAGAACAGCAGCCCCGGCCCCACTGGATCCATTTAGAAGTCAGGAGCCCTCCTGCAGGCCCTCCAGCGAGCAAATGGGCTGGAGTCCTCAAGTGTCTTGTAAACAGCCCTGCTGCAGTGTTTCTGCCACACCCCGGAGCTGGGCACGGAGGAGACTGGGGACCCACTCGGGTGGTCTCAGGGTTTGACTAAAAGACTCTCTCTGAGCCCTGGGGTAGAACAGCCAAATGGGCAAAGGCAACACAGAAATCCTGCTCCGACCGCTGGACAAGAAAGGGTGTCTTTCTTCCCTTACGTGAGATGGAATAACCTGGCCTTGAAGAGACAGTCACCACCAAGCAGTACCGTCCCCCTCCCTTGCCACCTGCACCCCGCTTTTAAATCTGTGCTCAAATTCTTCAAGCACCTCTCTCAAGGCTGCAAGAAAGATTCCTGGTAGCCAGCTTCGGGGAGCCTGGCCATTTCCCTGCAGGTCTCTGGCTCGACATGGTACTGATCAAAAGCCGGCACCCGTCTGGCAGATGCTTCAAGTCCTGCGTGTCGGGAGCTAGCGGTTGGCACTGCCATCGGCCAGGCAGGCAGACAGAGCAGCCATCTTGTTAGATGTGGCTGGGGACTCTCTGTCCTCTTCCCCAACCCAGAGGCTGCCCCACTGTGTGGATCAGGCATAGGAAAGGTGGTGGGACCTCCGTACATACGGCTGGTCCAGTGCCTTCAGAATATTTAGGGATCCAGGATTCCTGCTATTTTCCTTTCAGCCTGAAAAATACATGTGTCCCCACAGATTGCTGGGAAAGTGCTGATCGTCTTGGCAAGAGCCACACCTCGACCCTAGAGGACGCTTGGACGTTTAGGGAGGAAATAAGCAAGTTAGGCAGAAAAGGCTCACAGCCTGTGCCCCGGGAATAGTTGAGAAATTCCAGTATTCCTCTGCACTGCTACATGTACTTCATTCCCTTCTGAGAATCAGCTTTTGGACAACCTATAATCCAGAGGTTCTCAAGCCTGGCCGCTTAAGACTCACCTGGACCCCACCCAGGACTACTGAAATCATAGTGGAAAGGAAGTGGGAAATAGACTTCACGATTTTACACCCCTCCCCCTGCCCCCACCAGGTGATTGTAATGTATAGCCAGAAGCAAAAAAAGAAGAAAAAAAATCACTGCAATTCTAACCCAATTTCCCTTGTCTTACAGATGAGGTTCCAGAGTTAAGCATGCAAGTGCAAACCTGGAATTTCTGTATTAGACCTTTGGCTCCTCAGTGATGATTCAGGCTTTTCCTCAATCCTCAAGCTCATCAGGGACTGAGCCAGTCACCTCTTTTCCCTGTTCAACGAAACCTTCCATCAACCACAAACCTGTGTTGTTGTTGTCTGTAAAAAATTCCTCTATGCAGTCAGCCCTCTGTGTAAGGAGTTCCACATTCATGGATTCAGCCAACCTTTGATCAAGAATATTACAATAAAAAATGGATGTTTGCCTCTGTGGTGAACATGTATGCACTTTTTTCTTGTCATTAATCCCTAAACAGTGTAGTGCAACAACTATTTATATAGCATTTGCATTGTATGGGGTATTATGAGTAATGTAGAGATGATTTAAAGCATATGGGAGGATGTGCTTCCGTTATATGCAAATTCTACACCATTTTGTACTGGGGACTTCAGCATCCCTGATCCACAGATTTTGGTATCCGCAGGGGGTCCTGGAACCAGCCTCAAACACATAGCCAGGGATGACTGTATGTACTCAGGGATTTTCAATTTTCCAGCTGTAAATAAAAGCTTATACCCAGACAGTTAGAATGAGAATCACCCCTCACCCTGATCTCCCTCTTATCACTGTTTCCAAAAGGAGTTCACACCTGCAAATGGCCTTCTTGGTGATAACAGCTCTGCAATGGTCTGTTTTTGTAGACAAGGCTTGCGGGCCCTAGAAAAATTTAGTACCAGGTTCAGGCTAAAGTAAACTGCAGAGGCAAAATGAGCACGGAGGCATCCTACCTCCCAGCTGGTGAGATCACTGGCTTTAATCCCACTGTTCTTTCCCTGGGGCTGCTCAAGGTGCTGTTAGCTTCTTAGTCTTTCCCTGCTGGAGGTAACAAACACCCTGGGAAATAACTCCACTCTCTGTAGGCTAGGACGCAGCCGCTGGCTCATCCCCATGTGTCTGACAATAGGTTTGACTTGAATACGTTGGGATCTTTGATGCTCGAAGGTTGAGGAGATGACCATAACTCCTTGGGAATAAGAAAGACGAAGAGCCCAGGCGTTGCTGTGGTGACCAGGTAAAGTAGACAGGAAGCTGGACAGGAGCCAGGGCACAGGTGTCTTGTGTGACCTTGGACAAGCCATTGCACCTCTATGTGCCTGAGGTCTGTCCTCTGGAAGGACAAGGGGTGGGACACGATCTCTGAGGTCTCTCCCAGCTCTGACATCCCATCAGAGAATGAGTTCCTGATCTCTGGGACCTTCCCATCTTCAGTCAGATGTGAGGGTCCAGATTCTCTTCTCTCTGCAAGTCCTCTTGAGGCGTTTCCCCAGGGGCCTCAGGACTAGCTGGTGATTTTGTAAAGTGGAGGTCTGGAGATGAGCCGCCACACAAAAACAGTGACTTGGTTCCCTACCTGGTGCCTGGTGATTTCTCACAGTACACTTGCTCTGAGTCCCTCTTCTGGAATTCTGTCTCTTCTTGGAGGGACCGCTAAGAGATCTCGCATCACTGGGGTTTGTTTGTCTGTCCACCTATTTATTCCACTGAATAAACATTTATTAAATGCCTACCATGTTAAAAAAAAAAAAAGATAGGCAAGAAATGCTCATTCCCAGGAATGGCTTTTCTAGATTAAAAGACACTAAGAGGCATTATAACTAAATACAATGTCGGATCGATTGATTCCTAGATCCAAGGGGAAAAAAGCCAGAAAAGATGTTTTTGAGACAATTGTGGAAATTTGAATATAGATTTCATAATGGGATTATTGTTAATATTTTAGATTTGACGATAGCATTGTGATTTTACAGGAGAAAGTCCTTATCATTAGGGCAGGCATGCTGAAGTATTTAGGGATGAGTGTCATGAAATTTGCAACTTACTGTCATATGATTCAGAAAAAAAAGCGAATTAAACAGAATATTAACAATTGGTGAATCAAGGATGGGGTGTATCGAGTGTTCATTGACTAGTAACTCAACCTTTCTGTAGATGAAAACATTTCAAAATAAAAAAACAAGACAAAAAGGGAGGAGGGCACCTGTCCCCAAGGAGCTTCCATTTATCATTTACTCACCATTTACTGCCCATCAAAGCCGAGCAGACATGTGAATCACTATATTTAACCCAAGGCAGAATAGGATGCATGGCAAGAGGGGGCATAAGTGGCGGATCTTGAAAGCCCAGAATGGAGAATGGTTAATTTTTCCTAGGGCATTGGTGGTGATAAGGGAAGGCTTCCAAGATGGGGCAGTTTTTGAGTTAGGTATAGAAAGTCGAGTACAATTTCAATAGGAAAAGGGCAAGGCAGGGGCTTCAGGCTGAGGGACAATAGCAGCAAAGTTACAGAGCCTGAAGTTGTTTAGGGAACAGAGATTAGTCCATGTACCTGGAAGATAGTGGGGGTGGGCAGGGATGCACTGGGATATAAATACTGGTTGGTGTTTGATGATGGGTGGCCTTGAATGCCATACAAGCAATTCAAACTCTGATGTTCTCAAGGAGAAATAAAGCAAACATGTATTTCATCCTGCGTCCACAGCTAGCTACTATATAACCATCAACATTCAGTTATTGAATCAGAAAGGAGGCCTGACTGCTGCCCAGCTTATGCCAGGGGCCCCCAGCAGCTGGGCCGTTGCCAGTGGGACTTCACCAGCATGGGAATAAGAGCATTTCTTCCTTCATGTTCCCAGAGAAATTGTGCGTACCTTTATTATTATGGAACTTATCATCTTCTCCTGTGATTATTTTCTTTGTCTGTTTCTTCTACTACACTGTGAGTTCCTAAAGGGCAAGTCTTACAGCTTTGAATCTCTAGAATTTAGCACACTGCCTGGCACTTAGTAGATGCTCAGTAAATGCTTATTGAAAGAACGGGCAGATAAATGAATGGACAGAAAGAGAAGTATCTTTTCATTGACATCCATTTAGATTTCTGCACCATTAGTCCCTTATTTGAGTATATAATTGAGAATTGACTATTTGTGTAGAAATCAGCTGCCATAAATAGGTCACAGAGAGTCTACTTTATTGAAGCTTCATTTCCGCATTCACTTGTATTAATGTCAGTTTTAAGTATGGCTTCCTGAGACGTTGAGAGCCTCTAGTGGTGTTCCTCTGGGAAGCTGTTTTTCCTATGCATGCAAAAGAGATCAATTCTGCCATTGAAATCGCAGTGGGATTTCAAAATGTATCAACAGAGAGCTTGAGAAAAGAGTTGAGTCATAAACCATAGTAACAAGACTTTGCTGCTGTATGTGGCCCTTTTCTCTAGTAGATCCGCCAAATATGTTGCAAATACTAATTAAACCAACAGACTGGTAGAGTCACATTCTTGTCCAATCTGTGTGGAAAATGCACTGTCATCACATCCACAAGGGCATGGCCACTTCACCTCTGTTTGACACACCAGTAAATTGTGTGCTGAGGGACAAAGGTACCAACTTCAGAGCACAAAGCAGTTTCCATGAAGAGCCCAGGCCAGGAACCATGGGGTTTCTTCTGATCACTAAATAACCATCCCTAGTCTATATAACAGATGGTGGGTAATTGTGTTGGCTTGTGTGTTTTGCCCTGGCAGTATTTCCTTGATTAGTGTTTTTCAGAATATTCTCTCTGTCCCTGCCTGTCACCCCTGAGCCCCTATCTCTAAAGGATGAAAACAAGTCTCCAGGTGCTCTCGTAACTCAGGACTAAGCTGACCATATTTGTGGGATTCTTGTAGAAAATGAAAGTTTCATACTGGATCAAATAACAGCTTAAATCCCACGCAGGACAATTTGAAGTGCCTTTGGTGACTGATTCCACTGCCCAAGAATGGACACCTGGCAGATTCACTGGATTCAGGGACTTGACTCTGTGATAGAGAGGGCCTGTCATCTCTTTATTCCACCTTCTTAAACCAAAAGTACCAGGATCCTCTCCCCATAAATGACAAAGCCTGTGCCCAAGGAATCCCACACCATACTCTCTGCTGAGCAGAGTTCATAGAACCACTTTGGTTCAGCTCAACTCAATGAAATTCAGTGATTATTTTTTGCTGAGAAGCTCTTATGAATAAGGTACACTAGATGCTATAGGGTCATGATATTATGAATCAGACATTGATCCTATCCTCAAGGCTGTCTAAGTCTATAGCCATCGCTACTCCAACTTCTTATAGGACCACAGAACTGATTTCCTCCTCAGATTCTATTAGACAAATTGGGTGTAGAGGAGGGAGACCGCAGGAGATAGGAGGAACATGGGTGGAGTGGAGGAGATTATATTCAGTTGAGAGTCTTTTTCTTTTTCTTTTTTTTTTGAGACAGGGTCTCACTTTTTCTTCCTCAGGCTGGTCTCAAACCCCTGACTTCAAGCAATCCTCCTGCTTCGGCCTCCCAAAGTGCTAGGATTACAGGTGTGAGCCGCTGTGCCTGGCCAGTAGAGAGTCTTAAACGAAGTTGCTATGTAAAAGAATGGTTCAGTTCTGAATTCAATTTTCTAAGACCCATTCCCTTAGAATATTACCTTTAAATTCTCTGACTTCAGAAACAGCTACCCTCTGCCTGCCATTCAGAGGACTGGTGATAAGAGGGCTACAAATGGTCTCCTTTCATTATCTGGGGACATTCCTCTTCCCTTGACCTTGATGCCAGGGGTCCACAGCCATGGGAAAGGAGAGTCAGAACTGGGGCACTGGGTAAAAACCTATAGAAATAGAGGCAGATGTTGACATGTAGGACTTTCAGAGTGGCTAATGGAAAACATTAGTCATCTTTATCTGGTGGAGTTCAGGAACTCCTAGATAAAAGTGAGTGATAAGTTTGAAATTAATTTTGCTCAAGTTTTCCAGAGTTCTTTCTTGCAGGGCCCTTTTCTTGGGTCACTGTGACTCTGGGTGGTTCTGTGTTCTATGTCAGCGGTCCCCAAACTTTTTGGCATCAGGGACCAATTTCATGCAGGATAATTTTTCCCTGGACCGGGGTGAGGGGCAAGGTTTTGGGATAATTCAAGTGCATTACGTTTATTATGCAGTCAAACCTCTCTGACAATGATAATCTGTATTTGCCGCTGCTCCCCAGCACTAGCATCACTGCCTCAGCTCCGCCTCATCAGGCATTAGATTCTGTCTTTTTTTTTCTGCCCCCACCTCCACCTAGGCATTAGATTCTCATAAGGAGCACGTAACCTAGATCCCTCTCATGTGCAGTTTACAGTAGGGTTCGCACTCCTATGAGAATCTAATGCTGATCTAACAGGAGGCGGAGCTTATGCTGCAATGCGGGTAATGGGGAGTGGCTGTAAATACAGATGAAGCTTAGCTGGCTGATGCCACTCACCTCCTGCTGTGGGCCCGGTTCCTAACAGGCCATGGACTGGCACTGGTCCGCAGCCTGGAGGTTGGAGACCACAGTTCTGTGTTGTACTGAAAGGGCCTCCACAAGCCAATTCTGCCTGCTGTCAATCCCACCATCCATTAATCCACTGGTTTGGGCTGTGTTTAATGAATGTCGGCTAGGTGTCCAGCACTGTGCTCACTGCTGATGGGAAGGAGGCCAGTCCCATCCTCAAAGCTGATCTTACCATGTCCTCATTGTTTATCTGCAAGTTATTTAACTCATCAGAACTTCAGTTTCTATATCTGTAAATCAGGAATATTCATATTACTTTGTGGGATTTTGGTGAAAAATAAGTGAATATGTATGGCAAGCCCTGGCGCTTGGTCAATTCTCAATAATCTGAGCTTCCTCTCCCTTTCTTTCTCTAAATCTTAATTTCCTAGTTGTAAGATGTAGCTGGTTAATAACAGTTCCTTCACTGGGAGGTTTTTAAGGATTAAGTAATGTGATGCACATTAAAGTGTCTTGTAAGCTCTTAGCTACTGCAATAATGAGAGCCATTATTATTATAGTCACCCTCAAAGAGCTTACAGTCATGCCAAGAAGCCATGACACATGCCTGTGAAACATTTAAAAACACATGGTATGATCACCCTGTTCCCTCTGTAAACACCCTGATACCCCAGTGCCCTCTATAGGGGTTTGATCCAACCGTTTTCCATCTTTCAGCATGAAAATGGGGCAATAAAGGAGGCTGCCCATCACCTTCGGGTGTCTTACTGGATTTTGAATGGTGCCAAATGGCCCTCCTGCAGACTCAGCTGTGTGAAGGCTGAGCACTGAGTGTTGCTTCCACCGCTTTTCACCCCTAACCTGGACTCCGCCACACCAGGCTGAGTTGCCTTATTCTTTAACACACCTACCTTGTCCCGTCCCAACCTGTATCACCTTCCTGTCCATGCCATTCCTTGTGGTGTTGGCTGACTTTCTCTGTATGTTTTGTATTTTCCATGACAACCAGTACAGGGCACTGCACGTGGTATGGGTTCAATAAACAGTTATTGGATGAATGGTTAATTTTCTTCTCCGTATTATAGTCAAAAATACTTACTTAAGGGATTATCTGTATGAGGCACTGTGCCAGGTGTCCTACTGAGATAATTACATGAAGGACCCCTGTCCCTAAGAGGCTTAACATCTAAAACTGTTAAACAGATAAAAACACTCATTTATAGCAGCCAGGGACTTGGGTTCTTAGCCTGGAGTCTATTGACAAGCCCCTCCCCCAGTGGTCTGTGAATGAGTCTATGAAACTTTTGAAATGTTCTGGAAAATGGTGCATATGTGCATATTCTGAGAATAAGGTCCAAGAGCGCTGGGAGAGTTAGAGCATAAAAGGTGGTAAGAAGTCGCTGGATTTTGTCTTGGATTTATTGATGGATTGAATGAAGGCCATGAAAGCAGGGACAGAAGCAAAGATAATGTTTGGGTTTTCTGTCTGAGTGATGGAGGGGATGACCTGCCATGTACTGAGGGGGGCGATGGTTTGGTGACAGAGGTGGGAGCAGAACAGGGGGAGAGGAAGAATAGTAAGTAGGCTTCATATATCTATCAGGCATCCATGGATAGATGCTAGAGGGAAGATGGATGTATGAAGGAGAACTCAAGGAGGCAGTGGGCTGGAGATATAAAGTTGGAAATTGTCAGTGCATAGATAATATGTAAGGCACTGGGTTGGATATCACTTAGGGGAAGAGAGGGCCAGGGAACGAGCTACAGGACTTTCTGAAATGTGGTAGATTTCTTAAAGAGGAGGATCTAGCAAAGGAGGCTGAGAAGAAGGAGCCACTGAGTTAGGAGAAAAACCAGGCAAGTGTGTTATCCCTGAAGCCCAGAGGAGACTGTGTTAAGACGGAAGCATTGGTCGGCCATGTGATAATTTCACTCCTAAAAACTGTGTCACTTTAGTGTACTTATTTACCTGTCTGTCTCACTGTCTAGACTGAACTTGAGTATAAGAATCATGTCTTATTTATCTTCAAATTGCCAGGACATACCACAAAGCTGGGCATATAATTGGAACTTGCTTATTGTCTAATGAATGCAAAAAAAATAAATCCCAAAGGCCAAGAAGGAGAATAAAATACTCTCAAAGCTGAGGTGTCTGTGGCTGAGATTGGCACTGTCTCCGGGCAGGGAGGTGTAGCAGTGGATGTGGTGTGATGTGTCTCCATACAGCAGGAGGCAGGACAGTCACATTGCTGTGTCAAAGAGCTGGAGCCCTTGGTAGGACACGTACCCAACAATGTCATTTGTGCACAAGGGTACTTGGCTGGAGAGCAACTGCACTTCCACCTCCACCATCTGCTTAGTTAATTCCCAGCCCGCTGGCTCCAGTGTCTCTTACCTCTTAATTACCAGCCTTGGCTCCCACCTGGCCCGAGAGACCAGCTTTGCTTCCCTGTTGCATTTTAAGCAGTGACCTGACAAAGCCCATCTCTCCTGGCTGAGATTTCCTCTGGTCAACTTCAGCCAGCCCTTCCCCTCTGGGATGTCCTGACCTTGCCCATTGAGTTGTTTAGACCAGCCTGACATCCTGGTGGCCCTGGCAGCTCTGAGCTAGTTCTGTCCACTCAGGGGCAATGCCCCACAGGGCAAACTGGCACGTAGAGCCTCTGAGAGTAGCTGGAACAGGATAAAACCCATTAAGAGGGCAGTTGAGAGATGCCTGGGACCTGTGGCATAATCTACCATTGGTGGACTTTCCAAGCCAGGGTGAGGGTAATTACCTGAATCCCCGGATGCTCTGCACACTGTTCTGACGTCCTAGACATACTTTTAGTTGGTTCATCTCACCCAAGATGATGTCTATTCTTAAACTATTCCCCCTCTACAGTTCAGTGTTTTTTCTTTGAGAGTGGGTGACCTCGGGTTTATGACATCTTGGTTCAGAGCATGATCCCAGAGTGGAGAGCTTTCCACGGATGTGTTGACCAAATTTGCCTTCTCTTAACCCTCTGAGAAGCCCCACATTTGCCCTTCTTCTTCTGAACTGAGTTGTTTTTATCCTATAGGTATTTTAGTCTTTCCCTCCGTGTCAGCTTTCCATAACCTTGACAGTGAAGGGCAGCGTGACACCTGGGTTTCTGAGAGTCACATTCTCATCAGGAGCTAGAACATATGCTCCAGATGCCTGTGAGAGCTCCAAAAGGTATAGGAGCATTCTAGGGGATGGGGATTTTATTAAGAAGCCAGAAGGAAAATATTCATGTCTTTTTATTTCAAAGCATTTCCGAATTGTATCTCATTTGATCTTTACTACAACAATCCTACAGGGGAAAGAAGAGAGAAATAGCTTTCCCCCTTCCTTGCAGATGGTTACTGAGACACAGAAGTGATGAATTATCCACTAGGACTTGAACCTGGGTTTTTGGATTCCTACCACAGGAAGAAGTTCTTTGTGGGTTGTAGAAATCACATGTACTGCCTGGTTCATCCATCTGGGATGAAAATGATAGAAAGCAGGTCTTAACCTAGCTCTCCACCATCTGGTGGACATCAGAATCTTCAGAGTGGGCAAAGGAAGAAGAAACTGAGTGCTTTTCAGAAATATATTCATTATATTTTCATGTTTAGAAAATGCATGTTTATAATATAAACCACCTAACAAAAGTCCTAGCAAAATCTTGACTAATGGTGTGTGGGTTAAACAAAATATTGAAAAACAATTTTATCCCTTTTGTTCTCTATGTCTACCAAAGAGCTGTGATCTCTGGAACTGGGACAGCCTCTGCATTGCATGGCTATAATCCCGCTATACACTCAGGGTGTGGAGTCAGAAGCAGCTTTGGAGGAGTCAGCCATCACTGGAGCCCTTACTACCAAACTGTGGTCTCGGATGGAGTAGACTTCTGGAGAACTGGTGAACTGAAGCTGACCCTTCATTCATCAACAGGTCTTATTAAGCACGTGTCTACACTAGGTCCTTTGGGCAATAGAGAAAACCCATGAAGGCTGTGCATTCTAGGTAAGGAGTCAAAATAAAACATTATATTGAACAACATAAGCTTTAGACATGTTCATTAAAAAAGAGTAGTTCTGCACACTATTCATTCAGCATTTGAAAATTAAATATGTCCTATGTACTAAGTTTTCTATATCAGATGTTGAAAAGGTGGAGTGGTATAATAGTCAGGATAAGCCAGGCTATGCTGAAGTAACAGCAGTCCCCAAATTTCAGAGCCTTAATTAACACAACAAAACATCATTGCTTGCTCAGGTAATACATCCAGCAGGGCTTGCCAGGAGTCGTCTGCTCCACACAGTCACTCGGGGACCCACACAGTTGGAAGCTCACCTCCTCGTAGCTGAACTTCAATATAGGACACACGAAGTACTCGATGAGCACTAACAGTTTCTGCAACACGTGGGAGTAGATCTAAAGATAGATATAGTTCCTACCCTCAATTCCCTTTCAAAACTATGATACAAAACAGATGGTGCTAAGCACCCTCAGAGAGGTACAGATAAAGTGCTGAGTTAGTTGAGAGACTGGACAGATTGGTGGGACTGAATCCAGGCCAGGATTTTGGAGAACGTGGCATCACATTGGGGCCTGAGGGATGTGGTAGGTTTTTATAGACTCTTTGAACAAAGGCATATTGGTAGAAAAGCAACACAGAACATCGAATAGTTTGCTTGAGGGCAGGATTTGTGATGAGGAGGAATAATACTAATGGCAATGATAACGAGTAATACTTACTGACTGCCAAGTATACTCCAGCCTCAGTTTCAAGCGCTTCACGTATATTAACTCATTTAATCATCTCAATAATCTTTTGTCAAAACTGAGGCTCAAAGAAGTTAAGTACTGGTTAAGTTTAAGTTAATTTGCCCAAGGCCACACTAGTACTATATGGCAGAGCTAGGACTGTCACCCAGGCCATCTGAATTTGTAGTGGATACTGTTAACCACGGATTGGAGGAGCAGGTGAGGGCCAGACCCTAGAGGCCAGTGAACGCCAGGCTCATGCACCTGCACACTCAATCTGAAGGCAGAGATTGCAAGTGAAGGTTTCAAAGCAGGAGGGACATATCAGATTTGTAATTAAATCATACATGGCCCAGGTCCTGAGTGTGAAGACCAGACACGGGAGCAGTGGAGAAGGGGACTCAGAGCTGGGTTCTGAGTGATGGGGAGGCTATGGCCACATCAGAGAGAAAGGATGTTCCAGCCAGGGCACAAGCCCGCTGGGGAGGTAGAATATGGTTTGAAACAAGATAGCGAGATTTGTCTGGCCACCTTGGGAGCAGGTTTCACAGGGTGGAGAGAGAGGAGGCAGAGCAACATGGAGAGGGATTTTAAAGTCAGGCCAAGGAGTCTGGTTTGATTTAGTAGGAGGGAAAGAGACATGGACTGCTTTGAAGACGCAGCAGAGGAATGTGTTAAGAGGTGCCTCTTTGCCCTTCACTGTCCCCAGTCTGATTCTAGTCACGGCCCCAACACACCTGGCTTTTCAAAGCCTGGGGGCATTTTCAAAGCAAACTCGAAAGGCTCCTTGACATTCTTTCAAAAGATCACCTCTTCTCTACAAGCAGTAAAATAACGAAAGTCAGATTGTTTTTTTCTTCTTTTCTTTTTCTTTCTTTTTTTTTTTCAAAAATTTTTACAAGAGCCATTTACAAAGGTGTGAAATATTAGATGCTTAAGCATCTGTGAGTAAGATTGTAGGCTAAAACGTGTGAGTTCCCGTCTCAGCTAATGAACCAGAATATGGTTTTAATTTTTGAACTGCAAAAATGTTCTGCCTTTTTTGGTCATCCCTACAGAAGACTTCATATTTTAATAATTCAGTGCAGCCTAATTACTTTAATTAATCACCTTCTTTTCAAAGATGTCAGTGGGCTTCGTTATTTTCTTGTTACTGTAGGTACTATTGGGAGTTTTAGGGAATTTAAAAAATATATATGTAACAACCCAGGTTAACTCTTTCCTGAAGTCTGAAACGTGCATCCTTTTCCTTAGAGTGTGCTGTCGTTCACCTGTGGGGGCCAGGTCATATCCGTGACTCCATTTCTTCCACCACGTTCCCTCCCTCCCTATGACTGGTTAACAAAACCATCTCTGGTCATTCTGTGCCTTAAAAACTGCTGCCTGGAGACAAAAGTAAAATGCTATTTAGAGCAAGTCAATATTTTTGCATCTTTCTGAGTCATGATGAATATACTGGGAATGACAATAGCTTTTATTGTACAATCAATATAATTTGCTTCCCTTGCAGGAAAACATAATTAGCTTATAGTTCATGCAGTGGCAATGAAAATGTGCTCATTTCTAAAGTCTGTTCGTGGGTGGATCCGAGTGGGGGGTGTTTCTTCCTGGTCTCTGACCCAGGCTGACTGTGTGTCACTAAGTAGCTCTGTTAACTTGTGGGGTCTCTGTTAATTCTTTGTACCAAGGAATGACAATGCTTTTATACAGAGTTAATAATACATAAGGTGGATATCTGGAGGCTTGAAGTTAGAAGCTGGCTTTGAATACAGCCTGTATTGCTTAAATGACAGAGCTCTAACACTGATTGTTCAGCTGGCTCCATATTCTTACTCTCCCCCTTTTTTTCCATGAAAGGGAGAGCTCAGATCTTTCTGATTTTTTACCCATTTCCCCCAGTAAATATAAAAGGGTTTCTAATTAATTAATGATTAATGAATGCATTGAGATATATATAGAGAGACACCCTGTCACCTTCCTTCTTTCCTGGGACTGTTTTGTACCCCCTTGGCTGCTGCCTGCTCGGCTCCCCGCCCTCCAGCGGGGCAAGCTGCCTGCAACATCCTTCCTATGCGTTTTACGCTCCCTGGCAGTAGTCTCCGGAGGCTCTGCATAGCTTGGGTGGGGCAGCTTTGCAAGCAGCCTGAGGTTTTATGAGAACTGAGAACAAAGTGAGGTTTGAGTGGTGACTTCGACTGCAGTGCATCTCATAGGATTCCTGGAAAAGAGCTGCAGGGAGACCTCCTCTTTGGGGCTCAGGTCGAATGCTTTTATTTTGAAATGCTGACTGTCTGAAATCAGATTTACTCAACCTGGACTTGGGCTTTGAACTGAGGCACACATGCTACCTGTCACCTGAAGGGTGCAATTAGGGTCTGCACTTGGAGATGTGTTTTCTATCAATGCTGAGGGGTGGATGTGAACAGAGCCCCGAATTTGTTTGGCTGAAAGAAAAAGAGAGGCCTATTAAAAAATTCCCCTTTTGTTTCATGTCTTCCTATTTTCTGCCTCTGCCCCACCTTCCTTCCCCCCAAATCTTCAACAACCTGAGAAGTCACAGAAATCAGCAAGAAAGAAATCAATAATCAGATCAATTCCTGCCGTGGATTCAATAAAGGTTTGTGGTTGCCTCCTGGTCCTTCTGAGTCTCCTAAAATTTTTCTATTGCAATCAGAGATGTTAATTGGTTGAAACTGCCTGTGGTCTTAGGAAGTGCTCCGATTACAAGGAGAAATCCTTTTATGTTGCTGGACTCCAGCCACAAAATCTCTGATGTTAGGAATCTGGCAGAGGTTGAGCCCCCTCCAGGGTGTAAATAAACTGGCCAGGTCTATAACCCAATAGAAGTCAATTTATTATGTGTCTGGGTTTCAAGTCACTCAGCCCAAAGCCTGCCCATTTATTAAAAAAAAGGTGTGGGTTACAGCAGGAGCCCAAACAATGGAATATGGCAAGGCGGGCCCTGCGATGGCTGTCAAATCCTCACGATCAGAAGAGGGGACCATGCAGGGATCGATACTTCTCTTCCTGCCCAGCTTTGCAAGGAACTGCCTAGAATCCAGCAGCTAAGCATGACTGGCACACAGAACTGCTTACTTTGCTAGCCGGGAGGCTGAGACTCACACAGCTTAAGTGGGTGAACGTTTTATAGCCCCTGTCTGGAAACCCCAGTGACAGTCTCTGTTGCACTGTGAGTCCACGTGGTTGTTATCAGAACTGGAGGGTTTGCTGGGCCAGATCTCACCTGTGACCCACTGAGATGCCCCGGGCAGCGTGTTGGGAGGCGGCTGGGAAGCCTTGGGCAGGGAACACGCTAAGCCCTTGTTTTACGCACACCGAGCTGTTTCACTTACATTGTAATTTCACTTACATTGTTTGGGGTTCACCTAATCTTGAGAACAGAGGAAGAATCCCAGTGCCCCTCGGCCCACGCCCCTGCCTCCCTGCCTCCAGCTCTGGCATAATTGCATTCCCCAAACGGTGTGTGGCAGCATGGCAAGGGTGTGAAATGTGTCCAGCCTCGTTTGCATACTGCTCCCAACTGCCAGTGTCAGTGAGCTATTAGTGAAACTCAGGACAGTCTGAACAAAGCTGTCTTAACTGCTCACCCTCTGCATTGGTCCATCGGGCACCACTGCCCACCTATACCCTAAAAAATAGACCAAGAATCCCCCCATAAATTTACAGTACCCCACTGTACTTTAGCATAGAAAATGCAATGATAGTCTGGAGAGTCTTTTTTCTTTTTTCTTTTTTTTTTTTTGGTGGCTTTTTCTCCCCCCTCCATCCCCTTCGTTCTCATTGGTTGCTGCCAAGTTGCAGGGAACCAATGGGATTCCTCTTCTTCATTCATGTCCTAGCAACAAGCCCTGTTCCAATCTTTCTCTGCCAAACTAACACCTGAAAAATTACATCATGAATAATGGCAAAAGCAGCAAGGGCCAGAGAAGGGCTTTTTTTTTCCCCCTCTGTCTACTGCAGAGTTCATTTAAGGTGTTTTAGTCTAGATTCTTAAAGTGACAATGTCCTATATTTTTGCTAATCTTTATCAGCACATCGGTTAACATGTAAAATAAAAAAGGAGCAGTAGTTGAAGTAGCAAAAGGCCTGTAGGTGAAGCAAAGGGAGCACATTTTGTTAATGGCATTCCCAGTACATTCCTTTCAACGGTCTTGTTCAGGGAAGCCCCCGAAGTGGAGAAATAGATTGTTGCGATAGTATATTCTTTGGGAAAGGACTAAAGTATTCCAAACCACACAAGCCGCCCACCCACTCTCCCATACAAAAATGCAGTCCTTCCTGGTGGCTTCTCTTGCTCCAGTTAACTATACCCAAGGCCCTTTCTATTCCTACTTTGGAATAAAGGGCCCATTCTGTTAAGGGGGTCCTGGAGCCAAGAAAGGAATTGCCTTGTGAATTTGCAAAAGGTGTGGGGTTGTCGGGGTAAAGAGCCACAGGGTGGGGGTGTCCTGAGCACGTGTGTGTCTGTGCACGTGCAGGGCTGCAAATGCAGACAGGCAGCTGGGGAAATGCAAGAACAACGAGATCCAGATGACCAGGGAGGGAGGGGGTGTTGGTAGAGAAATCAGAAAGGGGAGGTGGGGTGATAGGGAGTGGGCGTGGGGGAGGGAAGGAGGCCAGGGAGGGGAAGGCTGCTGCACACGCAGACCTGTTTTCTCCAAATGGGCAAGGGTTTCTAATGAAAATGTCCACCCTTCTAGGCATTTTTCAAGAACCAGACACTGATTTGCTGCTTCCGGCTTCTCCACCCCACCCAGTCTAGTGCAGACAGAGAGCAGAGATTCAGACACAAAGAACTGCAGCCTTGTGCAGGCACCAAGCGGGAGAAGGGCCAGTGCTTAGCACCTGCCGGGCACCATGCACTGCCTGCCCCTCAGTCCTAGGCACAGGCACCCGTGCACTCTGGCATCCTGGTTTCCTTGTAAGCATGTGTGGAATGCCGGTGGCTTGAGCTGGGAAGGGGCGCCTGAGGCTGTCTCCATTGCCTTGCTCAGAGAAGAAGAAAATAGGGATATTTAGTGCCTGGCTCCAATGTGGAGTTTGCAGCTCACCTCAGCCCTGGCCTTGGCAGCAGAGCGGTTAGAGGTGCTGGCAGACAGTCTGCCTGGGTCTTTGAGAAACTGCATGACTATATAAGGCCTGAGAAGGAAAGAGAATGATGCCAACCTAAGGAAGGGCGAACCAGGAGGGAGAGTGCAGGGAGGCCGCTCAGGACTGAGCTAGAGATGTTCCCTTCATTCACACCCCCAACGGTTTGCAGGGATAACTCCTGCAAAAGGTCTGCCACCAGCTGTGTGATGCAAGAGGAGAACTAAAGGGTAGGAGTGGGAAGGGCACCAGGCACCTGCAGGAATGGATGCCTCTGCCTGGCCACATGCTTGGCAATTGCTTCTCCCTCTGGCCAGAGAGTCAGCTGGCTTCGCCATGGGCCAGGAAGGAGACCGAGAAGTCCAAAGTCTCAAACATCTCTGGTGAATTTCTTACCCCATGGTGCAGAAGATTTGGGTCGCCTAGGCTGAGGGGCAGTTTTGGAGAAATAGGTGGCCAGGCAGGCTAGGCCAAGGAAAAGTTAACAAAGGGGAAGGAGCACTGGACTAGGAGTTGGGAGTCTTATATTCATTCTGGCTCTGGCAGGGAGCACTAGAGCAGAGTGCTCCCCTTTTCTACCCAGTGCTACTGTGGCAGTGATCCAATGAGATGATCCTCACGAAGTGCTCAGAGTAGTGTCCAGTGTAGACACTTGTAAGCACTCAAGCATGGTAGACATTATCATCACGACCTCCCACTGGCCTCATGCACGGGTCTGGCAATCTGAGGTAGAAGGGCCACCATCCCCATGTGCACCCTCCTTGAAATGCTCTCTTTCCTTCCTCGGCTTCTGCGGTTTAAGAATTTTCTGTTTTTCCTCCCACCTCCTGGACACTCCTTCTCATTATTCTTTGCTTCCTCTGGCCAGGCTATAAGGACTGGTTCTCCTCTGGGCTCTGTCTTGGACCCTACTCTTCTCCCCTCACGCTTCTGTTTTGTGATTTCATCCTCCCAAAGGCATGGTTCTATCCTGATGGCTGCCGTATCTGTAGCTCCAGCCCGGATGTCCCAGACTTCAGGACCCTGTGTCCAGTCCAGTAATCAGCACTTGCCCTGTCAGTGTCCTCCAGGTATGTTAGGTCCAGCATGTCCTTCATCCTCTGCCCCCTCCCACCCCCAGTTTGCCCCTTCGCCCTTGTATAGGATGGAAATGCTTCCATCCACAGAGTCGTCCAAGGCAGAGACCTGGCTGTCCTCCTTGATGCCTCCTTGTCCCTCATCCTCCAAATCCAGTCCCTCACTAAGAGCTGTCCATTTCACCTCCTAGCTATTTTCCAAATGCATCCACTTCCCCCTCTCCCCGCTGCCATCATCGTAATGTGAGTTTCCATCTTTCTCACCCAGACTGCCACTTCGATGCTCACGCTCCTGCACGGGACCCCTGGCTGGCTTGCCATGGCTCTCAGGACACGGCTGGGACATGACTTCCTGCCTTTCATGCTTCATCTCACTTCATTGTTCTTAGGGCTCCAGCCACACAGCTTCTTTCACGTTAAAATCAAACATTCTACTTATTTGATTAATATCTGCCTCCCCTATAAGATTGCAATGGCATGAGAACAGAGACCATTATAGTCTTAAATGGCTAGAACACAATAGATACTTAAAGAATGTTTGTTGGATAAACAAATAAATGAAACAATCCCAAACCGAGTGCCACCGATAATTTCAATAAGTAAGATTTCTTGGTAGATAAAAACATGGAATAGGGCAAGGTCAAGAACAAGGCCCTGTACTTTAAATACAATTTATACAATCTTTCTTGATTATTTAAAATCAACAGTATTGAAGTATAATTTATATATAAGTTCCATACACTAAAATGAACCCATTTAAAGTGTTCACTTTGATGAATTTCGACAAATGTATGTACCCCTGCAAGCACCACCAGTCAAGACAGAGAACATTTCCGTCACCCACCACGCCTCCTCATATGCAATCTTCACTCCTGCCTTGGATCCAGGCAACCACAAATCTGTTTTCTGTCACTATTGATTAGTATAGTATTGCCTCGTCTAGAATTTCGTATAAGTGGAATCATACAGCATGCACTATTTGTATCTGGTTATTTTTATTTGGTATAATGTTTTCAAAATTCACTCATGAGCTAGCATATATTAGTAGTTTGTTCTCTTTACTACCAAGGAGTGTTCCATTGCATGGATTTCTCACAATCACCTGTCGATGGACATGTGGGCTGTCTACAGTTTTTGGGTATATTAAGATTAAATCAATCTCAAGCATTCCTGTATGAGTCTTTGTGTTGATGTATGTTTCATTTCTCTTGGGTAAATGCCTAAGAGTGGCATTGTGGATCATAAGGTCAGTGTGTGCTTAACTTAATTAGAGACTGCCGAGCAGTTTTCCAAAGTAGTTGTCCCATTTTGCCCTCTCACCAGCAATGTATGAGAGCTCCAGTTGTTCTACATACTTGCCAACACTTGGCATTGTGTGTAGTGGTATCTCATTGTGGACTTAGTTTTTATTTCCATGATTAGTAATGTGGTTGAACTTCTTTTTATATGCTTACTGCCTATTCATAATATCTTCATTTAGGAAGTATCTTCAAATCTCTTGTGGTGGTTGGGTTGTTTGTTATGTATTTTTATTATCAATTTTAAAAGTTCTTCCTTATGGATACAAATCCTAAGTATACCTGTATTCTACTCACCCCTGGCTTTCCTTTTTGTTTTCTTACCAGTATCTTTCAAAGAGCAGAAAAGAAATTTTAGATTTTCATGGAGTTTAATTTATTATTTTTTTTATAATCATAAAATAAAATACTTTATTAGCCCTAAGAAATCGTTGCCTACCCCAAGATGGATAAGGTTTTCTCCTATGTTTCCTTCTAGAAAATTTGTAGTTGTAAATTTTAGGTTGAGATTAATACTGCATTTTTAGTTACTTTTTATGTATGACATGAAGTAAAAGTCAAGATTTATGGTTCTCTCCACAAATTTCCAGTTATGCTAACACCGTTTTTTGAAAGCACTGTTTTTTCTTCCATATACTTACCTTGGCAATTCAACTGTTTGAATAAACTGACCAAAACATTTGAAAAATCAGCTGATCAGATGTGTGTGGGGGTTATTTCCTGATCCTTTATACCCTCCATTGCTTGGTCTGCTTGTCCTCACACCAATGCTAAATTCTGCTGTTTAGCATAGTTTTCCAGTAAATACAAAGTCAGATACCATAAGTTCTCCAACTTCGTTCTTCTTTATATTTTGTTAACACTTTTGTGTCTATATTTATGAAACACATTGGTTTGAATTTTTTTTTCTGGTAATTTTGTTATTTGATTTGAGTATCATAGAATTGCTGTCCTATGAAATGAGTCGGCAAATGTTTTCTCTTTTTCAGTTTTCTGAAAATGTTTTTGTGAGAAAGGTATTTTTTTTCCTTATAGGTTTGATAAAACTCACTAGTAAAATCATCTGAGGTTGGAATTCATTTTATGGAAAAATTTGATGTCATTAATTCAATTTATTTAAGTATATTTTATAGTTACTCATATATTTATCATTTTGGTAGATGTAAGTTTCCATCTGGTGTCATTTTCCTTCAGCCTGATCTTTTAAAACATTTTTTTTTGTATGCAGATATGCTGTTGACAAATTCTTTTAGCTTTTGTTTTTTAATATGTCTTTATTTTGCCTCCATTTTGGAGGAATATTTTCAATGGATATAGAATTCTGGGTTGACTGCTTTCTTTCAGCACTTTAGAGGTGTCATTCAATTGCCTTCTGACTTGTATTTTTTCTGAGAGAAGTCTGCAGTCATTATTATTTTGTTTCTTTGCATATAATACCTTTTATCCTCTAAATGCTTTTACAGTTTTCTATTTACATTTGATTTACAGCTATTTTCACTATCATATATCCCATTTTTTTCCTACATGCTCTTTGTTGAGTGTCTTAGATCTCTGGATTTATAATTTTTGTCAAATTTGGTAAATTTTGACCATGATTTATTTGTCCATCCTTTTATGCTTGCCCTTTTAGGACTCCAATTACACATATATTAGATTGCTTTCTATTGCTGATGTTATGTTAATTTTTTTCAATCTTTTTTTTCTTTCTCTGCTTCAGTGTGGATAATTTCTGTTGCTTTGTCTAAAAATTCACAGTTTTTTTTTTCTGCACTGTGTAATCTGCTTTAAGTAAGTCCATTTAGTGGAGTTTTCATTTCAGATATAATAGTGTTCAGCTCTGGAAATTCCATTTTGATTCTTTTTCATACTTTTAATTTATCTTAATACTTTTGTGTTTTCCTTTAAATCCTCAAACATATTTATATTAGCCATTTCAAGTCATTGTCTGCTACTTTCCTCATTTCTGTCTGTTCTGCTGTTGTTCTTACTGCCTGATTTTTTTAAAACTGGCGACAGTTTCCATATCTAACAATTTTTGGTGTTGGGTGTCCACTGGTTTTTTTTTTGTTTTTTTTTTTTTTTTGGTGACAGAGTCTTACTCTGTTGCCCAGGCTAGAATGCTATGGCATCAGCCTAGCTCACAGCAACCTCAAACTCCTGGGCTCAAGCAATCATCCTGCCTCAGCCTCCTGAGTAGCTGGGACTACAGGCATGCACCACCATGCCTGGTTAATTTTTTCTATATATATTTTTAGTTGTCCATATAATTTCTTTCTATTTTTTGGTAGAGACAGGGTCTCACTCTTGCTCAGTCTGGTCTCAAACTCCTGACCTTGAGCGATCCTCCTGCCTCAGCTTCCCACAGTGTAGGATTACAGGCATGAGCCACCGCACTCAGCCCTCCACTGGGTGTTAGACATTGTGAATGTTATATTATTGAGCATCTTCATTTTGTAGTCTTTATTTAAAGAGTGGTAAATTTTGTTTTGAAAAGCCATTAAGTTACTGCGCATCAGCCTGATCATTTTGAGATTTATTTCAAAAAATTGAAAACGTGGGCCTAGAATAGTCTTTACCCTCAAGATAGGTTTATCATATTACTACAGAGTGAACCTTCTGTAGTCTCTACTGAATTCTCTGAGGGTCAATGAAGTCTCTCCGTGTTGGCTGGTTGGAACTTGACTATCTTCCAGCCCCATGTGAGTGCAATAAATTGTTTAGTTTACAGTTCCTTAATATTTGTTGTTTGCCTGGCCTCATAAAGTTTCTTCCTGGATATGTGCAGCTTAATACTTAATGAAAGATTAAGGGGTCTCACTGTGCAAATTTCTGGAGCTCTTTTCCTGTGTAGATTCATTCTCTATGATAGTCTATTCTGTAAATTCCAGCTGCCTCAGCCTACTCAAACTCTGTTTTCTGCCTCCTCAATTCAACAAGACTGCTGTGCTTTGCCTGGGCTCCTTCTCCTTATATTGTGGCCTTGAAAATGCTTCCAGACGGACTGCCTAGCCTATTATAGAGCTCATCTAGTTTGCATCTCTTTTCCTGGGGATCACAATCCAGCATGGCCTGTTTTCTAATGCTTGAAAATAATAGTTTCATTTCTTTTGTCCAGTTTTCTAGCTATTTACTACTGGAGGGCAAACCTGGTATTAGTTATTCCATCATGACCATTCATTTATTTTGAACCAGCTTACATGACAGACTCTTCATTTTGTATATATTTCTTCCAAAGAAATCACCAAAAAGAGTATAAAACCAACAAAAAATGAAGATACATGACCGTTGCATGATCACATTAATTCACCTGTCTGATAATCCCTTCCAAACAGGAAATAAGATTAGTGGATTTGACTTAGTCATAACAAACCCATGCCAGCCAATAAGGATCACCTATTTTTTTCTTTATAAGTCAGCTGTTTAATCACATTTTCTAGGATTCTGCCAGAGAATATAATGTTCATCATTAAGCAGCTTTTGGAATGTGATTTTTTAAAAATATGAAAACACTTATTTACTTCTGGTCTTTTGACACAATATTTATAAATAACATTCATTTCCTTACAGAATGCTTACTATGTGCCTGGAAACATTTATATACATTATCTTTCTGATTCATCATAATGCTATGAGTTTTGAGTCATCATAATAATATGAGTTCTTCTATTATCCTCACTTAGTAGATGAAGAAATTGAGATTTAGAGATATAAAATAACATGCCTCAGGGCACACAACCAGGACAAGATGGAACTGAAATTTGAATCAAGGCAGTTTGATTAGAAAATGCCAGTTTAACCACCAGGCTATTGTTAGCATCACCTTTCTCAGTCTTTGTGATTTCTCAGCATTTGTATTATACTCAGACATCTTAACTCTTCTTTTATTTCTAAATATCATTTGAAACACCCAAGGAATGCCAAATATGAGCAATAATATGGGGCTCTTCTGTGTGTATTGGGTATGTTTTACTGATTAATTTACTTAATCTCTTTCTATTCTTAGGGCATTCCAGGCAAATGCAACAATATGTAAAACAACAGCAGAAGCATGAAACTGCAGAACTCATTAGTTCAAATGCAATATGGGGATGTTTTGTAGTAACTATACGTGGATATTGTGAGGATAGAAAAGAAAGAAACACATTTTAAATACATAAGGTACTACTAATGAGAATGTGCATTTAAAGTTCATAGATATATTTGGTACAATCATGACTACAACACCTGCATGAGTTTAATTAATGCTTTTCCTGTGAAGATCGTAAGGTACTTAAATATACCACAGAATGTGATTGTTAGTGGTTTTAGGAGGGGGAATCATTTACCAAACAAAATAGACAAGAAAACCACAAGGGTGAGAGGCAGACAAGTGCAAAGTGTTATGGGTAGAGGAGACCTAAAGGCGGAAGAGATCAGACTAGCTTGTCTGTTTGAAGATGAATAAGAATTTGCCTGACAGATGGAAATAATGAGAACTGGAGAGAGGACATAGAATGGCAAGTGGAACAATATGTATAACAACACAGAGGCATGAAGGAGACCACATTCTCTTTGATCAGTAATTTATTAATAACATACATATGTTGTGCATATAGACCATTCAAATAAGTTTCAAATCTTAATTATCTCCTCCAAAGAGTTTATAACATAATTGAATAGATAAGATACAAGTATGAAAAAAAATATTGATACTATATGATAAAAGGCCTGATAGACATCTCATGAATGAATGGATGAATGAATGATGAATTGAATTTCAGGATGTGCTAAATGCCAAATGACTAATGGTAACAGTCAGACCTACAACAGGACAGAGCAGGGATGTTCCTTTTTTGCATGAGATATTTGGAGAGTCCTTGACTGAGAATTGGGGGTTGATTCAGACTTTGAAGAGTGGGTAGAAGCTGGATAAATGGATGAGGGAAGGTGTCCCAAGAGAGTAAAGAGCAGTATGAGCAGAAGCCAGCAGGAGAGAGGCGTGACCTGAGGAAGGGAAGGTTGACTATAGAGAAGACGGGACCAAAACGTATTCATCTCCAGGCCATGCTGGGCCATGGATGCCAAGCTGAGTTTGCACTTTGTCTTACAGTTTGTGGGAAAATTCTTTTTTTTTTTTTTTTTTGAGACAGAGTCTCACTCAGTTGCCCAGGCTAGAGTGAGTGCCGTGGCGTCAGCCTAGCTCACAGCAACCTCAAACTCCTGGGCTTAAGCGATCCTACTGCCTCAGCCTCCCGTGTAGCTGGGACTACAGGCATGCGCCACCATGCCCGGCTATTTTTTTTTCTATATATATTTTTAGCTGTCCATATAATTTCTTTCTATTTTTAGTAGAGACAGGGTCTCGCTCTTGCTCAGGCTGGTCTCGAACTCCTGAGCTCAAACAATCCGCCCGCCTCGGCCTCCCAGAGTGCTAGGATTACATGCGTGAGCCACCGCGCCCAGCCTGTGGGAAAATTCTTAAAGGGTTATGAGCAAGGAACAGACAGCATAAAAGTAACCATTTGTAATTGTGGACTAATGAGATTTATAAATATTCTGACACATTCGAAAAACATTTCTTACAATTCTTAAGCAGCTGCTGGGTGCCACACATTAGGTGGGCATACCAAGATAAATAAGATCCATTCATCACTCTTAAGGAACTTTAAAAATGAAAGTGGTGATTGAAAAGAGTTAATCTGGCAGTGATGAGCAGAATGGATTGGAGGGAGGCAGAGGCAGAGAGACCAGTTATAAAGCAATAAGGGTAATTTAGGAACTAGGAGCCAGTAGGGTGAGATGTGGGGTGGGGTGGGGGCAGAAGACATGGAAAGCAAAGGGTGGATATTACAGCTCTCACAGAGTGAAAAACGACAGGTCTGGGGACTGACCAAAGATGGCAGACAGCAGAGAGCAAAGAGAACCCCAAGCTTTCAAGCTCTGTTGGTTAGAATGGTGGCGGTACCAAGGGCAGAAATTCAGAGTCACAATTTATTGAGCATCCATTATATTCCAGACACTGTTATAGGTGTGAGGATACAGCAGGGAACAGAAACAAGGTCTCTACTTGCATAGAACTTATATTCTAGTAGAAGATAGACCATTACTCTTTTACTTCTACTGTGTTTGGTCCTTTCTCCTGCACTTGCCACTGTTTGACACATCATGTCCTCTGTATCAGTGCTATCCCATAGAGATATAATGAGAGCCACATTTGTAATTTACAATTTTCTAGTAGCCACATAAAAAATGTAAAAAAGGAAATAGGTGAAATGATTTTTATTACTGTATCTTATTTCCCTCAGCATAGCCAAAATGTTATAATTTTAAAATCTAATCAATATTAAGCATTGTTATGCCATATCTTACATTCCTTTTTCATAGTGAGTTTTTGAAATTCAGTGTGTGTTTTAAAACTTCTAACACTTCTTAATTTGGAAGCTAAATGCTCAATGGTTAAAGTTAAATGTAGCTCTACCAAAACAATAAAGTTGTGTTTGATAGGAAAATATTTCACACTGTTTCTGTTCCTTAGTAGCACTGGACACATCACAGATAGCCAATAGGCACATTGGCTGGTGGATATCATATCAGACAGCACAACTCTCTTTTATCTGGTCTTTCTTCATTCTAATTATGCTTCATGATGTTATCAGGCATAGAAGACAGATGCCTCCTATAATCAAGCAGTTTCCTGCATTATACCATAAACTCAGAACAATACTTGCGGCTCAGTTTCCTCAGCTGTCGAATGGGGATACTAAAAGTGCCTGCCTCACAGGGTGGTTGTGAGGAGCCAACAAGATTACATATGTGAAGTCACCTATAACAGCACCTGCTGAATGGTAGGTGTCAGCAAATATTAGTTCCTCCTTCCTCCCTTCTCCCTTCTATCTCACACACAGATGTTATTCATTTTTTAAGGTTTCACTTAATCCCAAATTTCCATAATATTGTCCGTGGTTACTGTGAAAATTCATACACATCTAGAATGTGTTCCTTATAGTTTGGCCCTTTGACTTAGCCACATTTGCATGTCATTTGCATTTTGTGATATAAGTTAATCTTGTTTTCCCAACATCCCTGGGACTTTTTCAGGCCAGGATGTGCAGGTCCTCTCCTTTCCTGGGTGTTTTCCACAGTGCTGAATTCACAGATCAAAATACATATGTTCATATTTTTTGATCGATTCATCGAGATCATCTCTGAGGCATTCTTTGTGACCAGGGAAATTCCATTTGGATTTTCAAAATTGACCGTAGGTAAAACACTTTGTGAATTCAGAGGCACGTGGATCATCAAGATTTAACTGTCATTTGCCCTTATATAGTGTTCATCAATTTCAAGTTACTTTGTGTTGAAATTTATAATAAATTAATTTTTTCTTTAAGTGAATAATGTAATCATATTTCAAAACTGTTGAAAAATAAAAGAGAGAAAAAAAAAATCCCTCTGTAAGCCCATTACAGTCCTTGTTTTGTTTTTTTTCCTCTTCATTCAAGTTGCTCTAATGTTAAATTGTTGATATAATATATTACGTTCATAAGTTGCTATTGATAGGTTGGTAGGTAGAAAATAAGCTTCTTTCTCCTTTTTACAGATGGTGAAACTGAGGCTCAGAGGTTCAAGAAAATTGTGCAATTTTACATCAGAAATCAGGGTGAAGATACATGAGAAAGGCCTCTTGCTTGCCTCTCCCAGCGTGGTACCCACAGGTTATGTTAGAGCAGTTCCCTCCGGGAATCACTACTTTGAGCTTTCATGACTGGGTTGCATTAGAGCACAAGGCGTCACCAAGAAATTGCATTGCCTTTATTTTCATTGCATGTTTGGTTGCCTTCCAGGACTATGCCAATGTTTCTTAACACCAATAGAAAAAGGGGAATTTGCAAACACCAAATGCCTATGGAGTTTGGTTGCATCTTTGAAAGGAACGTGGTTTCAGCTTAGATCACTGAGGTTTTGTTAGAACTTAAACAGCTTTGACAGTTTAAATTTGAGATTTTAACCCCTCCAGAAGGCTGTTAAACTAGCCAGAAAATCTGAAGCATTTGAGAAATTCTGCAGATCGAGAGGACACAAATGGACTGGAAGGAGCTCAGGTCCGAGGTGCAGGAGGGTTGTACCTGGGACACCAAGGCTCTGAGCTCCCCAAATGACAGGCCTCCTTGACCTGTCCTTTCCCTACTGGCACCTGGCCCTTCCCATAGCATGGATCTCTGGCATCTTGGCATTTTGAGCAAGAGTCAGGAGACAATTAGACCAGAGTCATCTTGCTGTCGTGTGTGGAATGCACTGGCCGGCCCATTTAGTGAGTGCTTAACCACCTGTGGCATACACACCATGTGCAGAGGGCTCAGAAACAGACTCCGACAGCATCAGAGGTGGAAGACGGCTTTACTTGTTTTGTAGAGACACGACAGAACTCAGGACGCTGCTGGGCCTTGCCTGAAGTCTCCTGACTAGCCAGCCTTGTGCTATTTTGAATGATCCCTGGTGCCCTGTTTCAATAGACTTTGATTGGACCCTGCCTTTGTCCAGGTTTAGAGTTTGCTGTTTATGATCATCATGCAGGGGTCCAGGTTTCCTGTCTCCAAAGGGGACAGAGGTGGAGTAAACTCCAGCCAAAAAGGCTGTTTCCTACTCGCTTGGGCCCTGCTGATGCCTCCCAAGTCTATTTTTACATGTTTATATTATAACTTTTGTTTCCCAGTGGTTTCTTCTGCGTCCCTCCTGCCTCCTTGCCAGGAATCAAGTCCCAAGGAGTCTAATGGGAGCCCACAGGCCATATCCAAATGTGGCTAACGTATGTATTATGGCAATGAAGGGTCCTTTGCAACCTGAGGAATTCTCCACCTTAACAGGTATGGCCCCAGATAAGCAGGCATTATTATGGCCACTTTCTGATAGGGCGACTGAGAGGCCCGAGAGGGGGACCCGCCAGCTCAGAGACACCCTCGAAAGTCGGGATGGACAGCCCCCAGTGCACGCCCCTGTGCACTTGCTCCCCTGCGGGTGGACAATGACCTGGAACTCCAGTGCTTGCAGCTTGGGCTGTCCAGAGCGCCCAGGGCCTCTCCGCAAGCCTCCCTCACTCACCCTCAGAAAGCTGAGAGGCAGCTTCCAAGCAGCTCAAGTTTCACGGTGGGGGGATGGAGTGGGAGGCAGGCTGGCCCGGCTGCAGCAGTAATTTGTCTGGTTTACTAGGTCAGTTTCCTGCCAGCCTCACTGTGGTTTAAAATTATTGTGGAGCCCAGTTTCTTATTGGCAGAGGCTTTACAAGCCCCCGTATGTCTGTCCCTGCTGACGTCTGGAGGCAGCGGCTTCTCGGTAACCTTTCCAGGCCTTGCTTCCTTTGCGGAAGCCGAGATGCTGTTTTCCTGGGTGCCCTGGGATGCAGTGCAGTGCCAATGTCTTGAATTCCACATTTGGGGGCCCAAAGGAGGGTCTATGCTGACTTTTCTCAGCTCCATTTCTGGCGAAACACTTCGACAACACAATTTCCTTTTTTGAAGGGAATTTCACTCGATGTGTAAATGCAACCTATTGTCACATTCTTTCCTCCTTCTCTGTGTGCCGACCTACCCAGCGGCCATCAGCCTCATGTGGCCGTTGCACACTTGAAATGGGGCTAGTGCAAATTCAGAAGTCCTCTAAGTATAAAATACACACGAGATTTCAAAGATTTAGTACAACAAAGAAGGTGAAATGGCTCATTAGAAGTGTTTCTATTGATTGCTAGTTGAAATGATCATATTTTTAATGTATTGGGGTGAAATAAAAAAACATTAAAATTAATTTCAGCTGTTTCATTTGGCTTCGTTAATGTGTCTCATTTGTGTTAATGTGGAAAATTTTTAACTTACACGTGTGGCTTGCGTTATATTTCTGTTGGATAGCACTGATCAACATCAGTTTATTTTCTCTAAAATGCCGATTGTTCTTGTACTCCTATCACTATTTGAAAGACCCGGCTTTGACCCCTAGCTCCTATATGACTAGTCTGTCATCCCCAGCAAGTTGCTTAGCTTCAGATTCTTCACTGGATCCTAATACAATACTGCCTGTGCTACCTGTCTCTCGTGGCACTTTAGAGGTGGAAGGAAATATTTTGCAATGTGTGACGCTGGCTGTAGGGAATTGGAATTATTATTTATTAAGTGGTAGCAGCTGCTGTCTATAATAGAGTCCAGTGTGTCTAGAATGATTCCTCATCCTCCACTTTGTGCAAAAAGTAAACTATGAGAGCCTTTTTCTTCCTAAGAGTTAAGAACAGCAGTTTGAGAGATTCTGACTATCCTTTGGTTAACAGTTCCCAGAATAGATCTGAATAGGTAAAAACAAAAAAGCCATCCAGTTGGATGAGGAAAGGCTCAGAGCTGCTGGCATTTCACTTCTTTTGTTCTCATTCTTGGCCATCGGAATAGAAACTGATGGGCAGTGGGTGGGGTGGACGGCCTCTGCAAAGTGGCCTGATCGGATTCCTGAGCTTCTAGGTCATTGGGCAGGATGGCGCCTGGCCGGAGCCACTGCTGCTCCCTTCTGACCTTGAAAGGTGTGACAAGTGGTTCCACATTCATTGCTCTGTGAGCCTCTATTGAGTGCCTATGATGTGCTGGGCATCGATCTTACCTTTATGAGAATTTGGTGAGCCCGCAAAGAAGTAAGTAGAGGAAATGAGAAAAAATACGTGTTTGACGTTAATTAACAACAACAATGAAACAAACTAGGAACAGGGAAGAATGTAAAATATTCTTCCCTTTCTGGACGTTTGCTGCTTTTTATTCTGAGTCCCTGGTGCTTACGGTTCTCTGGGAATGAATGAATGAGCTGTTTGTATCAGAATAGACATACTCATTGGTATAATAAAACTATTTTAGATATTGTGATTTATCTTTTGAATCCCCAAATAAGCTGCCCGAAGGTGTTAGGTATCCATCTGGAGCAAAGAGGGACTCAGTAAATACTGGAGGGATTTGTCATCGGCTGATAATGTCAGGTACCAGGGAAAGTGGACTCACCCCATGTTTATCTGATGTCATAGATCTTTCTGGGGAGGGGGAGGGAATTACTTCTCCTTCAAACGATACACATACAATTTTATATCAACACACAAAATGCAATCATATGATACATACATTTGTTATTTTTGTTGTTAGTGTGTTTTTTCTTTTCTGTTTGTTTGGCTCTTCTTCCTCCCACTCTGGTCTCCAGCAACTTTACCTCCTCCCAGGAAACACACGTTAGTGCACCAAGATATTTCTTTCCTCTCATTTCTCCATGCTCATATAATCTCACACACACACACAATGTGCCTTTTGTCACAGCACTTTTTAATTAAATGGAATAAAATCGTATTACCTTCCCCCCCCTTTCCTCATTCAATGATACTGGAATTCCACCAGGGCATCTCGCAGAGTTCTAAGTCATTCTTTTAAACAACTGTATAATATTCCATTCTGTGACTACACCATCATTTCCCAACCCTCCCATTAGCAATAGGCTTTCACTTTGTTTCCATGTGTGTGTGTGTTTCTTTTTGGCACTACAGACAACGCTTGTCCATATATATTTTTTTATACTGGTGTTTCTATTTATATAAGCTAAATTTCCAGGAGTGAGATTACAGAATATTGTGTTTAACATTTTAATAAATATTGCTCCATCACTTTCTGAAAGGCTGTAACAATTCTCACTTTCATCAGCTGTATAAGAAACAACTCCTTTGTCACACTTTCCCCCCAATGAGTGTTTTTTTTCTTTTTTTGAAATATTTTGTAAGTATGATTGGTATAAATTAATAACTCATTGCTCTAGACCAGGGTTCTTAACCATTTTGGGGGGCCATGGACTCCTCAGAATACTTTTTTTTTAATGAGCAAAATAAATTACATAGGATTACAAAGAAAAACCAATTATATTGAAATATAATTATCAAATTAAAAAACTATTTAATAATTTGCAATGTCTTTATTAACATATTAAATAACAAAGTCTAGTTGCAGGTCTAATAGCTACCATAAATTCAAAGAAATGATGAGTATAACTGTTGTCACCGGATATGCCGACTGTAACATTATATGAAAATATCCATGGTTTCTAATGGAGACAAAGTTACAGGCACTGCTAATAATACTGTGGTTTGTTGTGTACACTTGTAATTGAAGTCATTACTAGATTTCAGTTAGAAATTAATGAAAATAAAAATGTAATATTGCTCTAAGTTCACAGACCACTCAATATCATCCATAGACCTCTTGGGGTGTCTCTGTACCCCAGGTTAAATTCTCCTGCTCTAGACCTTCAGAGAAGAGGCCCTGGAGACCATCTTATTCTACTCTATCATTTTATAGATGAGGAAACTGCTTCAGGGGCAATATCCTAGAGATTATGGTCTGACCAAGAGCTGAATTCAGATGTCTTGTCTCCCTACCTAGTATTCTCTTGCCACAAATATCACCTTTCGCCAGGGAGGGCCCACCCCCACAGGTGAGGTTTCCTCAGCCTCCTCTGTTTGGTTCTAAATCCTGGTTAGACCAGGGGTTGAAAAACTATGGTTCATGGGCCAAATCCAGTCTATTGCCTTTTCTTGTAAATAAAGTTTCATTAAAACACATCCATGCCCATTTGCTTACCAACTGCCTATGCTGCTTTCCTGCAACAAGGGGAGAGTTGAGTAATTGCAACAGACCATGTGGACCAGAGAGCCTACGATATTTACTTTCTGGCCCTTTGCAAGAAAAACTAGCTAACCCCTGGCTTTCACCCACAGACGATGTGTACTCTTGCCTCAACTGTTCTTTGATGTTCTGCCTTCCAGCTGTGGAACTGGGGAGCACAACAGTCCTCTTGTTTTAGAGACTGTCCATATGCTTTTCCTGTTCTCAGGAATACTGAGCCCCCACCCCTGGCTCCTGTGATTTCGCTCCATTCATGGAGTCTTCTCTGATTCACCACCTTTCCCAAGTCTGGTTTATGTGCCCCTAATGTGTGTCCTGTGAGTGCACTCTGCCCACGCTGAATAGCACTATTCGTGTTTTACTGTAATTTCATTACTTGTCTGTCTCTCGTGCTGGATATAAGGACCCTGAGGGCAGGGACTGTGTCTGTCTCGTTCACTGACATATACCCAGTATCTGGCGCCAAAGAGACGCTTAAAACATACTTGTTAAATGGATGAATGGATGAATGAGTGAATGAATGAATGAATGAAGTAGGTAATATTTATCCTCAGTGGCCATTGCCTTACCATCCTGGTCTTTTTGCCTTTCTGTTCAGAGACAGCCCCTCACTACCCAGCTTCCCTATAGGTGGTCTCACTATAATCCTCTTCTTCTATTAAAATGTGCTTTCAGGAAATAATTTGATAAACTCATTCTTTTTTTTTTTTTTTTTTTTTGAGACAGAGTCTCACTCTGTTGCTCAGGCTAGAGTGCCGTGGCATCAGCCTAGCTCACAGCAACCTCAAACTCCTGGGCTCAAGCAATCCTCCTGCCTCAGCCTCCCGAGTAGCTGGGACTACAAGCATGCGCCACCATGCCCGGCTAATTTTTCTATATATAATTTTAGCTGTCCATATAATTTCTTTCTATTTTTAGTAGAGATGGGGTCTCACTCTTGCTCAGGCTGGTCTCAAACTCCTGAACTCAATAAATCCGCCTGCCTCGGCCTCCCAGAGTGCTAGGATTACAGGCATGAGCCACCGCGCCCGGCCCGGCCAATAAACTCATTCTTAAATGACTGATTCAAATTAATATAAGTCATGAGAGTAGAAACTTTGTGTATGTTATTTACCATCTATCTATGCCCAGCATTGTGCACGGCACAAAGAAGGTGTTCTGAAGATATTTGCTGAATAAATTAATGTTTATGGTAGCTCAAGGTGTGGGTTAAGCCAAAGGAATACATATACATCTCTAACTGTGGACTTCATGGTATCAGAAAGCCAAGCTGGGAAGTATTTTTGGAAATAGAAAATCTTCTGTTGTGCTTCTGAAATATCACTAATTCAGAGATAGACTTCCTCTTCCACTTTACTAACTGGCCCATGGATAGTTTTGGTATCTCAGGTGTCAGTGTAGGTGACTGGAAATGTTAGTGTAACATGAATCAGGAGAGGCGTGCAGACCCAGGGAAGGCAGGTATTGTGTGAGAAAAAGTCTGCTATCTTTGTAGCTCCCGAATTTCAAAATTCTTTCTACCCATGAAGTGCAGAAATTAGTATTTTTCAATATTTAGGCGTAGTTTTGACAGTTCAGCTTCTGAACTCCAGTCCAACCAGCTCTGCTCTCGGGACACTCCTGTTGGCTCTGGCTAAGAGAGAGTACACTCAGTGTCCCAGGTGCTGTTAGCCTGGAAGTCTCGCTCCCAGGGCCAAGGCCCCATCGTGGGGGTCAGCCTCTATGTTCTTTAACTGGTGACTTGGAGGCCTTTGGTGCTAGGGATTTGGGCTGCTCCCAGCTATGGAAGCTTCTGGAGGTGCCACATATTACTGCCCAATATACCTGCCCAATGCTCTGATGTTATGTTTCCAGCGTGCCTTTGCAGGGGATGGAGTCTGTATGGGTAAAGAGACCTCACTACCCCTTCAAAGTGCCAGAGAAGTTGAAAATCTATGAGCAAGTTCCCCGTTTTTTTTGTGTGTGTGTGTTTTTTTTTTTTTTTTTTTGCAGCCTTTGGGAGGGCTAAAGAGCTGATCTACTTACCACTGTCAGATTTTCCACTTATCAGCTCAGAGAGAGCTCATGCTAGAGAGGAAAGCAGGTAGGGAAAGTGAGAAAAATGACCAGCGTTGCCTTCCACATCTATGATGTTTTAGTTTTGCTTCTCCCTGGGGCTGAGGCTGGGAAGGATGAGCTAGATTAGCCACTAGAGATCCTCTTCCTATAATGACTGATTCTCAGGGAACTTTTCTTGGGTGGAAGGGATGTAATAGATTCTCTTTAGATTTCAGGCCTCTTGCTCTGTGGCCACCTAATCCCAGGACATTTTCTTCCCCAGTGTCCCTCCTCTTTATCCAGTCTGTTGGAGAAAAATACTTTATTATTGACTCCCCATCATTTGAATCCCCACTGCCCAAGGATTTGTGCAGATTATCTGAGGTTATCTGGTTTTGACCTCCCAATGCCTTCTGTCGGGCAGCTAGCCCACCGAGGCCTGGGGCCACAAGGTCTTCATAAAATCTTCAGGTTGTGCAGCTTGCTGGTTTATATAAATGGTCTGTGCATAAAGATGGTACCCTTGGCCAAAATAATGCCTGTACCAAGTCAGGGCAGGGAAATCGTGCAAGCGCCACAAACTTCCCAGCCCACAGCGCAACTACAGATCCTTTCCTTTCTGGAACGTACCACCAGCCCAGGGATGAACTGTGACGAATATTTGGCCTCAGGCAACGCTGGAGCCTAGGGAAAGCTTTCGTTGCATGTGTGTTTTCTCACAGAATTATAAAGCCCAGAGCTCTCAGTGCCAGAGGCTGCGGAGAGTTTCTGTGTTTTTCGACTATTCATTAGTGATTACATACTCCCCTGAACACCTGCAAGACCAATTCATAAAGCAAGCATTCATGGACTTTGGCAAGGGCTTCATGGGAACTGCAGGGTACGGGGTACAGTCATTGTATCTCCAGATAAAAAACATTCTCTTACCAAGGAGGCCTCTGAAAATAGAAGCAGGCTGCAATTTCAGTTCAACACCACGGGGTATTAGAAAGAAAAGTGTTACTTCACCTCGTCTCTTTATAAAGTCAGCACACTGTGGGGCTGTGGCGTTCCTGGACAAATCCTCTTTCAGACGCCTTTGGGAGTGAGAAGAGGGGAGTGGTGGGCACTGCATTGATTGTGACAGGGGCCGGCCCGGCCGTGGGTACTTTGTGGCATGCTCTCCTGCGAGTGACACTGATTTACAACAGGGTAACAGGAAGTGCGGAGCTTGGGTGGCCTGCTGTGTAATTCTGGTGACAGATTGCTCCTGCCACTTATAAAAACGGTGCCATAATTAATCCAAAAAAGGCCAATAATAATAAATAACCCACGGAAAAAAAATAACGTCTTTATACAAAATATGGGACTGACCTCTAGCATGATTTTTTTCCACCTTTATTTTTTTTTTTCTTTTGAGGGTTCTCTATTAAATGACAAAATGGCAGAGGCTGGAAGCGTAAGACTCCAAGAGACAATGCCAGGCCATCGTGGCTAAGTCTGAGCTGAACGAGTGGAGCGAGAAGTACACTCAGAAGTCCGGTGAGGACCATTTCGCAGAACAGGGAAGCTGAGACTTGTCTGGGCATCTGAAAGCCCAGGCTCCCTGAAAACAAAAATATTTTTGTTTACAGAGGGAAAATGAAGTTTATTTTGATCCTATCAGATGAAACTGGCCTGCCTAGTTAATGCAGCAGGGTTTTTCTTGAGTGTGTATGTGGGGGGGGAGGGCCCCAAGTCTCCCCTCTGCTCTGCCAGTGTAGACAGGCTCCAGTGCTCAATTAGCCTCCTGAAGTGCCTCATTCTCCGATAACAGCTTATACACTAGCAGAAACGGTGCTCGCAGTATGTTTTATCCTCACACGTATAAACACATACAGTCACAAACTCATTTAGGTTGGAAAGGACTTTTAATGGGACATCTGGCTCTCTTCCACCACTTCTCGTCAAGGCAAAGTAAGTCCCCTTGTTGATATGTATCCTCTAGCAAGCACAGGACGGCTAGCATGTACGGTTGCGTAAAATTATTTTTTTGTCTTTTGTTATGGATTCAACTACTACCAGGGAGAAAAAATAAAATGGTCCAACCTCAGAAATTACAGTCAGAATTTCCATCTACATCATTGCCCTGAAGGGCGGGGAAAGCTTAAGTGCGGGGCAAACAAGGGAAGCTACGGCCAAGGAATCATCACAGGGAGAGGGTGATGCTGACAGTGATGACACGACTTGTAACTGCGGTAAAAATCTGCTCTTCTTCAGCTGGAGGAGACAGGATGGTGGCTAAGACTGTGGACTCTGAAACTAGACTCCTGGGGTTCAAATCACAGCTCTGCTACTTACTAGCTGTGTGAACTTGGACCAGAGTATAAGGAACTTCCTCATCTGTAAAACGGCATAATAATGGTTGCTCACTTCAGAAGGTCATTGCAAATCTTAAATAAATTAACATGTGGAAAGCCCTTTAAACAGTGCCTGGCTATATAAATGTTAACTGTCACCAATGGAATGATCTAGATCCTTGGCTACTGATGAAGAACTGTGTACCTCATCCATTGCATTCCTAGGAATGATTGCTCTACTCTGAGTTTAATAACCACAATTATTAAGTGCTTCCTGCGTGTCAGATACTGTGCATGCCTCAACTCTTTTAATACTTACAGCAGCTCTCCACTTTACAAAGGAGAACACTGAAATTAGAGAGAGTAATTAGCTCAACATCACACAGCTAATTAAGTGGTAGACCTAGAATTTAATCCAGGTTGACTCCAATGACCATGGTTTTAACCAACAAGCTGTCCTACCTATATTTGCCTCTAAAGAGTTAAGTGCGATGACACTTTTTGTTTTCCATCCTTTTTTGTGATTGTTCTTAGTGTCCTGATCAATGTTTTTGGAAGTGTGAGTTAGTGAAGATTCTTGTTCATATAGCAGTCAGCACTCTAGATGGGTAGCCCCAGGGTAGCATGCAGAGAGCATTCATTCTGGAATCAACCCCACCTGAGCTCATAGCCTGCCACTGCCTCTCATTGCTCCATTGCTGCTCAAAAACTCAGAGTCCTCACCAGTAAAATGGGAATAATAAAAACCTACCTTGAAGGGCCTTTTCCATGTTTAAACGAAGTAATAAATGTTAAAGATCAGGCTTAGGTTCACCTCTTAGTGAATGGTATGTTTTATTTCTATCAGGGATTGTTAATGACTCAAAGATTTCAATGTGTCATTTTGGTGAAGTAGCAGCTAATTAATAAAATGAGAACATTTCATCAGTTGCAGTAATAGTCACAGCAGCAGACACAAAAAATGTTCACCTGAAGCGAGCTGCTGTTTAAAGAAGCAGTCAGTGCAAAAAGTCAATAAAATCGGGTATCTGCTGTATCTAGGATTTTTTATTTTTTTAATAGATAATTCCCTCAGCTTCCCAGTGTACTTTGCACGGAGGTAGCCATGATCTATATACTTGAAAAGAGCAACAAGATTTTGTGAGATAATTCCTTATTCTCTTCGTGTCACCTGTTAACTTGAGGCTTGATTCAGCCCAGGCCACCGTGTGCAACTCTACAGAACAGTAATGGAGAAGGTTGTCAGTTACCTAATGATGATGAAACTCGGGATAATTTAGCCAGGATAAAAAGCTTGCTCTTTTCTGGATGATCTGGTTAATTATCTGGTTAAATTAGGTTAAAACCTTTTTGTCAGGGTCTCTAATTATCTGGAAAACCAGGTAACTGTGTCCTTTTAAAAGCTTTTAGGCTTGAATTATTCATCAACATAACCCAGTATCCCGGGAAGATTCCCAATTCTTCACCTGCCTTTGTGTGCATAGATTTGGATTGAGACGCTGGAGCTGTTCTATTTACAGCTCCTTGTAGATGCAAAATATTCAAACCATCTCCATCTTTTTTTTCTTCTACAAAAGAGAGAACCAACTTTGAGCTATGAAGATGCTGGTGCTCAGCTTGGAAGATTGGTAGCAAATTTTCCCGAGAGACACAAACAAACACATACATAACTGGAATATCAATGAGGTCTTTTTAGAGGCGACGCATTAAAATGCAAGGCAGGAGATAATGAGATAAGCAGCAAGTTACAGGTTTCTTAATTCTAGCGTGAAAGGAGAGAGAGAGGGAAAAAAAAAAAAAAAACAACAGAACAGAAAGCCCCTGCCCCCTAGAGTAGCTCGGCACAAGGGTCTACTGAGCTTGGGGAGGGTGTTAGTTTTTTCCAGTGACCTCAGTGACACAAATGGAATTGGAAAGAACTATCTTGGAGGTGACAGGGGAGATATTAAAACCATGCCCCCAATTTTTTTTTCCTCAGCTCCTGGTTTATGTCTATTTCCCACCTCTACTAGCATATTCCTGAGTCAAACATAGGATATTTCTTCTGGTTATGGCTTGAGGCTTTCCTGACTGTTCTGGAGAAAAAAAAATTGTTACCATTTCTTGAGAGCAGACCTTTTACAACATACTAGGTGCTTGGATCTCACCCTACGGCAATCCTGCTGGGTGATGTTATTGCCCTCTTGTGACAGATGAGGAAACTGAGGCTCAAGGGTTATTGCTCAGGGAATTAGAGCCAGGTTGCTTGGAATCCAAAGCTAGGCTCTTAGCCATAGCTACCCTCTGAGCCGCCAAAGTTATGCCCAGACAAATGATCTATCTGCCATGTGTCAGTCTGGTATAGGAAAGAATAGAACAAGAATGAGTCTGGGGCTACTAAGTGGGGGTGTATGTGAAAGATCACTTCACTTGGAATCAGAAAATTGAATACCAGGCTTGTTGCTGCCTTTAGCTGTGTGGCTTTGAGCAAGTTACTCAACTTCTCTGAGCCAGTTTCTTCATTGGTAATGCTGAGATACAAATACTTATATATCAGGGGTGTTTTGAGACTTAACTGATTTATGTGAAAGAGAGAAAGTACTCAATATATGTTAAAAAACAAACAAACAAACAAAAAACAAGACCCACCCTTCAGGAAGAAATGAAGACAAGTATCTCTATGATTTAAAGTTTGCTTCCTTCCTAGTCCCTCTGTTACATTTTTTCTCAACTGAACTTTTGCAACATTCTCTAGCAGCTTCACTTGCCCCCAGCCTTGGTCTCTTTCAAGGCATCCTCCAGTCTGGTACCAGAGAGAACATTCTAAAACTAAAGCATGGTCACGTGACTGCCCTGCTTAAAATCCTCCAATGGCACTTCATGGACTTTGGGGCAAAATCCAGACTCCTCACTGCAAGGTGGATCTGTAGTAGGCCTTCACGATTTGGCCCCTGCCTCTTCTTTTAGCCACTGGTCTTGATAGGTTTTTACCTGCATGTCTGCTGTATTAAGCTACTTGCAATCCCATAGGGAATTGTAACCTTTCTCCTACGTTCAGGCCTTCGCACATGCTGTGCCTTTTTTTTGGGATGGCTCTCGGCTCAAACACCACCTCTGCTCTGAAGCCTTCTCTGATTTTTCTAGCTAGAAGTGGCCACATCCTCCTTTTTTATAGCATACCCCAAAATGTAGCAAGTCGTGGCAATGATTTCCTTGCCTGTATCTCATCTGTGATTAATAGATGGGAGATCCTTGAAGGCAGGACCAGGGTGATTTATCCTTAGCACCAAGAATGGCACTTCAGATATATCAGTTATCCAAGAAGCACTGGGGGTGGGAGTGGGCAATGGGTCCATCAGAGGCTGCTGTCACTATCCACGGAAGAAATGATGAAGGTCTTGACTACAATGTAGAGAAGATCTGGTTTTTACCTTTCCCTCGGCATTGAACGATTGCCCGGCTAAGTGGGCATCTCCTCTCTTGATTGCCTGTCCACAGCCATCTCGTCTGAAGCACAACTTCCCCCAAGAACAGAGGACTTGAATCAGGGCAGTGGCAGTAGGGTTGGCAAGGGAGGAGTGGGTTTAAAAGTTTTAAGAGATTATTAAAAAGTGGAATTAAGAGAAACAATTGTATGTAAAGTTTGAAGTAGAGAGAAGAACCCAGCACGATATTTGGCAATGAATCAGGCAGGAGAGAGTGATATTTCCAACCGTACCACTATCTATTTATCATTCAGAAAAGGGGAACTGCTTAAGTGTAGGTCATTCCCAGGCCCATTTGAATGATTCAGAACTAACAGTATAGCAGCAACCGGGTCTGAGGGTGGCCATGTGGAAACTAGAGATCTTCAGTCAACTCGTGGAGGAGCACAGTTCTTTACGGCAGAGGAAGGAGAAGAGGCTCAGAGGGAGCTGTGTTTCCCACCAGGGCAGAGAGATCCTGGCCTTACAATGGCAGAAATAACAGAGTGGTTGCCCTATTGTCCTACTGTTCAATGTCAAGGTCAACACCCATATATAAATGGTTCACCCCAAACCTCCTCCAGTTTTTTCTCCAAATATTTGGCAATTCTGGAAAAGGCAAGTTTTATTTATTATCATTATTATTGTTTTTATTTTTATTACTTCAGGGCACATGGCTGTACTTAGATGGGCTTCACAGGGGTGCTTGACAACACTTTATACATTTTTGGTCAACCTGATAGCTCCCATTTGAAAGGCTTTCAACCTCCACATTTGGCTTACAGATGAGGAAATGAAGCTCCAACATTGGAGTGGACTCTTTCTCACCGACAGTAGTGCCCGAAGCACACTCCTGCAGACCTAGCCTACCTGCCCGGCAGCTCTCATACACCCTTCACTGCTCCCTGCTGGCCTCCAGCCTTCACAACCAAATGCTTCAAGGACCAGAAAGCTGACACTTTAGATGTTAAAATGGTTGGGCAAATTTTCTGAGATTTTGGCTATCCACCTTGGTTTAGAGGGCATGTCTTGGTCTCAGGACCTGAAGATTTCATAAATCTCAGTTTCAAGAAGGAACGATTTTGTACTTGTATTTTCTACACATCGTTTGGGGTTAGGGAAAAGACTGTTTTAGACATAATTGACTTTAAAGCAGTCGTTTCAATGTTGGCTACATATTGAAATCACCTCAATGCTTTAAAAACACTGATGCCTTGGTCTCATTCCCAGGGTTTCCAATTTCACTGGTCTGGGTGCAGTATGAGCGCTGGGATTTCTGCAAGATCCTCGCGTGTTCCCGGTACACAGCCAACACTGAGACCTGCTCTCTGGGCTGCCTTGGCTTCCATTAGCTTGAAATGGTTCACAAGAGCTGTTAGCCTCACCTTGTACAGGTGGCTGATCTGAGGCCTTGGCGAGGAAATCAGAATGAGAACAAAGAGAAGTGAAGTCAAGGCATAGGAAAGTGTGCAGAATAAAGGGTCATTTTAACCAAACCCAGCAAAGGGGGAGGGAAAGATATTTTCATTTCTGCCAAAGGCCATATGTGAGTGCCTGTGGGGAAAGCATATCCATGGCTTTGTGACTGAACCAATAATTCATATCTGATTCAGAAGCCGACTTTGTTGGATTTCAGCTCTACAGCTGTTCTCAGTCTAAGTCCAGCCTCTCCCAATGGGACTGATTGTAGCAACACGTCTCATTTATAGAACTCATATGCAGGGGCCTGGAGACCCGAAACTGTAAATTAAAACCTTGTGTATATTACTTTGGTGAATTCAATTCAAAAGCATTTTGGCTTCTCCAAATAGGCCATTTTCACTAGGAAAAAGGAGGGGAGAACACCACGGAAGGGAAATAGATCTTTTATATTCATCCTTCCTCTTTCTTGAGGAAGGTCTTGACACAAAGGTAGTAATGAAATAAATTCTAACAAACTGTCAAGGTTTGGTTGGCTTGACGTGTGCAGCGTGGAGGGGAGGAGAGGAGAGCGGAAGCAGGCAGACAGGGCAGTGAGAGGTGCGGGGCTCCAGAGCCCGGGTGTTGGAGCCAATTCCCTAGAGAGTGTCCTCTGCTAGAAGACCTGATCAAAATTTATTTATTCTGGGAGGCTTTTGTTCAAGTTGACAATAGCAACAGAAACTGAGACCCGGGGAGGGAGCGCATACTGACCGAAGCCGCACCATCGATTTGCAGCAGAGAAGCAACGAGAAGCTGTGTGTCTGCATTCAGTGCCCTCTCCCTTATCAGAGTTCCTTGATGGTACTATGCTGATGTTAAGGGAGCTCTAAGGGGCCCAGAAAGTGTTCCAGGTGCTGGTTTCCAGAACCGGGTACAGCCGTGAATATGAGAAAAGTTTCGGGCATTTCGGGTCAAGTGATTTCTCCTGATTTGCCCCAGATAAGAGAGGGCTACGACTCAACGGTGATTTCAAAGTGGGGATAGACATGGGAGACATTTTAGAGGGGGACCCCGTAAGGTCTGTGACTGATTAGATTCGGGAGAAGAGGAAAAAGAACAATGAATCCGGGCACATAGATTTGTTCTAGAAACGCTTTGTTTGATTAATGACCTGGTGTTCTCCGTTCGTCCCCACTGAACCTCATTTCATTTTCATCAATTTCTCCTTCCTTGTGAGGGCAGCAGGGTGAGACATGAGGAAGGCGAAGAAGAACACAATCACAGTGACAAGGCAGAGTAAGGAACTAGCTTGGGATGTGGATGTGGCGAGAGCGCACGGCCCACCTGGATCGATTCACGCAACACACAACACACACGTGGAGAGCCCCTCTGTGCGCCGGGCTCTGACAACGCAGAGCTAAGACGCAGTCCCCGCCGCTGCAGGAACCCGGTGGGGTGGGATTATGCAGATGTGTGAGCAAAGGCTTGTGCTCCTCCTCTGTGCAGGGGCTGAGGAAGGAGCCAGGTGGGGGCCAGGGTGGGAGGGACTTCCCAGAAGAAGGAACTTGACAGCTGACATTTACGGGGTGAGTGGAAGGGGGAGGGGGAGGGGGAAGGTGATGTGAAAAGACACTCTGTGTAGGGGGCTTGGGGACCCGTCTGATGTGTCAGGTGGGATGCGAGGGGACCCAGAGAGAACTAAAACTGGCAAGGCGGTTTGGGGCCAGGTTAGGAAGCTGTGCTTAGCAGTACAGATTTTATCCCTAAGGGAATGGGTGGGGTGGGGGCTTCCAGGGCTTAATAAGCCAAGAAGTGACATGCTCGGACTGGAGTTTTATGAAGTCATTGTCAGCCTTGGAAAGATGAATTAAAGAAGGGGCAGGCTGGAGGGATGGAGACAAGGTCAGAGGTCTCTGCCATAGTCCAGACTGAGGATGCTCTAGAAACAGAGAGTGATGGGGGGACATGTTAGAGGGAGAACCACGAGACCTGTGACTCACTGGAGTCTGGAGAAGAGGGGAAGGGACAGGGTCAGGAGAGGTGATTCTCTCATTTTTATGCCTCAAAGATCTATGTTTCCCTGTGCAGTTTGTTTATTCCAATTATTTAGATAATATCTTCAATTCTGTGGATGGTTCTCCTTCTCTGTACCAGTAGAGCCAGTGTCTTCCTGTCTAATAAGAAATCCAGGGCTAACACTGTTACTGTACCTCATCCTGCTGCTGCTACTACCATCACTATTACTGATGTTACTTTGGACGTGCTGCAAAGACAAGACATTTACACCCCGAACAGAAAAGCCGAAAGCAAGTTCTTAGCCTGCTCTTTCTAGCTACCCCCTACTCCCACCTTATGTAACTGTAATTAATTTCTTAAATACGCATTTAAAAAGAGCTTACTGTGTACAAAGTGCTGTGTCAAGGTCAAGGGAATAATCCCAGGGCCAAAATGCAAGGCAGCATGAGCGTGCCAGGAGTTCAGACACTGGGAACACCAGGCAGATTGGGACATCAGGAATGGCCCTGTAGAGGAGGCAGAAATTAAAATTTAAGTCCTGAAGAAAGGAGAAGGTCTGAATCCATGCTCTGCATGGGAGAAATGGAAGGCCACAGGCACAGGAGGAAGGGCTTGAGCAAAGATACGAATTGGTACATGTCTTGAACCTGGGGGGGACAGTGACCGGACCAGTGGTGACACACATTTGGGAGGGGAAGGGGGACTGGGCAGTGCCATGGCTTTGACCTGCTCTGCAAGCACCTAGGCATGGCCATGCTTGGACGGAGTCATTTGCACCTTGTTTATGACCCACACTGTGCACTACTGGGGTGATTGGAAAGGATTGTGAGACCTCCTTAGTCCAGCAAAGTGTGATGGTTAATTGCTTTTTGGTCTGTGAATGAATGGTCAGGGAATTGAATCTCTGAACTTGGTTACATTAGCATTTTGCTCTAACCAACTTCAATACACTTCACAACCTCCCCCCTCTTGCCTGGGACCCTGCATAATATATAAAAGACTTTCCTGACATAGCTGTAGCTAAGTAAATGATTTTGAAATGAGACACATCTTGTGTTTTCTCCCTTTTTATCTTTGTTTACAAGTTTCCCACTTGGAATTTAGTTTGCCAACTACAGTGTGGCACACGATTGCCTCAGGTAGGGAATACCATGCTGGGCAACTATATTCTCTTCTTGTAAAACACCCAGCAGTTTCACAGACGAGGCAAATGTGAACGAGAAGGGTGTGGTGAAGACGAGTATGAGGGTCTGGGTGGTTCTCAGTTATGGGGTGGCCAAATGATTCCAAATTGGATCTTTATGATATGATAGTGTTCAGGGGCTTCTTTCAAAGTCCACCCTGTGTCCTGATGGTAGCAAAGTCTTACTTCAGTAGGCTTCAGACAGTAGACCACACGAGAGGGTGATTTGTAAATCCCACCTCACCGTGACTTCACTTGGATCTGGGTAGGAGCTCATGTTCACTGCAGGGATATCCTATGCTCCTCCCTGCTCATCTACTCACCCTCCCAGGCTAGACCCAGAGTCTCTCCTGTCCACATCACTCCAGCCGACTGAGATTGTTACCATTTTAAATTCATAAATCTCATTGTGAATACCTCTTACTTGCAAATAATTACATATTTTCTTGCCAAATCACTTGTAGTGTTATCATTTCTGTAATTCAATCCTTATGCTGTTACTTAAATTTGATGTGTTTATGCTTTGTTCCTCCAAATAGGTTGCAAGTTCCTTTATGAGCAAGGGTCAGAGCCCATGCTTCATTGTATAATAACGACACTTTACATTTCTCTGGCATTTAGAGCGTATAAATCCCTTCTTTATATATTACCTTATTTGAGCCTCACAATAATTCTGTCAGTTTGGAAGAGCTGATATTATTAGTAACCTAATTTCTCAAATGGGGAAGCCGGGAGTAAGAAATATTACATGATTTGTCTAAAGTTACACTGTACCATGTTTTCCACAGAGCTGGGGACATTGGAGGTGCTCAAAAAGTATCACAGATTTATCTGTTCATTAAATCCCAGCCCAATTCCACAGCCAGCCTGGTAATTTAAGCAACAGGATTTGTATTTGGGGGAGATAATTGGTTGTAAAGACATCCTGAACTCATTGGCTTAACATGCAACCGTCTTCTTCACCCTGTTTGAAATGCATTTGGTAAATCAGGACAGTATGGACAATAAATCAGATGTTTCACGTCAATGTCTTTCTCCTATTTTCCTCCAAAGTAAGTTTCAGAGACTCCCTTTGCTGCTTCACCTCTCCCTTTCACGCTGCCTATAAAGACACAGGTGGGGGTAATGGAACTGTGGGTTTTAAAATTCTTCCTTCCAGATGTCATCTATTTAGTTCTTGCAATATTAGTTGGCAGCCATATTCGATTTTAGGAAGTGTGAGGATTACTTGAAACCATATGACAGAACTGTTTTACTTATGGGACCAAATGTTGAAAAAGGCTTGGGTTGTAAAAGTGGTGCAACAAAAATGTAATTCGTAAAGAGGGATTTTATACCTTTTATGTTTCCAGGAGTCTGTCAACCTGGAAGGACAATAGTGCAGAGTACTTGCGAACATACTCAGCCTGTGTAGGAGCACAAAGCAAATCAAAAGGCTGAGTGCATTAGCTGCTCCTTCCTGCTTCCATCTCCTTTCTCGGCCTGCCCCTACCCCTTGGCTCCTATTCTGTCCTCGGTGTATTTAGACTAAAGTAAAGTTTTCAATTTGTCTGAATTACCTGAAAAGTTGTAAGGATAAATGAGGTGTGAAAGCACTTTGAAAGTAGAGAATTGCTTTGATGAATCCAAACCCAATCTAAACAGAATCCTCTGTACTCTGTAATCCAAGAAGAAAGAAGAAGATGACAGTGATTAAAATGAAATTGGGAATGAAGTAGAATAGAATTGGACTTCTAGGGTGTGTCCCTGGGTCAAAGGCAGCTGTGGTGCAGAAAGAAATGCAACAGAATGGGAAGGTTTGCAACACAACTGTCACTTACCAGTGGTGTAACCAGGGGTGATTCATTAGATCTCTTTGAGTGCGCTTCCTTATCGGTAAATTGATGATAATAATGCTCGTCTCATAGGGTGGCTGTGAAGAGCAAGCGAGATAAACCACAGGGAGAAGCTTTGTACATTGAAAGGTTCTATACACACGTGAGAGACTACAGTTATTATTTAGAACAGTATCTTGTGCCTTTGACATGTGCGCTTACGGAAGTATATTGTGGTGTCTAATGCTCCAATGGATGATTGAGGCACCAAAATGTCTATGATAATTGAGCAAAGACTCAGTTATGACCATCATTTACTGATTTAGAAAGCGAATTAATGCCCGTGAGAAAACATGCCTACCACCTCCAAAGACACCCCTGGTTCTTAGCAGGAAGATCTCTTCTTGACCCGGTTTCCTTCCTGCCTCTGGGCTTTGGTCCATCTTGCTCTTCAGCCGGGCTAGGGTGGGGGTAGGGCGGTCTCCTCTTCCTTTCTACTGGAATCCTGTCCGTTTTGCAAGGCTCGCTTTTCTCTTGTCTTCCATGAAGACTTTTCTTGAGCTCTCCAGGTGAAATTACTTCTCCTTCCGCAGTTATCCTACAGAACCTTATTTCTTTGTTAGTTTGACATTCACATCTGTATTTCAGAGTTAAATGCTATAGATCTCTTCTTCTGTTAGTATTGTGACAATGCAGGGGACTTGATCTTATTTAACTTGGTATCCCCACTGCCTGGCACAGGGTCTGCCTGACACCTGTTTGTGCTCCCTAAATGAAATTCCTGCAAGGTGTCTGGGCTGGGCTGGGCGGGACGACAGCAGCTGGCAGAGCCCTGAATGAAGTACGTGGTAGGTCTTTGGAAAACAGTTGTTGGCTTATTGCTTGATGTTCTGCAAAGAGATTCAGAAATGGATTCCTAATTAATCTTGCTCGTCACAACATTAAATCCACCAAAACATTCCCTTTCTCTGAGTGTTCTGTTTACTCAAGGTCCCACAATACACAGCGTCTTTTATTTTAATTTTTTATTTCTATGGGTTTTTTTTTTCTGACATTAAAAGTAGCCGATGCTGAATTTGGAAAATTTGGAGACTACAAAAAGTTTAAAGAAGAAAATAATAATAACACAGTATTGAGATACTTTGTTCTATTTTCATTGGGAATGTAATTTTTGTTATTAAAATTTAACATATTAATATAACTTAATGATGTTTTTCACTTAATAGAACATCAAAGCATTTCTCATGTCATTAAAAATTCTGACAAAATATATTTTTAGTGACTACGTACTGCTCCATCATACAGATAGACAATAATTTACTACACCATTATCTTATACTGGTCATTTAGACTGGATCTAATTTTCCTTTATTATAAATGATCTGCACATTAAGATCTTTATTGAAAAAAAACCTTGTGGCTGAGTGGAACTCCATGGTATTATATATACCACACTTTATTAATCCACTCATGTATTGATGGGCACTTCGGTTGTTTCTAAATCTTTGCAGTTGTGCACTGTGCTGCTATAAACATTCTAGTGCAGATGTCTTTTTTATACAATGTCTTTTTTTCCTTTGGGTAGGTACCCAGTAATGGGATTGCTGTATCAAACGGTAGTTCTACTTGTAGCTCTTTGAGGTATCTCCATATTACTTTCCACAGAGGTTGTACTAGTTTGTAATCCCACCAGCAGTGTACGAGTGTTCCTATCTCTCCACATTCATGCCAACATTTATTGTTTTGGGACTTTTTGATAAATGCCATTCTCACTAGAGTTAAGTGATATTTCATTGTGGTTTTGATTTGCATTTCCCTGATGATTAGAGATGTTGAACATTTTTTCATATGTTTCTTGGCCAGTAGTCTGTCTTCTTTTAAAAAATCTCTGTTCATGTCCTTTGGCTACTTTTTAATGGGGTTGTTTGATCTTTTTCTTGCTGATTTTTCTGAGTTCTATATAGATTCTAGTTATCAGCCCTTTATCAGATGTGCAGCATGCAAATATTTTCTCCCATTGTGGAGGTTGTCTGTTTGCTCTTATGATAGCTTCCTTGGCTGTGCAGAAGCTTTTTAATTTGATCAGGTCCCATTTATTTATTTTGTTGTTGCTATGATTTCCTCTGGGGTCTTCTTCATAAATTCTTTGCCCAGGCCAATGAAAAACAATGGTGATCTAGCACCTCTTGTATTATCCTGGATAGATAATCCATTCTACTAAGTGAAGTATCACAAGAATGGAAAAACAAGCACCACATGTACTCACCATCAAATTGGTATTAACTGATCAACACTTATGTGCATATATAGTAGTAACATTCATTGAGTGTGAGGCAGGTTGGAGTGGGGAGGAGGAGATGGGTATATTCACACCTAAGGGGTGCAGTGCGCACCATCTGGGAGATGGACATGCTTGAAGCTCTGACTCAGGTGGGGCAAAGGCAATATATGTAACCTAAACATTTTTATCCCTACAATATGCTGAAATTAAAAAAAAAAACTTGTGTTTTCAGATTGTTTCTTAGGATTTAGTAAAAGAAGAGGAATCACTAAGGTACAAACATTTTTAAGACTCTGAGTGCATTTCCCCAAATCTATTTCCAGAAAGATTGTACCAATTATACATATTTTCATTAATGGGTATTAGAGTGCCCATTTCATTATACTCATTCTATATTTTATAACTTAAACTGTTTTGCTGGCTTTGTTTTTTAAAGAGGATGTTCTTGGATCAATCTCATTTCAATACATGATATTTATTTAAAGTTAATTTATTTTTAGAGGGATTTTGGGTAAAATTATAGATCCTATCTACTGAATTGATGGTCTAGTGTTGCTAATATAATCCTGATGAGTAGGGCATTAATTTTAAATAACATGGGTCATAAGTGGTATACAGGTGTGAGCTATTATTGTTGTTATTACAAATTCCTAAGAAACAATAAAATGTAGGCAACTGACATGTTTAAGCATACTACAGCAAATTAGAAAGGAAACAGTAGACCACGGTAATATAAGGAATTATATTAAAATTGAAGGATTAAATCAAGCATACATTAAAAATGGAAGAGGAGATCTCAGTTTATTGTGTTATAATAGTGTCAATTTTTTTCTTGAGATAAATTAGAAGCTAAAACCAAATTAAAAGTATGTCTATATACCTATAATTTGGTGCTATATATATTTGTTATTATATTTGACTTTCTTCTAAAGCTACATCATTATTTAATTTTTTCTAGGTAGGAAGGGAACAAATGTTTTCAGAATGCATATCTTCATGGAAAAAACCCTTAAAATGGAACATTATTGAATTTATACCACAAAACCCATCCGAAATGATCAGAAGAGCAATGTGGAATCATAGTCTATAAGAGCTTGAAGGGAATTAGTATAGTCTAACCTTTCCTTTCATGAATGAGGAAACTAAGGTCCACTGTAGTTAAAATAATTTGTCTAAGGGAAGATAGCAGGGTGGTGCCAGAAATGGGCCCCACATATAGGTCTCCTTGTTCCTGGTGAAGTGCATTTTCTATTTCATCACTCTGCCTCTCAAAAAGTAATTTTATTAGAAGATGGTATTGCACCAGGATTTGTGAAATCTTCATTTTATCTTCTAACCCAAGATCTTTTGTTGGCATGTGTGTGACATGGAATACCATTTCTTTTATTGTTTATGGTGACATCGTGTTGGCATCAGTTGCAGTTGGGTTAAAGAAGCACTAAAATAATATATGGGTGGAAGAATCCTCCACTGCTCCCCAAGAACTTGATAGTGTACCCCAATAGACATTTTCCACCTATAATTCTGTATGCTGTCATTTGAGCATCATCAGAGTGAAATCACTGTAAATTGTTCAGCTTTGTTGTATCTATTACAACAACTCTCAACTCTAAATGCACCCTTTGTGAATGTTATGAATAAGGAGAAAGATTTTGCATAAATTTTGGTGTGGATTCACATTAAAACAGCATCAGGCATTGGTAGGCTTGTCTCTAGAAAATATATGGACTGAATGGCCAAAAGACTGGGACTTGGTTTGCTAGAACCAAGTGAAGAAGAACATGAAAACAATGATTCCTATGATTTGGGGATGAGAGTGGAGGGTATTTAACAAAAAAGTAACCTGAGGGTTTTGGGAGGTTTTCTTTTTAGCCTCAAATAATTAAATTGGTCAAGTTCACCAGCTTGTCATTCAGTTTTGATTTCCAATATCCGTGTTGAAATTCTTCTTGGTAAAGTCAAGCAGACAAAAGCAGGCATGCAACACTGCCCAGCCTCTGCCGCAGTCCCAGCTCGCAAATCCATTCTCCTGCTTTATCTGGCTATGGAAATACCTCAGACCTCTCTGATCGAGGCCTGGCCTTTGTTGATTGTTCATCCAAAGAGAGAGAGAGAGAGAGAGAGGGCAAGGAGGCCACAAATCGCTAACATCTTCCTTTTGGATAACTTGCTTAATTTAATTCCCAGTTAAATTAGATGAGCCACCCTCACCCCATATCCATTTTTAAGCTGACCAATCAGAAGGACATCTCCCCTAGCCTGCCTGCTTCTCCAGACACGAGAAGAATTACTCAAGTCCTAACTTTCTTTTTATTATACTTCTTGGGAGTCCTAGGTAATAAATCAACTGGGAAAGACAGATACGGAAAAGCAATATTTAAAATGAGTTATGATGTAAAAGAGAAGACTTGCTATTATGTTTTATCAAAGGAAGCCACTAACAAGCATAATGTAATTCACAATGCTTAAGCAGGGTGACTTTAATTGCAATAGTCATTAAGCTCACAGGATCATTAAATGCATTAAAGAAGGGAGCCAAAGAGCTATCATGAATGAAATAAGGCCCCCACTCACCCCACTTCACCTATTTAACTGGAACTGAACTCAGTCTAGGTCTCTGATATAGTCACAACCCTTTGACTTCCTCTCCTCCTTTCTATGCCAAACCGCTGTGACTACTTCTGAACAGCTCAAAGGCAAGCATTTAAGAGGAAACAAAGGCAGACAGAGATATTGTCAAACTACAGTTTAAATTTACTAATGGATTAAATTTTGCCTGCTACTACATCTTGATAGCATTTTAAAGATTGAAGTCTATCTACTTGTTATCCATTTTTGAGAAGTTCTTTATCTTCAGAAGCTAATATGAAAAAGAACTATTGAACATGCAAAAGTTCAGTTTCCCAGGTCATTACAGAAATATAAATGGAAACATCAAAAAAATAGAAGGAAAATGATTTTTGTTATTGATGGAAAGTATATAGGGAAACAGATACTCTCCTGCATTTCTGGTGGGACTACAAAGTCATAAAGATTTTTGGAGAATGATTTGGTACCATGTATTGAAAACCTTAAAAAGCTATTCATACATGTTGAACCCAAAAATTCTGTACCTAGGACGTTATTACTGAAAACTGTTAAGATTTAGCTATAAGGATAAATGTAAAAGGAAATTAGAAACACCCTAAATATCCCATAATAAGAGATTAGTTAAATAAAATTACACACAGCAAATAAATGACTACTGTTTATTTATTTAAAGTGCTGTTTTAGAAGTGTACTCATTGAGAGGAAAAGATGTTAACAACATTAAGTGATAAAATGTGAATCACAAAACTTTATAATTGGCATGGACTCATTTTTGTAAAAAACATTTTTAAAGGCATGTCTACCTTCACATATAAAGAAGTGGTGATTCATGTTCTGACCTCTTCTTTTCTCTTCAACTTCAATTTTCAACATTCTTACCCTTTCACTCTACTGTTGAGACAGATTGAAATTATTTCAATTTTTGGGATGCAAACACTCTTTCTCTCTCTCTTCCTGCTGGCCCATCTAGCATATTGTTTCCATTTTTAGAACACTGTCTCTTCCATCCACCCTTTCTCACAACCAACCCAAACTTAGCCCAGGTCTCAAGTAAAATATTTTCTACTCCAGAAATCCTTTCTGGACCTCCCACGTTGAGTCCCAGTTGGGCTGGGTTCTCTTTAATGGGCTCCTATTCCATACATAGTATACCTCTTCCAGCACTGTAACTCCCTGTCTGCTAGTTTGTATCACCTGTTCATTCTGTGAGAACAGAGACTGTGTCTGGAGTCCCAGAGCATCCTGTGTGGTAGCTTCTCTCCAAGATGGCAACCATCGAGTCTTTTCCTCCCTGTGTCTGCATGCCACACCCCCATGGAGAGGTGGAGTCTATTCCTTCCCTTGCCCCGAATCTGAGTTGGCTTTAATGGCTCACTTTGACCTATAGAATATGGCAAGTGTGATGCTCAAAAACTTCCAAGGCTTCCACTTGGGCTTCTTGGAACACTTGTGCGGGGAAGCTAGTCATCATGAAAGGAATATAACTACTGTGAGACGACCATGCTGTGGGGAATCCAAGCTAAGCAGAGAAGCCCTGGCAATGAGACCCCATGTGGAGTCCCATGAAGGAGGGATGCAGGGAGGGAGGAAGGTAGAGAGAGAGAGAGACAAATGGTCAAGGAGCACCAAGGTTCCAGACATGTAAGTCTTGAAAGAGCTCTCCAGCCACCAACCCATCAGATGCCAAGTGGACCCAGCTATACCATCCCCAAATTCTTGACTCACAAAATCAGAAACACAATAACATAGTTGCTTCAGTCCCTTTGTTTTTAGGTAGTTTGCTACACAATAATAGATAACTACAGTATCAGCCTGACATATAGTGGCCCCTCAATAAATATCTATAAAAGGAACACATGATGTGAGTTTTACTTTTTTTTCATTTCTTCCCAGTTTTCTTATTTTTTTTATCACGTATTTAAACAATAAACTACAGAAATCTTTTTTTTAATGAAAGAAAGAGATTCCAGGGAATCTAAAACCAAACAAAAAAAAAGAAACAAAACAAAACAAAAACAAAAAAACCATGAAATGACAGATTTTGTCCAGTTGACCAGAGAACATCTCTCTGATTTAACCCAATTCTATAGAATGCCCTAAATATTTTCTGGAAGTATGGCTTCTCCACAATGGCCTCTGTCTCACTGAAGAAATGAATAGTTATTTCGAAGCCCAATGGTCAGCACTGAGGGAGAAAGAAGCACAGTGTTGAACTTTTAATCTCTCAGTTTAAACCTCAAATAAACAACCTCCACCCATATAGCTTAGCCTTCTCTGAGCTTGGCATTCCCTGTTGTTTCATGTCTTCTCTTTCCTCTTACAGAACAGTCTCAGGTTCCTAAGGGTGAGAGCATGGAAAGCCTTCATTTTTCTTCTAACAAGGTTTCCATTAGTTGGGGGGAAATACCCATTGGATCATTATGATGTGGTGGGGGCTGGGGGCGTTGTACTAACATTCTTCATGAGAATTTCCTTCCAGTCTGAAAGCAACTCTTAAGTTTTGCTTGTGAAGCCCAGGGAGGGCAATTACTGTCAGTAGTGTTTCGAACCAGTTCAAGCAACTGTGTCTAGGATGAATTAGGTGTCTTGGATGGATGGAGTGAAATGCTCTTTCATGACAAGTGGTGGATTAACTGGATGATCTGTGCTAACACTTTTAGCCCAAGAAATCTCTGACATCATGGATTTCCAATTGGAGAGCTTCGTGCATTGAGGATTGTTCCAACCCTAGCATTTTAGATCACATTATTCTATAGATATGTCCATACAGTCTAGATTCTCCTTGAGATTAAAATAAAATAGTGAATGAGTGAATATATGAATGAATCAAAGAATTAGATTCATAGCTTTATTTTTTATTTTTTTTTATGGTGGTAAAATATGCATCACAAACTTTACCATTTTAACCATTTTAAAGTCTACAAGTCCGTGGCATTTAGTACATTCATGATGTTGTGTAACCATCACCACTATCTATTTTTAGAACTTTTCCATCATCCCTATGATTTAATTTTTAAAAACACTCGCCTACTTAATGGGTACTTTTTCTTATTTCTAGATTCTAAACAGTTGATGTGGTCAAATAACTGACCTTGAGATAAGTGTCTTATTGCTAAAATCCTTCACGGATGAAATATTTCAGAAACATGTTCACCCGAGTAGTAACACTGAGACAGACTTCTCAACGCGGCAGTCACATCAGTGGTTTGAAATCCTCTGAGAAAAGTTAACATCTAAAAGCCTAACAGCTCCAATTTGTGAATCATTCAGATCATTTCAGGTCTGGAGGATGAGTATTGCTATGTCTGCCTTGTGCCTATTCTCTTACCTTCTCCTGCTAATAAACTACGGTGATGATTATGTGGTCCAGGCTGGGCCAATCTTAGTGCCTCATTCCCAGGCCACAGTGATTAGTCCAAGGACAGGCACAGGATCCAAACCAGGGTGATCAGAATTTTTCTCTTGGGATTTTTCAAATTTCAGTTGAGAAAAGAGAGCCTTTATTTTCATGTCTTGTTCTGGAGCATTCAGGATATAAATCTGGAATAGCTGGCAGTCATGTACCCCACTCTGCTAGGGAAGATGGTTTGGGGCAAGAAATCTAGTATTTGGAGAGAAGCAGAGATGAGAAATGAGGAGAGAGATTCCTTAGAACATTTGATCCTTGACTTAGTTGTCCCTAAGGCCATAGCTACAGCTGCCCTTTCAGCTTTTGGGCTGAAATCGTGTTTCTGTCCCTGGTAACCGAGAGTCCCAATCAATACAGTATGATTTATAATTGTAGCCAAACTACATATTTTGACTAGTAATATAGATGCAGGTCAGTGTTGCTAACCTGTGACTTTATGGTATAAACATGTAGAGACAGGAAGACAGTGTTTCCCATGTCTACCCATCCTCAAGCTCAACCATCTGTCCATCTGTACTCCAGCCCCACAGATATTACTTATAAGTGAATATAAAGCAACACCTTTTAAATGCTACAATCTTTTCTGTCTTGCGAAATCCTACTCATCATTCAACAAACATACACTTGTAGGAAACAGAAAACATTCTATCCATTTTAAACAGCAAAAGATTTAGTACAAGGAATTAGGTACCAATGCTCCTCAACTTATGATGGGGTTATGTCCTGATAAACCTGTCATAAATTGAGGAGCAGATTGAGTATCATTTTCACACCATTGTAAAGTTGAACCATTGTAAATTGGGGACCGTCTGTACTTACAAAATTGCTGGGTGTGCTGGAGAAGCAGGCTCTAGGTGGGACGTCCAGGAACGAGTCTAGAAGAATATCACGGAACTGGTCTGCTAGGGAGTTTCCACTTCTGCCACAGTCAGGAGGGAGAGGAATCAGGAGGCTACTACTGGAACTATTGACGTCACAGCAGGAATCCAGAAGCCACTTCTGACGTCTTCACAGCTGTCTTTAATCCCCGCCAAAGCTGGTGATGAGGCGATGTCAATGCTGCTGCAGGAAACCCCACAGTATCACAGCTGTCCTTGCCAGTGGCAGTGGCAGAATTCAGAGAAATGCCCTTCACCTCACCTCCACCCTCCCAGTCTTGTGGGTATATCTAAATGTACGCTGTGCTTAATTGGGTGAAAGAAACATGGTGTTTAGAACAGAGGTGGGGATAAGCTTGCTCTCTGTGCTGGTTAAACCTCATCTTTGCATTTGGTTTTGGGTAGCCCACTTTAAGAGGGGAAAAGGTAGATGATGTATTTGGGGAAGATGGACATGATGATGAAGAGGCCAAAAACCATGTTATGTAAGGAGTAACTGAAGGATCTGGGAATATGTAGCCAGGAGAGAGAAAACTCAAGAAACTTCTGCCAGTCTTTGTTCAATATTTGAAAGGCTAGTTCTCCAGGGTCCCTAAGGGCAGGATGAAAGCTACAGGAGCTAGATTTTAATGGAAATAAGGAATAAGCCTTTACTAATCACAGCTGTGGAACAACTGGGTTGCTGTGGAGATAATGAGTTCTTCACCTCTAGAAGTACCCAACCATTGTTTGCATGACCAGGTGACAGAGGTATCTTGGAAAATATTGTATTTTTAGATACTAGAGACTTGATTATATATTCATTATGGAATTGGTTAATTTTGGCAAAGTCGTTTGCTTTCCTCAATTTTTCTGGGTAATTGTGTTTCTGTGAATACTCGATTTAGAAAGAAATGGAGAAGGAATCTGAACACAGCATCTCTTTCAGGATGCAAAATAAGATTTTGTGAATGGGGTGGAAGCTACATGGAACTTGAGGAAGGACAGAGCATGGTTGAAATATCACCCTTCAGGGAATAGAGAGGAATGAGAGCTAGCACTAATTCCCAAAGGAGTATTTTAGCAATATAGCCTATGGGAGATTTAGGTAGAATTGAGATTTGACTGAGGTGTGTAATAGGGTTTAGTATAAATGGTAAGTCACTGATCACCGAGCACACTGTGTATATAACCTATATATTTGATACTCATAACACCCTTGTGAGAGCTCCTTGATTTACATGAGGACAATCAAGCTTAGAAAAGTTAAATGACTTGTCCACGGCAGCAGTTATTAAGGGGCAGAGCCAAGGTTTGAACCATAGGCTATTTGGTTCCTGGGCTCATGCAGGCACATTCCACCACACCATGTTGCATGTCCAAGTTGAGAAAGAATAAAATCCGGCTGGAAATGGAGTCCAGGCTACTGACACCCCGATCTACCCAGCAGGGCCAGGAGGGTAAGGTAAGGCAAATATCAGAATCATTTGAGCAGTGAACCACCCACTTTTCTTTCAACAGTCAGGGTAACACAGACCAAATCTATTTATAGCCAAGAAATGCTATTTGAGACACCTTTACTAACTGATTTCGGCACCACTTATTTATTTCAGTCACAGTTTTTCATCCATAAAACAGAAATAAACGTAATTGCCTCTAAAGGTTCACTTGAAGATTTGTTGAGATAATGTATATAAAAGTGCTTGCCTAGAATGTAGTTGCTAAATAAAAGGGAGTTGACTCTGAATTTATAAACTAGGGGTTGTTTTGCCTCTAAGGACGTGGTCTCTCTCAGTCTTAGACCATCTAGTCAGAAGAAAAATGGAAGAAGAGAAATTTTTGAACTCTTGGGAGACCTTTATCAAAAAGAATTTTTTTTTTTTTCATTTCTGCAATGTTATTTGAGTTTACCTGTGGCTGTATCCAAACAGGCAGGCAGGCAGGGGACTAGGGAGTTCAGCTGGTAGTCAGTGATTCCAATTTATGTTCAGGTCAAAATACTCTGTACGATTACTATTTTTATCAGCATAGGCAGTTGCTTATGTGATATGATCTGAAAGGCACTGAAACACCTTCTGTCCTCAAATCTTTCCTCCTTCCATCAAGCATGGAATCTGAAGTTTCATTCTGAGAAATCTATCCCCGAGTTAAGGCCATGCATGATTCTTAAACTTTGTTATGCATTGGAATCACCTGAAGAACTTATTTAAAACATTGACCCAGAACTCCTGAGTCAGATTGTCTAGGGTTGGGGCCTGGGCAACTGTACCTTTGACTTGATGAGTCTAATGAACAACAATGTTTGAGAAACAGGAGATTAAGGCATGATATCTACAGAAATCCCCTATTAAATTCCAAGTTTTCTCTAAGGGAGGTTGCTGTGGTTCTCAAATTACAGAGTCTACCTTTTCATTCTACTAAAACTGCTCTTGTCAATATGATCAGTGAGCTCTATGTTGTCAACTCTAATGCATTCTTCTTAGTCCTCATATTATGAGTCCTCTCGGCGGCATTTGATGCCATTTACCATTCCTCGTCTCAGTCTCTGAGATGACAATCTCTCCTAGTTTTCCTCCTTACCTCCTGACTGCTTCTCCTCGGTCTCCTTGGCTGGCTTCTCCTCCTCCATTTAACTCCAAATATAGAAGTTTCTCCGGGCTCGGAGCCAGGCCCGTACTTTTTCCTGTATGCTCTTTTCCTAGACTTAAATATCTAATGGCCAGCAATTTTCAAATTTTTACCTCCTACCTAGCCTTCTCCTCTGAGCACCAGTTTTATGGAGCCAAGCACCTGCTTGATAGACGCCCTTGGACATCTCATGATGATTTTAAACTCAACATGTTAGAAGTGATCCCTAGACCCTCCCCCACCCCCACATCCTTCTCGAATCTACACCTCTCAGAAAATGGTACCACCATCCACCCGGTGACTCAAACTAGAACCCAGCAGTCATGCTCGATTCCTACTTCTCCCTTATCACCCACATCCAATTTATCAGAAGTTATGTTAATGTTCTCCCCACGACCACCACGTGGCAAGCCACCATCCTCTTTCCCAGAATCCTTCCTGGTAACCGCTTCATTTCTTACCCCCTTTACATCATTCTCACAAAAGTCAGAGCATTCTTTTAAATAACTCAAAACTTAAAAGCATAAATCAGATCCTTAATACCTCGCTTTAAACGATTCAGTGGCTTCCCACTGCACTTCGAGTAAAATTGATTCCTTACCTGGGTCTGTAAGGCACTCACTAATTTCTTCCTCATCTTGGTCTATGAGGCTTTTTACCTTCTGACTTGCTACCTTGCTCACCGTGTTCCAGTCACACTAGCCTTTAAGCTCCTCAAATACTCCAAATTACTTTCCTCCTCAGGGCCTTTGCATATGCTATTCCTTCTGCCTGGAATGATCTTCACCTCCATGACTAGCTACTTCTCAATTTCAGAGCTTAGTCTAAATCTTGCCCTCTGTGATCACTCTCCCTAAGTAGGTATTACCTGTTATTTTCAATTAATTATCCATAGTGCTTTGAATTCTGTAATTATTCATTCATTCATCTTTATCTATCTCTCCCTCTAGAATATAAGCTTCATGAATTTAGAGACTCTGTGTATATACCCAACTTTTAAGATAGTGTCTAGCCTCTGTTACTTGATCCATAAAACTCTGCTAAACAAAATGAAAAAAAAATCATGAAGGTGTTAAAAAATATAGCAGACTATTTTAACTTTCTGGACGTTTGAGAAAGTTTTTCTATGCATGACATGAAACCTAAAAACCATAAAAATAAAGATTGACAAATTTGACTATATTAAACATTTAACATTTCTATTGCAGAATTGAAAGATAGAAGATGAATTGGAGAAAAAAGTTGCAAGGTATTGAAGGGAATTTCTTCAAATTAATAAAAGATTAACAGAGCAATAGAAAAATGGGCAAAAGACACAACTTTTAGAATAAAAATGACAAATGGCCACTAAAAACATTACAAGAAATATGCTCAACTTCACTCTTAAAAACACTAGCTTTTTATCCCATTGAATTAACAAATACTCAGGTCAGGTGTGTGTGGAAACAGTTGATTTTCATATACTAGTGTCACACACTAACAGTTAACTTTCTTACATGCCTTGTACCTTGGTGCAACACTCTTGTTGAATGCTTTGGCCATATCTATTGAAATCTAAAATGTGCCTTCCCTTTGACGCAACACTGTTTTGAATTAGCAATTTTAGGAATTTATCCTAAAATAATACTTTCACAATGTGCAATATATACTGGAGTCTGTTTAGTTTGGCATTGTTTTGATAAACAAAAACTGGAAACCATCTGATTATTCAATAACATAACGGTACAATGGTACATCCATACAAAGAAATACTATACAGCTCTTAAAAAGAACCATGGTGTAGATTTATACATTCTGTTTTGGAAAGACTCTTTGATATATGGTTAAAGTGAATAGTATATATAATAAAATCGTATTTTTAAAAATAAAGAGGCACATATTGATAAACTGCATAAATATGTTCAGGTATGCATGGAAAAATAAGGGAATGACTGAAATTATTCACCATGGCTATTTGGGAAATTGGATTTTGGAAAATTTTCCCTTTTTACATGGCACATTTATGTATTATACATTTTTGTATTGTTTAGATTTTTATTTTATTCTGTTCTGCTGTTCTGTAATTATAAAAAAAAAGAGAGAGAGAGCGCGCGCGCGAGCGAGAGAGAGGAATGTGCAGAAGACAAGCGATTACTGTTTCAAGCATTTTGCCATGCATAGTCGGGGCTGCCCCACTGGGCCTCCTGGAAGGTCAAGACCATTCGGCCAAGGGTTCAGGGCCTCCAGCCCTTCCTCTCCCTCTCCCCAAGAAGGACAGACACTTCAGCATCACATGTTTTTGGAAGGATCAAATGAGATAAAGGTGGTGAGAAGGCTTTATCAACTATAAAGCTCTTTCAAATCCAGGAGATTATAATCATAATCAAAGTCCATTTCCCATCCCAGGCGGGACTGGCTGGTTACTGCAGAAAACCCTCCCAGTGTGCTCTCGGTGCCAGCAACCTGCAGTCCCCTGTATCCAAAATAGCGTCTTCCCCACCGCCCGCCCCCCACCCCTCCCCACCCCCTGCTCCTCCTCGGGGAGGGAGCCCAGCCGGCCTCCTGCCTCATCACTTCATCCCGGCCCTGACCCAGCCGCTTCCCAGCAGAGCTTGGCTGTTCCTTGAACTTTCAGTGTTGGTTCGATTTCCTCCAGTGGTGCCACATGCTGCTGTGCAAACAGAGCACGTGGTCCCGCCAAACAAAGGAACATGTGTGCTGCAAACCATCCCCCTATCACGGGAGCCGCGAGCTCCGCCAGGAGAGGGCCGAGCCTGCGCACTCTGATTTTTCCCGGGCAGTTTCCACCCTCCGTCAGGATCTCAGGAAGTGGAGGGGGTGGGGGACGGCGGGAGAGCAGGGGCCCCGCACCTCCGCGGCTTCCATCGCCGGCCTGGAAATAGCGTCTGAACGCGCACGGCCCAGCCAGGCTCCCCCCAAGCTGCTAAGATGTCATTTCACCTCCGACAGGCTGCATGGGGACTCGCAGTTACAAGATCACTCTCCCGGGATGCTGGCAGGGGGAGGGGGCCCGGCACCGTATACAGCTGTCAAAACGTCTCCGACAGGAGGCTGAGGCACATCTGCACCAGCCTGTCTCAGGCTGCGGGGCACACAGGGAGCGCCCCAAACCTATCAGTGTAATGCCGAGCGGTAATTGCATTAGGATTAGTTATCTCCTGTGCTCTGCTCATTAGCCCGGAGGATGGCGCGCATCCAGCGAGAGGGTGGCTCGGGGAGACGACGGGATGTGCGCCTAACAGGTCGCGATAATGAAAGACTCGCTCTCCTGTAGTTCGCTTCCCCCAGCCGCCTCCCCACTCGGCCCCCTACTCTCCGCCCCCCTCTTCCTCTCAACCTCATTTCCTGACTTTTTTCCTGAAGGTCTTATGAAATGTGCAATTTAGGAAGATTACAATGGAAAAAAAAAAAAGCCTAGACCGGTTGAAGGTGGGGGAGGGGTGCTGCGGAGGGCAGGGGGCGGGGTTGCGGGAGTCAGAGGAAGGGGAGAAGGCGGGTGGCGTCCTCTGATGCCCCAGCCAGTGGCACGGGGGTGCCTGGGTCCTTTTTCTGGCGGGGCTGGTTCCTGGCATGTTTTAACTTCCTTCCCTGTGTAATGCCGAAGACCAGAGTGAAACGGAGAGATGGCGATTTCCCGGGGACTCGGATCCAGAGGACACACGCACTTTAGATGGTGTGAGCGCTCAGGGCCGCACCCACCCGGGCTGAGCTCGGTGCTCGCTGCCCAGTGCTCCCACAGCTCTCCACTGGCTTCCATTAGAGAAGCACCAGAGAGGGGTCATATGTCTCATGCCTCGCCCGGAAACAGGGACTCAATCATTTTATTCTTCGGTGCACCTAGCGCACTATCTGGCATACACAAGGTGCTCAAAAAATGTATGATGAATAATAATTCTAGAAAGTCAGGGGAGGGCGTCATCAACTTCAGGAGGCACCACGTACACAACTCGATTTTTCAGGCAGACCTATGTGCTAGCAAGGTGACGGCAGTCAGGTAATATAACTCCTCTAAACTTGTTTTCCTCCTCTGCAAAACAGGACTAGTAATTTGCCCATAGGCTTACTTACACGTGTGTAAATCACCCGAAATAGAGCTGAACACGTAGTAGGTGCTCAATAGATGTTAGCTCCTCTCTACATTTTGCTTTATTCATCCCTAAAATGGGGATTAAAAAAAAAAAAAAAACCTCTTCGATGTCTCAGGAGGAGGTAATTAACGTTCTCTTAACCCATCAGAAAGGGCCAATAGAGTACAAAGTTGTTTTATAATTAAGAAATGTATCAAACCCTGCGCAGGACTAATTGCTGTGCAAATTTGATTGAGGCCTGTGAGGACAAGATTGCCTGTAATGGGTTGCAGCGTAGGGGACTATTTTCTATTCTTCGGGGAAGTTCCAATGCCCAAGTCTCAGCATTGGAGATTGCATCACCAACCATTAGGAACACTACTCAATGGTTTAGAGTGAATACACCAGGGCTTTGCTTAAATAATTATTTTGAAACTGGAAGGTTTATTGAGAGTTCAGAGTTCAGATTTAGAAATGTCAGAAATAGAGTTTTATTTGTTTCCATTGCACATAATGAATTGCCCTTTAAATAATGAAGCAATGAAAATGCCAAGTACCACATACCCTAAAGGATTGCCAAATGTTGAATTAGGCCCCTGTGAGACTAAGTCTTCAAAGCCACATATATCAGAGAATTGAGGCATTTATTAATAAAATTCCGCAGAATTCACTGATCCAGGGGGCGCTTAGTGAAGGACATACCCCTCACCAAGTCTTCAATCCAAACTTTTCACTTCTACTTTAGTATTTGGGAACAGTTGTCAATCCCTTATTACGGGGCATCTGGACCAATATTTTAGGGAGATGGCAACTGAGAGAAGCTCCCAGAATGACCTGTTTGGATTCTATCCATTTGTATGGAACAAAAATATTCTTCCTTTGTCAGTAAGGCCATGTATGTGTATTCAATTTGGGGACAAGTGGGGACAAGTGGGAATGACAGACATGATCATCTTGTGGACTGAGGCCACTGGTTCTGCTTCTCACAGGTCAATATTAATGATAATCTAAAGGATTGGAGTCAAATCTTTCTCTGCCATCCACAAAGCCTCAGAACACCAAAGTCATTTTTCCTTCTTTTATATCATTCTCTCTCTGTTTCTTCTTCATCCTCTCCAGATAAGAGATTTCCCTCTATTTCTCAGGCTAATTCATCCATTTTTGCCCCTGACTTCACTAATCTCTGCCTCTTTCTGGGGTTTTGCCTTTTATTTATCATTTTTCTCCCAAGTATATTTTACATCTCTTTGTTCAGTGGACCTTTTCTTGATTTACTTATGCCCAATCATAGTCAAGCCTTCTTGATATTGAAAATAAATCTTCATTTGAGTTTTGTCTTTTTCTAGTAACTCTTCTAGGTCTCTCTTTCCTTTTACTGCCCACCCTATCTGTCTATATCTACTGCCTCCATTGTGACATTCTCCATGTCCCTTTAATTCCCTGAAATCTGGCTTTGCCTCCTTTAGTCTCCTTGGTGCTAATGTCAGTGGCCCATTCTGTCCCCATCTTAATCAATTTCTCTTTATGACCCCCTAGGCAAATGCCATGTGGCACTTTTCTAAGTCTTTTCCACATTTCTCTGACTACTTCTCATCTGGGTCTCCCAGGCCCCTCCCTTTCTTGTCCTTCTCCCAAAATATGCACATGCCTCAATAATCAGAGCTGACATTTATTGAGTACTTACTCTGCATTTTAATCCTCCCATCAACCCTATAAACCAGGTGCATTAATTATTTCATTTTATAGAGGAAGGAGCTGAGGCTCAGATACCTAGTAGGCGTCAAATCCGGGTCTGCTCTGTCTGACTCGAGTTCAAGCACTTAACCAGCTGCTGTATTGCCCAAGATTTGGTTCTCTGGTCTCAATCCATTGCTCTTCTATTATTGTGGGCAGATCTCACAACATCTTCATGTCCCACCAGATCTCAAACCTCCAATGTATTGTGCTGATTAGCTGACTGCCCACCCCTCCTTCCGGCTGTCCATCCTGACTTCTGTAACAGAACCACCATTTTTTCTAGGACCAAGGCTTCACCTCCTAGAACACTCTTCTCTTTTCTTAGCTCACCTTGCTCAATCTTTCATCGTACTAGACACTAGGTCTTAAGCATATTTCTTTAATAATGTCTCCTGAATATTTAAAAAATTCCATTCTCACTACTGTTCCCTTAATTTAGGCACTTAAATAGACCTTGTTGAAACTAATGCAGTTTCCTAATATCCTCTTACCCTCTATTCTTGCTCTTGGTTCCAGCCTACTTCACACTGTTCATCATGGCCAGAACAATGTTCTTAAAATATTTCTTTCATAGTCACATGGTTTTACTCTAGGATCTTTAATGACTTCCATTTACTTGTAGTAAAAATTGATACTGCTTAGTGTGTTATTCAAGGTCCTCTATGTTTTTGTCTCCCAACTTCTCATTCTACATCACCTCAGTTTTTCTAAATAATCTCTTTTCTTTGTTTTAACAAATGAATAAATCAATTGATAGCCAGCCTTTTGCTAAAAAGGACTTACTTAAGGCCCCTGTTGCAATCTCATCTGCAGGAATCTGGGGCAATGGCATTATGGTATATTTTGCAAGTGCATGAGTTATGGACCTGGATACAAAGTCCAGCTCTGCATTGCCAGCTGGGAGACCTTGAGCATGTTCTCTAACCATTCTCTGTGTTTAATTTCTTATCTGTAAAATGAGGGGATGTCCTGAATTTAAATAAGAAAATAGATGTAAAGTTGGTGGCAAAGAGAAGACCTTCAACACCAATATGCTTGGTGCTTTTCTGATTCTGTGCCTTTGGTTATGATACCCCCTTATGGAATTGCCCTCTTCTTTGTCTCCACTGATCAACATTCTCCCAGTTCTTTAAAGTACACTCATCCTGTTGCCTCAGTGAAACCTTCCTAATGACCCTCAGAAGGGATTTCCTCTAAATTAGTTTTGGTGCTTAGAACAACAGGTACCATGGAAATCAGCCATCAATTACATACTGTCTTATGTCCTTCTCTGCTTTCTTCAGACATTCATCTCCACTCACCCAACCACCTTTGGGCTTTCCAGGAGTGCATCAAGCTCCAATGCTCAATGGATAGAACAATGGAGTTGAGGGGGAGGGAAGTAGGTGCATTAAACAGGAAAAGTTGGAGGGGGCCAGACATTCTCTTTCTTCCTTTCTTTCCGCCTTTCTTGGACAAAATAAGTAGTGCATTGAACTGATATCTTCAACAAGCACAATCGAAGGATGTGATCAAAACAAACTTTATTTTGTTTCCCACTGCCCATTCAAAATTTATTTAGTGTGGATAATGTTCCCCTGCCCCTGGAATGAGTGGGTCCCACACTTAAAACCTATTTATTACAATATAACTTACATACAATACTGTGGGTATATCGTAAGTGTTCAGTTCGATGAGTTCAATAATGGTATATACCTGTGAAACCACCTCCCTAAACAAGATATAATACATTTCCATTACCCCCAAAAGTATCCTCATTCCTCTTTCTAGTTACTTCCTTTCCTACCAAATGTAACTCCATCTCCGCTGCCTGCCAGATGCAACCGCAGTTCTGATTTCTCTCATAACAGGTTAGTTTTGCCTGTTCTGGAACCTATATATGGAATCAAAGAGCAGTATGTACTCATTTGTGTCTGTCTTCCTTTGCCCTACATATTCTTTTTAAAAATCCATCCTTCTGGTTTGTGTATATTAGTAGTTTGTTCCTTTTTATTGCTAAGTAGTATGCTATTGTATAAACCACAATCTGTTTATCCATTTACCTGTTAATTCACACTTGGGTTGTTTCTGGATTTTATAAATAAGATTACTATAAATATATTTATGCATGTCTTTTTGTGGATACATGTTTTCATTTATTTCGGGTGAGTACCTAGGAGTAGAATTGCTGAGTCATAGAGTAGATGTATTAATATATACGATGAAGAATATTCCATTGGGAACTTGGTCCTTCAAGAAATAGAAATGTATGGCCAAAATGGAATAACTTTATCAAGTGCTCCCTTTGAGTTGGATTTCTGTGAGTTCTTTTCTTTTCGAAGTTTGTTGCAACTTGAATCCTCAAGTTGCCAGCCATTTGTCGACTGCTATTGAGTATTTATAAAGAATCTTCAAAGGATCTGGGTGATTAATGAACTTTAGACTGTTTCTAACAGAGTGGCTTTTTATTTGTTTATGCAGGTTTTTTTTTAAAGGTGTTGAGATGCTGCAGAGATATCACTACACTTCTTAATACCCCTACAAAGCAAAGACAGACCAAAGATACCCATTTCATGGTTGGAGAAGTTGAGGTATAGGGTGGTGGTAGGGAAAGTAATAATTTCTCTATGGAATAGACCCATCTAAAATGTTTTGATATTAGTTCATCCAGACTGAGATGTTCACCTCAATACACACGAAAAAACCACTGGCATGACAGGCCCCGTGTCTCATTCTATGTGCATCCACCCTGACTTTTCTGAACCACCACATGACTCACCTCAGACATCACAGAACTAGCACCCCATTTCCCTTAGGGTCACCTGGGTGCTACCACTTAATAACTCCTTTGTGGTATATTCCAGATGGAGGATATTTGGCTAAAAAATACTATAGACAAGATCTACAGCATCACTGTTATGATTTCACTGGTTCTTAAAAACAAAACAGAATTTGTCTTTTCTATATTTAGATGAGAAACCTCTCAGGAAATTAGCCAAAGTGCTGGGAGAGGAGGGTTGGCAATTTACTGGTGGGCAGAAAATGGCATCCAACCATTCCAGGAGAAGAAGGGGCTCCTGACGTAAAACAATTTTCATGCCAAGAAGGTGGGGCCTAGGACCACCTCCACTGAATAGAATTATCTCCCCTTGAGATTATTTATGCTCAGAAAGATTTTTAAAACTTTGGTTAAATATACCTGAGTATAAAAAAGTGATTATCCCTGGGTGGTGGAAACACACAAGATTTTTCTTATTTTTCTGTATATGTTTCTATAAATGTATTTTCCAGATTTTCTAAAATTACCATGTATTACTTTTTAAAATTAAACTTTTTAGTTTAAATTTTGAGATAATTGTAGTTTCACATGCTGTTGCAAGAGATAATACAGAGTGATCCCATGTACCCTTGGCAAAACCATAATGCAATATTACAACAGGTTACTGACATTGATACAGTCAAGATTCCATCATCCCATGACTCTCTCATGTTGCTCTCTTATAGCCACATGTACCACACTTCCAGTTCCACCATATCCTTACCCTGGTGATGACTAATCTGTTCTCCGTTTCTGTGTTTTATGTTATGAATGTTGTATACATGGAATTATACAGTACATAACTCTGCAGATTCATCCATGTTGTGTGTATCAACAATTTGTTCCTTTTTATTGCTGAGTAGTATTCCATGGTAACCATTCAGTTGTTGAAGGATATCTGGGCTATTTCCAGCTTTTTACTGTTGAGACTAAAACTGCTATAAATATTTGTGTATATATAGGTTTTGGTGTGAATATAAGTTTTCATTTCTCTGGGATAAATGCCCAGGAGTGCAATTTCTGGGTCATATAGTAGTCGTGTGTTTAGTTTTTTGTGGTTTTTTTTTTTTTTTTTTTTTTTGAGACAGGGTCTCACTTTGTCACCCAACCTGGAGTGCAGTGGTACAATCATAGCTCACATCTTTGAACTCCTGTGCTCAAAGGATCCTCCTGTCTCAGCCTTTCGAGCAGCTAGGATTACAGGCATGTGCCACCATACTGGGCTAATTAAAAAAATTTTTTTTGTAGAGACCCAGGCTGGTCTTGAACTTCTGGCTCCAAGTGATCCTCCCACCTCTGCCTCCCAGAGTGATAGGATTATAGAACTGAGTCACCATACCTGACCTCCTCCTTCTCTTCTTCTTTTTTCTTTCCTTCTTCCTCTCCTCTTTCTCCTCCTCCTCCTCCCCCTTTCTACTCTCCCTTCCTCCTCCCTTTCCTCCTCCTCCTCCTCCTCTTTCTTCTTTGCCTTCTTCACCTTCACCCTTCCCTTCCCCTTATCCCCCTCCTTCTGCTTCTTGCCTATAGATGTACAATTGCTCCAGCACAATTTGTTGAAAAGCCTGTCTTTCATTCATGGAATTGCTTTTAAGCCTTTATCAAAAATCAATTGGGCATATTTGTGTGGGTCTATTTCTGGGGTTTCTATTCTATTCCATTGATCTATACTAATATCCCTCTAATACCACACAGTCTTGATTACTGTAGATATATAAAAAGTCTTAAAATCTGTTAGACAGATTTCTCCTACTTTAGCTACCATTTTCAAAATTGTTTTATAGCTATTTTAGTTCTTTTGCCTTTCCAAATAAATTTCAGAATAATCCTGTCTCTATCTATCTATTAAAAAAATCTCCCTAGGATTATGATAGGAATTGCATTAAACCTATACATAAATTTGGGGAGAAATGACATCTTTTACTGTGTTGAATCTTCCAAATCATGAAAACAGGATGTCACTCCATTTATTTAGATTTTCTTTGATTTCTTTGATCATTGTTTTGTAGTTATCACCATACAAGTTCTGTTTGTTTTATTAGATTTCATTTTTTTGAGTGATTGTAAGTGGTATTGTATTTTTAATTTCAGTGTCCACAGGTTGTTAATGTATAAAAATATAAAAAATATGTTTATATATATAAATATTAAAAATCAAAACAATTTTTTTAATGTTTATCTTGTATTCTGAAACCTTACTGAACTCACTCATTAGTTCTAGGAGGTTTTTTGTAGATCCCTTGGTATTTTCTATAAGGACAAGCATGTTGTCTGCACATTGGGACAATTTCATTTCTTCCTTTCCAATTTGTATGCCTTTTACTTCCTTTTCTTGTCTTGCTCTGTCTAGAACTTCCAGTACTATGTTGAATAAGACTGGAGAGAAGATATCTTTGCCTTATTCCTGATCTTAGGAAGAAAGCATTTAGACTTTCATTATTAAGCATAATGTTAGTCACGGGTTTGTTATAGATTCTCTTTATCAAGTTTAGGCAATTTTCCTCTATTCCTATTTTTTCTGAGATTTTTTTTTTTAAATCATGAGTAGGTATTGAATTTTATCAAATTATTTTTCTGTGTTGACATGATCATATGATTTTTTTCTCCTTTAGCCAATTAATATGATGTTTTACATTGATTGATATTGAATATTGATATTTTAATATTGATATTTGATATTGAATCTTGGATCTCTGGAACAAACTCCACTTGGTCATGCTGTACAACTCTTTTTATAATTGCTGAATTTTATTTGGTAAAATTTTATTAAATATTTTTTGAGAGATGTGGACTATAGTTTTCTTTTTTTGTGCTGTCTTTGTTTGGTTTTGGGAACAAAGTAATATTAGCTTCATAAAATAAATTGTCAAGTGTTCTCTCCTCTTCTGTTTGCTGAAAGAGATTACATGGAATCTGCGTTAATTCCTCTTTAAATGTTTGGTAGAACCCTCCAATGAAACTACCTGGGCCTGGAGATTCATTTTGGAGGAGTTTCTTAGTTATAAATTTGATTTCTTTAATAATTATAGAGATATTCAAATTATCTATTTCATATTGGATGAGTTATAGTAGTGTGTGTTTTTCAAGGAATTCATTCATTTCATCTACATTTTCAAATTTATGTTTATAGAGTAGTTCATAGTATTTGCTTATTACCTTTTTGATGTCTGCAGGGTCTGGAGAGATATCCCTATTTTATTTCTGATATTGGTAATTTGTGTCTTCTCTCTTTTCTTCTTTGTCAGTCTTGCTAAAAGTTTGCTCATTTTATTGATGTTTCAAAGAATGAGGTCTTTGTTTTATTGATTTCCTGTATTGTTTTTCAATTTCATTGATTTCTACTCTTATATGTTCTTATTTCTTTCCTTCTATTTGCTTTGGGTTTATTTTACTCTTCTTTTTCTATGTTCTTGTGGTGAGAGCTTAGGTTATTGATTTGCAACTTTTCCTCTTTTCTAATGTATGCGTTTAGTGTTGTAAATTTCCTCTCAGCATGCTTTAACTGTGTTCCACAAATGTTTATATGTTTTATTTTCATTTTCCTCCAGTTCAGTGTATTTTAAAATTTCCCCTGAGACTTCCCCTTGGACCCATTGATTGTTTTTTAAAGTGTTGTTTAGTTTCCAAGTGTTTGGATATTTTCCTGTTTTGATTCTGTGGCGATTGGCAAACACACTCAGTACCATTTCAATTCTTTTAAATTTGTTAAGGTTTGTTTTATGGTCTAGGATATGGTCAATCTTGGTATATGTTCTATGGCACTTAAGAATCTATATTCTGCTGTTCCTGGGTGTTCTATAAATGTCTATTGGATCCTGGTGGTCAATAATATTGAGCTCTTCTATACTCTTATTGATTTTCTGACTAGTTGTTTTATCAGTTGTTGAGAGAGAAGTGTTGAAGTCTCCAATTATAATTCTGTATTTATCTATTTCTTTTTCGGTTCTATCAGTTTTTGCTTCACATATTTTGAAGCTCTGTTGTTTGATGCATATAAATTTAGGATTGCTGTGTCTTTTTGGTGGACTGACTCCTTTAACATTATTTAAGGTAGAAGCGTATAGTTGAGTCATGTTTTTAAATCTACTCTATCAATCTCTGGCTTTTAGTTAGTGTATTTAGACCACTTACCTTTAAAATAATTATTGATATGTTAGGGCTTAAATCTGCCACTTTTTACTTTTTGTTTTCTGTTGTTCTCTGTTTTTTATTTCTGTTTTCTTTTTCTTGAATTCCTGTGGGTTACTTGAACATTATTTTAGATTTCCATTTTCATTTATCTGTGGTGTTTTTGAATATGTCTTTTTATATGGTTTTTCTTTTTTTGGTGGTTGCTCTAGGTATTATATTATTTATATATAACATATCATGGTCTACTGATATAATTATTTTACCAGCTCAAGTGAAGTGTAGAAAACTTACCTCCCTTTATCCTTCCTTGTTTATAATATACTTGTCTTAAATATTTCCTATACATACATCTAGAACCACATCTGACAGTATTATAACTTTTCATCCACCATCAAACATAATTTACAAAACTAAGAAGAGAAGGAAAGTCTATCTTATTTCCCCATATTTTTTTATATTGTGTTCTTTCTTCATTTCTGATATTCCAGGAGTCCCTCTTTTCTTTTCTTTTTATTTTCCTTTCTGTTTAGAGATTTTACTTTAGCAATTCAAGAAATAGTGTGAATTTTCCTTCATCTGAGCATCCTGAGGTTCCCTTAATTCCTGCAGGATATTTTCACTGGGTATAGAATTTTGGTTCTACAGTTCTTTTCTTTCAGCAAATGTTTTGCCACTTCCTTCTGGCCTCCACCGTTTCTGATGAGACCTTTGCTATTACTCAAATTATTTTTTCTCTATTGCTGTGATGTAGTTTCACCCTCATTTCTTTCAAGATTTTTTGTCTTCAGCCTTCAGAAGTTTGACTATGATGTGTCTTGTGTCTTAGTGTGCGCTTCTTTGGATTTATGTTATTTGCGTTCTTTCAGCTTCTTGAATGTGTATGTTTATGTTTCTTGTTATCTTGGGAAGTTTTCAGCCATTATTCCTTTGAGTACATTTTCAACTCCACTATATTTCTCCTCTTATTCTGGGAGTCTAATGACACAAATTGGACTCTAAGCAGAGTAGAGATAGGACCTCTTTCTGCTCATCACTGGGAGTCAGGCTGTCAGGTGAGGCCGTCATGCTTGTGCTATGGGAGACCAGCCACTCTGTGCTCAGATGTCCAGACAGAGCCATGCTGACCTCACATCTGGAAAGCTGCCCTGGCTCTCCAGTGGAGGGGTTGGCTTCATTACACTCTTCTGTGTCTCAGCCCCCAATCTCAGTGGCAACATATTGCATGTCCCTATAAAGCTGAAGTGGTAGTATTTCAAGGTGCATATCATAATGTACTTACAGACCTTAGAAGTTTGGTGAACAAACCTATTATATTTATATATATTATGTTATATTATTATTTATATTGTTTTACGCATCCCTAAAGCTCTGTTCACGTTTTCTTCAATGTCTTTTTTCTCTCTTCATACGTTCTCTGGATAAGTTTTATGGTTCTGTCTTCCAGTTCGCTGATATTTTTCCCTCTGTCTACTCAATTCTCCTGTTGAACCTATCTACTGAGTTTTTACTTTTTAAGAAGGTATTTATTTTTTTAATAATATTAAAACTTTTTATTGTGGTAAAATACATATAACATAAAATTTACATCTTAACCATTTTTAACTGTACTGTTACAGCAGTATTAAGTACATTTATCTTGTTGTGCAACCATCACCATCCTCTATCTCTGGAACTCTTTTCATCTTCCAGAGCTAAAATTCTGTACCTATTAGACAATAACTACTCACTATCCCCCCCACTAACCCCTGCAAACCACCACTGCATTTTCTGTCTTAATGAATTTGACTACCTTAGGTACTTCATATAAGTGGAATCATACAGTATTTGTCTTTTTTCTTTTGTGACTGGCTTATTTCACTTAGCATAATGTCTTCAAAGTTCACCCTTGTTGTAGTATATATCAGATTTCCCCCCTTTTTAAGATAGAATATTATTCTGTTGTATGTATATACCATATTCTGCTTATTCATTCTTCTGTCAATGAACACTTGTGTTGCTTTCACATTTTAGCTATTATAAATAATGCTGCTATGAACATGGGTGTACAAATCTCTTCAAGACCCTGCTTTCAATTATTTTTGCTGTATACACCCAGAAGTGGAATATCCATACTGTTTTCCCTAATGACGGTATCAATTTACATTCCCACCAACAGTGTAAGGGGTCCCTTTTCCCCACATGCTCATCGACACTTATTTTCTGTTTTTTTTTTTTTATAGTAGCCAATCAAATAGGTGTGAGGTGGTATCTCTTAGTGATTTTGATTTGCATTTTCCAAATGATTAGTGATGTTGAGCATTTTTTCATATGTTTACTGACCATTTGTGTATTTTTGGAGAAATGTCTATTCAAGTCCTTTGCAATTTTTGAATTGGTTTTGTTGTTGAGTTTTAGGAATTCTCTGTATATTCTGAATATTAATTCCTTATTGGATATATGATTTCCAAATATTTTTTATTCCATTCTATAGGTTGCCTTTTTCCTCTGTTAATAGTGTCTTTTGATTCATAAAAGTTTTAAATTTTTATGAATTCCAATCTGCCTACTTTTTCTTTTATTGCTTGTACCTTTTGTGTCATATCCAAGAAACCATTGCCAAATTCAATGCTGCAAAGCTTTTGTCCTATGTTTTCTTCTAAGAGTTTAATAGTTTTAGCTCTTTATGTTTAGGCTTCTGATCCATTTTCAGTTAGTTTTTGTATATGGTGTTAGATAAGGGTCTAACTTTATCCTTTTGCATGTGGATATTCATTTGTTTCAGCACCATTTGTTGAAAAGACTGTCCTTTCCCCATTGAATGGTCTTGGCACCCTTGTTGAAAATCATTTGACCAAATATATGAGGGTTTATTTCTGGGTTCCATATTCTGTTTCATTGGTCTGTATGTCTGTCTTTATGTCAGTACCACACTATTTTGATTACTGTAGTTGCAAGTTTTGAAATCAGAGTGTTTGAGTCCTTCAACTTTGTGAGAATTTCAACTTATTTTTCAAGATTGTTTTGGCTACTTGGGGTTACTTGAAATTCCATATGAATTTTAGGATGGGTTTTTCTGTTTCTGCAAACATATTGTTGAGATTTTGATAGAGGTGGCATTGAATTTGTAAACCACTTTGGATAATATTGACATCTTAAACAATTTTACACCTTCTAATCCATGCACATGGGATATCTTTTCACTTATTTATGTCTTTTTAAATTTCTTTCAGCAATGTTTTGTAGTTTTCATTGTATAAGTCTTTCACTTCCTTGGTTAAGGTACTTTTAAAATGTCTTATTCTTTTTGGTGCTATTATAAATGGAATTATTTTCTTAATTTCCTTTTCAGATTTTTCATGTATAGAAAATGTTCCATGTAGAAAAATGCATAGATTTTTGTGTGTTTATTTTTTATCCTGCTACTTTGTTTAACTTATTAGTTCTAACATTTTTTGGTGGAATCTTTAGAATTTTTTACATATAAGATCACATGGTTTGCAAATAAAGATAATTTTACTTCCTTTTTTACAGCTTGGATGACTTTTATTTCTTTTTCTTGCCTAATTGCTCTGGCTAGAACTTCCACTATTTTGTTGAAAAGAATTGGCAAAAGTGAACATCCTTGTCTTGTTTCTGATGTTAGAGGAAAAGCTGTTAGTCTTTTTCTATTCAGCATGATGTTTGCTGTGGATTTTTCATATATATGGCTTTTGTTCTGTTGCAGTAGTTTTCTTCTATTCCTAGTTTGCTTTTTATCATGAAAGGATGTTGGATTTTGTCAAATGCTATTCTGCATTAATTGAGATGATCATGTGATATTTGTTCTGCTTGTTTTATTCCTGCATTCTGCTAATGTGTATTACACTGATCAATTTTCATATGTTGAACCATCCTGTATTCCAGGACTATATCCCACTTGGTCATGATGTATAATCTTTTTAATATACTGCTAAATTCAGTTTGCTAGTATTTTGTTGAGAAATTTTAAGTATATCAGTCAATAGTTTTGTTTTTTTTTTGTAGTGTCTTTGGCTCTAGTGTCAAGGCACTGCTGGCCTCATAGGATGAGTTAGGAAATATTCCTTCCTTTTCAATTACTTGGAAAAGTTTGAAAAGGATTGATGTTAGTTCCTTAAATGTTTGGTAGAATTCACTAATAAAGTCATCAGGTCTAGGGCTTTTCTTTGTTGGGAGGTATGGTGTTATGATATGTATATTGCCTTTCATTCACAGTTCCTGGTTCATAATTCCCATAGTCCTTGTTATAATGCTGGGTCACTTGAGGCCTCAGGAAACAAAATCTCTCTCTGACCTTCTCCTATCCTCCTTTGACTTGCCCAAGGCAGAACTCTAGTCTGATTGTGAGTCAAATGACCCTCATTCCAGAGAAGGTCTTACCCTATACCCTGGAGGAAGCAATGCTGCACAGAGAGGCCAGGAAGAATCTGAACTGACAGGGCTTGCTGGGTGTAGATCATGCAGTTTTTGTCCAACCACATTTCTACACAGTTGTCAATCATGCCTATGTAATAAAGCCTCTAAAAAACCCAAGAGGACAGGTTGGGAGAGCTTCCAGATAGCTGAATGCATGGAGATTTTTGGAGGGTGGCATGTCCAGGAAGGGCATAGAAGCTGTGTGCTTCATCCATACCTTGCCCTATACATCTCTTCATGTTTATCCTTTGCAATATCCTTTATAATAAATTGGCAAATGTATCCCTAAGGTCAATGAGCTGCTCCAGCAAATTAGTTGAACCAGAAGTCAGAAGTTCCAGAGGCCCAGACTTGCAACTGGTGTCTAAAGAGGGAGAGCAGTTTTGGGTACTGAACCCTCACGCTGTAAGATCTGATGCTATCTTCAGGTAGATAGTGTCACAATTGAATTAGGGGACACCCAGCTGGTGTCTGCTGTTTGGTATGTGGGGAAAAATATTTCTGCATTTGGTCACAGAAGTGTTCTGTTTGATTGTTGTGGTGTGAGAGTAGAACAAAAACACGGTTTGAGAGTTTTTCCCAAAGCAGGAGGTTTTTGATTACTGATGCAATCTACTTACTAATTGTAGATTTAGTTAGTATTTGTTTCTTTAGAATTTAGTCTTGGTAGGTTTTGTGTTTCTAGGAATTTGTCCATTTTATCTAGGTTATCCAATTTGCTGATTTACAACCATTTATAGTAGTGCTCTCTTATAATCTTTTTTATTTTTGTAGTATTGGTAGTAATGTCCTCATTTTAATTTCTGATTTCAGTAATTTGAGTCTTTTTAAAATTAAGTCAATATAACTAAAATCATGTCAATTTTGTTAATCTTCTTAAGGAAACAACTTTTGGTTTTGTTGACTTTCTCTATTGTTTTTATTTTATTTACTTCTCTATTCTTTATTATTTTCTTCCTTCTGCTAACTTTGAGTTTAATTTGCTCTTCTTTTTCTAGTTCTTTAAGTTGTAAAGTTAGGTTGTTGATTTTTGATATTTCTTCTTTTTAAATATAAGTGCTAATAGCTATAAAATTTCCCCTTAAGACTGCTTTCACTGTGTCCCTAAGCTTTGATATGTTGTGTTGTGTTTTCAGTTTCCTTTTTCCTAAGATATTTTCTAAGTTTCCTTGTAATTTCTTCTTCAATCCACTGGTTGTTTAAAAGTGTATTGTTTAATTTCCACAAATTTGTGAATTTTATAGTTTTCCTTCTATTATTGATTTCTAACTTCATCCTGTTGTGGTTAGAGAGGATAGTTTGCAAGATATCTATTTTTTAAAATCTATTGACACTTATTTTTTGGCCTAACATATGGTCTATCCCGGAGAATGTCCTATGTGCACTTTAAAAGAATGATTATGTTGTTGTTGCTGGGTAGGGTGTTCCATATGTGTCTGTTAGATTTGGTTGGTTTACTATGTTGTTCAAGTCCTCTATTTCCTTACTTATCTTCTCTCTAGTTGTTCTATCCATTATAGAGAGAGGGATATTAAAGTCTCCACCTATTACTGTAGAACTGTCTATTATTCCCTTCAATTCTTCAGTTTGTCAATTTTTGCTTCATATATTTCAATGGTCTCTTATTACATGTGTAAAAGTTTATAACTGTTATATCTTCTTGATGTATTGTATCTTTTATTAATATATAATATTCTTGTTTGTCTCATAACCTTTTCTGATTTAAAGTCTATTTTTTTCTGATATTAATAGCCACCCTTATTTTCTTTTGGTTATTAGTTGCATAGAATGTCTTCTTCCATCCTTTCACTTTCAACCTGTTTGTATCTCTGGATTTAAAGCTACTTTATAGTAGGCAGCATAAAGTTGGATCACTTTTTAAGTCCATTCTGCCAGTCTCTGTTTTTTGATTGGAGATATTAATACAATTACATTTATTAAATTATTTTAATTATTTTATTTTCAGTTCTATAATTTCCATTTAGATCTTTTATATATCTTCAGTTTCATTGCTGTGGCTTTAAAAAAATAATTTTATTTTTTTATTGTGATTGTTGAAACATTTTTATCATATCTCCTTTAAAATTTTTTTTTTTTTTTTTTTTTTGAGACAGAGTCTCGCTTTGTTGCCCAGGCTAGAGTGAGTGCCGTGGCCTCAGCCTAGCTCACAGAAACCTCAAACTCCTGGGCTCAAGCAATCCTCCTGCCTCAGCCTCCCAAGTAGCTGGGACTACAGGCATGCGCCACCATGCCCGGCTAATTTTTTCTATATATATTTTTAGTTGGCCAGATCATTCCTTTCTATTTTTAGTAGAGACGGAGTCTCGCTCTTGCTCAGGCTGGTCTCAAACTCCTGAGCTCAAACAATCCACCCGCCTCGGCCTCCCAAGTGCTAGGATTACAGGCGTGAGCCACCACGCCCGGCCTCCTTTAAAAATTTTTATCATATAATTCTAACATCTCTATCATTTGATGTTGGTGTTGACACCTTTTTCTAAATTTCAAAATATTACAGGTGTACAAATGTTCTTGGCTACATGAATTGCTTTTGGAATGCTTGAATCAGGGTTATAAGTGTGCCCATCACCCAGATAGTGTTCACTGTATCCATTAGGTAGGTTTTTGCCCATCCCTTCCTCCCCCATCCTCCCTGCTTGCTTTTTACTGAGTTTTACTCCCCTCTGTGCACACGTGTGCTCCTTGGTTAGTCCCAGTTTAATAGTGAGTACATGTGATGTTTGTTTTTCCATTCTTCAGATACTTCACTTAGGGCAATGGCCTCCAGTTCCATCCAAATTGTTGCAAAAGGCCTTAATTCATCCTTTGTCATGGCTGAGTAGTATTTGATGGTATCCATATACCACATTTGGTTAATCCACTCATGAAATAATGGGCAGTAGAGTTGATTCCACATCTTTGCAATTGTGAGTTGTGCTGAAATAACCATTCAAGTGCAGGTGTCTTTTTGATAAAATGACTTCTTTTTCTTTGGGTAAAGACCCAATAGTGGGATTGTTGGATCAAATGGTAGGTCTACTTTTAGTTCTTTGAAGAATCTGTTTTCCATAGAGAATGTACTAGTTTTCAGTCCCACCAACAGTGTATAAGCATTCCTTTTTCTCTGTATCCATGCCAGTAACTATTGTTTCTGGACTTTTTAAATAAAAGCCATTCTAACTGGGATGCAGTGATAGCTCATTGTGGTTTTAATTTGCATTTCCCTGGTGATTAGTGACATTAAGCATTCTTTTATATGTTTTTTGGCCATTTGTCTATCTTCTTTCAAAATGTTTCTGTTCATGTCTTTTGCCCACTTTTTAATGGGGTCGTTTGATTTTTATCTTGCTGATTTGCTTGAGTTCTTTGTAGATTCTGGTTATAACCCCTTTATTCGATGTATAGATTGTGAATATTTTCTCTCATTCTGTACATTGTCTATTTGCACTATTGATTATTTCCTTAACTGTGCAGAAGCTTTTTAGTTTAATCAAGTCCCATTTATTTATTTTTATTGTTGCTGTGATTGCCACAGAGGTCTTCTTCATAAATTCTTTGCCTAAGCTAATATATAGGAGAGTTTTTCAACATTTTCTGCTAGAGTTCTTATGGTTTCATGTCTTATATTTAAGTCTTTTATCTATCTTGAATTAATTTTTGTAAGTGGTGAGAGATATTGATCCTGTTTCATTCTTCTGCATGTGGCTATCCAATTTTACCAGCACCATTTATTGAGTATGACTTCTTTTCTCCAGTGTATATTGTTGTCTGCTTTGTCAAAGATCAGTTGGCTGTATGTGGATGGTTTTATATATGAGTTTTCTCTTCTGTTCCATTGGTCTATGTCTCCATTTTTGTGCCAATATCATGCTATTTTGGTTACTATAGCCTTGTAGTATAGCTTGAAGTCTGGTTATGTGATGCCTCCAGATTTGATCTTTTTGCTTAAGATTGCTTTGGCTATTCAGGCTCTTTTCTGTTTTCAAACAAAGCATAGAACTATTTTTTCTAGATCTGTGAAATATGACATTGGTACTTTGATGGGGATGGCATTGAATTTGTAAATCATTTTGGGTAGTATGGACATTTTAACAATTTTGATTCCACCAATCACTGAGCATGATGTGTTTTTCTATTTGTTTGTATCATCTGTGATTTTTTTCCCTCAGTGTTTCATAGTTTTCTTTGTAGAGATCTTTTACCTCCTTGGTTAAGTATATTCCTAGGTATTTTATTTTCTTTGCAACCATTGTGAATCATATTGAGTCTCTGATTTGACTCTCAGCTTGACTGATATTGGTATATAGGAATGCTACTGATTTATGTACATTGATTTTGAAATCTGAGACTTTGCTGAATTTATTTATCAATTCCAAGAGTCTCTTGGTGGAGTCTTTGGGGTTTTCTAGATATAGGATCATATCATTAGCAAATAGTTTGACCTCCTCTTTCCTGATTTGGATACCCTTTATTTCTTTCTCTTGCCTGATTGCTCTGGTTAGGACTTCCAGCACTATGTTGAATAGAGGTGGTGCCAGTGGGCACCCTTGCCTTGTTCCAGTTGTTAGTGGGAATGCTTTCAGCTTTTCCTCATTCACTATGATGTCGGCTGTGGTTTGTCACGTATGGCTTTCAAAATTTTGAGATATGTTCCTTCTATGCCTAGTTTGTTGAGGGTTTTTATCATAAAAGTGTGCTGAATTGTGTTGAATGCTTTTCCTGAATCTATTGAGATGATCACATGGTCTTTGGTTTTATTTCTGTTTATGTGGTAAATCACATTAATTGATTTACATTTGTTGAACCATCCTTGCATTCCTGGAGTAAAGCCCACTTAGTCATGGTGGATTATTTTTTTTATGTGCTGTTGAATTTGGTTTGCTAGTATTTTACTCAGGATTTTTGCATCTATGTTCATAAGGGATATTTGTCTGTAGTTTTATTTCTTTGTTGTTGTGTCCTTTCTTGGTTTTGGTATCAGGGTGATACTGTCTTCATAGAATGAGTTGAGAGGATTTCCTCCTTCTTGATATTATGGAATAATATCTGCAGAATGGATACCAGCTCTTCTTTGTAGGTCTGGTAAAATTCAGCTGTGAATCCATCTGGTCCAGGGCTTTTTGTTTGTTGGAAGACTTCTTTATTACTGCTTCAGTCTTGATATTGGTCTGTTCAGGAGTTCTATGACTTCTTGATTGTGTCTTGAGAGGTTGGTGTTTCCAGGAATTTGTCCATGTCCTCTATGTTTTTGAGTTTATGTGCATGGAGATTTTCATAGTATTCACAGATGATATTTTTTACTTCTGTGGTATCAGTTGTAATATTTCCTTTTTCATTTCTGATTGAGTTTATTTATGTCATTTCTCTTCTAGTCCTGCTTAATCTAGCAAGAAGTGTATAAATTTTCTTTATCTTTTCAAAGAACCAACTTTTTGTTTCATTGATCCTTTGTATTGCTTTTTTTGTTTTCCATTTCATTTAGTTGTTCTCTGACCTTAGTTATTTCTTTTCTTCTGCTGGCTTTGGGTTTGGTTTGCTCTTCCTTTTCTAGTTCCTGAGATGTGTCATTAGATTGTTATTTTGTTATCTTTATGTTTTTTGATATAGACATTTAAGGCTATGAATTTTCCCTGCTTTTGCTAAATCCCATAGATTTTGATAGCTTGTGTCCCCTTTGTTGTTCAGTTCAAGGAATCCTTTGAGTTTCATCTTAATTTCATTGTTGACCCAATAATTGTTTAGCAGCAAGTTGTTTAATTTCCATGACTTTGTGTAGAATTGAGTGTTTCTCTTGGAATTGATCTCTAGTTTTATTCTACTGTGGTCTGAGAATATACATGGTATGATTTCTATTCTTTTTTTTTTAATTGTTGAGACATGTTTTGTGGCCTAAGATATGATCAATTATGGAGAATATTCCATGTGCTGACAAGAAGAATGTATATTCAGAAGTTTTGGGATATAATGTTCTGTAAATGTCTGTTAGGCCCATGTGTTTTAGAGTCCTGTGTAAGTCCAGTCTTTCTTTATTTATTTTCTGCTTGCATGATCTGTCCAGTTAAGTCAATGGGGAGTTGAATTCCCCAATGATTATGATGCTGTTGTTTATCTTTTTGCTTAGATCTAGTAGGGTTTGCTTTATGAATCTGGGTGTTCCTGTGTTAGGTGCATAAATATTTAGGATTCTTATATCTTCTTGTTGAATTGCTCCCTTTACCATTCATTATATAATGATCATATTTGTCTTTCTTTACTATTATTGATTTAAAGTCAATTTTACCTGATATGAGAATGGCTACACCTGCTTTCTTTTGGTTTCCATTTGCATAGAATATTTTTTTCCATCCCTTCACCTTGAGTCTGTATGAATCCTTGTGGGTTAGATGTGTTTTCTGGAAATAGTAAATACTTGGCATGTATTTTTTCATCCATTCAACCAGCCTATGTCTCTTGAGTGAGGCATTCAGACCATTAATGTTGATTGATAGAATTGATATGTGGGATGCTGTTCTGTTCATCATGTTGGGTAGTACCTTATTGCTTTGTTTTACTTCTGTGCTATTGTTTTATATGAGCTCTGAGCTTTAGCTTTCAGGTAGTTTTACACTGGTGAGTGACTATGGTTCTGATCCACATATAATGCAGTTTTGAATATTTCCTGCAGTGCTAGTCTTGACTCATTCTCTCAGTGTTTGCCTGTCTGGAAAAATCTTTATTTCTCCTTCATATATGAAACTTATTTTTGCAGGATATAAAATTCTAGCCTTGTTCTATTTAACAAGACTGAAGATAGGGCCCTGATCCCTTCTGGCTTATAAGGTTTCACTTGAGAAGTCTACAGTTAGCCTAATGGGTTTTCCTTTGTAAGTTACTTATTGTTTTTACTTCACAGGTCACAGGAGTTCCTCCTTCGTGTTGTCTTTGGCCAGTCCAATGACTATGTGTCTTGGTGGTTGCCTCTTTGCAATGAATCTCCTAAGTGTTCGTTGAGGTTCTTGTATCAGGATGTCTAAATCTCTAGCATGACAAGGGAAGTTTTCCTCCATTATTCCCTCAAATAGGTTTTTCAGCCCTTGTGCATTCTCTTCTTCACCCTCAGGGATGCCTATGATTATTATATTTGGCTGTTTTACATAATCCAATATTTCTTATACACTTTGTTCATTCCTCTTGATTCTCTGTTCTTTATTTTTGACTGAGTTAATTCAAAACAGTTGTCTTCAAGCTCTGAGATTCTTTCTTCTGCTTAGTATAGTCTATTCTTAAAACTTTCAGCTCTGATATTCTTTCTTCTGCCTGGTCTAGTCTATTCTTAAAACTTTCCACTGTGTTTTCTATTTCCTAAAATGAATTTTTTATTTCCAGAAGTTCTATTTAGTTTTTTTATATATGTTGATCTCTTTAGTGGATTTTTTGTTCAATTCCTGAATTGTTTATCTGGTTTCTTTGAGTTGGTTTTCTATTTTCTCATGGATTTCATTGAGCTTCCTACAATCTGTATTTGGAATACTTTATCTATCTGTTATTTCAATATTTTCATTTTGGTTGGTGTCCATTGCTGGAGAGCTGGTGTTTCCTTTTGGGGGTGTCTTTTTGCTCTGATTTTTCACACTTCCAGAGTTCTTTCATTGATTTCTTCTATCTAGAGCAGCTGTCACTTCTTAGTTTTGGATTTTCTTTTGTTCAGACGGGGCTTTTTCCCACTCCTCACTCATAAGGGTGTGTTTGTAGCATATGTTGGGTAAGAAACTTTGGCTTTGCTTGTGGGTGCTTTGATGGTGATCTAGGTTCTGGATGGATGCCTTGGTTATAGATATGCTTAGTGTGGTGATTTTCTCAGTTGCTAGTTGTTTACAGGCTGTAGCAGTGGTGAGCTATGTGTGTGGGCAGATTCCCTGTCTCTCTTTGATGAGGCAGCATGGAGGTCTTTGAAATCCTTTCTATTTCCTTAGCCTTGTAGTCTCCTTAACAGTGTGAATTGTATTGACACCCAGTTTGATCTCTGAGACAGTAGGTGGTGCTTATGGGTGAGAATCAACCACACCCTATATGACTGAGTCAGTAAACACTGTAAAGAGTGTGCGAGTGGACCTCTCTCTTAGTAGGTGGCACTCCTGGAAGGAACAAACTTCAGTGTTGTTTTGGGGACCTGTGATTGGCTCTAGCCTCTCAGGAGAAGCACTTGCATGCCCAGGTGGTGCATGGGGCCCTGGAACTTCCAGGTGAGTCCTCATTCTCCACGACAGCAGAGACGAGTGGGGGAGTGAGGCTGGGTGGTGCTGGGTTGGGTAAGCGTGCCCTCAGGCTCCACAAAAGCTGCTAAGGTTAGGTCTCAGCAGGAGTCAAAGGTCCACACCCAGGTTTCTGGAGAAAATTGCCAGGGAGGGACTAAAGTGGCTCTAGCCAGCAGAAAGTCTGCTTTTAGGGCAGGGCTATCTGAAATTCATAATCAGACTGTCAGCAGCAGTTTTTGCTCTTCTCCCTGCTCCCCTGCTCTGTGATCTTCCTGTGGTATCTGCCAGTAGGCAGGAGCTCAAACTAGCTGAGCTCCCACACAATGGCACTGTGGGCTGGGAGCTTTCCTGTTCAAGATTCTGTCCTGGGCTGAGAGGCCAGCCTTCCTATGGGGGGAGTTGTGCTCCATGAGTGTACTGTGGCTGGGACCCACCCTGCACTCTCCTCTCAGTTCTGCCCACGTGGGCTCCTTTGCCTCCCGAGGTTAGTTCACAAATCTCCCCTCTGTGTCCCTGAGCAACACAATCAAGTCCTGGTGATATGGGATCTAGTCTGCAGGCCTGTCCTGGGGTCCCTGAAGATCAATCCCTGGTCATGCCAGGGAGAAGCATCCTGGTCCCTTGCCTATGGGGTGCTAAAGCATGTTTGATGTCCCTCCACTTTGGGGTATACCTTACTCTGATGGAGCAGCCGGGCAAGCAGCACTGGAGAGGGCCAGCGAGCAGTGAGCTCACAGTCCAATCACTCTTTAGTTCGCTGCAGGTCTTTAAGAGGAAAGGTTTGATCCCTACTCTCTGTGGAAGCCTCAGCGTGGTGGCTCAATTCTCTCTCTCTCTCTCTCTCTCTCTCCCTCTCAGCCACAGACAGGGGAGGGGCAGGGAGGAAAAGAGTCTGGATGGAGGACAGCTAGCACTCTGGTCATCTCTGTCCCTCTCTCTGCAAGGGAGCCAACCTGGAATGTCCAGGCTCTGGGGTCATGCAGATCCACTGTGACACACCAACCCCCTGTGGCTCCCATAGTCTGGGCCAGAGTTGGGAAATGTTGGTATGGGAACATGCAAGACAAAAACTGAGGGTCTGAAGCCCCCTGGGGAGGACAAAGGTGCACGATGGGTGGAGAAGCAATATGGCACCTGCCGTCTTGGCTGGGGTCTGTGGTATGGGAAGCACCCCGGGGGGCGGCAGCCTGGTGCTTTGTCTTCAAGAAGTACCCAGTTCACTGGCGGCAGCAGCTTTTGGGTTCCTGAGGGCACAAAGTCTCTCTAGCATTTTGGGGGCCTGCTGACTGCCAGAGATGTGAGGGAAGGAGAAACAAACCCTTCCACCTACCCTTCTTGTTGAACTCCAAGCCTCTCAGGGGTTGATCTCTGCTGATATCTTGCTCCTTCTTGTTCTGCTCTGCAACTTCTTCCCTTGGAATCTCTTGTAGGTTCTAGCACTTTTCCCTTGGAATTACATCTGATCTGTTTGTTTGTTTTTTCCTTTTCCATCTAAAACTTTTCCTTCTTTCTGAGATGATCTGGCAGCTGGTGTCTCTGGTCAGCCATCTTGTCTCCGGTGTTGACACCTTTTGATGATCTTTTTCTTTATGTAGTTTGAGATCTTTTTGGTTCTTGTTTCGAAGAGAAATTTTCAGCTGAAACCTAGACATTTTTGTGCTATGTTATGATACGCTGATATTATTTAGACATTCTGTTTTAGTTGGCTTCGTCTGATACCTGTCCAAAGAAGAAGAGAGGACCCTCTCTTGGTACTGCCAGGTGCAGGTAGATACCCAGGTTCTTCACTGATACCAAATGTGGGAAGCTTCTCCTTACTTCTTGGTGAGGATGGAGTTCTGACTCCCCAGTTGGCCTCTTGACTGGGAGGGTAGGCGTGACTGCCTTGTTACTACTTCCCATTGGGCCACACTGACAGCATGCGGGAGAGATGTACTCATTTTAGTTGGGCAGTGGGGAAAGTTCTGAATCTCCACTAGTCCTCCTCTGACACCACCTTGGGGGGAGAGGGAGAGATGCCTGGATACTGCTGGGTGGGAGTGAAGGTCCAGGCTCCCCATGTGGCCTCAACTGACACTGTGGGGAGAGAGGTTGTTACCGCCTGGTGCGGATGACGCTTCTGACTCCTTGCTTGGCCTTTTCTGACACCGACTGACAAGCGTGTTGAGATGCCTTGTTACAGCCTGCTGAAGATAGAAATATAGGCTCCCTACTGTTTTTTGCTGGCATAGGTGGGCTGGGGACACAGTGGTTTCTGTGCTTTCTGGTGGGGGTAGAATGGTTATTATTTAAAAGTTTTCTATCTTGCTAGGCTACTCCTGTCCCGGTCCTTTGGCTAAAGAGAGCTGGCTTTTCTTGAGGCTATTTTTAATCTGTGCCTGTTGGTTACTGGCTTCTTCAGCTTTAAGTCTGGGACGTATGAAGTGAAAAGAAAACCCAAGGAACTCAATATCATGTTATTCTTTGGGCCCAGAGGTCCCCACTTGGTCTGCCATTTTCTCTCCATCTATGTTTGTTTTATATGTGATATCTAGGGCCTTTAGCTGTACTTAGTGGGAAGAATAGGGAAAGTTATGCCTCCTCCATCCTCCTGGGAGCAGAAGTATATCTACATTTTACATTTATGGTAAGAAAATATACATATTTTAAGAATACAAAACCAAGTAAGACTTAAATTGCAGCTGGAGGTATATGAGTAAATCAAGAGGTGCTTTTCTGATTTAATCCAGAGACAATAAATTTGGTGACCACGGTAGTGGGTGATAATGAAAAATAATAGCCACTGTTTAATGAGTCCATGCCACGTGGTTTACATACGTTCCCCATTTATATTAATCCTCACAGCAAACCTGTGAAGCCACCTTTATTCCCATTTTACAGTGATGTAAACTGAGATGAGATAATTAAAAAAAAATTTTCCAATGTTACACCCCCAATGAGTGAGACAGCAGGGATTCAAACCCTAGCCTATTTTAACCCAAAACCTGTGCTATTAATCCCCGTGTTCCACTGCCTCTGTGGGCTTCCTTTTAGAAGAGGGAAAACTGGAAGTATTTAGGTGATGTCCTGTGCAGGACAGGAAATGTATAAGGTGACTGAGGAGCCTCTGTTATATCTTGTTCTGTAGAAAGCACTTAGGGTCTCCTTGAAGGAAACTGTTTTTGCCTACACTACCCATGGCATTTCTACAGAATTTATATTACTTCCTTAACACAACTGTGAAGTGTAGGTGGAAGCCAGACCCACTGTGGAACAGATGGGGAATCTGCAGCCCAGAGAGGTCGAGTGACTAGTCTGAGAGCATATGGCATCTGGTGCTGGAACAGACCTGGCAGCAGGAGCCAGTGTGCTGTCCACTGGCTCCCGGAGCTGCTCCGCACTGTCACTTTGTTCTTACCAAGTAGAGTTCTGGCTTAGGCAGGGCCTGCTGCAGTTCAATCAGGGCCTTCCCTCCAGCAGCCTCCTGGCCTGCACTACTTTGCAGACTGTATCTGATGGAAACCTTATGTGGAGCAAAAAAACAAACCTGAAAACCAGGCCCATCTCAATATCTCCATCCTCTGGATAAACATCTCCAGGACAGACGCACAGGGAGGCCAGACTCCCTTTGCCAAGTTTTTAACCTAAAGTTTGGAAGCAGCTTGTATTTTCCATAGAGCAGTAAACTATTTTCATTCCTTTTACAGTGAATGACTCCTTATGGGGTGATAATTTACTTTTAACCTCTTTCAGGAACTGATGATTTTGCCTTCTTGCCTGAAAGGAGCCATGGGTTAAAAGAAAAGGTCTACTTCTCGAAGTTTTCTTCTCTCCCATCTTTTCTTTTTTTCCCTTTTGAAAGGCTGCTATGTTTGTTTCGGGGCTTTGGGAGTCTTTGGAGCCTTGCCTCTTTATTTGGAGAGAACTTGGCTCTTTCATGGTGCCCCCATTCCTCTGCCGAATCTAATCTGACTGTTCTATTTATAATTCTTGAACAAGATGAATCTAGTCTTTGTGTTTCTTTCTGAGCAACAGCGTCCCCTCCCTAGGACCTAAGCCAGTTAACCTCTGCAAGAATCTTTTTAATTTCTCTGCAAATTGCCAGAGAGCAGGCAGCTGAAACCCTATCAGGTCCTGGATCATATCAGACCTGCTTTCAGCTGGCACCCTCCTCCAGCCCCCAATCTCCTGGGAGCTGATTTAGGAACAAGGCTGTGCCGAGAAATTCCCAGCAGCACTTTGGCGACGCCAGCGCAGTCTGGGAAGTCTGACAGGGAGGGGCCCACTCTCTGGAAGATGGAGAGGCTCTGAGATAGAAACCTCGCCCACTGCTAGTCATGCCTTGGTCCCTCCCAGGTCCCTCCCAGGTCCCTCAGGGCTTATAGATACATTATATGCTATTTATCTTTAAACTTAGATTCATCAAATTATTTTGTTTGGAGACGATTTAGCTTAAACCTCTTGTTTTATAGAGAAGAAAATGGAAACTATAAGAAGGGAACTGACTGATCCAAAGTCACACAGGCTAGCATGTTCAAGAGTTAACACTATAACGTAGGTGTCCTACCTTATATGTACCTCTGTCAACTTGTGAAGGCATTATTTTGAGTTCATGTGCATGAAACCACCCCATTTAAATGCAGTATTTTTATATGTCCCTGTCTTCTACTTTCTCTCTTCATTCCCTGTTTCCCATTCCCTGTTTGTGCCCCATTCCCTCTTCTATGCCAAGTACATCTCTCTTTGTTCTCAGTGGGTCTTAACAGACCCGCTGGGATATAACTTCTACAACTAAGCTTTGAGAAAGAAGAGGTGAGCCCCAGAACCCCAGATCTAGAGTGGGCAGATCACTGGGTCCACAGCAACATCTAGAGCTGTGAAGGAGCTTTCTCGGGCCACACAGCAAGCTAGTGAACAAGTCAGGATTAGAGCCTGAGATTCTCTTCTTTCTCTCCAGTGCATTCTACTCTTCCCAAAGTTCTGCTGGCTCTGTGTGGTTCCAATTCCAACCTGGGACTGGAATGTCCATTTAGACCATTCTTTTTAGTTAGAGCTCACTCTGACCAACCTGACTTTTAACCTAACTTGTAATAAGAGAATGTTTATTATACCCTTAAATTCAACCGCATTTTAACCTCTTTTGCTTTGAGCTTCCTTGTAAAATTAAATAAGGGCCAAAATATTTACATTGACTTCCATAATGTCATTGGTCTTCCTTTCTTTGAGCAAGATAAAGCTAAGATGGCCTTATGAGATTTTAAGGACCAGGAATCAATGTGTCCCATTGAACACATATAAAAGCACATTTATCCTTGAAAGCTATCGAGACTCACTTGAATATAACACAGATGCTACTTTGAACCAAGCATAACTCTTTAATTTATATTGAGATCCAGGTGAAAGAAGGGTTGTATTCAGTGGCTTCCTAAGCTTGTAACTAACTGTGTTAGTGTCCGGCCCCCCCTCTTTCCATTACATACCTTTTGTTTCTGGTTCTAAATCCATTTGGGGAGGGTAGAGGGAGGTGGCATAGTGGACAATTTGGTAAACACCAGATGAGAGAAAATACAGTTGAAACAGCCCACTTGCCCTCATGTAGGCCCCTGCCTTGCTTACGATCAAGGAATTTCTTCCAGCCAGTCAATTAAGGATGTAAAGATTTATTTAGCAGACAGAGAGATGGGGAGTAACGTCCCTTGCAGGTTAAGTAAGTGCTGGACATTGTGCTACATTCTCTATAAACATTTTTCTCTTTTAATTCACATAGTATTGCTGGTGGGCAGGTATAGTTATCCCCATTTTAATAATGGAAAAATTAAAGCTGAGGGATTTAAAGAACTTTTGCCTGAGGCCACTCAGAGAATGAATGGTTCAGACAAGATTAAATCCAGGTCTCTGACTCCAAAAGCAGCTATTACTATGAACTTTCTTATATGTTTTTCTTTGTGTGTGTGAGGATTTCATTGTGTGCGTGTGTGTGCATGTGTGTGTGTGTGTGTGTGTAGAAATGGAACAGCTGAGTCATGAGGAGTGAGCATCTTCAACATTGTGAGATATTGCCAAATTGCTCTCCGTGGTGACTGCGCTTATTTATTCTCTCCCCAGCAGTATTTCAGAATTCTTGTTGCTCCATATTCTTGCCAACAGTTGGTATGATCAAAAGTTTAAACTTTTATTCTGGTACCACACGATACTTCACTGTGGTTTTAATTTACATTTTCTAGATTACAATGAGATTGTCTTTTAGATGCTTATTGTTGCTTGTTTAGGTTTCCTTTGTGAATGGCTTATTTATAATCTTTGCCACCTTACCTTTTTCAAAACTGTGTTTTCTATTTCCAATGGATTTGTAAGAGAGTGTGTATAGATCCACAAACATACATATTCTGAATTTGAATCCTTCTATGTATAGAATATTTCTATACATTACAAATATTTCCCAATCTGTGACTTGACTTCTTACAATGATGCCTTTAAAAACAACAACAACAACAAAAAAAACAGCTTTATTGAGGTATAATTGGCATACCAAAAATTTACTCTTAGTAAGTGTACAGATTGATATATTTTAATAAATTTACATGGGTGGAAACCGTTGTCACAATCCAATTTTAGAATATTTACATCACCTCAAAAGATTCCATCTTGCCCATTTTTGGTCAATCTCTGCTCCCACTCCCAGAGCCAGCAACCATTGATCTGCTTTGGGTTTCCAGTTTTGCCTTTTCTAGAAGTGTCATATAAACAGAGGCATACAATATGTAGTCTTTTGTGTCTGTTTTCTTTAATTTAGCATGGCATTTTAGAGGTTTATCCATGATGTTGCATAAAATAGTTTGTTTCTTTTTATTGCTAAATGATATTCCACGTATGGCTATACCACAGTTTGTGTATCCACACACCAGCCATTGGATTATTTCCAATTTTTAATTGTTATGAATAATGCTGTTATAAACATTTATGTACACATTTTTGTGTTGATTATATATATGTTTATTTTATTTTGTTTATTTTTTTATTTGTGCAAATTCATGGGATATGTGAGAAGATTTTCGCATGCATATAATGCATAATGATCAAGTCCAGGTATTTAGGGTGTCCATCACCCAAGTACAATACTTTTTTTAAGTATAGTCATCCTACTCTGCTATCAAACAATGAATTTATGCCTTTTATCTTACCAGGTTTATACCCTTTAACCCACTTCTCTTCACCCCTACTCCCCTTCCCAGTCTCTGTTATCTCTTTTCCACTCCCTACCTCAATGTGTTCAAATTTTTTTGGCTCCCACATATAAATGAGAACATGTGATATCTGTCTTTTTGTGCCTGGCTTATTTCATTTAAGATAATGATCTCCAGTTCTATCCATGTTGCTGCAAATGACATGATTTCATTCTTTCTTATAACTGAGTAACATTTCATGGTGTATATATACCACATTTTCTTTATCCATTCATCTATTGATGGACACTTAGATTGATTCCATACCTTTGCTATTATGAATAGTGCTGCAAAATACATATGAGTACAGACATCCCTTTGATATATTAATTTTTTTTCTTTTTGTTAGACACCCAGTAGTGGGATTGCTGATTGCTAATTCTATTTTAAGTTTCTTGAGAAATCTCCATACTGTTTTCTGTAGTGGCTATACTAGTTTATATTCCCACCAACAGTGTGTAAGAATTCCCTTTTCTTCACATCCTTGCCAACATATGTTATTTTTTTGTCTTTTTAATAATAGCTATTCTGACTAGGGTAAGACAACATCTTATTGTGGTTTTGATTTGCATTTCTCTGATGATTAGTGATATTAATGATTTTTTCATATACCTGTTTGTTGTTTGTGTGTCTTCTTTTGAGAAATGTCTATTCATGTCCTTTGTCCACTTTTTAATGGGATTATTTTGTTTTTTTCTTGTTGAGTTGTTTGACTTTCTTGTATAATCTTTATATTAGTCCCCTGTTAGATGAATAAGTTTGCAAATATTTTCTCCATTCTATGGTTGTCTCTTCACTCTGTTATTTCTTTTGCTGTGCAGAAGCTTTGTAGTTTAATTGTCTCATTTGTTTATTTTTGTTTTTGTTGACTGTGCCTTTGAGATCTTAGTCACAAATTCTTTGCTTAGACCAAAGTCCAGAAGAGCTTTCCCTAAATTTTCTTCTGATATTTTTGTAGTTTTGGGTCTTACATCTAAGTTTTTAATCCATTTGGAGTTGATTTTTATATATAGTGAGAGATAGGGATCCAGTTTCATTTTTCTACATATGACTATCCAACTTTCCCAGCACCATTTATTAAAGAAACTGTCTTTTTTCCAATGTAAATTCCTGTTGGCTGTGTCAAAGATCAGTTGGCTGTAAATATGTAGCTTTATTTCTGGGTTTTCTGTTCTATTCCATTAGTCTACAAGTCTATTTTTATATCAATACAATGCTTTTTGGTTACTAGAACCTTGTAATATATTTTGGGGTCAAGTAATGTGATGCCTGAAACTTTGTTCTTTTGCTCAGGATTGCTTTGGCTATTTGGGCTCTTTTTTGGTTCTATATGAATTTTAAGATTGTTTTTTCTAATTCTGTGAAGAATGCCATTGGTATTTTGATAAGGGTTACATGGTATCTGTAGATTGCTTTGGGTAATATGGTCATTTTAATGATATTAATTCTTCTGATTCATGAGCATGGGATGTTTTTCTATTTGTTTGCATCATCTTCAGTTTCTTTCATTAATGTTTTATAGTTTTTCTTGTAAAGGTCTTTTACTTCCTTGGTTGAATTTATTCTAAGTCCTTTTTTTTGTAGCTATGAGATTGCCTTCTTGATTTCTTTCTTGGCTAGATCTTTATTGGTATATAGAAACACTATTGATTTTTGTACATTGATTTTCTATCCTGCAATTTTACTGGATTCATTTATCAAATATGAGAGTTTTTAGGTTTTTCTAGATAGATGATCATGTCATCAACAAAGAGGGACAGTCTGACTTCTTCTTTTCCAATTCTGATGCCCTTTATTTCTTTCTCTTGTCTGACTGCTCTGGCTAGGACTTCTAGTACTACGTTCAATACGAGTGGTGAAAGTGGGCATTATTTTCTTGTTCCAGAACTTAGAGAAAAGCCTTTCAACTTCTTCCCATTCAGTATGATGTCAGGGGGGGCGTTGTCATACATGGCCTTTGTTAATTTGAAATATGTTCCTTCTATGCTTAGTTTGTTGAGAGTTTTTATCATGAAGTGATGTTGCATTTTATCAAATACTTTTTCTGCATCTAATGAGATGATCATATGGTTTTTGTCTTGCATTCCGTTGATGTGATATATCACGTTTCTTTCTTTCTTTCTTTTTTTTTTTTCTGAGACAGAGTCTCGCTCTGTCACCACAGCTAGAATGCAGTGGTGTCATCATAGCTCACTGCAACCTCAAACTCCTGGACTCAAGGGATCCTCCTGCCTCAGCCTCCCCAGCAGCCGGGACTAAAGGTGCGTGCCACTGTGCCTGACTAATTTTTCCTATTTTTATTAAAGACAGGGTCTCACTCTTGTTCAGGCTGGTCTCGAACTCCTGACCTCAAGCAATCGTCCCTCCTTGACCTCCCAGAGTGCTAGGATTATAGGCATGAGCCACAACATCCCATCTGTACCATGTTTATTAATTTGCATATGTTGAACCATCCTTACCTCCCTGGTATAAATCCCACCTGATCATGGCATATTTTCTTTTTGAAGTACTGTTGGATTTAGTTTGCTAGTATTTTGTTGAGGATTATTATGTCTATGTTCATCAGGAATATTGGCCTGTAGTTTTCTCTTTATGTTATGCCTTTGTCTGGTTTTGGTATCAGGGTAATGCTAGCCTCATAGAATGAGTTAGGGAGAATTCCCTCCTCTTTGATTTTTTGGAGTAGTTTCAGGAGAATTGTTATTCATTCTTCTTTGTATGTTTGGTAGAATTTCTCTGTGAATTCATCTGGTCCTGGGCTTTTCTTTGTTGGAAGACTTTTTATTACTGATTCAATCTCAGTAAAAAGCCTCATTCTTCTCACAGATTGCTTAAGTGGTTGTGAACAGAATGTTGGTAGAAATATGGACAGTAAAGGCCATTTTAACGAGGTCTTAGAAATGAGGAAAAGGTATTGTAAACGGAAGAAAGGTTATTCTTGTTATAAAGTGGCAAAGAACTTGGCTGAATTATGTCCATGTCCTAGGACTTTGTGGGAGTCAGAACTTAAGTGATGAATTAAGATATTTGGGAGAAGAAATATTTAAGCAGCAAACTTTTTAGGATTCTGTGTGGTATCTATTAACTGCTTATAGTAACATGCAAAAAGAGAGAAATTATTTAAAGATAGGATTTATGATCAAAAGAAAGAAGAGTGGGCTGGGCACAGTGGCTCATACCTTTAATCCCAGCACTTTGGGAGGCTGAAGCAGGAGGATTGCTTGAAGCCAGGAGTTTGAGACCAGCCTCAGCAACATAGCAAGACCCTGACTCTACAAAAAAATTTAAAAAATTAGCCAGCTATGGTGGTGCACACTTACAGTCCCAGCTACTGAGGAGGCTGAGGCGGGAGAATTGCTTGAGCCCAGGAGTTTGAAGCTGCAGTAAGCTATGATGATGCCACTACACTCCAGCCTGGGCAACAGAGCAAGATCCTGTCTCTAAAAAGAAAAAAGAAAAAAAAAAGGGGGGGGGAGGGAAAAAAAGATTGGAAAATTCTCATCCTGCCCATGTAAATAATAAAAATGCATGTTTAGGAGAGAATACCAGGGTTGTGGCCAAGTGATTTGCTAAGGATAAGGAGATTAGTATGGATAGAAGGAAGCCAGAGGCTATTCATCAAGAGACTAGGAGAATGACCCTGAAGACATTTCAGAGATCTTCCATGATGCCACATCTATCACAGACCCAGAGTACCAGGTCATTGAGGGAAGAATGGCTGCAAGGGAGGGGCCCCGGATGCTCAAAACTTGCTGCCCAGGGCCACCTCAAGTCTCTGCTCCCAGACTCCAGTGCAGCTCCTCAGTCACCCCAGCTGTGGCACAGGTGGGCCCAGGTGCAGCTCAGATCACTGATCTATAAGATGCAAGCTGTGAACTTTGGCAGTATCTGTGTGGTACAAGAAGTATAGAGGCATGGCTACCTCCACCTAGATTTTTAAAGGATGTCTCAGACAGCCTCAAGGCCAGTCAGAGGCTTGCTAAAGGGGTGGGCCCACCACTGAGAGCCCCCACAAGATTAATGCCTACTGGAGTTGTAGGGGCAGGGCCACTGCAGGACCCCAGACCTGTAGAGGCATCAGCATGTAACATCAGCCTGAGTGAGCCACAGGCACGTGACTCAAACCCATGAGAGCTACGTGTGAGCTGCACTCAGGAAACCGGTGGGGACAGGGCCTTGGGCACCCAACCTCCACCCCAGTATGTTTGGAAGGTGTGACATGGAGTTAAAGAATGTTATTCTCAATCCTTAAGATTTAATATTGTTTACCCTGTGGGGTTTTGGACTTACAGGGGACCTGTTACCCCTTTCTTCTTTCCTAGTTCTTCCTTTTGGAATGAGACTGTCTATCCTATGGCTGATTCACCAATGTATTTTGGAAACACACAACTTGTTTGATTTCACAGGCTCACAGCTAGAGAGAAATTTGCCTCAGGATGAATTGTACCTTGAGTTTCACCCATATGGTGTCTGGATGAGACGTTGGACTTAGATTTTAAAGTTAATGCTGGAATGAGTTAAGACTTTGGGGTGATTGGGATGGAATGAATGTATCTTGTATGTGAGAAGAACATGAATTTGGGATGTTAGGGGTGGAATACTATAGTTTGAATGTTTTTGTCCCCTCCAAAATTCATGTTAAAACTTAACCCCCAGTGCAACAAGTTTGGGAGGTGTGGCCTTTGAGAGGTGATTGAGATCACCTAGATCTCATGAATGAGATTAGGTGCCCTTATAAAAAGGGCTTAACATAAGGAGTTTGCTTTTTTTGCCCTTCTTCCTTCTACCATGTGAGGACACAGCATTCCTTTACTCCGGAGGACACAGTGTTCAAGGCACTATCTTAGAAGCAGACAGACTGAGACCTCACCAGATGCTGCCTTGATCTTGGACTTTCCAGCCTTCAGAACTACTGTGAGAAATGAATTTCTGTTCTTTATAAATTACCCAGTCTGTGGTATTTTGTTATAGCAGCACAGACAAACTAAGACATATGGTTTTTTATGTTTTGAGTCTTTAAGAAATTCTTCCCAAAGCCATAGTATATTATTCTATAATTACTCCAAAATTTTAACATTTATATTTTTGATTCTTTGTGGGTAGGTTTTGATAGATATGGAATGAGGTAGAAATCCTTATTTTATCCTTATTTGGATAAAAGTTATCCTAGCACCATTTATTGAATGGTCCACCTTTCCTTACGGATTGGCAATATTTCCTCTATCATATACAAAGCTTCCTCATATATGCAGATCTGTTTTTCAGTACTATAGCCTGTCATTTTTTGATTTGCCCATCCCTTTTCCAATCCCACAGCGTTGTTAGTCTTGAAATCTTTTAGGACAAATCTTTTCCAAGAGTGTTTTGAGCCTTCCTTGGCCCTTTATTCTTTCATATAATTGTATAATTTGGCTTCTCAACTTCTATGATAAATTCAGTTAGGATTTTGATTGGAATTTCTTTGGTTACATAGATTAATTCTGGAAGAATGGACATTTTTAAGATATTGAGTTTTCTTATCCATGAACTTGGAACATCTTTCTATTTGTTTGGGTCTTTAAAAATTTTTTTAAATAATATTTTATCCTTTTCTCCTTAAAGATTTTGTATATTTTCTGTGAGATTATTTGGTACCTTACACTGGGTGTTATAAATGATATTTTTAAAATTACATATAAATATTTTGGTTTACTTTATAAAAGAATGCAGTTCATTTTTACATATTTATACTGTATTCAACAATCTTATCAAATGCTATTATTAATCCTATTTTTTGTAGATTCTTTTGTTTTATTGTTCCATGTAGAAAATCATATCAAGCACTAACAGTTTTGTTTTTCTTTTCAACTCTTACACCTGCCATTTCTTTGACTTGTTCTTACTGTCCTGCTTAGAATCTCCAATATAAAGTCAGAAGTATGAATAGTGGAAATTTCTGCATCTCTTCTATAAGGCTTTTAACATTTGATCATTAAAAATATGTCTGAGGGAAGTTTTTGGTAGATGTAAAAAGTTTGCTAAGATTTTTCTTTTTAAATCACAAATGGGTATTGAATTTTATCAATTTTTAATATTTTTTCTCATGTCTATGGATCTATGGGTATTAGTATATGTTTTTTCTTCTTTAATCTGTTACTGTAATGAATTATATTAATCAAATTTTAATGTTCAACTATATATGAATTCCTTGATAGTAATGTCTTTTTCATTTATTGCTTGATTTGCTTTTCTCATATTTTATTTAGTATTTCTTCATCTATGTTTAAAAGCAAGTTTGGTCTGTGATTTTTTTCATACTATTGCCTGTTTCAACTTTCAAAATAGTGATGTAAGTTTTTCTAGTTGTCGAATGGGTGATTGTCTTCAAGACTTCTATTAGGGTAGCAGCAGTGGAAATGAGGCATATGCAGAAGACAGTGAAAAGGAAAAAGGGATAAATTTAGTGAATATTCAAATTTAGGAATCAGGAACTTCAGTATCAATGCTATCACAAACTCAGTGAGGAAACTGAGGCTCAAGAACTGTTTAAGGTAAATATGGTTGATAAAGAAAGTGTTAAGTTCTAAGTAGATTTGAGTTTCAGATGCTGAGGTATCTAGTGGAACTGTCCAGTAGGCAATTAGGATTTTGATTTGGAAACTGAGAAATTGTGGCTGGTGATACTGCCATGGGAACCATCTGTTCATAATCAAAACAATATAGGTGGATGAGATCATCATCTGAGACAAGTGCACAGGGAAGACGGTAGAGGATGGATGTCTGGACAGTGACCACAGTGAGAGAATTGGGGAGAACAGGAAAGAAGAGCTATGAAGGAAAAGAGAGAAACAAACAAAGATTAGAAATTTTCTGAGCTGGGGCTCAAAATAAAAAGTGATAGCAGATGGGATCTGATACCACATCATTTAGTCTACACACTTGAGAAAAGAGGACCATTGCATTTCTCTCAAGCTTTTCTTAAAAACGCTGCCTCCCAAGGCCCAGAAAAACATATCTATTATCCACTGGCTTCAGGTTTATTTGCCTTTCCAGTTATGAATCCAGACTCATGGAAAATCAGTTTAAGTGTGACCTTGAACTCAGACCAAACAAGTAATCAAACATACGCTGTTTACTTTTCACCACAAGTGCCTATAGGTTAAGACTAATCTTAACCTTTATGCAATCAGTAGTGTAGTCTATGTTGTCTTCTTTGACAACAATGTATCATTGATGTACATCAATTGGCTAATATAGGCATGTAAAACTTCAAAGTTAAGAGGGATGATAGAAAACATATTTCTTATTTCACAGAGGGGAACACTTAGGACCAGAGGTGCAGGGACTTGACCCAAGTTGCTTGGTGAGTTAGAGGCAGAGATTGGACAGGAGCCCAGATCTCCTGACTTCAAGCCTTCATGACCTAGAGTCTTACGAGAATCAACACAGGAATCATGTTTGCTTATGACAATACTCTATGGTAGTGAACTGATAATCTGTTCATTTCACTGATGGCTGTTTTCTTAGTTATGAGCTCTTCATTTTCCAAATGCTATTTGCTGTTGCATATAAACACATTGTGATTGTGTTCAATTTTTTTCAAGTTCCTTTTTTTCATGTTTAAAAATACTGTTTGGATATAATGAGGGCCCATAATGGAGACAGTTAAATAAGCATGCCATTAGTTTGCAAAGAGAAATGCCAGCTGATGCAGGATCCATTAATTTGTTGATAAGTAATTCACTGTATGTGTCCTATAGCATATTTATCAACTATCTTTAACTCATCCTCTTTAAAGCACAAATTGAATTCTTAAAAAATATATAAACTAACATTTGTACAGCTTATTGTATTTATTAAGCTGGACACTTTTAGCATTTGTTATTTTATTCAACAAATATTTAGTGAGTGACTACTATATGCTAGGCCCTAGGGCCTAGAGCAGTGGGCAAGACATACAAAGTCCTTGCCTTCAAGGAGTATATAACACTGGGAAGGCAGACAATAAACATGTCAATAAGTAAATGGTATATTTTTTGGATAGTGACAAGAGCAATGGGATAGGGAGTGACAAAAAGAGAGATGGTTCTTTGTTATCCAGTGTGGCCAGGAAGGGCCCCTATTGCAGGTTAAGCTCTGTGGGAAGCTGACTCAGAGACTGAGATTAGCATATAGAGAGTTCATTGTGAAGCTCTTCCAGGATCAGTGTCCTTAGTGAAGTACAGATGGTTCCTGTCTTATGATGGTCCGACTTAGGATTTTTCAGCTTTGCAATGGTGTGAAAGTGACACACATTCAGTAGAAACTGTACAGTGAGTAGCCATACAGCCATTCTGGTTTTCACTTTCAGCACAGCAGTCGATAAATTACATGAGATATTCAACACTTTATTATAAAATAGGCTTTGTGTTAGGTGATTTTGCCCATTGTAGGCTAATGTTTTAGTGTTCTGAGCATGTTTAAGGCAGGCTAAGCCAAACTATAATGTTCAGTAGGTTATTAAGTGTATTAAATGCATTTTTGACTTACAATATTTTCAAGTTGTGATGGGTTTAGTGGGATGTAGCCCCACTGGGAGTTGAGGAGCATCTATATAGGAAACAGGATTGGTCGGAAGCAGAAGTCGATCTGATACATAGTCATAGCAAAGCTTTGGCCACAGAGCTCTCATGCCACAGGGTATCTTGAGTTGGGGCTGGGGGGCTGGCCAGTACTGTATGTGTGCTGCCTTTGGGAGTAGATCTCAGATGAGGTGAAAAGCTGAGGACAATCTGTGAAGGAGGCCCAGCTCTGAGCTGTCAGTTGCCAACACTCTCAGCAGTTGGGCGATTGATGCTTTAGTCTGAAAGGGGGGATCTGAGTGACCCACAACCTCATCCACGATAGCCTCCCTGCACAGCGGGTATTTGAGCTGAAACCCGGATGATGTGATCTTTTAATCCTGGGGTCGATATTGTCATAGCCCTATTTTGTATTCCCATTCATCCCTTGGAAGCTCAGAGAGGTAAAGTGACTTGCTCCAGTCACACAGCTACCAGGGAGCAACACTTTGTGTCTCCTAGCCCAGGGCTGCTTCTGTACCTGGCTATATCTTGCTCCATTTATGCCTATACTTGTGAAAGTGCCAAGTACATTGTATTTCTGTAAACATTTTTTTAAAAAAAATTTGGGTATATTGCCAGTAGAATATAGCGTAAATCTCTTTGTATAGTACAATGACAGGGAAAAGCCCATAGGGCCATGTTTGCATTTTTGTTCAGAGAAGTGATTAGTTATCCTTCTGAAAAATAGAGCTCTAGAATTTAAAAAGTTTTCAAATAATACGCTGACAACTTAGTTAAAAGAAAAACAAGTGGAACAAATATCACTGGATATTACTTGTTCCAAAAGTCAAAAGGCTAACCACAGCCATGCCAAACATCTGCAAATGTTTTCTGGCTCCTAGTCCCTAATCGTTCTCTGATTTGAGGTATGAGAGGAGAATACCACTGGTGCTGTCACGGTTCTTACAGTCAATTGCTTAAAGTTTGTTCTTTGCCTGGCTTCCAACCTTTGCCCCATTTGGTCCATCTCCTGTCCAGGCTGGGCTTGAGTCAGACAATGTGTTACATCTCATGATCTTTTGTAATGTTTAAAGAGCTTTTACGTAAGTTCTTTCATTCAGTTTTTGCAAAAACACTGGGAAGCATGGATCCTTATTCCCCTTTCATCGGTAAGGGAACTGAAGCTCTGAGAAATTAAGCAACTTGGGTGCATCACTTGAACTCAAGTCCTCCAGTTACAAGATCTTATGTTCTTTCCATTATCTTTCCACTCACAGAGCTTCCTGTGGGTGGGAGTGGGGAATACATGAGAATAAAGACAATGTAGGAATGAGAAAGAGAGAGCAGGTTATTATTTTTAACTATTGAGGCAGGTCGTGTCACTTCCTTAGGCCTGAGTTTTCTCAATGAAGTGACAGAACTGAACTACGTTGCTTTCTAGGACTTTCTTTACCTTTAAGCTTCTCTAGTTTTAAGGAAACAGCGGGGGGAGGGGAAAGACAAATCAAAGCAATGAGACAGCAGCAGCAACAACAGCAACAAAAAACAGCCCTGCTACCCCAGGTCTGTAGCCATCACGACAACTATGTTATGGCTCTTCCCTTTGGATTTTCATCAGTGACTGGAACGCCTTCATTTTGAACACTCCACTGCTCAGGTAGCTGCTGGTTTCCTTGCTACCAGTATCACTGTTTCACACATAATGGCGAACAGACTGAAGAGATCAAATTAAATCCATTTCCACTTTAGGATGGGAAATCTGTTTGGAACAATCAAGCAGGTTTGGAGCAGCAAGCATGGGTTTTCAATTGCCATCAAATGGTAAATTGCTTAATGTCAATTGGCATTAAGTGGACCGATTTGTACCCAATTAATATACTGTGCTTGGAAAGGAAGAAAACAATTTTACTTAGCTAGATTTTTCTTCTCCAGGTTCTTCCTGCATGGAGCGCCCAGCAGTTTGCCGGCATTCCCTCTTGATCCATCAATCCCCTCCCATTGCGAGCCAATCCTCCCTTGTTGGGAATGACAGGCTTGAAAAAGCTCACTTTAGCTTTTTTTCATGCCTTGGAGTCCCATTTAGGGAACGGCTACTGCAAGCCCCCAAGTGAAACAGAACATTAGTGGTATAAAAGAGTTAATGCAGCTTCCAGAAGCATTTTATTTCCAAACAGAGCTCAGCTTTGGCCCTGGATAAAGCTGGTTTACTAGCCATTAGGCTGAATTATAAGGCCAAGTCACACCCAGAATGTGTCTGGAAAACTCCTGCTGGAGAATCCCAGGGATCCAACTAGGGCTGGGGTGACAAGTCAGATATGTGAAGACCTCAGTAAGATCGGGAAACCCCACTGACAGTGATAAACAACCACACAGGAAACACAGGCCACCCAATCACTGCCAACCAAGATGCTGGTACAAAAGCCCAGCTAAATCCATGCTTCAGAGACCTCCCCCCACCCCCCACCCCCCGCCAAATGGAAGGACACGGTGGGAGCCCATGCAGGCCAATAGGAGCCCGTTGAGGAAAGATAGTAGCCTCTTTTTCACATAGACTTTATGCTGCCTTTGGTTGGTAATTTACATTTATATAGACTCTTTCAAACTCTGGGTTCTAAAATGGCTTTGCTGGTTTATATGTAGAGGGCACCACTTTGTATCAGCAGTTGGCTCTGTCTATACATAAACAAAACCTGACCATCTGTATTTAAATGAAAGCATGTGGCTCAGATTTTACTTGGTCATTTTAAGCCAAACCATACTCGAATGATATTTTTGTACGGGTACGTAAATGCGGTGTATGGTGCTACCTGATGGGCCTTTCATCTGACTCTGTTTGGATACAAGGTTGCTCTGTAGCTGCACCTCCTCCGTGATTTATGTACGAGCACAGATATATGGGACGTGACTGATAGCAATACCGGTGACGACGCTTTCTCCCCTTCAATCTGAATCTAAAATGTGTCTTCCACATCTTTCCAGGCACTTGCCCAGAGAAATACCTGAGGATAAAGACAATGGACAGGAAGATGGTTTTTGTAAATTGTCGAGCTCCATAAGGATGTCCATATCTATTGTTATTACTGTGGAGAGAGGCAGCTGCTCGTAGTGGAAAGGATTCTGCATCTAGAGTCAGAAGGCCTGAGTCTGAGCCAAGATCCTGCCAGAGAGGAGCAGTGATATCTTAGTCACATCACCAAACCTCAGTTTCGACATCTAAAACGGGATACACTGATTCCGTTTGCTGCAGACCATCGTTAAGGAGGAATGGACATCTGTCTGGGGCATCTGTCATCAGTGGCTGCCAGGGTGAGTTTGGCTCTTTGGGTTGGCGAGGCCAAGGTGCCTGCCTCTCTCTCAGTTGGAGAAAATGGCTTTTCCAAACAGAGGACTGTTCTTGCCACAATCATGTGGATGGATGGAGGACCTTCAACTAGGAACGTTGTGGGGATTGAATCTGATAGTGAGTGCAAAAGAGACTTGCTACCTCAAAAAGGACATAATGCGTGCACACAAATACCCATTAAGGAACTTGCTGGAACTTCGTTCTCTCCAGAGTGTAATTCCCAGGGCTGCCTTGAACTGCTGCTAGTGGGGTCTAGGACTGACCTGGCTGTCTTTCCACACACTTGAAAGATCCCGGGACTGTGGACTGCTGCTTACCATAGCCTCCCTCGTGTCCGAGCTATTGGTACATGTGCTGTGCTAGCTCTTGGACCAGAGTTTCTCAATCTTGGCACCAGTGACACTTTAGATCTGATAATTCTTTGTGGTTGGAGACAGTCTGAGCGTTGTAAGATGTTTAGCAGCATCCCTGGCTTCTATCCACTAGACACCAATAGTACCCGCCCCTAGCAGTGACAATCAAAAATGTCTCCAGACATTGCTAAATGTCGCCCAGTTGGGCAAAATCACCTCCTGGTTGAGAATGACTGACTTAGACTGTGAGCTCCATGAAAGCAAGTCCTATTATTTTTTTAAAGTTGTATCCTTGTACCAACTCAGCATAGTATCCAGCCCTAGTAGGCACTCAGTGAAAAGTGACTGGGTGAAACTGAACTAAACAGCGAAGTTGAACTTTGGTGTAAGAGCCACCTCCTGCCAACTTTTATGCCTCAGTTAAAGAGGGCAAATTGAAAAGCAGACGAAGCAGGTCATAGCTGTTAAGCCGACCCTAGGCTCAATGGGGAAGCACTTGTCAGCAATGCGTCTATGTTCACAGCCTCACTTGATGCAGATTTAAAAGAAGCGATTGAAGCTAGCCCAGATGGCCGCAGGGCGCCTGAGCACTCTGGGATTGAGGGAACGAGGGTGGGGGGATTCACTTGCACCTGGCTGTCTCTTTTCATGCCCCCCCCTTTTCTCCATCCTCCTTAGCCAGAGATTTGCTCACAATATAACTTTCCAGTTGGTGTGGGGTTCTTGACCTTTTTATATCTCAGCTTTCTTGTGGGTTTTCTGACAAACCTACGGGCTTGTCATTGTGCTGGTGGCTAGAGACTCCAGTTTTGCCTGCAGTCCTAGGTAGGAAGAGAAGGAAAGTGTCAGGTGGTGTTTTGTCATTTAGTGGACAAGAGATTACTGACTTGGGGCCTTTTTGGGAAGCTGGATCTTCTGTGATTTCAGTGGGTAGAAGGAGTAGCAGTTTCCAGAGGTTCTAGACCAGTGACATGTCCTCTGAGTGGGCCCAGCCAGCCTTTGGGTCACCTTCCCACCCGGCAAACAAAGGCTGTGCTCTCAGAAGGCCGCAATTTCTCTCCAGGTGATTCTTCCGCTGAAACAGCAAAGTGTTTGCCCTTTCAAGATTTCATGCCTCTCTCTGCTCTCCTTCACAGCAAAATGCCTTGAAAGAGTGATTGATATTAGTTGCTCCAATTCTTCTCTATCTCACTTTCTTTTGAACTCACTGTAGTTGGACTCTCACCCCCCCTTCACTTGACAGAAAATTGCTCTTGTCAAGGTCACCGTGACCTGCCAGTTGCTAAATGCATGGTCACTTTGCATCCGCATCTCACTTGATCTATCAGCAGCATTTCACCCAGGTGATCATCTGTCTTCTCTGAAACACTTTCCGCACTTGGCTCCCGGGACTCCACGCTCTCCTGGTTTTCCTCCTCCCTCCCAAGGCCACTCCTACTCTGTGACCCTTGCTGGTCCTGCCTCATCTTCTACCACTCCAGGGCTCCATCCTCTCAATCTCTTCCTCTATTGCCTTCTGTGCATTAGTGTCATGGCTTTAAATACTATTTGTTCGCAACTCCTATGTTTATTATTCGAGCCTGAACATCTTTCCTGAACTCCAGTATCCTAAGTCTATTTGTTTGTTCAATATCTCTACTTGCATGACAAATAGGGTCCCAAACTTAACGTATTCCAAACTGAACTCCCACATGCTGCTCCACTTCAGTAAATGGCAACTCTTTCCCTTGGAGTTCTTCCTCTCAGACTCCATACCTAATCCTTCAGCAAGGCCAGTAGCTCTACCCTCAAATATATACCCAGGGCCCAATATTTCTTACCACTCTCACCACTCACCACTCGCCACCGAAGTTCACGTCACCAGTGACCCGAGTTATTGCAGTAGCCTCCTAACTGGGTTCAGTGACCACCGCTCCATCCATCTCGTGGTCTAATTTCAATGCAGCAGCTAGAGTGATGCTTTTAAAGCATAGGCCATATTTTATCACACTTCAGCTCCACATTCTCCAAAAGCATCCTTCTTACTCAGAGTAAAATCCTAAGGTTTCCCATATCTTACAATTCCTACATCTGGACCACTGCTATTGCTCCGACCTCCTCTCTTGCCGCTGGTCCCAGCCCATCCCTGATCACTCCTCTCCTGCTACATTACCCTCCTTGTTGTTCTTTCTTCAGACACACCGAGCATTCTGCTGGCGCAGGGCCTTTGCATATGCTGTTCCTTTTGCCTGGAAGGCTTTTTCTTCACATATTTGCATGGGTCACTTACCTCCTTCAAGTCAAATAGTCATTTTCTCTGAACAAACAGCATTCCCTGACCATGCCATCTAAAAAAAAATGCCAATTTTTGCCATCACTTTTGATATCATTACCCTGATTTCTTTGTATCATTGAAACCATATTTCTGTTTTTTTTTTTTTTACCTTCCTATACTGTTTCCTCCTCTATAATGTAACCTCCATGAGTTTAAGAACCTTGTCCTTTTCCACTGCTGTGTCCCTCAAACTTTAACAGCTCCTGGCCCATAGTTGGTGCTCAGTAATATTGTGGAATGAATGAATGAATCTATGCCTACAGCTGTAAAGATTCAACATGACAAAGTAGCCTTTGCCAACAAGTTCCTGAAAGATTACTGGATGGTGATGCTTCCTTATTAAACCATCTGAAATTCAAATGAGGTGGCACACGCTATTTCTCTTTCCAATGTAAAATGTGATTTTTTTTTTCAGTTTAAAATGAGGGATTTAAGTTTGGTGAACATTTCCAACTCTAGCATTCTGCTAATGCATTAATATGCCAAGGTGCCTCTTTATTCTGTTCAGTTTAATTCACAAAGTATTGATTGCTCCCCACTACGTGTCAGGCTCTGTGCTGGGAGAAAGACATGCAAGTTGCTGAGATACCATCCTCCCCGCAAGATGCTTGAGGACATTTAGGGATAAGGAATACAGACTGTGATCTATGCTTTCACAATTTAAAAATGTTGATAAGTGGTAAAATGTTTCTATTCCTATCAAGAGAGTTGAGCACAATGAGAACATTAATGTTCTTAGGCGGATGATGTGTCAGACCTCTAAAGGAAAGTGCCAGGACTTAGAGAGCTTCATGTGGTCCAGAGACGACAACATTGACAAATGTCTTAAGGGAGCTGAAAGCAAAGTGTTGTGGAAGTTCTGAAATGGGAACAATCACATCTTTGGGGGGATGTTATGGATGGCTTCATGAAAGAGACCAGAGCTGAGCAGGTAGAGGAGTGGGCAGTGAGAACAAGGGGTGCTTCCAGACAGAGAGAAGACACATATGAGCACAGCTGTGTTGGGGGAAGACTCCAGATCTTTTTCTAGAAATGATTATAGCCAAGAGTGGGTAGAGCATGGAGCAGGAACAAGGCAGATGTTGGAGTTAGGGATTGGAGGATAAGGCAAATCATGTTGGGTAGTATCATTTGTTTTTTTTTTTTGCTGTTCTCATTTTTTTCCCCAAAACTAACAGGATTGACAAACAGGAGCCCTGTTTTTGCAACAAATAGCAAAAATAATATTGCCAATCTCATAATTCTCACTTGCTATGCAATGCCCATGCAAAGGATTTTGGAATCCTCAAAGCAGATTAATTTATTTATAGCAACTTTCTGGTGTATTTCCACGTTTCTTTCAATTTTTGAAAATTGATCATTCATGCAGCATCTATAAAGACTCTCTATAAGCCACCTATCAGAACACACTGTTGTTCTCCCCTGATGGATAGCAGAGTTTACTGTAAGTGCCTTTTCATGATCATGATGGAATTTCCCCCATTCTTTCATTTTTCCCATAAAGCCCACATCTGCTGACCTCCAGGGTTTGATAAAAGGTCTCTCTCATTAGCTCAAGCAGCTCAAACTCTGTCTGAACAGGATTCCAGTAAGGATGGCTACAGACTGAGTAACAGCCTGTCTTTCCACATAACATGGACTCAAATGCTTAAAGGAGCACTGCGTTTTAGTAGTCAGACACAGAATATAAACCAAGAACTATTATAAAATAGCATAGCCCAGAATGCAGACAAAAGTTCAGGGACCTGGTCTCCTGAAAAAAAATAAATAAATACATACAGCTGACATCTACCTGTATCCACAGTCCAGTTTAATGTGATTTTATCATGATGTGGGTCACAAAGCAAAGGTCATTGAAGGAGTCACAGATTCAAAGCATTTCAGAGCTGGGAGACATTAGTGGTTATTTCTTTCAATTGTCCTGGTTTATAAATGAGGAAACTGAGGTCATAAGAGGTTACAGTTTAATAAAGGTCAGTTAAAGGCAGATTTCGATTTGTACCTGGGACTGTAATTCTTTCCACAAGGGAAGGTAAGCATCTCTCAGTGACCTTCTGTGGGAGAATTTCCTCGTTGGCTGGGCTTTGGATCTCATGCTCCCAGGGGCCTCTGCACTCCACACCCTTCTGCTATTATTAATATGCCTTCACTGCCTTAGCGGGCCTGTGCATGAGATGGGTGCACCAGCTTCGGCACCAGCTCCGGCTCCCAGGCTGCAAGGGAGCTGATTGGGTGCAGGGAGCTTGTCTGTCTGAATTCTGGACTTTTGCACCATGCCTTGTGCCTCCTAGGAGCTCAGTGGATCTCAGCGCCTTTCCTTTCTATTGCAGAATATATTTGTTCAATTGAATTCATGTAGTTGGGGAAGAGCATGGTATTTGATGGAGGGAGGTTATAAGTAATCATATAACCCACCAAGTGGGAGAAGGTTGGAGAAAAGAAATATCAGGAGAAGATAGGAGAGTAAATGAAAAGAAAGACAAAGGGTGGGGCAAAGTCAGGAAAAGATCACATTTAAAAAGCACAGGACTAGTTCCTGTTTAAATGAAAACAGGAGTCCAGAGCGTGTCACGTGTTCAGCCTGTGCAAGCAATTATGCAAATGATTTAAAAAGAGGGAGGGGAGGGGAGCAGGGGTCCAAATGGTAGTGCTCCCAAAGATGCCTCAGAATCCGCTCCTTCCCCATCAGTGTTTGGAGAAGGATATGGATTCCCTTTGGGCTGGCGCTGTAAGAAAGAGGACACATAGCCCTCAGTAGTCACAGGGAGGCAGCTCTCACTGCAAAACCACATGGGGTCTCATCACCCACACTATGCAGGTGAGGTCAATTCCCAGGATATCAGCCCAGCAAGTGTCCAGGGGACGCAGTTCACTGCTGTTCTTTCATTTTCTTGTGGAAACCTCTCAAAAGTACTAATTCCACGGTGAACCGAGCCAGAGCCTCAGGGCAGCCCAGATGCCCCATCTGCCTTCCTGAGGGGCTCAGGCTGGTTCCTCAAGCAGAAGAACTGTCAGCATAAGACTTCCCTTCCTAAACTGGTGCTCCGGAGGGAGTCAGAGAGCAGGTAATCTTGGACACAAGCTGGTGGCGTAGCTGCAGTGGCGGCCTCTACTCGGGCTTTGTCCCTGCTTCCCAGGGAAGCCCCATGGAACCTGGACAAGCTGGGGCTGGGGCCCAGACTCCAGGGATGCTTGGGGGCTGCACCCTTCAGAGAGTCTGGCACTGTGCCAGGCCAGAGCGGCCTGCTGTGTGCAGGAAATATTGAACATTCTGAGTCTTAAAGAGGGAACCTGGAACAGTTCCAAGATTACACTTAATACATCTGCTGGGTGCTACAGAGAAGGGAGAAGGGGAGAATCTGCAAAAGTAACCCTTGAAGGACCAGGAGAACATGCAGCATTAGCACGGCACAGGTAATAAGCAAGAATAAAACTCATCCCTTCCCTCCAGCAGCACACACAGCTTCCGAAGCTCATTCATACACATCATCTCTTTGTTCTTTATAATTCTGGGAAGTAGGCAGGGAATATTGTTTTGGGTAAGTTATTAGATTATGCATCTCTGTGTCTCCCACGGCACTTAACCTAGCAGGTTGTCCAGTGAATGGTGAGTAAATTAATAAATGGATGGAGGAATGGACCAACTTCCGTTTGATGGGGAGGAACTGACTCAGAATAGTTAAGTTCACGGAAAAGCACACAACACCTTTCTGAGCACTTACGACATGCTGCGCACCACGTTAGCCCTGGGAAGACCCGGTCCCTCCCTTCAGGTGCTCATCATCTGGGGGAGGGGGGGAATGATCAGAAACAAGTAACTAATAAGTAACTATGCAACCGGATATGGACTGTATTTGAGGAGATTACGAAGGCTGTGGAAGACAGAAAGAGACAGATTGACTCCAAGCAAGAGGATGTGAGAGCGACTTGTTCCATGGTCAGAGTAGCATGGAAACTGCTCGTCCTTCGTTTCCCTCTCCCCTGACCAGGAAAGCTCCAAAAGTCTGTTTCTCTAGGCCCCGACCTTAGACCACCCTCGACTTCTTGCTAACTCATTCCTGAAGTTCCGCCATTATCAGGAATGTATCAGCTTTAAGCTATATAAGCTGTTTAAATTAAAATATTCCACGGGAAGGACATTATGTGGATTAGGCCAGGAGGGTCAGCTTTCACGGGGTGGAGAGGGAATACCAAGATGAGGGCCCTGACGACTCTGAGACCTCTGAGGGTTGGCAGGGGATAGGAAGGTGATTAGGGAGAGAGGAAATAAGAAGCAATAGAATGGGTGACAGGGGACTGCTAAAAGGAAGCATTGCTTTCATAGTTTTGCTTTCTTTGCTCTAATATATGCCTACATCAAGTAAATACACCATACATGTATGCATGCATGCATGTATGTATATTTGCATATGTATGTATATATGTGGGTATACACACAAACACACACATGCACACAACATAGTCTTTAAATCTGCCAACAAAATGGGATGCAAATCCACCAGTGCTTCTTACGCTAAACAATTCTGTAGTGATATTTGCCTGATATTTGTGAGCATGAGGTTTCATGTAGCTTGACAGCTGTGGGTTTCAAGTTTTATTAAACTTCTGCCTTGTTCACAGTCTGATTTCTTTAAGGCCTTATCTAATTGCCTTGGGCCACCGGGGCTACCTACCACCTTGGCCATGTGCAAAGATATAAATTTCACCACATAATTGAGAAGAAGTAATAAACTAATGTATAATAAATAGGAAAGAATTTTGATGATCTCTGTTCTCATAGAAGAAGAATAGCTCATAAAAATATTTATTACATGATACATGCTTGCATTATTTATAAGGTACATGCATGCACTCCTATCTACAAAAGCTATTGGGCATTTGGATATAATCACCAGAAATCTAGGCATTTCCAAATGTCTACATGTGTGCTGACATCTAGTCCAAACATCTGGGTTGTTGACTGAGAAATGTGGCTTTCAGCAGACCACCAAGTTCCAGGTGCTCACAATGTAGGTGTGGCAGTCACCTCCCCCGGGAAGGCTTCCATGATTCTTCAGTCTGATTCAGCTGCCCCGCCTCTGTGTCCCCAGAGTACAGTGGGAATTTATTTGTCCTCTTCCCACCGGGATGGGAGCACCTTGAGGGAAGTGATGGGCTGTGTTCATCTTTTCTACCCCCAGATAGTCCTTTAATGAACGGATGAATGAATGAAGTGCCTACTGTGCCCTCCTACATCCATGGCTCTAGCGTGGTGCCTTGCACAGAGAAAAAAATGCCATAAATATTGACTGAACATCTACGTGTGTGAGTAAAGAGATTCAGATCAGCTGTGTCCCATTACACAGTTTTTTGTTTAAATGTCTCAAAGCCTGTTAAATGTCTCAAAGCCATTTTTACACTGCTTCTTCTAGCCCAAGGGAAAAAAATAGATAAAAAACAATGAAGACCTTGAGGCACCGGGAGAGTGGGTACGAACTCCCTGAGTTCACTTGGGGAACAAGGCACAGGGTTTGGATGTCACCCCCAACCCCAGCCCCTCCCCTCCTGCCTCCCTGGCCTTTCTCTCCACATTATAAGTCGCTCGAGTATTTATATATTCTGGGGCCTCTCTATGTAAATCCACATTCCATAAATCCCAAAGCTTTTCTTCTGTTTCAGAGCAAGAGGCTGAACAAGATATATGTATTTCTTTTTCTTTCTTTTTTTTTGTAACCAGCAAATGGCTTTTTTATCGATCTACTTCTAACATCAGGTTTGTCTTCATGCAGACTTTGGGAGACTGTGGCCTCTCTCTCTCTCTCTCTCTCGTTCCAGCAACACCCTCCCTTAAGTTGAGAAGCTGTTTACTCTCCTCCACCTCTCTCTTCCCACAGGTTTATCTGATCTCAGCTCTGTTCATAAACCACCGGTTTCTCCAGAGTCTTGTATTTCCCGCCTGCTGCGCCTAGAATTTTGCAGGGCTAATCAGGTTTTGCTGTTTTCCTTCACACCGCGTCTCTTCACCATCCGCTCTGCCCTTTTACTAACTTATCCCCCTACCCTCACCTTCATGGTGCCTGGGCCTATTAAATGGTGTCCAGTCCAATTTCTGGCACCCAATAAATCTAAATTTTCAAGCTTGGGAAGCCGGGCTCACCCACTGGCACCCAGATAAATGAGTCCTCCGTGAGAAACCTACACTGGTCATCACTCAAGACTCTCCTAAAACCCCAAAACAGGGCTTCCTGCCCGAGAAAGTCAAAGTGCCCCTTGACTCCCTCACCCTCTGGGAAAAAAAAATGCCCCCACAGCACCGGGACTCAAGTCTTCATCTCCCGCTCTGTCCCCTCCCTACAGATGCTCAAAGCGGCTGAAGCCCCCGACTCCCAGCGCCCCGCTGGCCCCCGCGACATCCCGCCACTGCAGCGTCTTTGAAACCAGACTTAACATCCAGCACACGCGCCTGCACTGTGCAGCTCGCCAGGGCTCCGAGCGTGGAGCCGAACAAAGAGACGCCGTGCAGAGGTTTCATTGTTCGCAATAAGCACAACCAGCCAGGGCGTCTCTCCCCAGCCCTCCCTGTAACGAACCCCTCGCCTTTTGGGGGCGGCTACTGTTTCAACACCCTAAATCCCCCCTAAAATTGTCCATGTGCAGGGGGAAAAGAGGGTCGTTGGTGT